>JAFBMS010000176.1:45815-653460 GCA_019788955.1 Albula glossodonta | reverse complement strand
GTACTTTGAAAATGAATGAGGTGTGGCAGGGCGTGGCGTGGCGGGCAGGGCAGGCAGGTCAGGGCAGGTCCTGGCCACCTGTGCGCCCACCCTGAGCTTGTCAGCCAGGCTCAGGGAGGGGCCAGCTGCCTTGGCGGCAGGTAGGACACATGGCTCGGGTTTCTCTTCATAACGCACAAATCTTTCGCCTTTTACTAAAGATTTCAAGCTGCCAGATCAGCGGACCAGGCCGGACTCGAACAGCAGTTGGGGCGAAGCAGGGTACCAGTGGCCTGACCGCGGCCTGCCTAGCCCCTCCTGCCGAAGACAGGGACAGCACCCGGCGAGACCCCTGCCAAGAAGACTTCAAGGCGCCATCCGGGATCGGGACTCTGTGCGGACGCCGACGACCGGAGATAGAGGGGGAGGGCGGAACACCCGGAGAGTCGACCCGGAAGGGTTTGCTCTCCGGGCTTCTACCCGCCACCTATCTGGGCCTGTACGTCCCTCAACCCCCCCTCCACCCCTCTTTTCTCCGCCCGCAGCAGGTTCACCAGCCCGACCCGGAGGAGGACGAGGCGCGAAGCGGGCTGTGCGGAGGCGGGACCGGTGGAGCCACTGAGGACGGAAGGCGAGAACCCACCAACATCCATCGCCGCCCGACCAGGAAGAGGTTCCACCCGCCCCTGTGGAAGGGCTACCTCCTTGGTTACCCTCTCCTCAGGCCGTCTGTCCTGACCTCCCGGAAGGAAACATCATTCGCCGGAGTGCCGTACAGTGTCTCCTGTTCCCTGTTTTTTGTTTACCCTCTTTAAACAGGTCGAGTCCGGACCTAGGGAGAGGGAGATGGCATCCCTTCTACCCCTGGGATGCGCCGCCACAACGCCGTGCGCCTGACGTGGATCCGGGGGGAGGAAGATGAGGGCACCGCCACCGCCGACTCCAGATCCGGAACCAGGGCCGACGGAGCAGCCGAGACGGGCACCGTGCGGCCAGTGGACGACGGAGGAGCCGGCGGACAGAACAGCGGCGAGACCCCCAACCCCCCCCTGACGGAACGGAGAGTGACCAGCATGACCCGTCTGGAGTTCAGTAGGGCGGTTCTCCAGAGAGGTATGGGCTTTGTGCCGTCCGACCTAAACTGCCTGGTGAAGGTCCCTGGCCCTACCGACATCTTTGAGGTCAGTTTTAAAAACGCTAATGTCCTGGAGAGGTTCTGGAACCTCTACAGAGAGGGGAAAGATAGGAGTCCCCTCAGTAACTTCTGCGTCGAGCCCCTGTCCGACACCGAGAACAAAGTGGTCACTGTGCAGTTTTATAACGAGGCTGTGCAGGACCACGATGTTTCGACGTGGTTGGGCAGGTATGGCCTCGTCAAATCTGACGCCAGGAGAGTACTAGATGAGGACGGAGTCTGGACCGGGGCCAGGAAATGGTTGGTACAACTCAAGCCTGACCCCTCTGCAGTAGGCGGAGTGTGCCACATCCCCAGCACCATCACGCTGGGGAGCAACAGGGGTGTGGTGTTCTACCACGGCATGCCCAAACTGTGCAGGAAATGTGGTGAGCTGGGCCACTTAGCCGCAGCCTGCACAGTGGTCAAGTGCAAAACCTGTGGAGGCGAGCACGAGACCAGGGTGTGCCGTGACCCTAGGCCCTGCAACCTCTGCGGGGCCACGGGGCACCTCTTTAGAGATTGCCCCCTCTCATACGCTAATAGGGCCAAGAACACCGCACCCCCTACTCACTCAGCCCAAGCCCCTACCCCAACCCCATCAGCAGCACAAACAACACCACAATCCCAGCCCCAACTTGGGTCACCAGACACCCCGGCACCCTTCACCCCAACCGAAGAACCCCCAGCAATTGGAAACTCCACTTCCCTCAGACCAAAGACCCCCCCAGTTATCAAACCCCGGACAAACCCACCTCCTGTCACTATTAAAGAGGAGCCGGACTCTGACACCCCGATCATGGTGGAAGAGTCCGACTCCTCAACACCAGACACCGATTCAGATAACACACACACTTGGACAGACGTTAGCAGGAGGAAAAGGAAAGGGAAACATACCCATACACCAGCATCAACAGACAGCTCTGATAGGACCAAAACAATGCCATATAATAACCCCAGACCTGCAAAGCAAACAAGAATCACACAAGTGGAAATGAAAAGCAAACCTATGCAATTAATACAACCCCCCCCGAACCTAAAAGTACTGTCCCTACCCCATATTCCAACGACAGGAAATGATCAGAAATCCAGAACAAAAACATCACAAAATACAACCTTAATACATCAAACACCCACAAATGACCGACCAGTTCCTGGCCCCAAACCAGCTCATGACAAACTCAGACAGCACCAGACTCCCGCTTCTGGGCCTCCTGGACTGAGACGGGACCCGGGGGTAAGTCCAGCTAACCCCCCCTCTCCAGGACGGACCACGCCGGGCAGTCAGGAGACACAGGTGAGCGGACCGCAAGAGGGGGTGAGTAGGCGCCAAAACGGTTCGGTTCTCGACAGATTAAACCAAATCTGTCGGGACATCGCAAACAGCCACTCCGGTTCATCAGACACAACAACCAACAATAATACTCTACCATGACGATCACCATCACAACCCTAAACACCCGTAGTATCAAGGAAAATTCCAAAAGGCACACAGTTTTCTCCATTCTGCAACAACTCCCCTCGGACGTCATCCTCCTCCAGGAGTGTGGTATACCCTACCGCTCCATGGATGACGCCCTGAGGGAGGAATGGAGAATGGGGGACTCTCTCTGGTCGGGTTCCAACATCGCCCGAGCGGACGGGGTCAGCACGTTGACCAAGAACCCAAATATCAGAATAACATCGAGTACAGCGGCAGAGAGTGGGCGAATCCTTGTCGTCGACTTGGACGTCGGGGGTTCCCCACTCCGGGTGGTCAACGTGTACGGCCCCACCGGTGTCGCCGAGAGGGTCCTCCTATTCAATAAACTCAGACCATATCTCCACACGTCTATGCCGGTTGTTGTGGGGGGGGATTTCAACTGTGCCCTCAGGGACGAGGACCGCAGCCGACCCCGGAGGGACAAATCCAGCGAGGAGCTGCGGTCCATCATAGAGGATTTCTCCCTCCACGACGCCGGTGGCGCCTCTCCCCCCCAATTCACATGGGTAAGCTCCTCCGGTGCCTCATTCTCACGAATTGACATGCTCCTCCTGTCCCCAGGCCTGAGAGTGCACTCATACTCCACCAGGGCAGTGCACTTCTCGGACCACCACACGGTGACCGCGTCCTTGGTCTGGGAGAAGCCAATTAAAGTACTGAGGGGCCCTTGGAGAATGAACACCAGCCATCTCCAGGACCCCCAGGTGCGTCTCTCCTTCTCGAGGCGTTACCTGGAGTGGGCAACCTTAAAGCCCCTATTCGATTCCCCGGTGGAGTGGTGGGAGATGGTAAAAGCGCGTGTGCGGGGCTACTTCCAGGCAGTCGGGCGGAGGAAGGCAAGAGAAAAGAGGGCCTATTTCGACCATCACAACGCGGCCCTCCAGAGACTCAGCCTCCTCCAACGCCTGGGCCTGGAGGTAAGCAGCGAGCTTACCACATGTAAGCAGAGCCTCTCCGCCCTCTACCGGGAGGAGCGGAACAAGTATACTTTCCGCTCCAAACTCCAGGGCCTCGAGGAGGATGAGAAATGCACGAGGTACTTCTTCCGCAAGGCGCGGTCAAAGAGAACTAAAATCTCTTCTCTTTATAACAGCACAGGTGTGGTGGTGTCTGAAGAGGCCGAGGTCCGGGAGGCGGCCAGGGAGTTCTACCAGGGTCTATACGCCCTAAGGCCCTCGGACGGGGCTCTCATGGGCGCCTTCCTGGACGGCCTGGACAGACGCCTGGGAGACGAATCCACCATGGAGGAGGAGCTGAGCACGGAGGAGCTTACGCGGGCCGTGCGCTCCCTAAACCAACACAAAGCTCCCGGTCCTGACGGGATCCCAGCCGAATTCTACCAGGCTTTTTGGGATCTCCTGAAGGACGACGTGGCGGAGGTCTTTGGGGCTGCGTACGGGGAGGGGCGGTTAGGCGCCTCACTGCGACAGAGCTTAGTAGCTCTTGTCCCAAAGAAGGGGGACCTGAAGGACCTCCGGAACTGGCGGCCGATCAACCTCCTCTCAGTCGACTATAAGATCATGTCGAAAGCGCTGATGAGGAGGTTCCAAGACCTGATAACAACGGTGATCGGCCCCGACCAGACGTGCAGCGTTCCAGGGAGGTCCATCAATGACAACCTGCTCCTCGTGAGGGACTTAATCATCCACTCCGGGGAGCGTGGGTCCCCCCTAGGCCTTCTCAGTTTAGATCAAGAGAAGGCCTTTGACAGGGTCAACCACGTGTGCTTGGAGAGGGTGCTGGAGAGGTTTAACTTTCCAAGCTCCCTCCTGCGCTGGACCAAAATGTGTTTGAAAGACATCTCGGGCAGAGTGGTAGTCAACCAACACCTCTCTGCCCCCTTCGCCATCAGGTCTGGCGTCAGGCAGGGATGCCCTCTGGCACCCCTCCTGTACGTCATCTACCTGGAGCCCTTCCTCCAAGCAATACGGAGGGCGCCGACCATCTCTGGCTACCTGCTCCCAGGTGGCCGGGGGGGGAGGTTGAAGGTGATGGCGTACATGGACGACATCACCATCGTCGGCACAGATAGTCGCTCTATCACTACTGCCAACAAAGTGGTAGACGACTTCTGTGCAGCCACGGGTGCCCTGGTCAACAGGGACAAGAGTGAACTGTTTCTGTCGCCGCATTGGTGTGAGGTGCTGACCTTTTCTTTTCCTGTGCGCAGAGACAACATCAAGCTCCTGGGGCTGACCTTCCAGTCGGACGGAGGGGGGAGGAAAAGCTGGGACCAGGTCCTCTGCCGCGTCCAGGGAAAACTGGGGAGCTGGAGCGCACGGCCCCTCACAATGACGGGTAAGATCCTGGTCCTGAAGGCGATTGTCCTCCCGGCCCTGCTCTATGTGGGTCGGGTGTTTCCCCCGGACAGAGCCTCTGGTAAAAGCATCACCAGAATGGCCTTTCGTTTTGTATGGGGGAGCACTTTTGAGAAACTGAGCAGGGCCACGCTCCTGAAGGACGAAGACAAGGGGGGCAGGGGGGTCCCAGACATGGTAAACATCATCTTGGCTCAGGGTCTGGCCACCCTGGTCCAGAACACTCAGAAGGGGGATAAAGCGGTGTGTGCATTCGCCAGGCACTACGCCACCCCTTTCTTGAGGACTATGGGCCTGGGTGTGCTGGACCACAGAATGCCATACAGCTGGGACCCCCCGTACGTCTACGGAGCGTTGAGGGCTTTCGCTCTCGGGACGGGATTGCCCGGGGCCGGACTGACCTCGTGGAGATACAGAGACATAATGTCCTTTTTAAAATCCAAAGAGACTGTCTCTCTCCCGAGGGGTGGTCCGGCCCTGGACCCGAAAACAGTCTGGTCGAACATAAATCATAACTGCATAACAAACAGACAAAAAGACATATCATGGATGTCCGCTCACATGTGTCTCCCTACTAGGTCTTTTATGTACAGGCGGCACCTGGCCCTGACGGAGAACTGCCCCCACGGATGCACTGACTCGGAGCACGTACACCACGTGTTCTGGGACTGCTCCGTGGCCAGACGGGTCTGGGGCCTTGTTGTGTCCTCTGTCTCCCTGAACAGGCTCCTGCCGAGGTCCTCCCTGACGTCTGACAGCGTCCTCTACGGCCCGCCCGGGGGATGCAAGACCATCGAGCTGCAGCGCCAGTGGAGGATCATCAACACCATCAAGCAGGTGCCGTGGGAGACGAGGAACATCAAGGTCTACCAACAACAAAACGTAGATCTGGTCACTCTCCGGAGGAGGATTCAAAACCTCCTCCAAGACGGCGTTGTGGTGGACTTTCGTAAGAACGAGAGACTGGAAAAAGAGAAATGGGGGGTGGACCACTGGAAAGAACTGATCATATAGTCCACCCCCCGGGCTGAATCAACCGAAAGCTCGAGCACATGAATTTTTCCCTTTTTTTCTGCTTCTTTGGTTTTTTTTTTTTAAAAGAGTTTTTTTTTTTCATTTTTGTGTTGTTTGGTAAATTCCCCTGTTACTTTCTGTGAGGCTTTACTGCCCCTCAAATGTGTTTTCTGTCGTTGATTGTTTAATTTTTCTTTGCAATTGGTTTTTTTGATATCATGGTTTTTAAATGAATGTATTTTAAATTGAAACTTAAAAACCTAATAAAAGACATTTTACTAAAGATTTCCGTGGAGAGGGACATGCCTGAGTTTGTGCTATTTTTGGAGACCCCGTTCTTCGGGACGGGGTGACGTTGCGGGTAACAAAAGAAGAGCTGTGTGCTGACAGGGGTGGTGGTGGTTGGCTATTTGGGGTCATTTGTGGGTGGGGCTACGCAAAGGTGCTTGCTTGTTCCTGGTGCCTGAGAGACGCACCGTGCGCAAAGCTGGCGGCCCCTAGGGGGCGGGCATCAGGTAGCAGCACTTGGCAGGTATCGCTTCTCGGCCTTTTGGCTAAGACAGTTATCGCTTCCGGTGCTGGAGGGATTTAAGCTTTTGTAGCTTTTTTTTTCTCTCCCTGCTTCAGGGGATATTCTTTATATATTCTTTGTACTTGGTTTTACAACCTTGTTTTGTGGGTTGCAAGCTGGGTACGTGCAGGAATTCATTGTTATTTTTTTTCGGTTGTTTTTGTTTTGGAGTACAGCGGTCAGGATTCTAAGGTAAGTAGGTATTTTTTTTTGGTTCTTGTTTGCTTAGGTTTTGTGTGGTGCCTCCACCATGTTGGCTGCTCGTGCTGGCATGTGGAGGCACCACAGGGTGCGTTTCCTGTTTAAGGATGTAGGGTTCAGACCAGAGACGGCAACACATAGACACAGACTCAGGACTACGTTTGGAATTCCAATACCTATTTATTAACGTCCGGACGGGAAGAGTATGCTTATCATACTACTTCAAAATACATATTCTCAGCCAGCTGTTTATGTAGGGAAAGTTGCGCCCAGATGGTTTTCGTCATGCATACCTTCATATATGAATTTTATCCTCTTAGCACATTCTCTCAGCAAAGTTATAGCCAACTTTGCACCCATGTTTCTCAATCATTTTCCTCCTTAACGTCTCCAACAACTCCCTCTTAAGAAAACATGTCAGGCCTAAGAATAACATTATGTATTATCAAAAATTCCATACATTACTGACTTTAGGATCCTAAGGAACAGAAGGTAATGTGCACATAAGGCTATATTCAGATAATATCCATCAAGGAGAAAGAGGGGAGCCTGCTGGAGATGTCGAGGCTTGATTTCTCCCGAAAGCTTCTCCAGAGGGCCTTAAATTTCTTGCCAGTCGATTTAAATTGTGTGTTGACGCTCCCGTTCGGGAGAGGATTTGATGTAAGCTTTGTGTCTGCAGCAGTGTTAAGAGAGTTCTGGATCAGGCTGGAAAATGTTAAAGCCCAGTTTTCTGCTTTCGATGTGGAGAAACTGAACATTCTGACAATGACAACTTTCGCAGCATTATCAGTCAATGAAACGGTGAATGCAGAAGATATTTGTGTTTGGTTGGGTAGATATTGCACTGTTACGGGTCAGGCCACCAAGGTGAGGGATGAGGATGGTGTCTGGAACTGTGCCTGGCGGGTTCCCATTCGGCAGTGGGAAGACCCGCAAGGCCTCCAGGGCCTGAAACATCTCCCATCAGTGATAGTTCTGGGAGAAAACAGAGGCTACAAACATTACCAAGGTCAGCCAAAATTCTGCCGGAAGTGTGGTGAGCATGGGCACCTTGCAGAGGCCTGCCAGAAAATAGTTTGTAGGAAATGCAGAGAAATTGGGCACACTTTTGAGGAGTGTCCCAATGGCAGAAAGTGTAATCTGTGTGGAGAATCAGACCACCTCTTCAGAGATTGCCCACAGTCTTTTGCCAACATATTAAAGACAAACAAACGCACAGAGAAACAAGCAGAGAAGGAAGGACATGACCGGGAAAAAAATACATTTTTGGAGGGAAATTCAAATATCCCGCCAAAGCCTGTGATTGGAGAGGAGGAAGGTGATGCGGAAAAGGGGGAGGGGCTTGTCCCCAACCCAACTCTTGGAGATGGTCTAATGCAGACAGAGGACATAGACAGTGAAAAAGAAAATGACAAAACAGACAGGACACAAGTTGAGGACGATACGGAAGGGACACTCATGACAGTGAATGGAAATAGTGAGGACAGCGACAAGACAGACACCAGCTTGGCCCCTCTCCCTGACGCCCAGCCTAAGCACACTGCAAGTGGAAAGAGATCTGCAGTGAACCCTGCTGGGCAGGGGGGCATAGAGAAGAAGGGGAGACCTGGTTTGCTTTTGGACAGCTCGTCCAATGAGGAATCCAGGCTCTTCCCTGCTAGTTCACCCAACCAGATCTCTTTTTTGAATGTGGCGTTCCAATCCAGTCCAGCAATCAACTCCAAAGGACCCTGTAGGGCTCGCCCAAAGGATTTGAAGGAGAGATGGAGCAAACCTCCCTTCCCTTTCCCCCATAAAGGTGAAGGAAGAGCTCCATTCACAGTCATTGTGATTTTTAAGGTTTTTTTAAAAAAATACTTTGTCTTTTAAAATGTCATGCTTTAAACTTTTATATCTTTTATCAATGGCCCTCACTGTCACAACTATCAATGTGAGAAGTGTGAGGTCAGCAGTGAGGTGCCAGTCAATTTTATCCTTTTTAAGTGCCTTTAAGTCATATGTGTTTTTATTGCAGGAATGTGCTATACCGTTTTTAAAAAGTTATAACAACTGGGAGCAGAAGTGGCCCCACGGACCCTCCATCTGGAGTGGTTCAAATGCCAACAGAGCAGATGGAGTGGCCATTTTGATAAAAAACCCACAGGTGCTGGTGAAAGGGAGCACGGTGGTGATAGATGGGCGGGCACTCTTAGCACACTTGACGTACATGGGAAAGGATTTTAACTTGCTGAATATTTATGGTTTTAATGACAAACATGATAGGTATGACCTTTTAGAAGACTTGCAGTTCCACATGCTTGGGAGGATGCCTTAGTGGTGGGGGGGATTTTAATTGAGTTTTATCTAGAAAAGACAGACGTGGAGCAGGGGAAGGTTTTAAAGTGGATAAGACATCGGTTTTACTGCAGGGCATATTTAAGGATTTTAAACTAGCTGACTGTTTTAAAATCATGCATCCAAGAGAGGAGGGCTTCACCTGGTTCAGTGGTGATGGCACCAGAGCCTCTCGCATCGACTATGTTTTTAATCGGGACTGCCCGCCAACCGATGTTAGATTAACCCCTGTTTTCTTTTCAGATCACATTATGCTTTCGTGCACCCTTTCACTATCCTCTGGTGTGACTGTAGGTCAGGGGTTATGGAAGCTGAACTGCTCCCTCCTAGAAGATAGAGAGATTGTCAGAGAGTATAGAGAGCAGTTCAGCCAATGGCAAACTTTAAAGGACTTTTACAGTACACGTGCACATTGGTGGGAGATGGTGAAAAAAAAGACCAAGACGTTTTTTAGAAGAGCAGGAAAGATCAAGAAACAGAAAGAAAATAGATGCATGATGGGACTGCAGAAAAGACTGCAACGATATTTTAATTTAACCCAAGCAGGAATAGATTTTACAGAAGAAATAAAGGAGGTTAAAAAAGAAATGACTTTTCTCGCTGCAAATAAAAGTCAAGGGATTATTATGAGAAGCAAAGAGAGAGAGCGTGAGGAAGGGGAAAAGTGTACAAGATACTTTTTTAAGAAAATAGTGAGCAAGGTAAATACCATGACAGAACTCAAGAAAGAAGATGGCAGAAGCATAAAAGATACCAAAGGGATGAAGTCAGAAATAGAGGGGTTTTATGGACGCTTGTATGCAGAGAAACAGTCTTACGAGAACATGACAAAAGAAGTTTTAGAATTCATAAAAAAATCTATAAAAGAAAATGCATTTTTAACGCAGGATTTTACCATTTCAGAGTTGGGAAAATGTCTGAAAAACTTTAAGAAAGGGAAGTCCCCAGGCGAAGATGGACTTCCCCTAGAATTTTATTTGACCTTTTGGGACATTTTAGCAGAAGACATATTGACAGTTTTTAAAGACTTTGAAAGACTGGACAGACTACCTGACAGTTTTAGGGTAGGGATAGTTTCATTGCTGTACAAAAAACAGGACAAAACCGACTTAAAAAACTGGCGACCCATAACCCTTTTAAACTTTGACTGTAAACTGTTTAGTAAGATTTTAAGTGAACGTATGTCTTTGGTTTTAGGGGAGGTGATTCACCCAGATCAAGCTTGCGCCATTCCAGGAAGGAAGATCACCGACAGCCTCGTGCTGATTCGAGACACCATCTGTTTGGCGAGAGACAGAAACACCAGGTTCATAGTTCTAAATTTAGATTTTGAGAAAGATTTTGATCGGGTCTCGCACCAGTACCTCTTCCGAGTACTGCAAAAGATGGGTTTTCCAGAGAGGTTTCTAGTGTGGGTGGGCCTGCTGTATAGGGAGATTAACAGCAAAATCCTGGTTAACGGGCACCTAACCAAAGCGGTGGATATATGCAGCGGAGTCCATCAGGGTTGTCCTTTATCTCTTGTCCTGCTCTATGTAGCTTGCGTTGAGCCGCTGGCGCAAATCTTGAGAAAGGACCAACAAATCAATGGGGTGGGGATCCCAGGGAGCGGGGGGCTCGTGGCTAAATGTGTTTTATATACGGACAACGTCAACGTCTTATGTACGGACCTGGCATCTGTTTACAGGGCGCTGGACTGGACCGACTGGTACAGACAGGCCTCCGGGGCAAAACTCAACAGACAAAAGACGCAAGCACAGTTTTACGGACCTTGGACAGCGACTGAAAAGACAGGACTACCCCTGACCGTGACCCAAACGGACCTAAAGATCCTGGGGGTAAAATTTTTCAGGGAGGGGGGCGGCAAAGGAAACTGGACAGAAATAGTAGGGAAAGCTAAACAGAGACTGGGATACTGGGGACTGAGACAGCTGACGCTGGAAGGAAAGGTTTTAATCATGAAAGCTGTGATTTTACCCATGCTTTCATTAACCAGTTTAGTTTTTATCCCACCACACAGGATTTTAGCTGTTTTAGAACGTGCAATGTTTTATTTCCTTTGGGGGTCCAAGTGGGAGAGAAAAACAAGAAGGGAGATGAAGAAGGCGCCCAAAAACGGGGGGAAAGGGGTTCCGGACCTCTCCCGGTTCCTGGGCAGCAGATATGTCACACTCCACACAGCATACGCCACGGCCCCATTCACAGATCACAAGACAACAGCGATGGCGCGCTTCTGGATGGGGTCTTACCTCAGGACATTGAAAATTTTGAAAATTGACTTGAGAACCCCTATGTCATTTAACATGCCTCCTGCATATGCTTTTATCAGAAAGTTTTTAAAAGGTTTTAATCTTGAACAGGAAGACTTAAATGTTCTAACGAAACATTGCTCTCTCCTCTCTGTTGTGCAGGAGCGGGAAGAAGTGAGTCCAGTGCGCGGGCTTGCGGTAGGCGACCCCTCCACAGTTTGGCGCAACGTAAACCACCCCGTTCTCCCAAACAGGCTGCGGGACCTAGCATGGATGGCGGCTCATGAGATCCTCCCTGCCAGGGCCGTTATGCACTCCCGAGGCATGTCCACGACTCCCACCTGCCCCCGGCCGGGATGTGGAGCACCCGAGTCGGTGAGGCACCTGCTGTGGGAGTGCGGCGCCGCTGAGGACCTGTGGGCAATGGCCGGCTCCCTGCAATTCCTGTGCCTGCCAGCAGGGGAGGTCCTAAACGCACAGCTGGTGCTCTATGGGGTGAGCCAGACAAAAATAACATCAAGGGACTTTCACTGCATTTAGGGCAAGCCAGAGCTGGGCAAAGATGCCATCTGGACCTCCAGAAACCTGCTGGTAGGAAAGCGCATGCAGATCCCCCCCGTGGCTGCACTACAAATGGCTGCAGCCACAATGAAGAATCGCCTCTGCGCCCATACAGATGAGGGGGCCGGAGCCACACAGAACAAAGGTCCCGGCGGTGGCGGCCTGGCCAGCGGGGGGAAAGACACACAAAATCAAGGTCGCCTCTGAGCCCCAAACGGGGCCTCGTGGAACCACTGTGGTTTGGGAGAACGGGCCGAGTTTTCTGTTTGTTTAATGACTCACCCCGCTCCAGCACAAAGAAGATGCAGAAGAGTTTTTTTTTTTTTTAACCTGTTAAGTATTTTGGTCAATGTATTCAAGGTAACCTTCAAAGCAACAATCATCAATTGTATAGGAAAGAAAACATGGCAAAAGGTTGTATACTGATAATGCTGTCTGCAAAAGAAGTGTATTTTTAAAAAGCAGAGACGGGCACCATGCTGCCAGTGGACGACGGAGGAGCCGGCGGACAGAACGGCGGCGTGACCCCCAACCCCCCCCCCCCCCCGACGGAACGGAGAGTGACCAGCATGACCCGTCTGGAGTTTAGTAGGGCGGTTCTCCAGAGAGGTATGAGCTTTGTGCCGGCCGACCTAAACTACCTGGTGAAGGTCCCTGGCCCGACCAACATCTTTGAGGTCAGTTTTAAAAATGCTAATGTCCTGGAGAGGTTCTGGAACCTCTACAGAGAGGGGAAAGATAGGAGTCCCCTCAGTAACTTCTGCGTCGAGCCCCTGTCCGACACTGAGAACAAAGTGGTCACTGTGCAGTTTTACAACGAGGCTGTGCAGGACCACGATGTTGCGACGTGGTTGGGCAGGTACGGTCTCGTTAAATCCGACGCCAGGAGGGTACTGGATGAAGACGGTGTCTGGACCGGGGCTAGGAAGTGGTTAGTGCAGCTGAAACCTGACCCCTCCGCTGTAGGCGGAGTGAGCCACATCCCCAGCACCATCACGCTGGGGAACAATAGGGGTGTGGTGTTCTATTACGGCATGCCCAAGCTGTGCAGGAAATGCGGCGAGTTAGGCCACTTAGCCGCAGCCTGCACGGTGGTCAAGTGCAAAACCTGCGGAGGCGAGCATGAGACCAGGGTGTGCCGTGACCCGAGGCCCTGCAACCTCTGCGGGGCCAGGGGGCATCTCTTTTGAGATTGCCCCCTCTCGTACGCCAACAGGGCCAGGAGCACCGCACCCCCCACTCACTCTGCCCATGCCCCAACCCCCTCTGCACCAGCAGCAGCTATAATGTCACAACCCCAGCTTCAACCCGACTTACAAGACACCCCATCACTATTCTCCTCTCACGAAGAACACTCAGAAATAAGAGTCCCGACCCCCCCCAGACCAAAGACCCCCCAGCCAACAAACCCCAATCCAAGACATCCCCAATAACCATCAAAGAGGAGCCTGACTCTGACACCCCGATAATGGTGGAAGAGTCAGACTCTTCATCAACAGACACAGACCTAGAAAACATTCACAACTAGACAGAGATCACTAGGAAAAAAAGGAAAGGGAACCACACTCACACACCAGCAGCCAGCACAAATAGGACCACAGCACAACCACACAATAACCCCAGACCAGCAAAACAAACCAAAGCTATGCAATTAGAAACAGAGGATCAATCTATCCACTTAATACAACAACAGAAGTTGAAGCCAATATTCCCCCCCCGACCCCATAACTCAACAATCGGAAATGGCAAAAAACCCTCCACCAACACATCACACACAACCCAATTAAAAAAACCCCTCTCAGCTGACCGACCAGTTCCTGGCCCCAGACCAACACAAGAACAACTGCAACAGCTCCAGGCACCGGCTCCCGGACCTCCTGGACTGAGACGGGACTCGGGGGTAAGTCCAACTAACCCCCCCTCTCCAGGACGGGCCACACCAGGCAGACAGGAGACACAGGTGAGCGGACCACAAGAGGGGGTGAGTAGGCGCCAAAACAGTTTAGTACTCGACAGATTAAATCAAATCTGTCGGGACATTGCAAACAGTCATTCCGGTTCATCAGACACAACAACCAACAATAATACTCTACCATGACCATCACCATTACAACACTAAACACCTGTAGCATTAAGGAAAACACCAAAAGACACACAGTTTTCTCCATTCTGCAACAGCTCCCCTCGGACGTCATCCTTCTCCAGGAGTGTGGTATTCCCTACCGCTCCATGGATGACGCCCTGAGGGAGGAATGGAGAATGGGGGACTCTCTCTGGTCGGGTTCCAACATCGCCCGAGCGGACGGGGTTGGCACGTTGACCAAGAACCCAAATATCAGAATAACATCGAGTACAGTGGCAGAGAGTGGGCGAATCCTTGTCGTCGACTTGGACGTCGGGGGTTCCCCACTCCGGGTGGTCAACGTGTACAGCCCCACCGGTGTCGCCGAGAGGGTCCTCCTATTCAATAAACTCAGACCATTTCTCCACACGTCTATGCCGGTTGTTGTGGGGGGGGATTTCAACTGTGCCCTCAGGGATGAGGACCGCAGCCGACCCCGGAGGGACAAATCCAGCGAGGAGCTGCGTCCATCATAGAGGATTTCTCCCTCCATGACGCCGGTGGCGTCTCTCCCCCCCATTTCACATGGGTAAGCTCCTCCGGTATCTCATTCTCACGAATAGACATGCTCCTCCTGTCCCCAGGCCTGAGAGTGCACTCATACTCCATCAGGGCAGTGCACTTCTCGGACCACCACACGGTGACCGCGTCCTTGGTCTGGGAGAGGCCTATTAAAGTACTGAGGGGCCCTTGGAGAATGAACACCAGCTATCTCCAGGACCCCCAGGGGCGTCTCTCCTTCTCGAGGTGTTACCTGGAGTGGGCAACCTTAAAGCCCCTATTTGAGTCCCCGGTGGAGTAGTGGGAGATGGTAAAAGCGCGTGTGCGGGGCTACTTCCAGGCAGTCGGGC
The DNA here is from genome assembly GCA_019788955.1 of Albula glossodonta. Lineage (NCBI taxonomy): Eukaryota > Metazoa > Chordata > Actinopteri > Albuliformes > Albulidae > Albula > Albula glossodonta. The sequence continues at coordinate 638,600 of JAFBMS010000176.1, read as the reverse complement.
GGAGGAAGGCAAGAGAAAAGAGGGCCTCATTTGACCATCACAACGCGGCCCTCCAGAGACTCGGCCTCCTCCAACGCCTGGAGGTAAGCAGCGAGCTAAGCGCATGTAAGCAGAGCCTCTCCGCCCTCTACCGGGAGGAGCGAAAAAAATACACTTTCCGCTCCAAACCCCAGGGCCTCGAGGAGGATGAGAAATGCACGAGGTATTTCTTCCGCAAGGCACAGTCAAAGAGAACTAACATCTCTTCTCTTTATAACAACACATGTGTGGTGGTGTCTGAAGAGGCCGAGGTCCGGGAGGCGGCCAGGGAGTTCTACCAGGGTCTATACGTCCTAAGGCCCTCGGACGGGGCTCTCAAGGACACCTTCCTGGACGGCCTGGACAGACGCCTGGGAGACGAACCCAACATTGAGGAGGAGCTGAGCACGGAGGAGCTTACGCGGGCCGTGCACTCCCTAAACCAGCACAAAGCTCCCGGTCCTGACGGGATCCCAGCCGAATTCTACCAGGCTTTTTGGGATCTCCTGAAGGACGACGTGGCGGAGGTCTTTGGGGCTGCGTACAGGGAGGGGCGTTTAGGCGCCTCACTGTGACGGAGCTTCGTAGCTCTTGTCCCAAAGAAGGGGGACCTGAAGGACCTCCGTAACTGGCGGCCAATCAACCTCCTCTCAGTCGACTATAAGATCATGTTGAAAGCGCTGATGAGGAGGTTCCAAGACCTGATAACAATGGTGATCGGCCCTGACCAGACGTGCAGTGTCCCAGAGAGGTCCATCAACGACAACCTGCACCTCGTGAGGGACTTAATCATCCACTCCGGGGAGCGTGGGTCCCCCCTAGGCCTTCTCAGTTTAGATCAAGAGAAGGCCTTTGCCAGGATAAACCATGTGTGCCTGGAGAGGGTGCTGGAGAGGTTCAACTTTCCAAGCTCCCTCCTGTGCTGGACCAAGATGTGTTTGGAAGACATCTCGGGCAGAGTGGTAGTCAACCAACACCTCTCTGCCCCCTTCGCCATCAGGTCTGGCATTAGGCAGGGATGCCCTCTGGCACCCCTCCTGTATGTCATCTACCTGGAGCCCTTCCTCCAAGCAATACGGAGAGCGCTGACCATCTCTGGCTACCTGCTCCCAGGTGGCCGAGGGGGAAGGTTGAAGGTGATGGCGTACATGGACGACATCACCATCGTCGGCACAGATAGTCGCTCTATCGCTACTGCCAACAAAGTGGTAGACGACTTCTGTGCGGCCACGGGTGCTGTGGTCAACAGGGACAAGAGTGAACTGTTTTTGTCGCCGCATTGGTGTGAGGTGCTGACCTTTTCCATTCCTGTGCGCAGAGATAACATTAAGCTCCTGGGGCTGACCTTCCAGTCAGACAGAGGGGGGAAGGAGAGCTGGGACAGGGTCCTCCGCCGCGTCCAGGGGAAACTCGGGAGCTGGAGTGCGCGGCCCCTCACAATAACGGGTAAGATCCTGGTCCTGAAGGCGATTGTACACCCAGCCCTGCTCTATGTGGGTCGGGTGTTTCCCCCGGACAGAGCCTCTGAAAAATCCATCACCAGAATGGCCGTTTGTTTTGTCTGGGGGAGCACCTTTGAGAAACTGAGCAGGGCCACGCTCCTGAAAGATGAAGACAAAGGGGGCAGGGGGGTCCCAGACATGACAAACATCATTTTTGCTCAGGGTCTGGCCACCCTGGTCCAGAACACTCAGAAGGGGGACAAAGCAGTGTGTGCATTCGCCAGGCACTACTCCACCCCTTTCTTGAGGACTATGGGCCTGGGTGTGCTGGACCATAGAATGCCGTACAGCTGGGACCCCCGTATGTCTTCGGAGGTTTGAAGGCTTTCGCCTTCGGGACGGGATTGCCCGGGGCCAGACTGACCTCGTGGAGATACAGAGACATAATGTCCTTTCTAAAATCCAAAGAGACTGTCTCTCTCCCGAGGGGTAGGCTGGCCCTGGACCCAAAAACAGTTTGGCTAAACGTAAACCATAAATGCATCACAAACAGACAAAAAGACATATCATGGATGTCCACTCAAATGTGTCTCCCTACTAGGTCTTTTATGTACAGGCGGCACCTGGCCCTGATGGAGAACTGCCCCCACGGATGCACTGACTCGGAGCACTTACACCACGTGTTCTGGGACTGCTCCGTGGCCAGACGGGTCTGGGGCCTTGTTGTGTCCTCTGTCTCCCTGAACAGGCTCCTGCCGTGGTCCTCCCTGACGTCTGACAGCATCCTCTACTGCCCGCCTGGGGGATGCAAGACCATTGAGCTGCAGCACCAGTAGAGGATCATCAACACCATCAAGCAGGTGCTGTGGGAGACGAGGAACATCAAAGTCTACCAAAAACAGAACGTAGATCTTGTCACTCTCTGGAGAAGGATACAAAACCTCCTCCAAGACGGCTTTGTGGTGGACTTTCATAAAAGTGAGAGACTGGCAAGGGAGAAATGGGGGGTGGACCACTGGAAAGAACTGGTCATATAGTCCATCCCCTCGGGCTGAATCCACCAAAAGCCTGACTACATGATCTTTCTTTGCACTTTTTGTGTTTTTAAAAGTGATTGTTCAAGAGATGGTCCAGTTTGGTGGATTTTCCTTTTTTTCCCCTTTGTTGTCCTGTGATGGTTTGTTTATTTCCTTTGCAATTTGTGGTGTAACTGTCTTTAAGTGAAAATGTGTTTTAACTAAAAAGTGAAATTCAAAAACCTAATAAAAGCAATTTTACTCAAGATTTCTGTGAAAAAGGACATGCCTGAGTTTGGCTGTTTTTGGAGGCCTGTTTTTCTGGATGGGATGACGTTGTAGGTAACAAAGCAAGAGCTGTGTGCTGACAGGGGCGACAGCGGTTGGCTGTTTGGGGACATTTGTGGGCAGGGCTACGCAAAGGTGCTTGGTTGTTTCTGGTGCGCGAGAGACGCACGACACACAAAGCTGGCGGCCCCTAGGGGGCGGTCATCAGGTAGCAGCACTTGGCAGGTATCACTTCTCGGCCTGTTAGCCAAGACAGTGCTGGGGAGGTTCAAGCTTTTGTATCTTTTGTTCTCTCCTTGTTTGCGGGGATATTCATTATCTATTCCTTGTATTTGGTCTTGCAACTTTGTTTTGTGGGTTGCAAGCTGGGTACCTACAGTAATTCATTGCAACTTTTTTGTTTTTTGTTTCTGGTTTTGGGTACTGAGACCAGGATTTGAAGGTAAGTAGGTATTTTTCTTCTGTTTGTGTTTGTTCACATTGGGTGTGGTACCTCCACCATGTTAGCTGCTCGTGTCAGCGTGCGGAGGTACCACAGTGTGCGTTTCCTGCTTAAGGAGAATAAAGGGAAGCTGCTGAAGATGTCCAGGCTGGGTTTTCCCTAAAGTTTCTCCAGAGGGCCCTAAACTTCTCTCCCATTGATTTAAACTGTGTATTGACGCTCCCTTTTGGCAAAGGATTTGATGTAAGCTTTGTGAGGGCAGCAATGTTAAGAGAGTTTTGGACCAGGTTGGAAAATGTTCAAGCCCAGTTTTCTGCTTTCGATGTGGAGAAAGTGACTGATAATGCTGCGAAAGTTGTCACTGTTAGAATGTTCAATGAATCGGTCAATGCAAAAGATATGTGTTTGGCTGGATAGAGATTGCACTGTTACGTGTCAGGCTACCAAGGTGAGGGATGAGGATGGTATCTGGAATTGTGCTTGACAGGTTCCTATTAGGCAGTGGGAAGACCCGCAGGGCTTCCAGGGCCAGAAAGATCTCCCATCAGCGAAAGTCCTGGGAGAAAACAGAGGCTACATACACTACCAAGGTCAGCCAAAACTCTGCCGAACTGTGGTGAGCATGGGCACCTGGCAGAGGCCTGCCAGAAAACTGTGTATAGGAAATGCAGAGAAATTGGGCACACTTTTGAGGAGTGTCCCAATGGCAGAAAGTGTAATCTGTGTGGAGAATCAGTCCACCTCTTCAGAGATTGCCCACAGTCTTTTGCCAACAAATTAAGAACAAATAAACGTACAGATAAACATACAGAGAAGGAAGGAGACGATGGAGAGAAAAATAGTTTTGGAGGGAAATTAAAATATCCCGCCAAAGCCTGTGATTGGAGAGGAGGAAGGTCAAGCGGAAGAAGGAAAGGGGCTTGTCCCCGGCCCAACTCTTGGAGATGGTTTAAGGCAGACAGAGGACATAGACAGTGAAAAAGAAAAATGACAAAACAGACATGATGTAAGTAGAGGCCGATGCAGAAGGGATACTTATGAATGTGAATGGACATTGTGAGAACAGCGACGAGACAGACACCAGTTCGGCCCCTCTCCCTCATGCCCAGCCTAATCACACTGCAAGTGGGAAGAGATCTGCAGTGAACATGTCACCCCCTGCTGGTCAGGGGGGCGTAGAGAAGAAGGGGAGACCTGGGCTGCGTTCCAATACTCAAATTCGTTTCCTCCTTTCCTCCCCTCCTTTCCTCCGTGCCCCGGAAGCTGATTATGTGTCCTCCTTTCCTCCACTGTTCCAAAGCGCAATCTCGCCTCCTCCTTTCCTCCTTTCTCGTCTCCTCCAAAGGATACATCGATGTATCGTACCGCGGAAGTCTTTTCACATTTCTGCGTGACATCACTGTGTCACGACCAGTCAGATTAAATGACCATCCCACAGAATATTTCACCATCGAAAAGTTCTAAAACATGACAAGGGATTTACCAACACCTAAATATTAGTGCCAGAACAGTAAACAGTAATCGGGTAATTTACATTCATGAGAAAACTTTTGCGTTTTCGAACGTAACCACTTTGTTGCAATATATTTGTGTTTTTCAGATACAAATGGTCATTTTACCAATGTAAAATTGAGCGAGTTTATGTTGCTGTAAATTGATTTATTCCTTGTAGAAATGCTTATGTTACATCATGAGCAGAATGCGAGAAACTGACATTCATATTTTAATGCAGGAACAGGACTGGTGGTGTTAGAGAAGCGTGATTGGCTTTGGTATCCTCCGAGTCGTTCGAAATTATTACTTCATCAATAGCCGATGTTGACTTTGATGACGGGTGAATCGGATTAGCTGTTCCAACTGTCGATTCATCTCCTCCTTTCCTCCACTCATTTCCTCCCCTCCTTTCCTCTACATATTTCCGGCATACTTCCGGGGTAGGAAAGGAGGGGAGGAAAGGAGGAGACGAGAAAAAGTATTGGAACGCAGCCCTGGTCTGCTCTTGGACAGCTCGTCCAGTGAGGAGCCCAGGCTCTTCCCTGCTAGTTCACCCAACCAGGTCTCTTTTGAATTTGGATGGAGTGAACCTTCCTTCCCTTTCCCCCATGAAGTTGAAGGAAGAGCTCCATTCACAGGCATTGTCACAACAATAAATGTGAGAAGTGTGAGGTGAGCAGTGAGGTGTCAGTCAATTTTATCCTTTTAAAGTGCTTTTCCATCAGATGTTTTTATTGCAGGAATGTGCCATACCGTTTTTAAAAAGTTACAACAACTGGGAGCAGAAGTGGCCCCACGGACCCTCCATCTGCAGTGGTTGAAATGCTAAAAGAGCAGATGGAGTGGCCATTTTGATAAAAAAAAAAAAACCCTGCAGTTGCACGGTGGTGGTAGACGGGTGGGCACTTTTCGCACACTTGACGTACATGGGAAAGGATTTCAACTTGCTGAGTATTTATGGTTTTAATGACAAACACGATAGGTATGACCTTTTAGAACAGTTGCAGTCCCACATGCTTGGGAGGATGCCTTCAGTAGTCGGAGGGGATTTTAATTGAGTTTTATCTAGAAAAGACAGACACGGGGCAGGGGAAGGTTTTAAGGTGGATAAGACATCGGTTTTACTGCAGGGGATAATTAAGGATTTTAAACTAGTTGACTGTTTTAAAATGATGCATCCAAGAGAGGAGGGCTTCACCTGGCTCAGTGGTGATGGCGCCAGAGCCTCTCACATCAACTATGTTTTTAATCGGGACTGCCCGCCAACTGATGCTAGATTAACCTGTTATCTTTTCAGATCACATTATGCTTTCATGCACCCTTTCACTATCCTCTGGTGTGACTGTAGGTCAAGGGTTATGGAAGCTGAACTGCTCCCTCCTAGAAGATAGGGAGATAGAGAGTATAGAGAGCAGTTCAGCCAATGGCAAACTTTAAAAGACTTCTACAGTACACGTGCACATTGGTGGGAGATGGTGAAAAAAAATACCAAGACATTTTTTAAAAGAGCAGGAAAGATCAAGAAACAGAAAGAAAATAGATGCATGATGGGACTGGAGAAAAGACTGCAACAATATTTCAATTTAAAACAATCAGGAATAGATTTTACAGAAGAAATAAAAGGAGGACAAAAAAGAAATGACTTTTTTCGCTGCAAATAAAAACAAAGGGATTATTATGAGAAGCAAAGAAAGAGAGCGGGAGGAAGGGGAGAAGTGTACAAGATACTTTTGCAAGAAAATAGTGAGCAAGGTAAATACCATGACAGAACTCAAGAAAAGATGGCAGTATATAAGTATAAAAGATACTGAAGGGATGAAGGAGGAAATAGAAGGGGGTTTTATGGATGCTTATATGCAGAGAAAGTCTAATGAGAACGTGACAAAAGAAGTTTTAGAATTTGTTAAAAAAAAAAAAAAACCTATAAAAAAAAAATGCACTTTTAACACAGGATTAAAAAATGTAAAAAGGGGCAGTTCCCAGGCGAGTATGTGCTTCCCCGAGAATTTTATTTGACCTTTTGGGACATTTTAGCAGACGACATACCGACGGTTTTCAAAGGCTTTGAAAGACTAGGCAGACTACCTCACAGTTTTAGACCGGAGACCAGGGCCGACAGAGCAGCCGAGACAGGCACCGTGTGGCCAGTGGGCAACTGAGGAGCCGGAGGACAGAACGGTGGCGTGAACCCCAATCCTCCCCGGACCAAACGGAGAGTGACCAGCATGACCCATCTGGAGTTCAGCTGGGCGGTTCTCCAGAGAGGTATGGGCATTGGGCCAGCCGACCTAAACTGCCTGGTGAAGGTCCCTGGCCCGACCAACATCTTCGAGGTCAGTTTCAAGACATCGAATGTCCTGGAGAGGTTCTGGAACCTCTATAGAGAGGGAAGGGATAGAAGCCCCCTCAGTAATTTTCACATCAAGCCCCTGTCCGACATGGAGAACAAAGTGGTCACTGTACAGTTCTACAATGAGGCTGTGCAGGACCACAATGTTTTGACGTGGTTGGGCAGGTATGGCCTTGTCAAATCTGATGCCAGGAGGGTACTATATGAAGACGGAGTCTGGACCGGGGCCAGGAAATGGTTGGTACAACTCAAACCCGACCCCTCTGCTGTAGGCAGAGTGAGCCACATCCCCAGCACGCTGGGGAGCAACAGGGGTGTGGTGTTCTACCACGGCATGCCCAAACTGTGCAGGAAATGTGGTGAGCTGGGCCACTTAGCCGCGGCCTGCACAGTGGTCAAGTGCAAAACTTGTGGAGGCGAGCACGAGACCAGGGTGTGCCGTGACCCAAGGCCCTGCAACCTCTGCGGGGCCAGGGGGCATCTCTTTAGAGATTGCCCCCTCTCATACGCCAACAGGGCCACAATATTGTGACGTGATTGGGCAGGAATACCAAATGCCAACAACGGGTTCTGAACAGCTGACATACTGTCATTGCTATAACAATGCAGGGATGACCTAACGTTTAGAACGTTATGAGATTAAATCATTTATAGTTTTACACAAGTTTACCTTAGAATTTACTCTACGAAGAGATCATCAGAGCTTGGCATCACCAGCTCAGCCAAGTATGTCTTTAAGACTGTTCTCTGAACAAATTCATTTTTATTAGTGCTGTCAATCAATTAAAATTTTAATCAAGTTAATAAGCTGAGTTAATAATGGGCTGTGATTAATCATGATTAATCACAAGTTTAAAACACTAGTATTTACTTGTAATTTTTGGGGGAGATAAACCAAATACATCTGTGGAATAAAGAAATGCATGACAAACTGATTGGAGGATTCTGTTTTTTGTTGATTGTTTTTACTACTATAACATCTCAGCTTAGTTTTGATGATTTCTGAATTAGATTTAGAATCTCTTTTTTTATGTTTGCCGAGAAAAAAGTCTTTGGGAGTGCTTGGCATTGCCCGCAACATCCATAATGAATTGCAGACTTAATTAGCAGATAACCACATAAAGAACAGTTACAAAGTAATGTCTGCTACAAAGTGAATGAAATCAGCTTGCCTGTAAATTGTTTCGTGGTTGCATTGGTTAGCTTAGTTGTTGTCGCTTTGTTGACAGACATGCCCTGGCTGAAGTTTGATGAACACGGCTTGATCCTGTCTTCGTGCTTGTATCTTTGCTAACATGAGTAAGATGTGCTTTGCCCAAAGAAGGTACTTCATACTTGTTGTGCTACGGTGGAAAGAAATTTCATGAATGCAATATGTGCACACAACTTTGGTTTTATCTAAACTTCTACCTGGAAGCCTTTTTAAAATTAATTTTTTCTTTTTTTAATTTTTTCCTGGATTCTTTCCCCCCATTATGTCTCTCATTGTTTAAGTGTACCTATGATGAAAATTACAGGCCTCTCTCATTTTTTTTAAGTGGGAGAACTTTCACAATTGGTGGCTGACAAAATACTTTTTTGCCCCACTGTATGTGGGTGGTGAGGTGAAGCAGCATAGCAATTCATACAAAATATTTGTATGAAACTCTTATTAACAAAGACATGAGTTGCATTCAGCTCAAGCAGAATTTGAATTAGTTTATTTTTACAAATTCAACCATTATTAAACCTTAACCAACATTAGACCTCAGTCTCTGTACTATTCACTAAAGGAGAAAGCAGTTAAAATAACCTGATTTATATGATCATGAATCAATTTTCAGCTCAACCAATTAACATGCATTGTTAGTTGAATTTTACACTGTCACAGCCTAAAAGAGTTAAACAAAAATAAATTAGCCTGTTTCCCATTAATTGGCTAAAATAGAATTTTTTTCCAAGTGCAGTGGACCCTGAGAGGTAAGCAACACAGCAGAATCACAGATCAACATAACGAATATGCATGGCGTGGGCATTCCATATTCCTTATCGACATAAAACCTTGGTGTAACATTAAAACAAAGCTCTATCATATTCAATATTGAAAAACAAACATATGAGGCAAATGCATATTTTACAAAGGGGCAAACTTTCCTGTGGTCATATTTATTATGAAAACCAAGATAGTCCAATACTGTATTGCAGTGAAGCAAATCATTCTGTCCATTGAAAATGCATTGTGATTCAGTGGTGTTCGCTAGCTAACATTTTATTAGCTATACATTTCTCTGAAACAAACATTGTTTCCATCTGCCTTTCCAATCGGTTTTTCTGTAACATTTTTTTTTTTGACATTGAAAGAAGTATACTGTTTTCTGTCATTATCAGCTAGTGGTTACCTCCACGTGCATTTAATAGGGCTGTGTGTTAGTAAGAATCTGGTGATATGGTATGTATCATGATAAAAGGGTTACGATTCAATATATTGCTATGTTTTTTTTTTTAAATGTAATTTTAGGAAAACTGTCATTGTATAAAGAACACACCACCATATGCATAATATCTGAGTATAAAAAAATGTAGTCAAATGGCTGAAGATGGATTACAACAGCCTTTCTCAAACTGCTTTGTGATAGGGCCCTGTCATGTACCACTTTGAGTTTATAAGGCCCACCCCGCCTGCCCTACCCTACCCTACCCTACAGACAAACATGAAACCCACACACATGTGCATTAATGATTGATGGATTGATTTTATACTGATAGAAGATTTTTATAACAATATTGTTTGTTTATAGTTATATGTGTATACATCCTGATTTGGGCCTACGATTAACAGTGCAGGCCAAACTCTGAGGTCAAGAAACCTAGGCCTATATTGACAGGCCTACAACACCTAATTTTTTTTGTATTTTATTATTGATTTGTTTATTTATATTTTAATGTATGAGGGGTGTACTTAGAACAATAAATTGACTTTAAGGTGCACATGGTTAGTCTCCAAATGCCTGCACAGTTTGTAAGGCTTAAATGCCTCGTTGCTGAGCACAGCCTGGTTAATTACACAGATGGGTTTTGGGGGGAATTCAACGGTTGATAGAAAACCAAATATAACATAGGTCGGGGTCATAATTTCGAGTAAATGCTTGATACTTTTTTGGCTCCTCATTTGCATCAGTAGTTTTGATGAATGAATCCTTACTTTAGTAGTTAGGACAAGGATAAATAGATATCTGATATTTAATGCCAAGTCGGCACCAAAGGCCATCTCATGGCAAGATCATGGTAAAACATTGATAAAAAAAAAAACAATCAATAAATAAGACAAAGCATACAATAAATATACAGTCAGAGTAAAACAAACCTCATACAACACAAAGAAAAATCTATACAGAATACTTTAAATGTCATGACAAACAAGGACGAAGGACAGCTCAAACTAGCTAGCTCGCTAGAAGGTGACACTTGGGACATCAGGAGAAGACTGAGTTAGAGTGAGAGCAAAAGAGGGTGCAAGATGTTGGCACAGAGTACATTCTACGAGCAAGATTGTAGAATCTTATAAACAATGGAAGCAGTGCAGTCAAGGGGGCAGCAACCTGGTGACCTGGTAAAAATCTCAAAACTGACCTTAAAATTATTTAACCAGGCTCTCTTTCTGAGATAAACTCATCTGAGATAAACTTGTGTAAAACTGCAAGCAATTTAATCTCCTAACATCCTGAAAGTTAGGCCATGCCTGCATCATTGTAGCAACAGACGCTATCCGTAGCAAAGTTCAGACATTGCTGATTTAGGGTTCCTAAGGCACAGATGGTAACGTAAATAAGGCTATATTCACAGTGAGTGAGTATCATAAGAACATATTATGACGAGGACAGGCCATTCGGCCCAACAAAGGTCGCCATTACATTACTTAAAGAGTATCCAAAACTGCATCAAGTCTGGACTTGAACACAGCAAGGGTCTCTGCCTCAACTACATGACCTGGCAACCCATTCCATGTATTGATAACTCTTTGTGTGAAATAATACTTCCTTAAATCAGTGCAGAACTTAACTAGTTTCAATTTATGTCCCCTTATCCTACAGACTGAACTCACCTTAAAAGATTTCATAGTTAACCTTGTTGAGTCCCTTTATAAATTTAAAAACCTCTTTTAAATCACCCTTTAGTCTCCGCTTGCTGAGTCTAAATAGGTTAAGTAACTTTAGTCTTGCCTCGTAGCTTTTATGTCTCATGCCAGGAATTAATTTCGTTGCCCTCCTTTGTACTTTTTCAAGAGCCTCGATATCTTTCTTATAGTGCGGTGCCCAGAACTGCACACAGTATTCCAAGTGTGGTCTAACTAAAGCATTGTATAATTTTAATATAATCTCCTTACATTTATAATCAATACTTTTGGCTATATATCCTAACATCCTATTGGCTTTCTTTACTGCTACAGCACACTGCCTAGATCCTGTTAGGCTTTGGTCAACTATTACTCCCAAGTCTTTTTCAAATTGAGCACAATCTAGTTTACTTCCTCCCATGAAGTCGTCTCATCTAAGGTTCTTGTTTCCCACATGCAAGACTTTACATTTAGTTAAGTTGAATGTCATCTGCCAGGTATCTGCCCACATATGGATGCTGTTCAGGTCTTCTTGTATTACCTTAGTTGATTCTATACTGTTGGCTAGACCCCCCAGTTTTGTGTCATCTGCAAGTTTTACTATTTTACTACTAACCCCTGCATCAAGATCATTTATGTAAATAAGGAAAAGCAAAGGCCCCAACACCGATCCCTGCGGGACTCCACTTCTTACAGGACCCTGCTCTGAAACAATTCCTCCAACAGTTACACTCTGCTTTCTACCAGTCAGCCAACTTCGAACCCACTCAGTGATAGCTCCTGATATTCCTGCAGATTTCATTTTCTCTATGAGCCTATCATGCGGAACTTTGTTGAATGCCTTTTGGAAGTCTAAATCGAAAACGTCATAAGCTTGGTTTGCATCTAAACATGCTGTGGCTTCCTCAAATAAGTCCAGGAGGTTTGTTAAGCATGACCTCCCTCTGCAAAAACCATGCTGGCTATCGTTTAAGATGCCATTTTGTTCTAAGAATAATTCCAAATTGTCCCTAATGATGGCTTCCAGTAATTTACAAGTGATACAAGTTAAGCTGACAGGCCTATAACTTCCTTGTAGATAGGTACTACACTGCCTAGCTTCCAGTCATCTGGTATTTCTCTAGTTTTATGGGATTGCTTAAAAACAACTGTCAGAGGTTTGTAGACCTCTTCCGCTAATTCCCTGAGTACTCTTGGAAATATTCCATCAGGAGCTGCAGCCTTATTTGTTTCAAGTTTTCAAAGTTCATCTAGCACTTCTGTGTCATATAAATCAATGTCCTCCATAAGACTCTAAGAACTGAAATCTCCTGGAGGCATATGAGCGAACCCTTCACTAGTGAAACTCTCCACAAAGTAGTTGTTTAGGGTATCAGCAATAGCCTTGTTATCATAAACCATAAGTCCATCCTTGTTTTTTTAAACCTCTTATCTCAACCTTAACTATCCTTTTTCGATTGTAGAATTGGAAAAAGCGTTTAGGGTTGTTCTTTGCATCTAGCGCAATCTGTCTTTCCAAATGGCTTTTTGCTTCCCTTATTTCTTTCTTAACTTGAGCTTGCATTTTGCTGTATTCAATCTTGTTTGTCTCTGAGCTGTCTAACTTGAATTTTCTAAATAGTTCCCTTTTATGTTTCAAACTATCTTGTAATGCCTTATTCATCCACTGCGGATGCTTATTTTTCAGCTTCCCTTTTCGCACTCGCGGAATGAATTTACGCTGTACATCCAGAATAATCGTTTTAAATATGTTCCACATTTCTCTCACAGTTCTACCATCTAGAAGAGGTACCCAGTTTATATTTCTTGTATAATCACGCATTTAATAAAGTCAGCTCGTCTGAAGTTGAAAATTCTAGCATTGGAGGATGTAGTCTTAACTCGCCAAAAAACTTAAAATGTAACTGCACTGTGGTCACTTGTTCCAAGTGACTCCCCTACCTCAGTACTGCAGAGTCGATCAGGATTATTACACAGAACCAGATCTAGAATTGGGTTCTCTCTTGTAGGTTGAGTAACAGACTGAATCAGAAAACAATCATTTACAATATCCAGAAACTCTTCCTCACATTTACCCTGACCAGACACAGTTTCCCAATTAATTGAGGGGTACCTGAAGTCCCCCATTACTATTGTCTCACCCTCCTGACATGCCAGTGTAATGTTATCAAAGATCATCCTGTTGACACTGCTGTGAGAGGCTGGTGGCCTATAACATACTCCGACATTCAGACCCTTTTCATTTTCCCCCAGTATTTTAATCCATATGTGTTCACAAGGGGCTCCACACCTGGAATTTCCTGGATATTAAGATAATCCTTTACATATAGAGCTACGCCCCCTCCTCTTCCATTGGTTCTATCTTTTCTAAGCACCTTGTATCCCCTTATGTTATACTCATCCCCATCCCCTGCACCAAGCCACGTCTCTGTGATCCCAACAACATCAGTTACCATTACTCATAACTGCTTCTAGATCCAAAATTTCATTTTTTATGCATCTAGCATTTAAACAGAGAAATTTCAGGATACTGTGTGTGCATTTCTCATCCCTCCTCTCCACCTCCAGCTGCCCAAAACCACCTCTATGACAGTGCTGCTCTAACTGATTCGCAATTATGGTTCCCTCACTACCAATAAAATAATTAGCCTTGGTGTGTTCTATTCCAGCAGTCTGTCCATCCCTACCCATCTCACTGTATAACCTCCCTGCCCCCCCCAGTCCCTAGTTTAAATACCCCTCTGCTACCCAAAGCATACGCTGGCCCAATGCAGCTGTACCCCTCCAGTTCAGGTGTAACCGGTCCCGCTTGTACAGGTCACCCCTGTTCCAAAAGGAGTCCCAGTGCCCCATAAACCTGTTCCCCTCTTTCCTGCACCAGGTTTGTAGCCACGTGTTAAACCTCTATGTAAAGGCTTGCTTCCTTTTGCTTGCATGTGGTACTGGTAGAATTCCAGAGAAGACTACCGTGGAGGTTCTGCTCCTAATCTTCCCCGCTAGCCCAATAAATTTATCCTGCAGAACCTCAAATCTACCCTTTCCTATGTCATTGGCCCCAACATGGACCATTACAACTGGATCCTCCCCCGCTCTGGCCAGGAGCTTGTCCGTACACTCCAGGAGATCTCCAACCTGGGCACCAGGTAGGCAACAGACCATATGAGACTCCTTGTCGCGTGAACACACTATGCTATCTACCCCTCTAATGATTGAGTCCCCCACTATCACTAACTCCCTTTTCTTGGAGGATGAGGCCGCCTGGGTGCCCTGGGGCTCTTCAGTCCTCCCACTCACAGGATCGCGGGCCAACTCGTCATGCAGTGGCATGAAGCGGTTGGTCACCGAAATCTCCGGAGATACCACCCCACTTGGGATTTTGCACCCCTTTCTACGCTTACGCCCTACTGTAACCCAGCTCTCTCGCCCTGTCTGGTCTGTATCTTCTTCCCTACCCGGCTTTGGTGAGCGCACTATCTCCCTATAGGGTGTAGTAAACAGTTCCTGGAACTCTAACAATTCAGGATTACTGTGGAGTCCAGCCAGTTTGGCCTCAAGATCAAGAATCTTGCTCTCCAAGTGCTCAACTAGTCGGCAACGGTTGCAGATGAACTCATCCTCGAGGTCTCCCTCCAGAAATTCGATCATCCGGCAACTCTTGCAGAGTTTTGGCCACATTTTCTCCCCTAACTAACTGCGCGTTCCCTAAACAAAGATTTACTGCCGAGACAGAATTACTGACTAAAAAAGTGCTAAGAGCACCAAGGTGACTCAGAGCAGCCAAATGCAGAAACCAAACACAGGAAAAGCCACTGCGTCTAGATACAAGATACAACAAAAATACTCGAGCAGCTAAGCAAAAGCAGACACTCTAACACAACCAGAATCAGGATATCTTTGACGCAAACACTGGAGGTAAAAACAAAGCAAACAAGCGAACTGGCTGTCTAACTAACTTCCCGACTAGCGACCTAGAGTATGTCCCTTAAAGATTTGCTATTTAGAGATTTAAAGCTTTAAAGATTTGCTCCTGAGAGAGCGAAAAACCTCTCGTCAGCTCGACTATGCACCGAATTAGCAGCATTTGCTGAAGAGCTACAGAGGAAAAAAAGTGGAAAATTCCCTCCCTGTCCCCTAATGGCAACAAAAGATTACACTTTAGGAGTAGATCAAGCCTACCTTATTTAACAGCTAGGTGAGTAGCCCCAACTTTTATTTTAATTAGTATGCGAATTAATGTAAGAGCAGAGAGCGCAGAGACCGCTCCACTCCACAAACACAGAGCGAACTTCGTCCAGGCTAGAGCATTCGAGCAGAACAATCGAGAGCAATCGAGAGAGCCAATCCATCCATCACTCAGATGATTTTTCCCTTTAAAACACCCTTTTAAATAACCTGTTGAAATGGACATTAAAGGGTTTGCTTGGAAGAATGGTGCAGAAACCTTCCCCAATGTGTGGTCCAACATCACTAAATATTTCAGCAAAAAGCTCATTTTGTTTCCCGAGAGACAATACAACAAGCACTTCTAACAGCAGTCCCATTGACACTTTTCATAAACCAAGCATTTTGCATTAAACTTTTTAAATGAACAGCTTTATTAGAATAAGAATCTAGTTTTCCCAAATGTCTGAACATAAATTCTGTGTTCATTTTGTACAGCTTATTGTCTTTCAACTTTGAGGATTCCTAATCAGGTATAAACTTCCTACTGTCCAGTATCTTATGTTTGTCCTGCATGTTCCTCCCCCCTCTGTGGCTTTAACAGAGTCTGACATGATCAGCTTCTCTCTTTGGCTAAAGTCTGTAGGATGCTTATTTTTACTTTAAGATCTACTTTGTGCTGTTAAAATAAACATGGAAGATGGCTCAGATTTTAACTAGGGATGTGAATTCATTATTTATGCATTGACATTTCTCTTAAAACATTTTTTGTTATACCTTCAGAATTTGCATATGCCTATTTTACATTGTGGCAATACCAAAACTGCCACCTTTTGTTGATCAGGAAGGAGGATTTATCAGGTCCCAAAAACAAAAATTGAAATAATAGGGGAAAACCAACATTTTAGCCTCTACAGATATTTTAAAACAAATGCTTCTTCAAACATTAACAAAACCAAGAAGTTTCAAAAGTTTGACTACATCAGTAAAATTAAATAAAGCAAGATAACGCCTACAGGACTAGGCCAATATGGAAGAAAACCAACAAGGTTGCAATGAATTGCCTTTTCACAGCCCACACACAGGTGAACCAGCAATAAAGCACAAACATTTCTAGCCCTCAAAACTCTGCCAAATCCCTGCCTCAAAACCTAATAAGAAAACTTTAAGTGATCCCTATAAAGATCAGAGTTTCCAACAATAAGATTTGTCTTCAAGACATGAGAACATGTCACAACTGCTATTCTGACCCCCCCCCCTAAAAGCACAACAGGAAGGGCATGGTCACACCCTGATTGGCTCTGAAAGAATGTGCTGACAACTGCTCTCAATCATTAATTAGGGGTCCCTAACTGCTGAACACAGGCGATCTGAATCAGTGGTTCCCAACGTTAGTCCTGGGGACCCACTGTTTGTGCCGGTTTTTATTTGCTGGTTTTTATTCCAATCACAACTGCAACCCCAGAATCTTAACAAGCTGTTAATTGTTAAAAATTGTTCAATTGCTCATACTTTTCATGATAAGAGAGATAATTTGCCATTATAGCTATGCATGTCATTAAGAAAAAGCTCCTATATTGACATTGTGTTTATGTGATTTTGCAAACAAATTTGCAAAAAGAGTACATTTTTATACCTGATCAAATTACAGACCGGGGTGAATCAATATGCACCCTGAGTCATTGAACACATGATTAAGCTCCAAATTTTTTTCCTTATGCTTGGTAACACAATGCAGGTTTGGCTCATTACAATTAGCTTTGTCTTTGAGTCCTTCATTACCCACCAGATGGTTAGTTTTAGTGGTCATGTGTCCAGAATCATCCTGGTCTTTAATAAGGGTTAAAACATTTTACTTGTCTTTATGCAATTGCCTAAAATATGGCACAATGTGAATATAGGAGCTTTTTCTTTAAACACTGATATTTGAAATTTGTTCAAATGTTTTACAATTTCAAACTGGTTTGTCTTCCACATCCCTGCCCAAAGGTTACCATTACCATATCGTCCTGGCACAGATTTCCCAAACCCAAGCAAACGTAAAGAAAAGTCTCAAAATAAAAACCTAAAATCTGTTGTAAAATAAACTGCAGTCATTCTTTCTCAGCACAAGAATAGCTGCTGACAGGTTGCTTCTGGCGAGTGAGCAATTGTAGATGGATGTCCTAATTGCGCTGACTTTTTCTGAAGCCTGCCAAGAGTGCTATTAGCCCAAATAAATCTCTACCTGTAAACAAATTAGATGTTTATCAGCTGGCTATGGACAATTAATGACCTGTGTGAAGGTTATGTTTCAAGATTACATTCCTGTTTGTTTGCTGCTATTGTTTTTTTTTTTTAGATATAAACATCATTATTTTTGGGTTATGTCACCAGCACCCCACCAATCTCCAAATCGCTAAAAGATGGTCCTATTGGGTTGTGTAATAATACTTGGCCAGAAAACACACAAAAATAAATTTGCTCAATACACAAATTTAAGGTTGCAGCTTTCAATTGTATTTTTTATGTTTGTAATATTGACAACTTGTGTTAATAAAATGACATTTTTATTAACACAATAAATACATTTTGTTACTTTTGTTACTTTATGGAGGTTCTGCTTTCAGACCTGCAGCAGAACCTGCACAAAGTAACAAAAGTAACAAAATGTATTTATTGTGTTAATAAAAATGTATTATATATTGTATAATATATTGTTAAAGTAACAATGGTTGTTGAGCTTAAGAATGTGTACTAAGTGACTTTGTCCAATTTATCTAGATTACCAGTTAAGGTACATTTGTACTGTAAATGTTTGTGCTACTGTTTTTTAAAACTAAATATGTCACTCAGCATCCCAGCCAACTCAGAAATGCTCCAAAATTATCTCATTTGTTTGCACAATGTTTTTGCTGTAAATACATTCGCTTGTGCTTTCATGGTTTTTCACATGTACATAACGTTACAGTATTAACCAGGTAAATTAACACAGCCTAAATATTTTATATCTTACTGTATGAACATAAGTAACTAGTAGCCAGTTTGCAGGGTTACCTGGTTTCTGTGATACCTATATATCTTTGCCAGCTACCCACTTAAACCATATTTTGTATTTGCTACCATTCCCATGTAAACCAAGTGAAAAAATCTCCAATTAAAAACAGTGGAGACAACAGTGTGCTGACTGCATTAATGTCATGAAACCAAGATTCAAACAGCACAGTTCATGCATGCATCACAAAACAGATTTCTCTAAACTGCATTGTAGCATTAGTTGTGTTTCTTTCGTGCAGAGCCGCACAAATTGGAGCATCCATTTCTGTAGACTATCACAGTGGAATGTTAACCCACAAAGCCATGACAAATAAAGTAGCTCATCACTGAAAACCTGAGTGTTAGTCATACCAACAACCTGGGTTTAACCATAGTCATCAGGCGTGGGTCTGACCCGTGTCAACCTCATTTGTACTAGGTTATTACTGCGTTGTCACAGTTGACACATTACCCTGGTTCTGACTGGAAATTATTTTAAGTGCTACATAATTTTGGCTGTGCAACCAGCAAACTTCTTCATCTAGGGAAATTTTAACTACATTAATTTTAACCCTCTATGGTATGGCATTACCTCTAGGTAACATCCTTTTCTCTGGTCTTCTACAAACACATTAAACATGTTGAACCATGATGAAATCGTTTTTCAACCCTTTTCCTGTGACAGTGCAACATGTTTAGAGATGCCATTTTTGCTGTATGAAAATTACAATAAAACTATTTTAGCATATTTTTATATCTTCAACAATATCTTCAGAAGCATCAATAAGTAAACACTCATTCTCCATCATATATTCATATTTATATTTAAATACATAGTGGGACATTGCATGAGTGTGTTTGTTACACCAAGGTAACAGTGTACCACAGTGGAATGTCAGTGTAGGTTAGCCTCCACATTTTACATCACCTAGGTATGGGTCAAAACAAGCCAAAACCAGTCTATACATAATAGCTATTACATTACAGTCATTTTGCTGATGCATTTATACAAAGTGACTTATGGTTGATTGGGCTAATCCCCCCTGGGGGCAATGTGGGGTTGGGGGCCTTGCTCAATGGTGTCCTTGCTGTGGCTAGACTGGCTAGACTGGGGCTTGAGCCACCAACCTAAGGGATCCCACTCATGTGCCATAGCCACGAGACTACAGGCTGCCCTGCTACAGCTATAATTACACTCAAGTATTGCTAGAATTTCTAGATAATTTATAGATAAAGGTATTTGTATTTTATTGAACCAATTCAGTGTCTCAAACACATACACACACATACATACAGAAGTAGTACATGACAGTAACTGTCATCTACCATTTAAGAAATGGTATCACTGCATTGTGTTCCACATGCTGGATTTTTCAGTGGTATCACAGGGATTGCAGTGGCTGAAATTGCAAGCTGGGGAAGTGATGGCTATCAACTGGTGAGGCAGCCAAGCGGCAGAAATTTGATCATTGGTCTTTCTAGGCTGAGAGCCAAGGCCGGTGTAAGAAACCTGGTTGCAACGCTAATATAAAAGTGATGTGCATACAGTGTGGAGTTCACCTGTGCTTCACAGCAGAGAACTGTCTCATGAATTTTCACAGGCCATGATGTAATTACATCAAATGTTTGACCACAAAATCATTCCGTTCGGCCACAGGCTGGTCCCTCGTGGTACAATGTTACCTGAAGGAAACCTAATTACTTGATTAAAAATTATGGTCTTGTTTTTTTCTCCTCAAAAGGCATGTATATGTGATGACTTTGTTCAATATTAGGCTGTGTATGGCAATAAATATAATGTTATTTTCAGGAGAATGAACCCTCAGACAACATGAATGAATTTGGAAGGAGTTTATTATGATGTAGCGCGTTGTATATTGGTACGGACATTGATCTTGGGCTTGGAGTCCAGGGGGGCAGTGTCATGCCTCATTATTTTTTAGGATGAAGTGAACCCCCCTTTTTGACTGTTCAAAGAGGGTGAAAAAAAAAACAGAAGAAAGGGAAGTGGACTTGAAGGTGGAGATGGGGAGGGGGAGGGATGCCAGAAACAGAGAGTGTGATGGGAGAGAAGGTACGTGGCAAATTAATACCTGCGTAGACAACCAGATTGGACGTATACTGGTGTTTGAGTGAAGGGTTGTCCGAAGGTTGCCACTCCCAAAATTTGTTATTAACAAGCTCCAATATTAAATTATTAATATTAAATATATTTAGTTTTTACCATAGTGGTATGTTGTTACCTCAAAGTAATGGTTCCCCAAAGTACACCCCAAAAATGTTTTTGTTTTGTTTTCATTAACAGTACTTGGTCCTTTTTAAGGCAGAAAAACAAATCAAACATTTTTCATCAATGACATAATAATGTGTACCACAGAAAGTTAATCAATCTTAGTATTTCAGTCCATACTCAGAGCGCGTAAGGTGTGATTTTTGCTGGCAACCCCTGGCCTAGTCTCATATGCAGATAATGATCTTATTACTTACTTACAACACTTGCTTATATTAGAAATGTGACAGATTTGTGTTCTCTGCGCCATCTGCTTTGTAGGGTGACATGCACTTGTTCACATGTTCTGAGTAAAAATGTACATTTTTGCTAAATTAAATGCATATTATGTTGCAGTAACATTATGCCATATGTTCAGAATAGCATAGGCTGTTCTGGATTTTTCTGCACTTTGTATGGAGTTGCCGTAGGATCAGCATCATATTGTGAATGTCATTCCTGATTTTGTGCGCCAAAATAAGGATGAGAAAACACAACCCTTGTAAGCAGTTTGTAGCGGATGTGTTGGAGAACCACATAAAGTGATATACATTGGAATATAAACCCTGGCCGGTGAAAAGTGAGGCATGGTTGTCATTAACAGGTGTCTTCTGTTTTTGTTAAAATACTGTAGGTAATTTGCTCTGGAGTTATTACTTTACCAGCTTGTGAAAATGACTGACATGCTAAATTCACATTGGATTAATATTGCATAATCTTTTGGTAAATGATTTCTATTTGACTGTATTTACTTGCAAAATAGCTAAATTAAATTGTTGACTTCCAAGGATGCTTGGTTCTTGATCAAGTCAGTGATTTAGGCAACTTAAGAAAAATAAACTCATATTCTTTGATAGTGTACTGGATTGGTAGCAAGAACAGCTAACAAAACAACCATTTAAAATGTTATACAGTTTTCAGATCATCTTTTATTATGATGTTTACATTTATTATTATTATCTGTATCATTGTCTTCACTCACAAAACTACGATTGAACTAGACATTTTAGCTGCAGCGATTTCTAAATGCAACGCTGGAGCTACAGAACGCCTGTGACTGTAGAACAATTTACAAGAGCTTCTAGTAGCTACTTGATGCATTGTTAGAGAAATTATAGTTGCAAGGGGTTATGTATTTTAAATGTATAAAGACACTGAACGTGAAGTTAAGAAGAATGTGTGTGTGTGTGTGTGTGCATAAAGATAAGAGGTAACAACTCTCTAGGTTGTTGAGCATTCCCATGAGAATAAGATGTCCTTCGGACATCTCATTCTTCAGAGTAGAAAGAAGAACTGTTTGTAATCGTAGAAGATTGTATTGGGGAGTAACTGAAATTGGGCGAATTGCCATCTTCTGGTGAGGAAAAATAACTTTTTGCAAGAACAGAAGACTCATTAAAAAGAAGTAGCTAAAGGACACTGAAGTAACTGTTGACCAATGAAATGTTAGAGGTGGGATCTCCACACCTACCATGAAGATTATATATTCATAAAAAAAGTATGAATTGTATTAAACTTTTGTTGATTGAAAGCTCTTGTTTGCATGTTCATTCTTCTCTAAGATTCACCTCAACAGGTCATAAGGGAATTTACCTGACAAATTGGGGGCTCATCTGGGATAGCAATATCTCACCACGCCAGGGCTAAGGGGTCCCAGGATAGCGACATCTCACCAGACCAGGGCTGGGGGTTCCCAGGATAGCAACATCTCGCCGGGCCAAGGGGTGCCGCTGAATACCGTGCACGGGTCCGTCTGGGACGGATACAGAAAGCCCTCGTCTCAGATCACCAGGGATCTTTGAGGAATAAGCAAGGCCTGTGGTTACTGCCTTGGACTGTGCAGGGGTTCAAGATGCTATCAATTACTCCGTTTGGGAGGGATACAGGAAGTCCTCATCTCAGATCACCAGGGATCTTTGAGGAATAAGCGAGGCCTGTGGTTACTGCCTTGGACTGTGCGGGGGTGAGTGACGCTATCAAATATTCTGGGAAATTTGGTGAATAGAGAGTGAACAAACAAACGAGTAAGATGGGGTCATCTAGCTGTAAAGGAAATGAGTATACTCCTACAAGAGATGAATTAATGATGGCAAAAGACTATGTTAGCAGAGATGGTTATGTACAAATGTGGAGAGAAAAGTTTGGGTTTAAAGGCAGGTTGCATGAGGAAGAATGTAAATGGTTAGTCTGTGCAATTCTTAAGAGGGGCAAAGGAAGCTCTAAGGAAAGGCAGAAATATGGTTTGACTATGTCTGAGGCTTGGTTGGCAAAAGCAAGTTTTATAAAAAAGGAGAAACAACGTGAGGCTCAGAAACGTAAACATGCCATCAGTAAGGAGAAGAGAGAGTTAAGTGCTGTGCTGGATGATTGTGAAGGAGACACTGAAAAACAGAGGGAAGGGGCACCACCGCCTGATGATAACAGGGAGGAGGAGGAGGCCAGGCTAGAAATAGCAATGGGTAATGTGAGTGGAGGGGGTACTCAGGGACCTTATCCAAGTATAGCAGAATTGGAGCAAAAGAATAAAGAAATTAATGAGAGAGACTGTAAGGAGAATATGAATAAACTAGTGATAGTTCTTGAGTTTAAGGGTGTTCCATCATCGCCTAGATTCAAAAAGGTTGACAAAGGAAGTCGTATGAACCTCCACTCTGGAAAAAGGTTGGGAGAGGAGGAAGAGCAATTTCCCATGATTGAGGTCAGCGGGGGAATGAATGCTGATGGAGAACCAGTTACACATCATGTGTACGGGGCCTGGTCAAAAGCAGATGTGCAGACTGCGGCAGCAGGGCTGACGCACCCTTGCCAGGACAGTGAGGCGTTTTTAACTGAAATACAGTTAATGGCAGAGAGTTACAAGTTGAATTCTCTAGAACTTGAAGGAGTAATAAGAGTGTTGCTGAAGCAAGATTTCTGTTGTGTGCAAGGTGATTGGAATGCTCTAACAGATAAAAGGCTGAGACCTTAAGGTCCACGGCCGGCTGTGATAAATATAGCACAAGATCATTACTGGCAGCCGTTAGTACTATTGTCCGAAAGAATAGTGACGCATTATAGACAGCAGTGTGACGACTCTAAAATATCAGACTGCAGACAAAAGAAAACTGAAAATGTAATGGAATTTCTCACAAGGTTGACTAAGGTGTTCAATGCTAATTCAGGAATTCCCAGACCACACCCTTTTGATGATGCAGGGCCATATGCACAACAGCTTAAGGTGGCTTTTATAGATGGGTTAAAACCAGTATTAACAGATCAGGTCAGGAAATCATTGATCACGTGGAGAACGTGTGGATTGAATCAGGTGACTGAACACGCGAGACATTTTGAGAAGAAGATAGAGTTAAGCATCAAAAAAGGAATCAAAGTGAGGGTACTTTCGTAATGCAACTGCGTTCACAAAGTGCGCAGCAGTGTCAGCAGCAGCAGAATCAACCACAGCAGGCCCAATATCATCAACCATTACCTCCATGAGGGTATGGTGGGGCAAAACCTAGGGGGTCTCAGCAACCGGGAGGGCAGCATCAACATCAGGGCCAAAGCCAGAATCAGGGAAAGAGATGTGGTCGGAGACAAGGAAAGGGGCCAGGGCAAAACAACCCATGTTATGCCTGTGGTAATACTGACCATTGGGTAAAAAATTGTCCGACCCGGCAACAGCCCGGACAATGACTAGATAAATCTAGTATAACTGAGTTGCAAGGAGAGCAGGAGGAACCGGATTTTGAGATAGATGAGGGGGATATCCTAGCGTTAACCAGTGGGACAGGGAGTGTGTGGATAACTCTTACAGTGCAAGGGAAACCAGTTAGATTTAAGGTGACAGCATACTAGTTATGTATTATATCTAGTGATACTTCATTTTAGTCATAACAGTGTCATAAGGGACATACTCGAGCTCGCTAGTCGGGTAGTTTGTCAGGAAGTTAGTTAGCCAGCCAGTTTGCTTGCTTACTTTGTATTTTACCGTTCTCCAGTGTTTGCATTAAGGATATTCCGATTCTGGTTGTGTTAGAGTGTCTGCTTTTGCTTAGCTGCTAGCGTATTTTTGTTGAATCTTGTATCTAGACGCAGTGGCTTTTCCTGTGTTTGGTTTCTGCCTTTGGCTGCTCTGAGCCATCTCGGTGCTCTTAGCACTATTTTAGCTAGTAATTCTGTCTCGGCAGTAAAACTTTGTGTAGGCAAGGCATGTTTAGTTAGGGGAGAAAATATGGCCAAAACTGTGCGAGAGTTGCCGGATGATCGGATTTCTGGAGGGAGACCTCGAGGATGAGTTCATCTGCGACCGTTGCCGACTAGTTGAGCAATTAGAGAGCAAGATTCTTGATCTCGAAGCCCAACTACCTGGACTCCACAGTAATCCTGAATTGTTAGAGTTCCAGGAACTGTTTACTACACCCTATAGGGAGATAGTGCGCTCACCAAAGCCGGGTAGGGAAGAAGATACAGACCAGACAGGGCGAGAGAGCTGGGTTACAGTAGGGCGTAAGCGTAGAAAGGGGCGCAAAATCCCAAGTGGGGTGGCATCTCCGGAGATTGCGGTGACCAACCGATCATGCCACTACATGACGAGTTAGCCTGCGATCCTGTGAGTGGGGGGACTGAAGAGCCCCAGGGCACCCAGGCGGCCTCATCCTTCAAGAAAAGGGAGTTAGTGATAGTGGGGGACTCAATAATTAGAGGGGTAGATAGCATAGTGTGTTCGCGCGACAAGGAGTCTCGTATGGTCTGTTGCCTACCTGGTGCCCAGGTTGGAGACCTCCTGGAGTGTACGGACAAGCTCATTCCCAGAGCGGGGGAGGATCCAGTGGTCATGGTCCATGTTGGGGCCAATGACATAGGAAAGGGTAGATTTGAGGTTCTGCAGGATAAATTTATCGGGCTAGTGGGGAAGATTAGGAGCAGAACCTCCACGGTAGTCTTCTCTGGAATTCTACCAGTACCACGTGCAAGCAAAAGGAAGCAAGCCTTTACATGGAAGTTTAACACGTGGCTACAAACCTGGTGCAGGAAAGAGGGGAACTGGTTTATGGGGCACTGGGACTCCTTTTGGAACAGGGGTGACCTGTACAAGCGGGACGGGTTACGCCTGAACCGGAGGGGTACGGCTGCATTGGGCCAGCGTATGCTTAGGGTAGCAGAGGGGTATTTAAACTAGGGACTGGGGGGGGGCAGGGAGGTTATACAGTGAGATGGGTAGGGATAGACAGACTGCCGGAATAGAACACACCAAGGCTAATTATTTTATTGGTAGTGAGGGAACCATAATTGCGAATCAGTTAGAGCAGTACTGTCATAGAGGTGGTTTTGGGCAGCTGGAGGTAGAGAGGAAGGATGGGAAATGCGCACACAGTACCCTGAAATTTCTCTGTTTAAATGCTAGAAGCATAAAAAATAAAATTTTGGATCTAGAAGCGGTTATGAGTAATAATAACTATGATGTTGTTGGGATCACAGAGACGTGGCTTGGTGCAGGGGATGGGGATGAGTATAACATAAAGGGATACAAGGTGCTTAGAAAAGATAGAACCAATAGAAGAGGAGGGGGCGTAGTTCTATATGTAAAGGATTATCTTAATATCCAGGAAATTCCAGGTATGGAGCCCCTTGGTGTTAGTGAACACATATGGATTAAAATACTGGGGGAAAATGAAAAGGGTCTGAATGTCGGAGTATGTTATAGGCCACCAGCCTCTCACAGCAGTGTCAACAGGATGATCTTTGATAACATTACACTGGCATGTCAGGAGGGTGAGACAATAGTAATGGGGGACTTCAATTACCCCTCAATTAATTGGGAAACTGTGTCTGGTCAGGGTAAATGTGAGGAAGAGTTTCTGGATATTGTAAATGATTGTTTTCTGATTCAGTCTGTTGCTCAAGCTACAAGAGAGAACACAATTCTAGACCTGGTTCTGTGTAATAATCCTGATCGAATCTGCAGTACTGAGGTAGGGGAGCCACTTGGAACAAGTGACCATAGTGCAGTTACATTTGAAGTTTTTTGGCGAGTTAAGACTACATCCTCCAATGCTAGAATTTTCAACTTTAGATGAGCTGACTTTATTAAAATGCGTGATTATACAAGAAATATAAACTGGGTACCTCTTCTAGATGGTAGAACTGTAAGAGAAATGTGGAACATATTTAAAACGATTATTCTGGATGTACAGCGTAAATTCATTCCGCAAGTGCGAAAAGGGAAGCTGAAAAATAAGCATCCGCAGTGGATGAATAAGGCATTACAAGATAGTTTGAAACATAAAAGGGATCTATTTAGAAAATTCAAGTTAGACAGCTCAGAGACAAACAAGATTGAATACAGCAAAATGCATGCTCAAGTTAAGAAAGGAATAAGGGAAGCTAAAAGGCGTTTGGAAAGACAGATTGCACTAAACGCTTTTTCCAATACTACAATTGAAAAAGGATAGTTAAGGTTGAGATAAGAGGTTTAAAAAACAAGGATGGACTTATGGCTTATGATAACAAGGCTATTGCTGATACACTAAACAACTACTTTGTGGAGAGTTTCACGAGTGAAGGGTTCCCTCATATGCCTCCAGGAGAATTCAGTCCTCAGAGTCTTATGGAGGAAATTGATTTAAATGACACAGAAGTGCTAGATAAACTTCAAAAACGTAAAACAAATAAGGCAGCAGGTCCTGATGGAATATTTCTAAGAGTCCTCAGGGAACTAGCGGAAGAGGTCTACAAACTGCTGACAGTTATTTTTAAGCAATCCCATAAAACTGGAGAAATACTAGATGACTGGAAGTTAGGCAGTGTAGTACCTATCTACAAGAAAGGAGACCGGACTGATCCAGGAAATTATAGGCCTGTCAGCTTAACTCGTATCACTTGTAAATTACTGGAAGCCATCATTAGGGACAATTTGGAATTATTCTTAGAACAAAATGGTATCGTAAACGATAGCCAGCATGGTTAGCAGAGGGAGGTCATGCTTAACAAACCTCCTGGACTTATTTGAGGAAGCTACAGCATGTTTAGATGCAAACCAAGCTTATGACATTATCTATTTAGACTTCCAAAAGGCATTCGACAACGTTCCACATGATAGGCTCGTAGTGAAAATGAAATCTGCAGGAATATCAGGAGCTATCACTTGAGTGGGTTCGAAGTTGGCTGACTGGTAGAAAGCAGAGTGTAACTGTTGGAGGAATTGTTTCAGAACAGGATCCTGTGAGAAGCGGAGTCCCGCAGGGATCGGTGTTGGGGCCTTTGCTTTTCCTTATTTACATAAATGATCTTGATGCAGGGATTAGTAGTAAAACATGACACAAAACCGGGGGGTCTAGTGAACAGTATAGAATCAACTAAGGTAATAGAAGAAGACCTAAACAGCATCCATATATGGGCAGATACCTGGCAGATGACATTCAACTTAACTAAATGTAAAGTCTTGCATGCGGGAAAGAAGAACATTAGACGAGACTACTTCATGGGAGGAAGTAAACTAGATTGTGCTCAATTTGAAAAAGACTTGGGAGTAATAGTTGACCAAAACCTAACAGGATCTAGGCAGTGTGCTGTAGCAGTAAAAAAGGCCAACAGGATGCTAGGATATAAACCCAAAAGTATTGATTATAAATCTAAGGAGGTTATTTTAAAATTATACAATGCTTTAGTTAGACCACACTTGGAATACTATGTGCAGCTCTGGGCACCGCACTATAAGAAAGATATCGAGGCTCCTGGGTGGACCTGGGTCACAGAGGATGGGTTAACCCATTTACATTTCCTTCTGTGTCTTCCAGGAACATATGCCTAATGGTGAGGACACACTGGTGAAGACTCTTGGCGGTGCTGCTGTCTGCCACCGCACGATGCTTGTGGTAATTTTTTTATTCACTACCACAGATAACCAGAAATAAGTAAATAGCAGACTGTCGATATTTGCACATTCATTGGTAATATCAGTGTTTTGGTTGGTGACAACAAGGACTTTAAATAGTTTTTCTTGTGATCACATTACTAGATGGAATGTTGATAAGCACCGGCTTTGTTTCATTCGGATTAATTCTCCCAGGCATCTTTCCGTTTCACAAAATGACTGTCACTACATGCAACAAATATCTTATGGGGTGACTTAACTGTCTTATTTGTATTATTTATTATTATACAACAGTTAGTTCCGACCAAGTAATTTGATTGGAAAAGAGGCATTCCATGAGTGCTGATATTGAGTATAACAGCACTGGGACGCTTTACTATTACGTATCACTTTGCTTTACAGATGTTCCGATGTACCAACAGCACAAATGTGAACATGTTTCCATGCTTGATTTAAAAGAACCAAACTGGCTGGCAGTTGAGTTTGATAAACAATATCTTTCTAGCCTTATATCTCTATATATTTCTCTACCTTATATCTAGCCAGTCCATGCATGCTAAAAAGTAGCTTGCAAGCCAGTCGTGGGCTATGATTGAAAGTGGCTTGCTTGCCGACTGTATAGTTACCCTTTATGTGTATGATAAAATGTAGTTGGTGAGCCTGCATTTGGGTATGAAAGAAAGTAGCTAGCTAGCCTTTTCATATATGATAAAAAAGTAGGTAGCTAGCGAGCTAACTAACTTGCAGTCAAAAAACAGTTTATGTGTTGCTTGACAACATGTGTAAATGTAATCCTGAAGGAACTATTTTTGTTGGCAGAGCCGAATAAACGACAAAAAAACATTCATCTTTATTCTCGGCCTGCAGCCTCATACCTATGACCAAATCACAGCTGTTATTTAGTATAACAGATATTTAGTATAACAGCACTCTCTCTCCTGTGATATTGCTTAAATATATTTTTTAAAGTGTGACAATCCTTGGAATTTACATGTCTTGACCATGTGGCTGCAGTAAAAGCATGATTCGGGTAAAACATGAGACTTCGCAAGTATGAGATAGAATCTTTTTTTTGGCAAATTTTATTCATTGGTTTTCTGATTAATATTGTCAGCTAATTATAAGATGTTTGAGGGGGGAAACAATGGCCTAACTATACCAGATAGGTCAAATATCCGTTGAAAACCTTGTATTGTACATTTGAGAATATTAATGAACATTATATTTACACAAATTTATATTTGCACACCAGAAATGCAGATGATTTCTGCCACATTTTTAAAGGTAATGTGGCATTACTTGTTAAGGCATGGTTCTGTTAGATTCTGCCTCTCTGTGCAATGCTGCCTCAGGGGTAAAAAATTAGTAGTCTGGACGCCTGGGACATTCGTATTTTCTAGGCTACCAGATTTCAAAAGTTTCACGTCCAGCAGACTCCTCTATATACGCACGGTTCCTATTGTAACAGTGCAATGCAAGTATATAAATCAGACAAGACTATATGCTTCACATCTTGGCTCCAGCAGAAAATAAGTGCATGTGATGACCTGTAGTTAGAAAAGAGTTAAGAATATTAGTTAATGAGTTAGTAAATGTCAGACTATGACGAAAAGAACTGTTTAACACTTTTTCTAGAAGTGTGATTTAAAAGAAATACATCATATAACCAATTATAGTGATTTATATTATCAGTGTTTTTGTAGTTTATATAAATAACTCCTCAAGTAACAAAGGAGTTATCAAATACAATTGAATTATGTATGAATTTCTGGATGGGACAGGGCCTTAAATCATGTGCAAATTGGGTCCACTGATTGTCGGAAGTATGTGGGTTGCCATTAGGGGATAATGTAGGGGTGTGATGTAAAGAAATGTGAGAGTGTGCTTGAAAGAAAACGTGTTACATAATCTATGATGTAAATTGTTTGTGTTTTTGCATTTTTATGTACAGTGCTATGAAAAAGTATTTGCCCCCTTACAGATTTCTTCTGTTTTTGCTTTTTTGTCACACTTAAATATTTCAGATCATCAAACAAATTTTAATATCAGACAAAGATAACCTGAGTAAATACAAAATGCAGTTTTTAAATGATGATTTCATTTGTTAAGGGAAAAAAACTATCCAAACCAACCTGGCCCCATGTGAAAAAGTAATTGCCCCCTAAACCTAATAACTGGTTGTGCCACCCTTGGAAGCAACAACTGCAATCAAGCGTTTGCGATAACTGCCAATGGGTCTTTCATATCGCTGTGGAGTAATATTGGCCCACTCTTTGTAGAATTGTTTTAATTCAGCCACATTGGAGGGTTTTCGAGCATGAATGGCCCGTTTAAGGTCATGCGACAGCATCTCAATTGGATTTATGTCCGGACTTTGACGAGGCCACTCCAAAACCTTCATTTTTGTTTGTCATTTTTGTCATTTTGTCATTTTTAGCCATTCAGAGGTAGACTTGCTGGAGTGCTTTGGATCATCATCCAGCTGCATAACCCAAGTGCACTTGAGCTTAAGGTCACAAACTGATGGCTGGACATTCTCCTTCAGGATTTCCTGGTAGAGAGCAGAATTCATGGTTCCATCAATTACGACAAGTTGTTGAGGTCCTGAAGCAGCAAAGCAGCCCCAGGCCATCACACTACCACCACCATGTTTGACTGTTGGTATGATGTTTTTTTTTCTGATATGCTGCGTTAGTTTTACGCCAGATGTAACAGGACGCACACCTTCCAAAAAGTTCCACTTTTGTCTCGTCAGTCCACGGAATATTTTCCCAAAAGTCTTGGGGACCATGAAGATGTTTTCTGGCAAATGTGAAATGGGCCTGTGTTCTTTTTGGTCAGCAGTTCGCTTTGGAACTCCCCCATGGATGCCATTTTTGCCCAGTCTCTTTCTTATTGTTGAATCATGAACAATGACCTTAACGGAAGCAAGTGAGGCCTGCAGTACTTTAGATGTTGTTCTGGGTTCTTTTGTGACCTCCTGGATGAGTCGTAGATGTGCTCTTGGAGTACTTTTGGTAGGCTGGCCACTTCTGGGAAGGTTCACCACTGTTCTGTGTTTTCTCCATTTGCGGATAATGGCTCTCACTGTGGTTCGCTGGAACTGTCCCAAAGCCTTAGAAATGGCTTTTTAACCCTTTCCAGACTGATAGATGTCAATGACTTTGTTTCTCATCTGTTCTTGAATTTCTTTAGATTGGGGCATGATGTGTTGCTTTTGGAGATCTTTTAGCCTACTTCATGTTGTCATACAGGTTCTATTTAAATGAGTTCTTGATTCTATAAATCTGGCAGTAATCAGGCTTGGGTGGGGCTTGTGAAATTGAACTCAGCTTTCCACAAAATGTGGTTAATCACAGTTAATTCATGATTTAACAAGGAGGGGCAATTACTTTTTCACACAGGGCCAGGTCTGATATTAAAGTTTGTTTGATGATCTGAAACATGTGTGACAAAAAAGCAAAAACAGAAGAAATCTGTAAGGGGGGCAATACTTTTCACAGCACTGTAGATCTAAGTGCCCAATTGTCAGAGAGATAGGAGGGAGAGATCTGTGGAAAAGTGAAAAAGTCAGTGGTCAGGCTCTGCTTAAAGTCCTGAGCAGTACAAGGCCTTCAGAAGTTAATCATAAGAACATATTATGACGAGGAAACTTAACCCTGCAAATTGTGTGCTGAAAACGTACAGTGAGGAGTCATTGTCACTGTTAGGTAAATTCACAGTAAAGGTGAAATGCAAGGAACGCACTGAAAAGCTAGAACTACTAGTCGTGAAAGGAAAAGGTCCTGCATTAATGGGTCGAGACTGGATTAGCCAACTAAAGCTAGACTGGTCGAGAGTCAACAGAGTGGCTCCTGAAACTGTGGATGATGTGTGTGCAAGACATGCATCAGTATTCAAACCTGAGTTAGGCAAGCTAAAGGGTATTGAAGCTAAGCTACATGTAGCTCCAGAAGCTGTGCCCAAGTTCTGTAAGCCTAGAAACGTGCCTTATGCATTGAGAGAAGCAGTAGAGAGAGAATTGGCCAAATTGGAAGCTGAAGGGGTCATCTCACCCACTAATTACAGCGAATGGGCAGCTCCAATAGTTTGTGTACCTAAAAAGGATGACATTGTGAGAATATGCGGGGACTACAAGGTCACCATAAATCCTTGGTTAAATGTGGAACAGTATCCACTACCCAAAACCCAAGATTTATTTGCTAAACTGTCAGGAGGTCAGCAGTTTACCAAGTTAGACTTGTCACAGGCGTATCAGCAAGTGCCATTAGAGGAAAATTCAAGACATTACCTCACTATAAACACACTCAGAGGGTTGTACCACTACAATAGGTTACCCTATGGCGTTGCTAGCGCCCCCGCTAATTTCCAAAAGATTATGGATCAGGTTCTTCAAGGCATGGAGGGTGTTATCTGCTATTTACATTATATTATTAATAACTGGAAGAGATACTGAAAGTCACCTGGCTAATTTGGAAGAGGTTCTTAGAAGACTGGGAACCTATAATCTCAGGGTAAAAAGGGAGAAGTGTGCATTCATGCAGAACAGTGTGTCATACTTAGGTCATGTCATTGATGCCATGGATATACATCCAATGAAGGAAAAGACAGAGGCTATTCAGAGGGCTGCAGTTCCTAAAAATGTAACTGAACTCAGGTCATTCTTAGCTCTGCTAAACTACTATGGAAAGTTTATCCCTAACCTATCTACTCTGATTCAGCCAATGACAGCATTGCTTCACAAAGATGCAGCCTCGGAGTGGTCACAAAATTGTCAAAGTGCATTTGATGGTGCAAATAAGTCTCTTCAGTCAGACAAATTGTTAGTACATTTTGATGCAGAGTTACCTATCATTTTAGCACGTGATGCTTCTCCTTATGGAGTTGGTGCTGTAATTAGCCACCAAATGAAAGATGGAAGTGAGAGACCTATTGCATTTGCATCAAGAATGTTAACGAAAACAGAACAGAATTACTCTCAAATTTAAAAAGAGGCACTGGGTCTTGTTTTTGGATTTATAAAGTTCCATGAATATCTTTATGGAAGGAAATTCCTGTTACAGGAAATGACAGATCACAAGCCACTGTTGAAAATTGTTTGGCCAAAGACAGGTGTACCAACACTGGCCGCCGCTAGATTACAAAGGTGGGCTCTAATTTTGGCAGCCTATACTTACGAAATCCAGTACAAGAGGTCCGAGCAGCATAGCAATGCTGATGCCTTATCAAGATTACCTGTGAAACCTGATGTAGATGTGATGTCAAACCCAATTTACAGAGTGTCTTACCTGGAAGACTTACCTGTTACTGCTAGAGAAATAGCCAAAAAACAGACAGAGATCCTGTTTTAAGAGTGGTTAAACAGTTGGTGTTAACTGGTTGGCCTAAACATGTGCAGGATGAGTCACTGAAGCCATATTTTCAGAGAAAATTGGAGCTTACTGTTGAGGATGATTGTTTATTATGGGTTACCGTGTGGTGGTGCCTGATAAACTGAGGCAGGCTGTTGTCTGAGTTACATGAGCACCACTGGGGAATAGTTAAAATGAAATCCCTTGCCAGAAGTCTACTCTGGTGGCCTACTGTAGATGATTGTATCGAACGTGAAGTAAATCAGTGTACTATTTGTCAGCAGCAGTGTAGTATGCCTGCTACTGCACCAATACATACATGGAAATGGTCTTCAAGTCCATGGGAAAGAGTACACCTAGACTTTGCTGAGGACCACAAGCAGATGTTTTTAGTAGTGATGGATGCCTATGCTAGATGGCCAGAGATAATTCCCATGAACACTACTACATCAGCTAAGACAATTGAAGCACTGAGAAATTTATTTGCAGCTTATGGGTTGCCTAAAGAGGTTGTGACTGACAACAGACCTCAGTTTGTATTGCAAGAGTTTGAGTCATTCCTGATTAAAACGGAGTTAAACACATCAAATCACCTGCATAACATCCTGCAAGTAACGGGTTAGCTGAAAGATTGGTACAAAATCTTAAGAAATCCCTTGCAAAGAATCGAGTCCTTGGTGGTATGTCACTTGAGCACTGTGTAGCAAACTTTATGATTGGGTACAGAAACACACCTCATACTAAGACAGGAAAGACCCCAGCTGAGCTATTTTTGAGAAGACAGGTGCGAACCAGGTTGTCACTGATCAAACCAGAGTTTTCTCAGAGAATGCAGACAGAGTCTGAACCAAACCTTCCCCGTGTTAGGTCTTTCACGGTTGGTCAGCAAGTGGTTGGCGCCCCCCTGTCCTTTTTGGGTTTCTTTGTTTATTATTTTGGGGTGTAAGTGAGACCTGGCATTGTGGCGCAGGCCGAATTACACCCAACCTTATTTTGATTTTTTGTTTTGTGTTGTCTTTGTGGTGTGAGAGTGTGTGTGAGTGTGCGTGCCTTCTCCCACTGGCCAGAACTCCCCCGACGAAAAGGAGAGCAGTCCTCCTTCCCCCTGGCTTCCGCCCATGGGGAGCCAGTCACCTTGGGGAAAAGCACGGTGTGTGTGTGACATAAAGTGGGGGAGAAGCACTTGTGTTTTTTTTTGTGTGTGTTTTGTGGAACAGGGAATTGCTTTCCTGTGGGCCGGGTCCTGGCGGAGGGAGGACAGAGATGTGGAGGAAGCAGGTGGGGGAGGGAAGCCTTGGGGGAGAAGAAATTGTTGGCATCTTGCTGTGTGTTTTATGAATTGGTGTTTTTTTTTTCCTTGGATTTAATAAACGTGTACCTTTTACCTACCTTGTCCTGGTGTCCTTGTGGCGGGCAGATACCAAAGGGGTGGTGACCTGGTCGGGTGAAAGGGTTGGGTTGTACCCACTCCTGACAAATTTTGGCATTGTTCGGCAGGATCCGCCCTGCTGCAAGATGGACAGGCAGGTGGGGGCGGAGGCATTGTTGCCGCCAGGCAGCATCACCATCCCATGGTTTATGTGTGCGCCCTGGGTCCCCAGGTTCTCTGGGGAGGAAGGCACAGTAAAGTATGGGGAATGGCAGGCGCAGGCCCAGGCTATGCTCCGGGCCCAGGGGCTCACAGAGGAACAAAGGGTGGGCTTTGCCCCGTGTTGCGTGCTCTGTTGCAGGGGATGCTGGAAGGCAGGGGGATCACAGAGAGTTCCAGTCTCTGGGCAGCCCCCGTGGTCCTTGTTAAAGAGAAGGATGGCGTGTGCCGGTTCTGCATTGATTACCACTGCCTCAATGCTATCACTCACAAGCACACCCACCCTCTGCCCCCCATCGAGGTGTCGTTGACGGGTATGAAGTGGGCGGAGTCGTATTCCACCCTGGACTTGGCGAGACCGCATTTGCCACCCCCGGGGGTTGTATCAGTTCGAGTGTATGGTGTTTAGGCTATGCAATGCCCCAGTCACCTTCCAATGGCTGATGCAGCGGTGTCTGGGTGACCTGCTGAATGACTTGTTACTGATGACGATATGGTAGCTTTTTCCCCAGACTTTGCAACGCACCTGTGGCACTTGGAGGTGATGTTTGAGCACCTGGGGCACTTCGGCCTCAAACTCCAGCCTCAGAAATGCAAGTTGCTGAGGAAGGAGGTTCACTATTTGGGCCAAATTGTTAGTCAGGCGGGAGTAGCCATGGACCCTGACAAGACGGCTGCGGTAAGGGACTGGCTGGTGCCAGAGACAGTATGCCAGGTGAGGGCTTTCCTTGGGTTTGCCAGATACTATCTGCATTTCATCCCCACTTTTGCAAAGATTGCAGCTCCCCTGCACCAGTTGTTGGTGGGTACTGCAGCTCGAGGTAAGTGCACACAGCGGGCAGAGTGGGGCTCTGAGTGCCAGTGTGCCTTTGAGGAGTTGAAGGCTGCCCTGCTCTCTGCCCCAGTCTTAGCCTATGCTGACTTTTTGTTACCTTTCAGAGTCTATATGGATGCCAGCATGGACGGACTGGTTAGCTGTGTTGTCGCAGGTCCAGGTGGGCAAGGAGAGGGTGATTGCCTATGCCAGCTGGAGCCTGCACCCTGCTGAGCAGAATGACCGCAACTACAGTGCCTTCAAGCTGGAGCTGCCTGCACTGAAGTGGGCCATGACTGAAAAATTAAAAGATTATCTTAGGGGTGCAAAGGTCACGGTCTTCACCAACCACAACCCCCTGGTGCACCTGGGGATGGCACTCCTTGGGGCGATGGAGCAGCAGTGTGTGTCTCAGCTCGCAAGCTACGACTTGGAGGTTAAGTATTGCCCTGGGTCCCGCAATGCCAACACGGAAACCCTGTCTTAGTTGCACGGGGAGGAGGGGGTTTTGGCACAGGTGCGTGGGATTGGGCTTCCCTGCAGCAGAGGGATGAACACCTGAGGGGTCTGGCAGTGTGGCTTGAGAGCGGGGAGACCCCTCGGCGGGAGGAGCGGCAGAAGGCCTCACTTGAGGAAGGTAAGTGGTGGAGGGAATGGGCGGGGGTTCTTTACCTATGTGGGGGTGGGTCCTTTACCGCTGGGTGCACACATGGTGGTGACATGCTTTGGCAGGTGTTGGTGCCCTGGGACGAAGCCCGGGGTGTGTGGTGGCAGTATCACCAGGCCCTTGGTCATCTGTGCGCCAACAAGCTGTAAGCTGCCCAACACTGACGGTTTTACTGGCTGGGACTGGGGGTGTACGTACGCCGTTGGTCAGTGGACTGTGGCCAGTGTGTGGTGGCCAAGGCGGGCCCAGAGGTGAGAGCCCCCCTTGTCCCTCTCTCAACCTCTTACCCCCTGGAGGTGGTAGCTATGGACCACCTTGCACTCGGTCGCCCTGGTGACTCGTACCCCTACCTGCTCATGCTCACAGACTCGAAGTATGGGTGGGCAGTGCCTGTGAGAGACCAGTCAACAACGGGTATGGTCAGGGCACTGCGGGGTGCGGTGGTTCAGCACTGGGGTTGTCCCGAGCGACTCCTCTCCAACCGGGGGGCAGCGTTCGAGTCCTCCATGGTCACAGCGTTCTGTGAGTTGTATAACGGCACAAATATCTACACCACAACCTACCATCCTCAGGGCAATTTGGCCTGTGAACATTTTGTTTTTTTTTTGAATAATATCTTTATTGCATTTTCAATATGCAACACAGAACAAAGCAGCTCAGATATGACACGACAAGGGGGAGCTTTTTCCTCTTCGGTTACCTCTGCCAAAGCCAGTTACTACCAAGCCAGAATACAGAATTCTACTTCTAACCCCCATCAACTGTTCTCTATTTTCTCTTCTCTCCTCAGCACCCCTCCTCCCCCACCACAGTCCTCCTTCTCTGTGGACGACTTCGCAGTTTTCTTTGATGAGAAGATCACTGACATCCGCAGATCCTTCAACACCACCTCCACCCATCCTCGCTCCCTTCTCCCCTCACCCTCTCCTTGTTTCTCTACTTTCTCTCCCCTCTCTGCTGCTGCTGTCTCTCAGCTCCTGCACTCCCACCGTCCGACTACATGTGCTCTTGACCCAATTCCCTCTTCTCTCCTCCAGGCCATCACACCAGACATCCTTCCATTGGTCACCTCTCTTGTGAACTCCTCCTTGTCCTCTGGATGCTTCCCCTCTTCATTCAAGCAGGCCCATGTCTCCCCGCTGCTGAAGAAGCCCACTCTGGATCCATCCATCATCCACAACTACCGTCCTGTCTCTCTTCTCCCTTTTCTTTCTAAAACCCTTGAATGAGCTGCCTCCAAACAACTGTCTTCTTTCTTTTCACAGAGCAATCTGCTGGACCCCCAGTCCGGCTTCAGACCTGGCCACTCGACAGAGACCGCATTGCTGTCTGTCAGTGAGTTTCTCCATGCTGCGTGGGCAGCCTCTCTCTCTTCCGTCCTGATTCTCCTTGACCTTTCTGCGGCTTTGACACAGTTGACCACCCCATCCTCCTGTCCTCCCTGGCAGCATTGGGGATCTGCGGCACAGCCCTCGACTGGATTGAGTCCTACCTCTCCGGTCACTCCTTCCAGGTTGCCTGGGCCGGTGCGGTATCGCCACCTCGTCCCCTTGTCACGGGTGTTCCTCAAGGCTCTGTCCTTGGTCCCCTCCTCTTCTCCCTCTATACTCGTTCTCTTGGCTCTGTAATCTCTGCTCATGGTCTATCTTACCACTGCTATGCTGACTATACTCAACTTTACCTCTCCTTCTCTCCGTTAGACACACAGGTTTCAGTTCGCATCTCGGCTTGCCTGAGGGATGTCCAGAGCTGGATGGATAAACACCATCTTAAGCTCAACCCAGGCAAGACCGAGCTGCTCTTCTTTCCTGCTCCTTCCTCTCCCATCTTGGACTTCTCCATCTTGCTTGGGGACACCCTGGTTTCGTCCTTGTCCTGTGCGAAGACCCTCGGAGTGGTAATCGACAACAGGCTGTCACACTCCAAGAACATTGCGGCGGTGAGTCAGGCGTGCAGGTTCTTCCTGTACAACATCCGAAGAATCCGCCCCTTCCTCACCACCTACTCTACTCAGCTTCTGATCCAAGCAATGATTCTGTCCCACTTGGATTACTGCAACTCCCTTCTTGCAGGTCTTCCAGCGTCCGCCATCAGACCCCTGCAGCTCATCCAGAATGCTGCAGCCCGTCTGATCTACAACCTCCTCAGAGATTACCACTCGTGACACCCTTGCTGACTGTCCTCCACTGGCTGCATGTTATCGCTCGCATCAAATTTAAAACTTTGGTGCTAGCATACCAGGCTGTTAATTCCAGCTTACCTCCAGAAGATCGTCAGACCCTGCACCCCTACCAGACCCCTCCGTTCTGTCACCTCTGTTCACCTGAGGCAGCCCCCTCTCCGCTCTTGCACTTCCAGGTCACGTCTACTGTCTGTCCTGGCCCCCCGGTGGTGGAATGATCTTCCCGTGGAGGTCAGAAATGCAGAGACATGAGCCACCTTCAAGTGCAGACTGAAGACTCGCCTCTTCAGGCTGCACCTCTCCCCTCCCCTCCCTTGCTCTTTGTAATGTGTCTATTCCTATTTGCTCTTAATCTGTGATTGTTTTTTTTTTAACTATGCTATTTGCTCTTAATTTGTGATTTTTTTTTTTTTTTTAACTAGGCTGTTTAGTAAGTCTTTACTCTGTAGGGGAGTCCTGATCTATTCGATCTATGATCACCTTGGCACTTGAGACTTTACCCCTCTCTAGGTTTATCTTTGCACTTTTTGTACTGTTCTTATGCACTTTGCCTTGTAAGTTCCTCTGGATAAGAGCGTCTAACAAATGCACGTAATGTAATGTAGTGTAATGCTTTCTACCAGTCAGCCAACTTCGAACCCACTCAGTGATAGCTACTGATATTCCTGTAGATTTCATTTTCACGATGAGTCTCTCATGTGGAACTTTGTTGAATGCCTTTTGGAAGTCTAAATAGATAATGTCATAAGCTTGGTTTGCATCTAAACATGCTGTAGCTTCCTCAAAAAAGGCCAGGAGATTTGTTAAGCATGACCCCCCTCTGCGAAAACCATGCTGGCTATCGTTTAAGACACCATTTTGTTCTAAGAATAGTTCCAAATTGTCCCTAATGATGGCTTCAAGTAATTTACAAGAGATACAAGTTAAGCTGACAGGCCTATAATTTCCTGGATCAGTCCGGTCTCCCTTCTTGTAGATAGGTACTACACTGCCTAGCTTCTAGTCATCTGGTATTTCTCCAGTTTTAAGGGATTGCTTGAAAATAACTGTCAGAGGTTTGTTGACCTCTTCCGCTAGTTCCCTGAGGACTCTTGGCAATATTCCATCAGGACCTGCTGCCTTATTTATTTTAAGTTTTTGAAGTTTATGTAGCACTTCTGTATCATTTAAATCTATTTCCTCCATAAGACTCTTAGAACTTAATGCTCCTGGAGGCATGAGTGAACCCTTCACTCGTGAAACTCTCCACAAAGTAGTTGTTTAGGGTAT
The DNA here is from genome assembly GCA_019788955.1 of Albula glossodonta. Taxonomy (NCBI): domain Eukaryota; kingdom Metazoa; phylum Chordata; class Actinopteri; order Albuliformes; family Albulidae; genus Albula; species Albula glossodonta. Next base: position 598,289 of record JAFBMS010000176.1, on the reverse strand, counting down.
CAGCAATAGCCTTGTTATCATAAACCATAAGTCCATCCTTGTTTTGTAAACCTCTTATCTCAACCTTAAGTATCTTTTTTTGATTGTAGTATTGGAAAAAGCGTTTAGGGTTGTTCTTTGCACCTAGCGCAATCTGTCTTCCCAAACGCATTTTAGCTTCCCTTATTTCTTTCTTAACTTCAGCTCGCATTTTGCTGTATTCAATCTTGTTTGTCTCTGAGCTGTCTAACTTGAATTTTCTAAATAGTTCCCTTTTATGTTTCAAACTGTATCTTGTTACGCCTTATTCATCCACTGCGGATGCGTATTTTTCAGCTTCCCTTTTCGCACTTGCGGAATGAATTTACGCTGTACATCCAGAATAATCATTTAAATATGTTCCACATTTCTCTCACAGTTCTACCATCTAGAAGAGGTACCCAGTTTATATTTCTTGTATAATTACGCATTTTAATAAAGTCAGATCGTCTGAAGTTGAAAATTCTAGCATTGGAGGATGTAGTCTTAACTCGCCAAAAAACTTAAAATGTAACTGCACTATGGTCACTTGTTCCAAGTGGCTCCCCTACCTCAGTACTGCAGATTCGATCAGGATTATTACACAGAACCAGGTCTAGAATTGTGTTCTCTCTTGTAGATTGAGTAACAGACTTTATCAGAAAACAATCATTTACAACATCCAGAAACTCTTCCTCACATTTACCTGAACAGACACAGTTTCCCAATTAATTGAGGGGTAATTGAAGTCCCCCATTACCATTGTCTCACCCTCCTGACATGCCAGTGTAATGTTATCAAAGATCATCCTGTTGACATGTCAGGAGTCACAATAGCGCCCCCCGATGACCCAACACAGGTACTGGGACCCACCCACACGAACAACCAAAACACAAGGGATCAGGTTAGCAGAGACTTTATTGATTTCTTTTTTTAAAAGCAGCAAAACTCATGCTCGGGCAGCTACCCGCTGTGACCCCCCTCCCCCTTTCCAACTTCCCCCCCGCTTCTGTTAGGCCCCTACTGGCTGGCCCCGTGGCGCGTGGGAGAACTCCCGGGAGAGGGACTTCCCCGCACCGCACCGCAAGCCACACCACCAAGCAAGTTATCCCTGTGCCCACACTCACTCCACTCAGTGACCAAACTCGGACCCTCTCCCGGGCCTGCCCACGCAGCACAGGCCAGCCCCCTCTTTGCCAACTCAGGGGGGAATAACCACACAGGGAGGGAGGCCCTGGCACACACACACGCACACACACTCAAACAGAAATTAAGGATGGGGTGCGACTCGGCCCGCGCCACCAAGCCGGGCCTCCTCCGCACCCCAAAATAAAAAAACAAAAACCAAAAGAAATCCAGGCAGAGACTGCCTCTCCTCCAGTGCCTGGGATCCGCTGTGACCGCTTACAGAGGGTCCTCACGGTTCGCCGCTTGCACCGGCTTGGGACGGGGAAGGCTAAAGGGAGGGAGAAGGCACAACGCCAAATCACCCCTCTGTGGGCTGGCAGGGCAGAATCACACACACGCGTGTTAGATGTTCGCGGGATACGTCCCTCTTACCACTGGGGCTACGCCCCCACTCGCCTCCTGCCCAGCCCGTGGTATGCAGCTCCCTCGGCCGTTGCCTTCTTCCCTCACTGGCGCTGGTACTGCCGCTTCCACTGTCCCTTCCCTTACTCGGCCGCTGTCACGGTCCCAGGCATGCAGCCCCTGCCCCACACGCTCTCCACACACACACCTAAAAAGAAATCCCCCCACGGGATTCCTCCCAACGAAACAAAAACCAAATCAAAATGAAAACTAAACCGAAACCAAACAGGAAAACGAAACCAAGAAACGAAACGCCGGCAAAACTTCTAAAGAAACGAAAACTTAAATAAACGAAAGGAAAACGAAACGAAACAAAAATACTCCCGAAAACTCAAAACCCCGTCTTAAAATCAATCAGGTTCTTTCCCAGCTGCCCGCACGCGAACTGCCTCATCCCCCGCTCTTTTATCCTGATCCCCGGTGCGGAGAGAACAAGAGACAGCTGCGCCAGATCACCAATCAGGCAAAACAAGGGAGACAACCCACCCCGATCCACATACCGCACGCATGTCCCCAATCACCAATGAAGAAAACTCACCCAAGCGGCGGCACGTCAGGCTCACCTCCTGACAGACACTGCTGTGAGAGGCTGGTGGCCTATAACATACTCCGACATTCAGATCATTTTCATTTTCCCCCAGTATTTTAATCCAAATGTCTTCACTAACACCAAGGGGCTCCATACTTGGAATTTCCTGGATATTAAGATAATCCTTTACATACAGAGCTACGCCCCCTCCTCTTCTATTGGTTCTATCTTTTCTAAACACCCTGTATCCCTCTATTTTATACTTATCCCCATCCCCTGCACCAAGCCACGTCTCTGTGATCCCAACAACATCATAGTTACCATTACTCATAACTGCTTCTAGATCCAAAATTTTATTTTTTATGCTTCTAGCATTTAAACAGAGAAATTTCAGGATACTGGGTGCGCATTTCCCATCCTTCCTCTCTGCCTCCAGCTGCCCAAAACCACCTCTATGACAGTGCTGCTCTAACTGATTCGCAATTATGGTTCCCTCACTACCAATAAAATAATTAGCCTTGGTGTGTTCTATTCCGGCAGTCTGTCTATCCCTACCCATCTCACTGTATAATCTCCCTGCCCCCCCATTCCCTAATTTAAATACCTCTCTGCTACCCTAAGCATACGCTGGCCTAATGCAGCTGTACCCCTCCGGTTCAAGTGTAACCCGTCCCGCTTGTACAGGTCACCCCTGTTCCAAAAGGAGTCCCAGTGCCCCATAAACCAGTTCCCCTCTTTCCTGCACCAGGTTTGTAGCCACGTGTTAAACCTCCATATAAAGGCTTGCTTCCCTTTGCTTGCACGTGGTACCGGTAGAATTCCAGAGAAGACTACCGTGGAGGTTCTGCTCCTAATCTTCCCTGCTAGCTCAATAAATGTATCCTGCAGAACCTCAAATCTACCCTTTCCTATGTCATTGGCCCCAACATGGACTATGACCACTGGATCCTCCCCCGCTCTGGCCAGGAGCTTGTCCGTACACTCCAGGAGGTCTCCAACCTGGGCAACAGGTCGGCAACAGACCATACGAGACTCCTTGTCGTGCGAACACACTATGCTATCTACCCCTCTAATGATTGAGTCCCCCGCTATCACTAATTCCCTTTTCTTGGAGGTTGAGGCGGCCTGGGTGCCCTGGGGCTCTTCAGTCCCCCCACTCACAGGATCGCGGGCCAACTCATCACGCAGTGGCATGAAGCGGTTTATCACTGCAATCTCCAGAGATGCCACCCCACTTGGGATTTTGCGCCCCTTTCTACGCTTACTCCCTACTGTAACCCAGCTCTCTCGCCCTGTCTGGTCTGTATCTTCTTCCCTACCCGGCTTTGGTGAGCGCACTATCTCCCTATAGGGCAGTGTTTCTCAACCGTTCTTGAACGAACGCCCCCTAACCTCATCATGACACCCCTTGCGGTTGCGGTACTTTGTCTGCATGTGCAGAGCTTGGCTGAAGCCCTGCTCGACAAGGTACGACGTGGGGAAAGCAAGGAGGAGAAGACGAGTCTTCTCCCACAACAAAGGGAAACGTGGACCCTGCGTGGCCCACATTACACGCCAGCCGGAGGTTCGAAAAGTTGCCTTGACTTCCACATCATTTTGGAGGTCAATGAGACTTTCCTGGATAGTGGCCTCGCTGCTGGACGCAGCTACTTGAACTGGCTCCATCACCCAGTCGGGGATTTCTAGTCGGTCGAGGTCCTTGAAACGGATCTCCATGTCCGCCCTGACTGCCCTTAAGTGGGCGGTGTCGCAGAGGAGGTGATTATCAGTCAGCTCCTCCAACATCTGAATGTAAGTACAGAAAGACGAACATTATTTCATTGAATAATGTTTAGGCGGCCGTTGTCAATTAACAATTGGCTAATAATAATAGTACTTGCAATAATAGGAAGGATACATTGGTCAGCTGAGGGAAATGATTAAGTTGACGTCTACTCATGTTCTCTTTGTACAGCTCCAGCTTGGCGAGGAAGCTGTGGATGGTGGCGTTGGAGTGGACCAGTGTCACGCCATTTCCCTGGAGCTTGAGTGTCACCGCGTTCATCTTTTCGAAGAAATCTGCCAGGTAAAAGATGTCACAGCAGCAGGACCACAACATCAACCCTCAAGAAACTCCAGGATGGTTGTGAACAATTCACATAGCCGAGCTAGACAGTTCCCCTTGGAGAGCCAGCGCACCTCAGTGTGGAGCAGCAGGTACTGAAAGGCTTCGTCATTCTCTCCACACAGCTGCCTGAAGAGCCAGTCATTCAGTGCATGGGCCTTAATTTTGTTTATGGCTTTGACGGCTATGTTTAGTGACTGGTGGAGTGAAGGACTGATTTTTTGGGCCACTAGGTTATGACGGTGCAGTACACAGTGCACTGTCAGCACTTGGGGTGCACGCTCCTTCAACAAAGTGGCAAAATCGCGGTACCTGCCAACCATAGCGGGAGCTCCACCTGTGGCGCAGGCGAGGATGTTGGCGATCGGAATGGACTTCTCCCGCAGGTACTCATCCAGGGCGTTGAAGATCGTCTCCCCTCGGGTATCGTAGAGAGATACTTCCCGAATAAGAAGTCCTCAGCCACATTGCTTACTGATACATAACGGACATAGGCCATCAACAGAACATTGTCCCCCGTTGTGGTTTCATCCAGCTGTATACTAAATGGCTGTTCACGCAGTGTGGCACACAACTGCTGCTCTGTATCCAGCGCCATCTCTTTAACCCTCCGTGCCACACTATCGTTGCTGAGAGGGATGGCCTTCAACACTGGCGCTGGGTCTCTCTCCATGACAGTGGAGATGGCCTCTTTAATTGCCTGGACAACCAGCCTCTCCCCCACTGTAAATGGCAATCCAGACTTGGCTATGAGGAGAGAGATGTTGTAGGAGGCCACTAACCCGCTCTCCGTCTGGTTTACCTTCCTAGCGAACAGACTGGAAATCGTTCGTCTTGAATGCTGCTCCTTGAGGGCCTGGAAATACGCTGCACCCTTGGACGCCTTATCAGGGTGTATTTTATTAAGGTGCTCCTTTAAACGTGAGGGTTTCATTGCCTCGTTGGAGAAAACCTGCTCACAACGCAGGCACATCAGGATCTGTGTATTTGTGGGTGAGGGAATGAAACCATAACTAATGTACTCGACATTGTACTGCCTGCACTTCTTCTTGTTTTCAGCCATGTTTGATTGTGTTCTGTGATATTAAACGTTTAATATGTAACTGCGCTTGTGTACATTTTGATTGGACACGGAATCTTAACCCACGAAGCTGGGATTGAGGCTACTGTCAGAGCCATCAGGAGCCGTTCTTTCTGCTGCTCTGACAGCTGATTGCAGATGTTGCTAAGGGATTTGTTTTTGGGCGTTGCTATGGTGCTCATTTGCCGGTTGTTTAGGAGGACAAGTCAGAGCGTCAGCAGCATTGAAATAGACATTTAAGGCTGGTTCATACTCTGTCAGGCGACCGTCGCTGTAACCAACGATATCACCGGTTGCAACGACATTCGGTTCATACTTCGGTTTTTCTTTTCGGTTGTTCAGACCGTGACCATTGCTGACCATGTCGCCCTGTGTTAAAATACACCTGAACTTTGACATGGTCGTCTGTTCCGCTGTCATGGTACCCAAGTCTTCAACTCACTAATAACTCACGAATAACTTTGTGATTGATTATCCTCAAAGATTAAACTATGGAGAATCATTTCTTTGTTGAAAGATTAAGTGCTGTGGTGGCACACCCTTGCATATAGTTATGACCAGGCAGATTATAAAGATGCCAGAAAAAAAAGAGAATGCTTGGTCAGCAATCGCTGACAAAATAAAATCTGTAAGTATTTTATTTGGTCAGTATCTCTTGTAGCTAGCTCGTAACATCTTGCACAACTGCTTATAGATCTACTCAGCTAACTTGCATAGCTAATGTTAGTCAAACTAGATATGCAGGCTAACAAACCTACCTACTTAGTCATTCACTGTAACTGAGTGCCAACCTCTTGCCACACCCCCGGTATTTAAAAGTGGAATTTATGTTGTTAACGCCAGCTTGTTTCTGAAATTCCAGGATAACGTCGTGGTAGAAAAATGAAACAAGAAACCAATGTAAGATTCAGCATTTTATTGATTTTAAAGATAGTTACAGTGATTAGTCTGCAGCATGACAAGATGAGGCCAAGAATGTAGCGTATCTGATAGACCGCTTTATTATTTTCAACCTACTTATCTGCATTTCATGGGGTGCTGGTAAATACATCGATTTCCAATTTAGCCTAGCCTATGTTGCTGTGACATACATGATTATAATAGTCTGTAGTGAATGGTTACCATTAAACATTTGTAGCGAGCTCACAAACTCGCGTGTTTCTTACCATTTTACAATAATAAAATATCTTTATTTTTAAACACACTAACTTGCATTTGTACCCCCAAACAAACCGAGAGTGATTACTGTGGCCTCTTCCTCCATTATTGATGAGTGTCAAATGTTGTTAGAATGTCGCTGAAGTGTGTTTATATTTTTTGTGAACGTCAACGTTGGGCGACATTAGAACATTCATGAACATTGTGCGATTTCAGTCGAGCAACGGTCGCCCAATGGAGAATGAACCAGCTGAAAAGTTATGATGAATAACTGTGGTTAACACCCCCCATTTGTGCCTGAGCGCCCCATTCTCAGCTGCCAAGTTCCCAGCGCCCCCCAACGTTGATCGAACACCCCCTGGGGGGCCGAACCGCCCCCGTTCAGAAACACTACTATAGGGTGTAGTAAACAGTTCCTGGAACTCTAACAATTCTGGATTACTGTGTAGTCCAGCTAGTTGGGCCTCGAGATCAAGAATCTTGCTCTCCAAGTACTCAACTAGTCGGCAACAGTCGCAGATGAACTCATCCTCGAGGTCTCCCTCCAGAAATCCGATCATCCGGCAACTCTTGCAAAGTTTTGGACACATTTTCTCCCCTAACTAAACGCGCATTCCCTAAACAAAGATTTACTGCCGAGACAGAATTACTGGCTAAAAAATTGCTAAGAGCACCGAGGTGGCTCAGAACAGCCAAAGGCCGAAACCAAACACAGGAAAAGCAACTGAGTCTAGATACAAGATACAACAAAAATACACGAGCAGCTAAGCAAAACCAGACACTCTAACACAACCAGAATCAGGATATCCTTAAATCAAACACTGGAGAACGGTATAACAAAGTAAACAAGCGAACTGGCTGGCTAACTAACTTCCCGACTAACTACCCGACTCGCGAGCTAGAGTATATCCCTTAAAGATTTGCTATTTAAAGATTTGCTCCTGAGAGGGCGAAAAACCACAAAAAAACCTCTCCTCAGCTCGACTATGCGCCGAATTAGCAGCGTTGCTGCAGAGCTACGGAGGAAAAAAAATTGGAAAATTCCCTCCCTGTCCCCTAATGGCAACTTTTATTTTAATGCGTATCCGAGTTAATGTAAGAGCACAGAGCGCAGAGACCATTCCACTCCACAAACACAGACCGAACTATGTAGCAGGGACTTTACACCAAACCAACAACTTTCAATCTCACAAACAAAGGCAAACTGGCATTGCAAAGGGTAAAACATTTGCAGAAAACTAGATGAATCCTCCCCGTGGGAGGTGACTAATGCAAAAGAGAAAAGTAAAGCTCACATTTCAAGCAGCCACTCCACTCAGTCAGAAAATGTTCATAAAACTGAGCCACTAAACAAGTCCAGTCAACATGAGTAGGAAGATACTGTATGCAGGTCTATAGTAAAAAAATATAAAAGATGAGATGACCTGTGCATTGGGTCCGCGCTCCAGGAAATTATGATCCAGGCAGGGAGTGTAGGTAGTCGCGCACCTGCTCCAGTGTGGTAAATCTCCTCTTGGAGCCTCCGTGGGACACCTGTAAATAGCTGGGAAGAGCATGGAATACAATATCCTTTGCTCCCGTAGCTGCTGTTTCACCACGTCATATGCCTTTTCTTCATCACCGTTGATGAGAAGTTGCTGTAGAATGAAAGCCTGGATCCGTTGTACATCAAGCCACCGTCTTGACTGGCGTGGCGAGCTGCTTCCATCACCCTCTGCTTATCCCTGAATGTGTGAAATCACAGCAGCACTGATCTAGGGTTCTTGTTTTGGTCCGGTTTCGGTGCCAGCAAGCAATGCGCCCTTTCCAGTTTAATACGCCCGGCTTTGGTAGTCATGTTGAGGACGTGGGGCAGCTAAGATATATATACAACCCGTATATTCAGGCGCCTGTTGTAGTTCTCTGCCATGTTCAAACTCTCCATTAAGGCACTGACCTGCTTTTCCAGTTCAATAATCCTCGGTTTTTGTGTCGTGGCAGAGTTTTCAGCCGCTAGAATTCTTGCCTCTGCTTCATCCAGCTGCTTGCTAGCAGTCTGGAGCTCAGCAGCATGCTTGTGGAAAGTCTCGGCCAGGGGACTGAGTTTTTCGTCAATTACTTTTATAATATTAGCAGTCATCACATTCAGTGCTTTAGCAAGGGCTGGGTCAAGTTCGTCGGAGGTATCAGACTCGGCCTGGTCGCCATCTTGGGTGCACTCACTGGACGCAGACGGAGTATCTTTTTTGTCTCTGTTCTTTTGGCTTCTTCCCATTTTGACAAAAGAACATGGCCAAATGTTTTCTAAGGACATAGCAAGAAATTTTAATACCAAAACTAGCTTCCAACGCACTGTTGTTATCAGGATATAGGAATAATTAGTGCCACGGAGCTCAGGCCAAAATGTTTTCTCACTTCGCCGCTATCACATGACCCTGGCCTGTGAACATTTTAACCAAACTCTGCTGTTTCTTCCAGGCAAGAGGATGCAAGAGGATGAGCAGTACCAATGGCCGGAGCGACTGCCTGCCCTGCTGCAGGCATATTACAAGTCTGTCCACAGCAGCACAGGCTATGCCCCGCACTAAGTCCAGACAGGGCACCACACTTGGTTGCCGGTAGACCTGCAGGAGGGGGTGTGGCGCCAGCAGGGACAGGATAAGGGGAGGTATGATCGGCGTGCCCGGGACCTCCCCTTGCTGCCAGGCGACCAGGTGCTGGTGTGGAACTTCCGGCGGTGGGAGCATGGTAAGTTGTCCCCGCATTGGATTCCCAGACCGTTTGTTCTGCTGCGCCAGGTGGAACTGGGTAAGCCTGTGTATGTGGTTCAGCCGAAGATGGTGGGGCCGAGCGACCCTTCACCAACAACATGCGCTCCTGCCCGGTTGGTGACATGCTGGTGGGGCCCCCTGGGGAGATAACCCACTGGGTGGCTGAGCTGGAGGAGCGAGGCTGGGTATTAAGGAGGAGCCCAGTGTGGGGTCCTGCCAGTGATCTTGGGGGTGTGCCTACTGCTCTCCAAGAACAGCAGCAGCAGGAGGCGCTGGCAGACCCCCCTGCAAAGCCAGATGCAGTGTCCGTTCATCGCTCCACGAGTGAGATGAGGGGCTAGCCCCCGTGCCAGTACATCAAGGAGGCATAGTCGGGGATGATTACCCACAAAGCGGGGGAGAAATCTGTCAGGAGTCGTCCTGACAGGGCTGTTAGTGTGCCGCTTCTTCAGGTGAGCTTGGGAGACCAGGGCGGGTGCGTCAGTCATCTGACAGCATGAAGATAGTTTTCTGGGGTGTTAAGAGTGCATCATGAGCAGATTTCTGAGTCAGTAAATCCCATCTGAAAAGTCCTTTGTTGTGTAAAATGTGTTCTATGAATCACCTTGTATTGAATGAGTTGAATGTTAGTATTGTTAGTCAGTTAGTTATTACAAAGGAAATAACAAGTAAAGCCCACTGTAAACTAATACATAGACTATCATTGATAAACTTTAAGAAACTGTTTTTGCATTTACACATTCTCTGTGAAAAACAGATTTAACTGATCAAGTAACTTATCCAGTGTACACAAAGATAGATTCAGCAAGGTGTTGGAAATAGGTTCGGCTGCACATCCATGATGCGAATCTCCCATTCCACCACATCTCAAAGGTGCTCTAATGGATTGAGATCTGGTGACTGTGAAGGCCATTTGAGTACAGTGAACTCATTGTCATGTTCAAGAAACCAATTTGAGATGATTTGGGCTTTGTGAGATGGTGCGTTATTCTGCTGGAAGTAGCCATTAGAAGATGGGTACACTGTGGTCATAAAGGAATGGACATGGTCAGCAACAAAACTCAGGTACTAAGGGGCCCAAAGTGTGCCAAGAAAATATCCCCCACACCATTACACCACCACCACCACCAGCCTGAACCGTTGATACAAGGCAGGATGGATCCATGCTTTCATGTTATTTACTCCAAATTCTGACCCTACCATCCAAATATCGCAGCAGAAATTGAGACTCATCAGACCAGGCAACGTTCTTCCAATCTTCTTTTGTCCAATTTCGGTGAGCCCATGCGAATTGGAGCCTCAGTTTCCTGCTCTTAGCTGACAGGAGTGGCACCCGGTGTGGTCTTCTGCTGCTGCAGCCCATCTGCTTTAAGGTTTGACATCTTGTGCAGTCATTGATGGTCTTCTGCATACCTTGGTTGTAACAAGTGGTTATTTGAGTTACTGTTGCCTTTCTAACATCTCATACAAGTCTGGCCATTGTCCTCTGACCTCTGGCATCAACAAGGCATTTTTGTCCAGAGAACTGCCGCTCACTGGATATTTTCTGTTCTCGGACCATTCTCTGTGAACCCTAGAGAGGGTTGTGCATGAAAATCCAGTAGATCAGCAGTTTCTGAAATACTCAGACCAACCCGTCTGGCACCAACAACCATGCCATCTTCAAAGTCACTTAAATCACCTTTGATATTTGCATTAACAAGCAGTAGAACAGGTGTACCTAATAAAGTGGCCGGTGAGTGTATATGAAGGATACTCCATGGTTGAATTAATAAATATCATGAAAAAATGAGCCACTTGCCCTGGTTGATCAAGAGTAATGAGTCAGTGAGTCCAGACTTGACTGAGGAGGGCACTCAACATGGGATAGAGTCTTACATGGACATGATGTTCAAGAAACTGGTACTAAACTTGGCGTTTAGTGTCAGCAGTTCTGCTTGAGGCCTCACATGTTGTCCATCACATGTTCACAGTGGACTGGTATGATCCTCTCTGCAGCTAAAACAGTAACAAAGCAAAAGTTAGATTGATGCAGTGCTTGAGCATGATGCCTACACAGAGATAAACTCAGCCTTCTGTTGTTAAACTGAGCTCCACTGAACTATACATAAAAGAAACCAGCACTATGGAATATAGTTTTGCAGGTCACTTTCATAATCAATAGAATATCAGGGCGAAAGGTAGAAACAGACACATTTCAGCACTAAGCCATCATTACTGTTTGTTTCACCTCTGTCAACTTGCAGCCTATAAATACACAGATTCCTCCATTCAAGCAATCAGACAATCATCATGTTTGCTATAACATTGACCAGTAACCAGCCAAATACATGACGGTGGTGAAACACATCTGCAGTTGATGATATATGAAATACATATAAACCAAACCATACCAAATACCAAAGCATTTTATTGTATGTAAGAAAAGTTCAATGGCCCAAGATGTGGTAGTTGCCATCTACTAGATCTTATACCATTGAACTTTGGTCAGTGTTGTAGCAAACATGCTGATTGTAGTGGATGAGCATACAAACCTATCTACCAAGTTTGGTAGCTCTAGCTTCTACTTCTTCATGTTTAGAGCAGAAAAATAATAAAAAAATAATATATATAAAAATACAAATAATAAAAATCAGAACAATCACAATAGGGTTCCCGCAGCTTCGCTGCTTGGACCCCTAATTAAACATTTCATAAAAAGGCCAACCTATAAATATGATTTCAGCAGTCACTTAAAATAGTTAATAGATTTAGCAGATCTCATAGATTGATGGAGATTGAGGGAGAAACTGTAGGGGCTAGAGCTGAAAACACCTCGGTCACCTTTGGATGTTTCCATTGTAAACCATCTACTATATCTTTCATTCACTCTGTCACCAATTATGAGAGGCAGCAGCCTTAAAAAATTCCAATTCTGTATGGCCTGTCCTGAGAGTTTATCTGCTTGAGGGCTGATCTCATATGGCTTTGAAGAAGCATCAGAGGCCCAGTATTTGGTCTGTTTAATGTGCCGATTCAGAGTGGAGTAAGTGAACGATGCCTTTTTCTTTATGAAATACTTAAGATACAGTGCAACATCATAAGAAAAAACAAAGGGTAAGGATTGCATGTCCTAGACAAGGTGGCAAACCTGGCTAACAGACATTAAAGCATTTCAAATAGCTGAATGCTGACTTGAACTTTACTCCTTCCACATCTGGTGTATCTTCAGTCTTGAGGCGATCAACAGCAAAATTGTAGCTCCCAATGGTGCACTCTGGTCTGCACAGATTTGGATCAACACCCTGAAATTCAGATTGGGTTATTAGGCAATACCTACAGATATGTTGTGAGTGACTGAAATTTTCAGAGACGTCACCAATGCAATGTGAGCCCAAATTATCTCCAGCAATGCAATACAAGGTTCCTTTGACTACGGTTTCATCTGATACTACAATCCCATTCTCCTCCAATTCCTTCAAGTCTGCTGGTAATTCAGAGAACACCTTAGCATGACCAAATTCTTTGAAATCTTTCTCTCTACACAATGAGACAAATGACGTGATCTGTGACATACCATAAATGAGGTGGCAAATTAGCAACAGGTACATAAACAGCTAAAACTTTATGTCTTGTCTTGGCTGAGACTAAAGGGTTAATGACTTCAAAGGCATCCTGGTAGAGTACTAGCTTTAAAGATGATGGATTTTGACCAAAAACAATCATTGAATTTGAATATCTGACATGTCATGTAGAATATCTGAGGGAGACTCAGTCAAGTGCTCCCCTGACAATTTTGCCACAGATCAGATTCTAACAAACTTTTCAAAGTCTTTCTCACAGGCACATAATAGGCAAACCTATCAGTCCTGTTCTCATCTCTTCCTAAAAACATTTTCTAAGGCTCCACTTAGTTGAACATTTTTTTGAAAGACCGAGCTAATGAGTAAGCTGTCCTCATTGGATCTGTACACTGAGAACAGATCAAATCCCCTGACAGACTCACAAACTTTGGTGATGTCCTCATCTGATAAAGTTTCATATTTTAGCAATGAAGTAAGTTTAATCAAAATATATGTCTGACCCAACTCATGTATGTTTTGCATCTCATCAACAAGGTTCTGTATGGTCGAAGCAGGTAGTAGAAACTGCCCCTGCAATTTCAAGTAGAATAAACAGACATTTCTAAGAAAAAGATCACTGAAATTTTCTGACACATCAATATCAGCATCATCTGTGCCTGTCTCTGAACCTGCCTCATACACTTGAGGGCCAAACCTATCTGATTCAGTTTGAACAGTTTACGACTGAGAAGCTGTAACTAACTGATACTGCTGTCTGAAAAATGTCAGTGTTTCCGTGACATGTGGGCGGTAAATGAAGATTTGACGTTGAAAACATTTGTGCATCCTCTCACTGGACAGCTCACGGAATGTCCTTACACAATATGCTACTTCAGATGAGCTGTTAGAGCTTTAGTATCTTAACACTGGCGTTCACACAATGCCATTGCGCATTTAAAATTGGTAACAGCTGCCCCGACAGTAACGTTAACAGAAGCAGATACATTATGTCTCTGGTAAAAATGAGCCTGAAACACTCCATATCTACAAAATCTCTCCTCGCAACCAGCTCCAAAGAACTTAAATAAACAGTGTGGTTCATTTCGATGAAGTTTGCAATGAAGCACATAATTCTTCAATGTTTTAACTGACTTGCCACAGAAAGCACAATTAAACATTTCCTCAGCCAACCTTGGATAGAACCCCTAACGTTATCGACGATGTTAGACAAAAGTCAACTCGTAACATAGCTAACGTTAAGTTAACTTACCCTTAAATAACTATGCTTGATTGTTTTTGCAAGGGCAACACAAAACTGCAGAAAAGGTAGCGTTAAATTCAGTTAAGAAAACCGTGACGTTAGGTACCTAACCTGACCTAGTAAACTTAAGGTAACATTAACTTAACATTATTACAAACCCAAACAAACCTGCAAGAAAGGTTTTACTTACTGGAACAATTTCTGCTGACATGCTTACCCCAAGAAGATATTTGTATATCCCCAGGAGTCAGAGAGTTGTGTCACCACAGGCGTGCAGAAATGGCGCCAACTTCTAGGTGAACTGGGGTCAAACGTTCAATTGCTGTAGCATCAAACAAGTCTCTCTTTCATGCCTCTCCTCTCTCTCTATTGTTTCTCTCCCCCTCTCTCTCTCCTTTTAAATTAGCAAGTTACCCTGTACTCTAAAGTAATTTTAAAATAAGCATAATAGTTTGTGAGCAGTTGGTGGAGCACACACCATGTGTATACAAAAATATTTTCTCAATGCCACTTACAGCAGTGTTTCACAGGCTGTATGGTAGGCTGAAAAATAAAGTATAAACTTCATGCTTCTGGAAGTTTTTTTTTTTTGCAAATAGCATAGTATTTATAATTGTGATGCACACATAAAGTGTCCTGTATGTTCTGTCCAATTTTATTGTATGTAATTGTGATAATGAAGAAAAAAATAAATGATAGGAAAATTATATTACTGTGTTTTTAGAATATGACAATATAAAAGACAATATCTATATTATTATATCAGCAAAAACAAAGTTATGCCCTTGTTAACTAGTTCCTATCCTTTAGGTAACCTTTAGTAACCATCTATAAACACCCTATCAGCTATGTAGTACATCCCATCATACACCTTGAAACACCCTAAAAACTACCCTAGCAACCATCTAGTTCATCCTAACAACCATCTAGTACTCTCTGGCAACAAACTAGTTCACCTTAGTAACAACATAGAAACACCTCTGCAACCAATTGTTACATCTTAGTTTATACCCTGAAACACCCTAGCAACCAAGTGCACTCTTGCAACCACCTACAAACACCTTAGAAACCTCTAGTACACCAAACTTTATGATCAATGTTGTGGGCCTGTGAAAGGATGCTGCCCAGGTATTTGAAAGATGGAACAATTGAGAGTGGTTGGTGATCTACAGTGAAGACAGGCATAGTGGGTGGGCATACTGCATAGTGGTAATGTAACAAAATATAACCACCATTGATTGACAGATTGTGAACATTTTAATGTTTTTGTTATTGTTAGTAATACTGTTATTGTTACTGTTGTTCTTTAATTTGTTCAGACATTAATTTTGTTATATGATAAATTTTTCATGTGTAGTTTTGGGCCTATGTCCCCTTTTTAACTAATAAAATTGTACAGGTCAGTTTTGACCAGGAACACAACAGATGTTATTTTGTGCCACTATTTAACAATTTGAAATGCTTTCAAAACAAATTTTCTTGTTAAAGTTTGACACAAAGTAGTCTTTGATAAATAGAACAATATGTTTCATCTGAGTATTTGTTATAGTCAAAATAATCCATATATTATGTTTTTTTTTTACTCAAAAACAAGTTGTATGAGCTCAGGTAAATGAGGCCTACAAGCCATAAATAGCAAATAAATAGAAGTTCAAAATTTGTAATGTTCACAATAACTTAAATTGATAAAAATATCTGACACAACATTAGGTGATAATATATGTATTATTATTATGGATTTATAATCAGCTTTTGGGGCGGTCATTTTGGACCAGGAACACAAAAGTAGTTAACATGAAATGAAGACAACAGGAGGGTTAGATGTACACATCAGCAAAATCTGTAATTTTGAGAATTAAAGTTATGCACTGTTTCTTCATTTATGGTAATTCCATGTATCTACTACAGTGATATACTATTTTGGATTTTATGGTCTTTTACTGTTGCTATTTGACAGTTTTTTTTACCTCAGTTGCCATGAACATTTTTTACAGTGTAGCCTGTAGAGATAAAGGCTATACTTGACTGAGAAATACGAGAGAATTAAGAGATTTGGTTTAGATGAAGAAAGTGCACAAAATACACTCTTGAAAATAGGTATTATAGGTTGCACTGAAGGGGGGCTGAGATGGTTTGGCCTTACGGTGATGATGACGACAGGAAATAGGATTTTGGTAGTGCAAAAAGGGCAATTTTTTAGCCAAAAACCCAGCAGGTGCCTATAAGGCTCCAATATCAGGAGTCAACCACAAAAAGAAAAAAAGGGGAAAAAAAGAAAACTGGAAACAAAATATTCAAAATAGATCAATTACTGAATTCAATAAATAAATCACCAAGAGAAAACAGAAAAGGCTCAAAATAATCACAACTAAACAACTCAATAATATTCACTGCCCAATACTGGCATTTCCTCATACAGTTCAACCAAATTCACACCCCAGCTCACCTGTACACCAACTGCCATGCTGTTACCTCCCAGGCTCTCTTATCCCCTCTGGAGAGCACCACTACTTTGGTCAAACACACTTTCACCAACAATTATATATAATAATAATTCTGCACAAATCCATTTCACAAACAAATTATACATGTGTAACATCAATAATATTCATTATTGTAAAAACAAAACAGAAAAAAATGCCATTTAAATATGTACAACACGTACATATAGTTTACGTACCCCAGACCACACTAATTAACTTGCAGCGTGGCTCGAACAGTTAATTGTCCTCTGTTTACTTCCATCAGGTCTTTCCTTCACACCAAAACATCACTGCCCTCCGCAAGGTAAGTTCACCTGTTTCTGAGTTGTTACCTTGTTTAAAAACCAACACATGGTCCATGTCCACTGCTACTTAGCTGGCCAGCCTAAGCAGCAACAGAAACTAAAACCATAATGTTTTTTTTTTTTACATACCACACAGAACTATTCTCCCCATGCTAAAATAAAAGTTTGTTAACCAAGCTCAAATGTTCGTGAGTCTTTTGTATCAGGAATAGGGCATCGGTGGATGGTAACTCCGTCACAGGGGCTCTGGTGGTTAACTAGACTACTCCCCCCACATTAAGAAGTGGTTTACTACTTCAAAATTTTTGATTTGATTGCTTCTGAAACCTCTGGAGTTTTAATATGTGGAGGAGACTGGAATGTCCAGATACAACTCAAACTTTACTCCTCTAATTCATAAAGAGGCTAGCTCCTAATGCAAGGATAACTAAAAAAAATGTTGATGTAGTTGGGAATGATGATGTTTGGAGGGATTTCCATCCAACAGAAAAACAATTCACATTTTATTTAGCAAGTCCAGGTATTCATTTGAGAACTGACTACTTATAAATCAGACAGGCACAGACTCAAACATTGCAGGATAGGGGTCACAGATATCTCTGACCACTCACCTGTTTATTCAACTGTGCACCTAGACAATAAAAAGAAAAACATGCCCTGGTGACTTAATGCAAGTATCCTGAATGATCGTACATTTAAGGAATATGTGCAGAAAGAATTTAAAAACTAAATGGATAACAACAATGATGAAGAAGTATTGCCAAGTGTCTTGTGGGACGCTTCTGCCATGGAGGTGGCAGAGCAACAGGTAAAGTAACAGGTAAAGAGTTCTATATATGAAATTAGGGATGCTAAAACTAAAAAAGTGTGTCATAAGCAAGAGGATATCCAACACATTTTTGAAAATTACTACAGAGACCTATATAAGGAACCAAATACAACTAGCCCTCAAGAAATAAATACATTTCTAGAATCACTAGATTTACCCTCCATAGGTGAAAAACAGAATAAAGCCCTAATGGCAAAGGAGGAAATAGGGTAAGCAATTTCTAAATTAAAGGCTAATAAAGTGCTGGGAACGGACAGCTTTCCAGCCAAATGGTACAAGGCCTTTAAGGATCAAATAGTGCCCATACTTTTTGAAAGCTTTAATTATACACTTAAAGAAGGTGAACCACCAAGAACATGGAGGGAGGCAATAATTTCAGTTATTCCTAAAGAGGGGAAGGAAAGAAAAGAGTGAAGTGCATTTAGGCCAATTTCAGTATGGAACATAGACTATAAGCTGTATGCGTCAATACTAGCTTAAAGCTTAGAAAATATAATACTAGAACTAGTGGATCCAGACAAAACAGGCTTTGTATGAGATAGATGGGTACAGGATAATATTTGATGGGTGCTGCATGTAATTGGTCATGTGATTGAGGGGAATATTAGAGCCGTGGTAATTGGTTTGGACACGGAAACGGCATTTGATTCGGTCCACTGGGAGTATCAGTGCTTGGCCATGAGAAGATTTGCCTTTAAGGAAGACTCTATTAGATGCATTAAAACTCTATATTCCTCACCAAATACCAGAATAAAGATTAATGGACACCTCTCTCAGACTATTAACTTTGAGAGAGCTTGCCACCAAGGTTGCCCTCTCAGTTTCGCCCTTTCTGCTTTATTTATCGAACCCCAAACACAGTCAGTTACAGATGACCAGGTGATAAAAGGAATAATGGTCTAGAGGTCTAGAGCAGAAGGTTTGTCTATATGCAGACAACATGTTGTGGTTTGTTACAGCACCAGAAGTTAGCATACCGAGACTGATGTCTTCACTGAAAGATTTTGGAACTTACTCTGGCAATAAATTAAATATACAAAAAACACAAATTCTAACTTATAATTATACTCCTCAGAAAGACATACTAAATAGTAAAAATTTGAGTTTAAATGGAGCTCATCAGATATTAATTAGCTGGGAATTCAAATGCCTAAAGACATCTCCAAAATATATGACGGTAATTATGTCCCATAAGTAAAAACTTCAAGTCAGATATTGACTGCCCTTGGATATGCATAATAGGATAGAAACAATAAAAATGAATTTACTTCCCCGACTCGATTTTTTCCAATCCTTACTAGTTGTAGTAACGCTAAAACAATTTAATGAATGGGATAAGTGGATTTCAAGATTTATATGAAGGCCAAGAATTCAGTTCAAAACCTTGCAGTTACATATACTGTTACAATTTGTATTAGGTGGCAAAACATGGATGAACTGCACTCTAATAGTTTAAATCAATGGACTAAAGTCCCTCTTAGAATCTGGTTTAAGGAATGTAAATCACCACTACTTGAAAGACAGTCCAGACTGCTGAGATGGGTTGCTTTTGACCTCGACTTCAAGCCAGCAAGGACTGATGGGAGGTTTAAGCATTGGTGTAGAATTGGCATCACTTCTTTCTGTTCAATTTAATCAAATGAAGAATTGTATTTATAAACCAGGGCTTATTTTAATAAGGAGATCAAATCTAGAGAAATGTGATACCAATTTAATTGACATATTTATTGAAATGGATAAAAATAAGGACAATAAGAAACTTGTTTCAAAATTATACATCAAAAGTATTCAATTAATTAAGAAACATTCAACAAATAAGGTTAGACTAACTAATGGGAGAAAGAATCTGGACTTGTCATTTTGGAGGAAGACGAGTTGAATATGTGCTCTGTACAGTCTATTTCCATCAGCTCAGCTCTTTGAAGAGAATTCTGTTGGCGGAATTTGATTAAATATTTTATAACCCCAAGTTAAAATGTGAATAGTCAGGTGAGCTAGGAGGAAATGTGGATCTGGCAGATCATTTCCATTTATTTTGGAGCTGCCCAGCCATTCGGTCACACTGGCAGGAGGTAATACAAGCATTACATAACATTTTTGGTGATGGAATTGACTGCTCTTTCTATACAATCTATTTGGGAAATATAGCAAGTAATTTGTCAGTGTGAGACAAATATCTATGAAATATATTGCTAGCAGCCAGCAACAAAGCTGTATCATGGTTACAGACCGAATCTCCAACAAAGACTGAGTGGATAGTGTGACGCAGTGGCAAGTGTGGCCACTGAGCCAGGTGGTTAGTGGAAGAAAATGCACAATAATTTAAACCAAAAAGGCCAAAGGCCTTTTATTTATCCCTTTTAGGGAACAAAAGGAAGAACAAAACAAGAAAATGTCCAAAAACCAGGGTCAAGCTCAAAAACAGCACAGCCATACAACAGCCCAAAGTCCAAACCCAAAAGTCCCATTCAGCATAGAAGGTAGAGATGGGCGAAATGAAACGGGGCTCCAAAGCTGTGTCAAATCATTTGAAGCAGCTGTGTTTCGGCACACTGCTCCGGAGCCCCAACCGAAGCACGCTCTTAACGTCATCATGTTTCCTACTTGACATAACGGACAAGATAAAATGTGGAGCGTTTCCGAAAGTTTACAGCATCAGAAGAAAAGTTAATTATGTTCTGTGTTTTTTCAAAGACTCATTAGTTTTCTCTTGTTTCGTAAATTCCCTAGTGAGTACAGAAAAGTTGAATAAAATCACGAAAACTATGTGTGGAGTTGGTGTTTAAATGTTACAGGCTATCAAACTGTCAAGCACACGCTGTCTGGAGTTCATAACCTTAATAATATTCAAAGGCTTCTGACATAATTTGAAACATAGGCTACTATCTGAATAACTGCAAATGTTCGCCTTCCTGAAGATTGAATTCTTGTTAGGTTTTTTTTGTACATCAATTGACCTCTCAAAGACTTTGAGTGAAATATCCCATAGAAGGCTATACCCCAGCTAACAGTTGTTGGTTGTCAGAACATTGTCACAACCTAAAATAAAATACTCCTAGAAACTTTGACCTATTTTCTTAATGTTCCTTGTACGTTATTTACCTGGAATGTTTCTTTGTGGCCGTAACATAACTTGTTCCGAACCATGTGGAATGTTAGAATGTTAACGGCATGTTCACATGGTAACACTATGTCAAACCCCACTGAAATTTGACCTATATTTTCCCCTATCTTATGGGTCCATTTTCGATTAGCTGGGACCAGGGTCTTCTTGGAATAAGACACTGCATAAGTAATTAAATAACTAAAAATAACGGACATAACCTTGAGATCTTCGTGAGAACGTATAGTTTTCTGCAAAATTCGAAGTAATATCTGTTTCGGGAAATTAAATATTTCTAATTATATTTCTGTAAGATAAAATTTGTACTACTTGCTTAGAAACATGTGGTAACACTTTACTTGAACTATGTACCATAATGCCTGCATAACGGTGTCATACACATGTCATAACACACATCATAACATGTTATGACAGGGTCTTAATATTAATGACAAGTAACATAACACTGTCATGACACATGCCGCGATAAACGTTATGACACACGCTGACATAAGAGGTTATGTAATATGCTAAATTATCCTAGCAATGCTAAAAGTGACAGAATGTTTCATGTCACCTGTCATGACAGAATGTCTATGGGAAGTGTCGTAACACTACATCTCATACAGATTATTAGTGTTTGCCTTAAGGTCTACACAATTCTGTCATTACAAGATCTGTCATAGCAATTTAAGTCGTCCTTCAACATGTAACCTCACACTGTCATGACACAACTGTTAATACATATCACGAAAAGCAGACATAAAAGCTAATGACAAAAGGTATGGTGTAGATGCCACGTTATGACAATAGTACAGTAAGAAAATGTTTAAAGAATGGGTCATTCATCACATCTAGGTCTGATGTTTGCCTGCTTCCTACAATATTGCCTAGTACTGTATCGAGCCTGGTCTTGAATACTCCAAGGGTGTGCCATTTCATCTTACACTTTCTAACATTTTAGTTTTTGAGTGACAGATGAATAGTATTATTTTTCAGCAGCTATCAGCTACCAGCAAACATGTGTATTTAAGGTTTGCACCCATGTTAGTTCACAGGAACTCCTGCTAATGGATGACTATTGGTGGCTAAAACACTTTTTTTAAAAAAAGAAAAAAAACAAGGCCACAATAATTAAGTAACGGTTTCACTCTATATAGGATTAAAATTAAAAGTGAGTGGCTCCTGGAATAAATTTGTAACCCTGGTTTCTGGGTAGCGTGCCTGGGTCGTGGGTGTTGCGGGTTACAAGCAGGAAATAATTCTTTCAATGAGCACACACCGCTACGGCAGGACAGGACGACTTTATTCCGTCTCTTACTCACAGGTGCAACAACAACAATGAGGCAACCGCGCTCTTTTTCTGGACTCAGTTTCCTTTTTCTGGTCCCTCCCCCAAAAAACACGGGCACGTGGAACCAACATCACACATCCCATACCTCATCTCTCTCTCTCTCTTAAAAATTTATAAGAACAACAACAAAACCACTGAAAGTAAATATTAAACTTAATTAAAAAATTAATAAAATTAATAATTTCTCTCAACTTAAACACAAAACAACAATAATTAAAATCACTTAATATAATACAAAAATAATGATAATGGTGACAACATAACATCTGCAATTAAAAATAATAAACACATAAACTACTTGGTTACAAATTGCTGCCTACGGGTCCTGAGGTTGGGGGTTGGATTCCCTGGCCTCGCCATTCCTGACCATGGCCAGAGGCTCCATTGGCGAGGCAACAATTGGCCAGCCTCGCTGGGGGTTCGATATGGGGTAGGTCGGGCTAAAATCTCCGGTTGGTCCATTGCAATCGCGCCCTCTTTGGGGCTGCTTGGGCGCTTGTGGCGGCACAAACTCATTGTACGCTGACTACGTCTTCCTCCAACGTCATAGGCAGTGTGCGACTGGTGGTGCGGCCGCAATGTGAAAAAGAAGCGAGATTGTCGACACGTGATTTGGAGGACCCACAGCTGTCAGGGGCGGGGTGCTGCGGTGTGATCAACCAGTTCGGTTGAACATTCGGGTTGGGAAAAAGGGGGAAAATCAGGGATTCAAATAAAATAAATAAATAAATAAAAAATTCTGTAAATTGTATGTTGACGTCACTTTCAGTAATCCAAACCACCCTTTGTCCCAAGAGGACTGGATTACTGAGGTACCTGTCACAAGTCAATCTTCTTGTTTTGAAACATAGATGTAATACAATCCTACCTTACCCTTACTGCTGCACCTCCATGAATACTTAAAACCAGCGGTGGCTGCTGGTCTTTCAAAGAGGGGAAGCTCATTGTCGGTTTACATCATAAAATTTGTCAATTTATTTATACATAAATAAATGTTCCTTTTCAAGAAAATGGTCTGTGACCCTATCGTGTTTCTGTGAACTCCCTGTAATTCTCCTTGTTGAATGATTCACTACTCTCCTCATGCCCCCTAAATGATAGCTCCTGCTGGCCAAGCAAGGAAGTCACATCTATAAGGCGGTTCAGGAAGGCCCTGTTTTGTTTGACTGTTTCATTATGTTTTGCCAATTGAATGCGAGCGCCTTCATTCATTGCATGTTCAACCCTGACCCTGAGCTCAGCGTCCAGGCCAGCCGAAGCCCGCTCACAGCTCCATTCACCCCCAGAGACACTGAGCGTCCGGGGGCGGGACAAAATCGTGGCATTTATCCAATGACCGTCGAGTTTCGAGGCAATGAAAAAAACTGTTCCATGCAGTCCCACTGAAGTGCATGGACGCTCAGCTTCTACGGGCAAATGCATTGACTATAGACCGTATAAGAAAATGGCGCAACGGGAATGTATTTGAAGTTAACGACATCGAGTCAGTCGATTTGTGATAAGTAGCTGATTCTGAACGAACTCGTCTTCGAGATGAACGTGTTCTAACGCATTTGTAGTCAATGAAATGTTAACACAACCGTACATATTTGACCATTTAATTTTTGACATTTTAGGGGAAGCTGAGCTTCCCTTGCAGTCTTACAGAAATCACCTCTGCTTAAAACTGATGTAAATGCTAATATAACCATAATGTAATTATTCTACAATACTGTATACAGCATTCCAGATAAACTTACCATTACTGCGTAATTAGTGACTGTTTTTCTAGTCATGATACTTTCATGAACTCATTACGACAGTGACTTTACCTGCCAATGCTAACACTATCTATCATGATGCATACACGACAGCTTCATGTAGCTTGTCAGTGTAATTCAAGTAAAACGACTTAGGTTTTCATGACATTGTACATTCATAATCTCCTTATGACAGAGACTTTACCTGCAAATGCCAACATCATCCATTATGACATGTGCACGACAGCTTCATGTAGCTTTTCAGTGTAATTCAAGTAAAGCGACTTAGGTTTTCATGCCCTTATACTTTCATAACCTCCTTACGACTGCAGCTGCCAATATAGCTGCTATTGCCAACACCTCTTTTCATCTCTGCATCCTCATCAACTATTCCATACTATTCTAGTAAAGCAATCTTCATGTCACCAATGATATCTTCATTAACAGCTCTTATTATTCAAAAGAAAAAGAGGATACATAACAAATGCATTGTAGGATTTTTCCAAGGTGACAAAGAGACTGTGCAAGAGAAAACACAAATGCACCAGGTATGCTTTTTGGGAATGGATATGTTTGTGAATGCATGTGCGAGTGTTTGGATGCGAGTGTGTGTGAGGTACAGTGCACGTTTGTGAACGACTTCTTTAAGAATTAAAACAATAGACCTTCTATGAACATTTGAGCATTCATTGCAAGATGACATTTTGACTTCTAATTTGTGTATGTGGGTTTGAGCATGTAGATTTGGGTATGACAGAGTATAGCACAGTGATATTATAGTTAATCTATATTTAAATTAATGCAGCTCACAGTATTTTAATTGTAGTTGATGGTAGTACAGTTCATTCATTTATAAGCCCTCTTGATATCATGAATTAATCTACCAAGGACACATCCTCTATGTCGGTTACCTACCCAGTAATGCCATTCAATTAGGCACAAGTGTCTTTTCAATGATTTTATTGACCTGTTTCCACGGCGCCGCCACACCTGTCACTTGTACGTTTTCCATGCCCTTTCAAGATGTTGGGTGTGGGCCCCTGTAGTTGGATTTATGAAGTTGCGCTTGTGACACACTGTGAAGTGCCGGTACCCATGCTGTGCAAGGACCCCATGGTATGCCCGCCACTCATCACTCAGAACTGCTGTGCTTGGCCGGACAAATTTCCGAATTATTGGCAAGAGATGTCTTTTGGAGCACCCTCTGACCAACCTCAGGACTGGTTTCCGTCTTCGGCGACAGACCTCCATAATTCCAAAAACCCATTTTTTTATGCGTTGCCATGTGTTTGCAAAACGGCCACGGTTATACTGTAAAACATTTGAACAATCATTACTTTTGTATCAGCTAGAGCTTTGCCTTAGTGATGAGTCCATAATAAACATAATTTTTTAGTAACCTTTTTAAACTATACAATGATAGGAACACTGACACTGACAACATTGTCTGACAGTATTTTAACTTAACTAATGTGCAAAATGTTTGTATCGAAGGGCAAAATATTAAATTCATTCTGTGGTCAGGCAACAAACCTAACAGGGCTTGTAAGAGCAACTTGCAAGGAAATTATTTTGAACAGAAAATATTATTTAAAAATGTTATATTAAAATAAATAAAACATGTGAATGTTCACAGACTGTGAATCAGTAATTTAGCTGGATATGCCACCAAAGAAATACCATCTTGTGGAATGCAGGAAAATAATGTGAGTTCAGATGAAATACAATATAAAATTCAAGTCCATTTCCATTCATTGAAAAATTCAGCTCACGAGCAATGATCCTGTGGGCCAAGCATCTATGGCCACAATTTTGAAAGTTTTTAAAGGAATGCTCATGTATAGGATAAGAAGCATGCAAAAGCTTAATTCTGGTCATCATAACCCATTAACCTGTGATGTCTGTTGCAGATTTCCTATGAAAAACAAAATGTATTTACACCCTCTCAGTGTAAAGACAGCATATACCTCTCATAGCATATTGCTTAGTGTCTATCAAAAAATGTGTTTAGGGTGCAGATAGCATGATATACTGTTAATCACCAATGTATTTGGGCTCAAACTTAAAATGCTCAACATAAATGATTAATCACTTGATCAGGTGGAGCATTAAAGCAGATGGGCAAGCTTCCATGCACTAAAAACATAACAAATGAAATGGCTTCCTTGGCCCTCAATTTCAATATCTTCCTCAACATCTACTCCTTACTGCCTTAACAAGCCTGTCAAACATATTCCCACTCATCAGTCATCTGGAAAAATGCCATGTTTGGAGGTCTCTGTTGGCATGCGGGATAAGTGGGATGTCCACGAAAAACACATCACACTAAGGCATTGCTCTTTATCTTCGGTCATAAGTTTACAAGTTTACATGCAAACATGATTTCTTTTATATATACACAATTTCTTTGGCAGTTGTCAAATAAGTACATGTCTGCATTTATGGTGCATGCTACCTTACTTGTAGGGTTTGATTGCTGGTTAACTTCATTGTGCTGCATAGGTTCATAGCTGCAAAATGGGAGTAGCTTGTTTTTTTTAAAAAAAAAAACGAATCTAAAACAGATGTGGTAATAATGCATGTGTAGTGTGTACACATCTGAGGTTCTATATTGTAAATACAAATTATGTACAATCACAACAGGGTTCCGACATCTCCTAAAAATCTGGTATGACAAACATAAAATCCTTACCTTCCTTTTGTGAGAGAACTGGCTCTCATCCAAAACAGTGATGTCTGCCCCCAACCCGCATAGCACCTCTTCTCTTTAGTCTTGATAGACCTTGGCAGCAGACCTTCAAAATGATGACAAACTCAACTGATATTCTCAGTCTTTACAGGCAAAATGTTGGTGGTGCTTAATTTTACTCCTATGTTGTTAAAAGTAGTTACTTACCCCATTGTCACATTGTTATTTATAAATAAGCCAGCAGCTCTCATTTTGTAGACAAAAAAAGTTGGGCAGAGAGAGAGACAGGCAAATGGCTTTGTACGCTGCAAAATTACAGCATGCAGCGGTATCAAGTTTGCTTGCCGGGGACGGGTTCGATTTGAACTTGTAACTGCTGACACTGAAATTGTGGCAGCCAATTTTTCAGGTGGACCTGATCGCACCAGTAGCACAAGTCGTCCGTGCGCCTTTCTAAAGTAGCCTATTGTACGGCTGACAGAAAGCATAATGTTTAACTAAAAGCCACATGCAGCACACTTGCACAAAACAATGATCTAATTAGAAAAATTTTAATTGTAGAACTGTATACTGACCTGTACATATACTGAAGCCAGGTCCGAAGAGGTCTATGTGAATTTTGGAAAATTGATGCAGTGCGAATGAAAGTGGTCGTTGTTCTGTGGTTTCTTCTTCGGCGGACCCTAGAATATACAATCTTTTAAAACACTATGAAAATGTATGTAAATTTAGCTTGAAAATAATTAGCAGTAGTGGTAGTAGGCTAATAGTTATTAGCCTACTACCCCCCCCGAACATCGAACTTCGGTAGGAGCACTTGAGGGACAATACATTTGGTAAGTATTTTATTTGCAATAAATTTACAGCACGTTGTGATATTGGTCGATATGTGCTGCAAGAAAAATGCCTTCATGTTGGTTATGTTCCTATTATAGTGTTGTGTTTCATCAGCAAACCATGTTCATGCATGGCAGGAGGAAGAAGGGTGAAGCAGGCACTTCCTGCAGAGTAAGTAGAAAATAACAATAAACTGAAGAGGAATTAATTACAAGTATGCTTTCTAGCTATTAAAAATAGGCAGTGTCCTGAAGCATTTGGTACTGTGTTTAAATGTTTCAACAGGTCAGACAAACTTGCAGGATACAGTTAGATAGCTTTTATATATTTGTTGCTTGCTCGAAAATTTGTTTTTCTAAAGGGCATCGCCTACAAAAAAAGTGGCTGTCTTGCTAGAGTATTATACTGTAAGTTTTTAAAATGTGAACATTCCAAAGACATACTTGTACAGTTGGAATGCTGTAAGTTATCTATTTGGCAAACGTTTTGTAGTTGAACCAGCTAACGTCAGTTAGCTAACCAAGACTGGGGTTTAATGATCAAGGCCAAGCAGGCCGGTTTGATTAGTCAGCTGGCCAAGATGCCATCTGACTAGTTTGCTTCATTGTAGTCCGCCAACGAATAGCAGTAAATAAGGAAGGCCTATTAGTTTTAGCCTTTATGGTAACCATTTATGAACTTTCCCTTGTGAGGGAGCTAACCAATGGCTTTATTACTTCGTTAGTTACTTTATTAGCTGGCTAATAAAGTAATGTGAGGCAATCATCGGTCGAACTAGCCAACATTAGCTACTCGATTTACAGTGGATGCCAGAATTCATGGCATCCTTGCCGAAGAAGAATCAAAAAGGCTGTACAAAATGAACCACACTCTTAATGAGCTATATACTATGTTCAGATATACTGGATAACTGTACTCTTTTATTCTAATGAAATTATTCAAGGAAAAAAGGTTTTATCACACAATGTCATTTTCTCATATCAAAGGCTATAATTCTTTATGTAACAAAGTACTTGTTTCAGACACTCAGTGTTGAAGAGGCAGTTGATCTGAATGAAACTCCAAAGAAGAAAGGTAATTTCCTATATGCTTCAAATGCCTTGTAATATTTATTTTGTAAGTCTTATATTATTGAAAATAATACGGGAGAGTGGGGAAGGTTGATCCACCCCCCGTGTCAAGGCAGCAATGGGCATGACATGCCACATGACCATACTTTTAGGAAGAGTGCTGTGATGGAGGGAAGCAAATGGAAACAGTGATAATCATTTTTTACTAAAGTACTACTACCATAGTTTCTCTACACTGAAAGTGAATATTTTTGTGTGTAAAGTTTCAATAGTCTTTTACCTGAATAAATGTAGCCAACTTTGAAAATATATTTCATATGTATTGGTGTTTTATGAAGCTATAATAGCATGTGAAATAATTTCCAATGGGTTAGCTCTGAGTTGCTATGTGGGGCAATTTTCTGAAAATGGAGGCTGTGGGGTAAAGTAAGCCAAAAGGCCTGGGGCAAGTTGAGCCAGTGGTTCAATGTACCCCACAAATAAATGACTGTAGGTACACTGGTTTCCCATAGTATTCTATAATGTTACCACACAAATAATTTACTCATTGAAGATGTGAAGTCCTCAAGCCATGCAGTTCCATGGGCATGACATTTAACATTGGGTTGATTCTTTGCTGTAACAAAATTGTAATCCACATGTTTATATACTTTGTACTCTTTCTGTATGTAACTGAAATAGAGATTACTGTGTCACCAACTGCACATATGAAGCTAGAGGAACTCAGAGCTCAGCTTGAAATTGAAAGAAACAAGAATATCATGCTTGAAACCATGGTGAAGAACTTGCAAGAGGACAAGGAATTTTTAAAACAGCAACTGGGTCGCTCAGGTATGCATGTATTGAAATGAAAGTGGAAATATATGTGTGTTTTATCTTGATCGGTCAGTGTTTGTATTTATATCCTCATCTGGTTTACCTAGGTGAAGTTTTGTGGATGCATGGCCTTAGAGCAGCTTAATAATTAATATGTAAATTCAGTAAACTTCAAATGTTTTAACTAACTAGCTATAAATGCAGAACACTGTAGACCGGCTAAATTAGCCAGCTGGTTTTCTCCTTTTGTGTTGGCAAGCTGAAAGAAAACATGGCCTGCGATATGCAGTCTAAATCTCATTACCTTGCAGTGTAGATCAACCAATTTACAATACTTGTTAGCAATTTGACAAGTACAGTTTACTCAGTAGCTAATTGACTAGCTGGCCAGGTAGTTGGGTAGTTTAGATGGGTAAGTAACTGGGTTTGCCTTTCTTAGTTGGCTACCTCAAAATCACAATTAGCCAAGTAACTAGCAAATTATCCAGCAAAGCTGGCAACTGGTTGCCTAATATTCTCAATCAGTTTGCCATGCAAATGTCACAAAGGCATGTTAAGTTGCTTTATTTACAGAAACAGATGGAAATGGCCGCCAACTTGGAAGCAGAAGTATCAACATCCCCAACACTGCTACAGTCCTCATCTTCCGAGTCCAGTTCTGAGGAGGAGAAGATTGTGGGGGGGGAGGGGGTAATATGCCTTAGAAATTAAAACTCGGTGCTATCTATTTGACCTTTAGTCTACAACTTCCTGGAATTGACAGAGAGCGGAACCTAATTTTTTTTTTTTTTAACTATTGCTTTATAATGTGTAGCTTTTGTATTGTGTAGCATCATTCTTTCACAATATTAGTTAAGGACATTACATAATGCAAATAAAGATCTATAATGCAGGAAGAACACTATCCAAAAGAAGCAGCACAACAACGGAGTGGTCACAGTCAAGCTTATCAGTCATAGTATTTTTTAAATGCCTTACACATTTAGTGTGTGCACCATTGTTATCTAATATTTGAGTTGGCAAATGTAGGAAATGTAAATATTTTAGCATCTAATGTGTAGCTACAGTAAATATCTCAAAGGCATATGGAAAACTAAATACAGTATGTTGATGACATTTTAAAACTTCGGTTTTTTTTCACAGATTTTCTCAAAATTTCAACTAATGTGGAATACTTTGTTATTGCAGCAAAACATGTACAGTCTGTCATCTGACACTACAGAGCAGCTCTGAAGCAGTACAGGAGAGGCAACTCCATGAGACGAGCATTCGAGAAAGTCGGGGTTGATAGAAATACAATCTCGAGATCGGCACCAATTGCTGAGTTGTAGTATTTAGTGGCACCTGATGTTTTCAATAGTCTTCCACCATGGAATGAAAAGCAATGTAAATTAAACGAATATGCTGCACAATGCCACAACTCCATGACTCAAGAAATAATGGAGACTATAAAATCAAAAAAGTGCAGATCAGAGCTGCTTCCAATTGTTTATAAAACAACATAGGCCAGATTTGTTTTTAGTTTAAATTGAGCACAACCATGCAACTTTTTTGAGTGAAGTGAAAAAATATAGGGAAACTAGAAGCCCGAAATTGATTTTGCAGTCAATGCGCAAATGGTCATAGAATGTCTGGAGTTTAACTCCTAAAGCAGTCATACACAAACATGCACTGTACCTCACACACTCGCATCTGAACACTTGCACATGCCTTCACTTTTTTGTTTTCTGTGACTCTGTTAATTGAGATTTTGTGGGATAATTCCTGATGTATGTTTCTTGGAATTTCAAGTGAAAAACATAGGGAAACTAGAAGTCAAAATGTCATCTTGCAATGAATTCTCAAATGTTCATAGAAGGTCTATAGTTTTAATTCTAGGAGTCGTTCACAAACGTGCACTGTACCTCACACACACTCGCATCCAAACACTCGCACATGCATTCACAAACATAACCATTCCCAAAAAGCATACCTCGTGCAATTGTGTTTTCTCTTGCACAGTCTCTTTGTCACCTTGAAAAAATCCTACAGTGCATTGGTTATGTATCCTCTTTTTCTTTTGAATAATAAATAGTGATATTTGGAAAGATGTTGCCATGTTGTTTTTCCCCCCTCACTGTAATGGTGTCCATAATGTAATGCATGTAAAGAGCTTTTAATGAAGATATCATTGGTGACATGAAGATTGCTTTACTAGAATAGTATGGAATAGTTGATGAGGATGCAGAGATGAAAAGAGGTGTTGGCAATGGCAGCTGCATTGGCAGCTGCAGTCGTAAGGAGTTTATGAATGTACAATGCCTTGAAAACCTAAGTCGCTTTACTTGAATTACACTGAAAAGCTACATGAAGCTGTCGTGTATGCGTCATGATAGATAGTGTTAGCATTGGCAGGTAAAGTCACTGTCGTAATGAGTTCATGAAAGTATCATGACTAGAAAAACAGTCACTAATTACGCAGTAATGGTAAGTTTATCTGGAATGCTGTATACAGTATTGTAGAATAATTACATTGTGGTTACATTAGCATTTACTTCAGTTTTAAGTATTCATGGAGGTGCAGCATTAAGAGTAAGGTAGGATTGTATTACATCTTTGTTTCAAAACAATAAGATGTTGACTTGTGACAGGTACCTCAGTAATCCAGTCCTCTTGGGACAAAGGGTGGTTTGGATTACTGAAAGTGACATCAACATACAATTTACAGAATTTTAATTTTAATCCTATATAGAGTGAAACCATTACTTAATTATTGTGGCCTTGTTTTTTTCTTTTGTAAAAAAGTGTTTTAGCCACCAATAGTCATCCATTAGCAGGAGTTCCTGTGAACTAACATGGGGGGAAACCTTAAATACACATGTTTGCTGGTAGCTGATAGCTGCTTAAAAATAATACTATTCATCTTTCACTCAAAAACTAAAATGTTAGAAAGTGTAAGATGAAATGGCACACCCTTGGGGTATTCAAGACCAGGCTCGATACAGTACTAGGCAATATTGTAGGAAGCAGACAAACATCAGACCTAGTTGTGATGAATGACCCATTCTTTAAACATTTTCTTACTGTACTATTGTCATAACGTGGCATCTATACCATACCTTTTGTCATTAGCTTTTATGTCTGCTTTTCGTGATATGTATTAACAGTTGTGTCATGACAGTGTGAAGTTACATGTTGAAGGACGACTTAAATTGCTATGACAGATCTTGTAATGACAGAATTGTGTAGACCTTAAGGCAAACAGTAATAATCTGTATGAGATGTAGTGTTATGACACTTGCCATAGACATTCTGTTACTTTTAGCATTTCTAGGATAATTTAGCATATGACATAACCTCTTATGTCAGTGTGCTTCATAACGTTTATCGCGGCATGTGTCACGACACTTATGTTACTTGTCATTAATGTTAAGACACTGTCATAACATGTTATGATGTGTGTTATGGCATGTGTATGACACCATTATGCAGGCATTATGGCGCATAGTTCAAGTGTTTTTACATTCAAGAAGGTCACATAAATTGGAAGACAGAGCCATACCTTTGTAGGGAAAAGTAAAAAAAAAAAAAATATATTTGACATCTAAATGTGGAAATGAGAGGGGAAAATATCATACGTACAAGATGATGCTTGCATGATGGAATCTGGGACCATTTTGATCTGGTCACCCAACTAGTGTGCCATGACAGCAATGCACCCAATTGGAAAATGCCAGAAAACGTCCTTAACAAATCCCTCAACAAATCAAGTTGGTAGAATAGCTTTTGGGTGGCATTTTAAAGTCAAGGGGAAAGAGATCATGTTTATTACGTAGCTGACCGCTTCAATGCATCCTTGTTCATTAGCAAATCAAACATCACCTCTGAATTTTACAGTAGCTACACGCATAGGCTACCTATCTATTGTGACAAGTTCATTAACTGTAAATAGTTATTGTCGTGACTTGTAGCACCGCATTTAGTTCAGAATGGGTATGTTATAGTTGAGGTAGTTACATTTATCTATGTTGTTTTTTAGCTTCATTGATTAGCTACCGATAGTTTGTTTTCTACAACATGATGTAACAACTGCGTTACACGTGCTTTGTAATTATGAGTTAAGTTAAACCACTCTTGTCAGGACGCAGTATGAACTCAAGTGCAGACAGGGATGAGATTAACCAGAGTTTATTCAGAAGGGCAAATCCAAAAACAGAGTCGAAAACAGGCACAGGGTTAAACCAGGAGAGCACGGTGTCAGGGCAAAAACAGAATCCAAAGCAGATGGCAAAGTCTGAACCAGGTAAACACAGCAATCAGGCAGAGACACAATCCAAAAATCAGATAAACAGACAAGAATCAAAAACAGGCAGGTCAGAACAGGGACAGGCTCGTAGCATAACTGATCACAGAGAATACAGAGACAAACTCACACAGAACACACACAAGACAGGGTTTAAATACACAGATTAACGAGCCAACAAGACACAGGTGCACAATAGGGCAGGTGAAACAAATGAGTAATCAACTGGGCAGGTAACAAGGAAGGCGGGGCAGACACAAGGGGGAATGAAAACAAAAGCTCATGGACGGAAACAAAAACACAGCATCAGACAGCATTACTGACAACTGTATTGGTTGTTTTCATTGTGTTTTTGGTTTTTCAGAAAGCATAAGCTTACAGCGACATTGCCCATCATTTTTAATACTGGAATTCCATGAGAAGAACTCTGATCACCGCTATGGATAGTTTTTCCTTTCATCTCTTCTTTGCCACCTTTCTATGTTGTCTGCAATGGTGGTGCTAAACACCACATCTATGAACGCGCTTCTCATTTGTGATCGAGTGATAGTTATTAATCAACATATGTACGGAATTCCACATCAACATTTGAAAAATGGGGCGGATTTTGTTAGTTCGTTTCAGATTACACATAAACTAACACACAGTTTTAGGAATATATTGTAAATGAGGCCCAATGTGTCCAACAAGTCAGAAGCCAAGACATAGATGACTATATTGCTATTCTTCAACTAGTATCACAATATCTATCGCAGTGACGTTCACGAATGTGTGTGTTACTTATTGCAGGCTACTTGTAATGTTATTTTGCCAATGTCCCCAACCCAAGTGTTTCAAACCAGTTCATTGTTCCCATGAGTCAGCTGGCAAAGTGTTTTGTACCTGTCTTGATTGTTTCGAAATATCAGCTGTGTCAGTGTTTCGAGACATTCTTAATTGTTTCAGTGTGAATTAACGGTGCAGTGTTTCTAAATAGTTGTAATTGTTTCAAAGTGTGGGATGACACGGCAGTCTTTTGAAACGTCTTAATTGTTCCATAGAGTCAGCTGCATTTGTGTTTCGAGACAGTCCTAATTGTTTCAAAGCGTCAATTAACGGTGCAGTGTTTCAAAGCAGTCTTAATTGTTCTGAGGCACCAGCTATGCTAAGGTTTCGACACAATCTGAGCTTTTCAAATGCATTAGCGTCGCCAATTGTTTCAATCCCTTGTCCCTCTATTTTACGTAAGCAGTTTAGGTAGTCCAATGGTTAATGCTCTGAGCTGCCGTTTGTGAGTAAAAGCAAAGTTGCATTGTTCGAATGTGAACTATAAAACCAATTAACTTTTATCGCATAATACTTCGCCAGCGGGCTATGTACCTTGTGAATGCGTGTATATGGAGTAACTAAATAAAATAGGACCCACCTACTGGGACAAAGCCTACAGGCTGGTTTTAAAGTTTCTCTTGAGGGAATAATACATCCGCTGGTTTGTGTAGGCTACCAGCAAATGTTATTATCACAAGTGCTTTGAAACAAGTACATACAACTATTGTGACACATCAGCTAAATGAGTCAAAGCCTTGAATAGACAGCGGTTAGAAATTCTTCAGTTTTCTCCTTCGCTTCTCAGGGAAAGCCTATTCGGTCATGTCGGGTGTCGCTATTATTCGCATGATCTGCATTCTCAAATAAATAGATTTACAAAGAAATTATGACAGATCCTTTTAATTGGTAATTCATTCTTGCATTTGGAAAATGATCATGATGAAACACATGGTTTAACGTAGCTTACTCCTGTAGTCAAAATGTTTTGATGTATTGTTTGATGTAGCTAAACATTGACTTTGTCATTAGTTCAGGACATTTCACACAGATAATCACATCACAGCCTATCTGCATATTCAAGTAAGGAAAACCATAGTAAACTGACTATTTATTCAGAAAATAAATGTGGAAAGCGTAACTTCAAACAGCTACCCTGCCAGATTCGAACTTCCTAAGTGATGAAAGACAGCCAGGGACTCTTCTCAAAGAAGCACAGGAAACTTCTGTTGTAGGGCTGTATTATGCATATTTGATCATGGCGACGTAACACCCATCTGGGTGAAGCGTTGGAGCATCAATACATTTTCGAAGCAATTGCTTCAATTTTGCCATCACTCGTAGAAGGCTGTGCATAAATACAAGACCTAATTGAAGGCAAGTGCTCACAGCTGAGTTGATTAGAACTCACTCCAAGTTTATCCTGTCTGTTAGTGAGGCCACTAAGGGTGACCTCTAATAGTCGACTATTCAATGATTCGTTCTAAGGAACCTGATTCAACTGCCGATCACACAGACGAATCGTCGCAAAATGTGGTTAAGGAACAAGGATCAT
Organism: Albula glossodonta; assembly: GCA_019788955.1. Lineage (NCBI taxonomy): Eukaryota > Metazoa > Chordata > Actinopteri > Albuliformes > Albulidae > Albula > Albula glossodonta. The sequence continues at coordinate 562,411 of JAFBMS010000176.1, read as the reverse complement.
TCCATTCCGGCTATATAGGGATGCTGAATGTCTTGTTTTACATAGAAGTGCTTGGTTTCTCCCAATAAATCATGATTTATACTCTGTTTTAGTTTATGTCAGCCTATTAATAATACTTTAAATAAAAATTTGAAAATGTGCTTTTAGTCAATCTCCGTAATGTGTGTGAATAAATCACCATGGTAGACTAAGTTGCACTATCCAATTTTGTAGGACCATCTGAGCAACATCTCGGCTGGGCTTTCAATCTTTTTAGCCACCTAAAAGCTCACAATGTCTGAGAAAAAATGTCAGGATACACAGCTGAGCCAGGATACACCATTCCCTAAAGAGACATGCATGCAGTGAACGTAAAATACACATCCACAAGGGTAGAGATGTACAGAATAATAAAGTAATGTGCAGTCAGCTTTATCTAAGCTACATCAAAGAATCCATAGCATTCCATCCATCTCCACACCATCAGAGAGAATATTCTGCAAGGCATGTTTATGGTCAGCAAAGCAAGGAGCACACTTCTCCTGGGCAAGGAGAGCAAGTTGGTTTTCCACGCACACAATTTGAAAAGAATCAAGCAGACATTGTTTAACGCATGGGCGTCAGTTTGTTTTGACACACCTTTGGTTTAACAAATAATGTTTATTCCATATTGCCTTTAATTTATAGCTTGTAGGGGTTCACCTTAACTTAAAAAGATTAAAATCCAAGGCATGTGTTAGCCTGTTACTTAAACTTATATTTTGTTATGGTCATTTTTTATATGTCACTTTGTTTGATGTTCGATTGGCCTCGTTTCAATTTGGTCGTTTCATTATCAAGTTGTTTCTGTGTGTGAAAAGTTTTATACCTACCTACTCTGGTTTCTTTTTTACTGTAAGCTATGGCCGTTCTATATTCTGAATAGCCATATTTATTATTGTTATAAGGTCACCATAATGCAGACTTTTCAAATAATAAGTAAGAAAAAGGATGGACCAAATCATATTATAAAATGAATTCTTATGCCAAGTCAAGAAGACAAAGTGTGTAATTGGGTGTTTCCAGCAGCGGAGGAGATTTTTTAAGGTGGGAGGGGACCAATCTGTGAGTGAGAGGTCTCAGCTTTGTAAACTTGGGCAGACATCCCCCCCCCCCCGCCATCTGCGGCCCTGGGTATTTCAGCTCTTTTGTCTGGTGTGGAAAAAACTGGAAGCCAGTGTCACAAATGAGAATATGGATCAGTGAGCAAAAACCGATCAGACTATGTAAATTCTTAGTCAGGGACACCCCTAGAGGCCACTGCTGTTGCAGCTCTGGTTACTTCTCCAAGCTGAGGGAGGAAACCAGGAGACTGACAGCAGTGCAATGGGAGGAGCTGAGGGGCTTGCTCCTCTCTCCACCTCTTCCGGCGCCACAATAGATATTGTGACAAATGTTCAAAGTATGAAGAGAATTACCTTTTCGCTAAATCTAAGGGGTTGATAAGTTCTTGCAGTACTGGGAAAAATGGATTGTGTTTGTGACCTCACAAGATGATTACTGATCCATAACTGTATGAACTGTCATGTATTTTCATCAGTATAACATTTGCATAGATGCATAAGTGACCAACCATTTGTTGTATTTTTATGTTTCTTTAAAAAAAATAAAGGGAAAAAAAGATTATACCACATTACAAATTCAGGTGAATTCAAGGTATAAGATTGAACAAAAAGGAAAACTGGCCCTTACTATGTAATTGTAAGCATACCGTCTTACAAATAAAAGTTTCAAACTGTTAATTATGTGTGGAACCTATATTTGATTCCAAGCATTTGCTGATTCCATCCCAAGCCTTTTCAGTGCAGTCAATATCAATGTACTGCAAAAGTGTAACTGTGTTATCTTATTTTGTGGCGCTTACTTTTCAACACAAATTAAAATGCAGGTAGAAAAGGCTAATTAAAATGTCAACTGCTGGATTTTAACACTGCTGTAGTTTGCTGTTGACAGGGTTGAGGACATTTTCTATGTTTAGCTGAGTTAGAAAGGTGATAGAGACCTTTTCCACCATTGTTGTCAATAAAAACATGAGAGGTAGGAAGAAAAAATAAAATAAAATGAATTGGTGTGTGTGAGTGCGTGTGTTACATTTCTTTAGAGCTGAAGCTAAATCAATGTAGTTATATGCTTTAGACATGAAGTTCAACATTTACAATATTTTCGTAATTGTATATTTTATATTTTAAAAAGTTGATTTAATATTTTCAAGAACATAAGTTTAATCACTGCTCTGTGCTTTGGAATAAATTGGTGTGAGTGTGTTACATTTCCTTTGAGCTATAGCTAAATTATGAAATGTAGTTGCAAGCTTTAAACATGAAATGTAACAGTTGTAATATCTTTTGAATTATATATTTTGTATTTGAAAAGGTTACTTAATATTGTAAAGAACAGGAAGTTAATCACTGCTCTGTGCTTTAAAATGAATTGGTGTGTGTGTGAATGCATTACATTTGTTCAGAGCTGTAAACATGGCATTTCTTATTTAGAGCATATTTCATAATTACATTTCAAAAAACTTATTATTTTCAACACAAGCAATTTAGCTACTTCTGTGTGTGATAAAAAATAATTGAGAGGAGGTTTCCAAGTAAAAGTTTGTACAGCTTGCAAGGTACTGGATGATGGCAGGATTTCAGAACATGTTACTGCATCCTATTCTCATCCTCAAAGAGACAAAAGAGGCTGCCCTTGTCAATGGGTTATGCAGAGTAAGTAATCAGCGTCCATGTTAAACTAATATATACTGGGATTTTAGAGAAAATGTTGGAAAATGTCAAGAAATGTATGAATATGATTCTCAGAAAATCTTTTGTTTTCCAAGAGTCAGTACAGTCCAAAATAAATGTGCCATAGTGTCAGGTGCATTTTGTGAATATACATGGTGCCAGGCAAATTCCAGCAGCAGTCCATAAGACATCACACCATTCTCAAACTCACTTGTTTTGGATACTAGACATATTCCCATGTACAGTATCACAGTATCCCCAACCCCACTTTCATTGAGACATGTATCACAGTTTTTCTTCTATTGTCCATAATATATGTGCCATAAAATCAGGTGCAAAACAAATGCCAGCAGCAGTCAATAAGACATCAGACCGCTATCAAACTCACTGGTCTTGAATACTAGACATGTTCCTGAGTATTTCCAACCCCACTTCAATTGAGATATACACCAATCAGACATAACATTATGACCACTGACAGGTGAAATGAAAAACACTGATTATCATGGCACTTGTCAGTGGGTGGGATATATTAGGCAGCAAGTGAAAATTTTGTCCTCAATGCTGATGTTCTCGGGCTGCAGTGGTCAGTACCTATCAGAAGTGGTCCAAGAAAGGAAAAGCGGTGAACCATCGACAGGGTCATGGGCAGTCAAGGCTCATTGATGCACATGGGGAGCGAAGGCCGGCCCGTGTGGTCTGATCCAACAGACGAGCTACTGTAGCTCAAATTGCTGAAAAAGCTAATGCTGGTTCTGAAAGAAAGGTGTCAGAACACACTGTGCATCATGGTTTGTTGCATATGGGGCTGTGCAGCCTCAGACCAGTCAGGGAGCCTATGCTGACCCCTGTCCACTGCCGAACACGCCAACAATGGGCATATGAGCATCAGAACTGGACCACGGAGCAATGGAAGAAGGTGGCCTGGTCTGATGAATCATGTTTTCTTTTACATCACATGGCTGGCCGGGTGCGTGTGCGTCGCTTACCTGGGGAACAGATGGCACCAGGATGCACTATGGGAAGAAGACAACCCGGCGGAGGCAGTGTGATGCTTTGGGCAATGTTCTGCTGGGAAACCTTGGGTCCTTCCATTCATGTGGATGTTACTTTGACACATACCGCTTACCTAAGCATTGCTGCAGACCCTTCAGCAGGATAATGTGCCCTGCCACAAAGCAACAATGGTTCAGGAATGGTTTGAGGAACACAACAACGAGTTGAAGGTGTTGACTTGGCCTCCAAATTCCCCAGATCTCAATCCAATTGATCATCTGTGGGATTTGCTGGACAAATAAGTCCAATCCATGCAGGCCCCACCTCGCAACTTACAGGATTTAAAGGATCTGCTGCAAACGTCTTGGTGCCAGATACCACAGCACATCTTCAGAGGTCAAGTGGAATCCATGCTTCAATGAGTCAGGGCTGTTTTGGTGGCAAATGGGGGACCTACACAATATTCGGCAGGTGGTCATAATGTTATGGCTGATCGGAGTATATCACAGTTTTTTGTGTACAGTCCAATTTTGACACTTCAGTATTTGTGACTTGCAATTCTATTCATAGCTGAATAAAGTATTACTAAATGCAACTTACTTTAACATATACTTTAAATTGTTAATATTGTATGCTTAAATGTGGTATTTTACCGTTTTTGTGCAATTTCTTTGTTTTTGTTGAGGACTCATACTATGACAACCATGACCCGGAAGTACTTTTCTTATTTCTGCAGGCGCTATTGGAAGTAATACAGAACATGAAGGCTGCGTTCCGATACTTTTTTTTGTCTCCTCTTTTCCTCCACTCGTTTCCTCCCCTCCTTTCCTACCCCGTGGAGGTAGGAAAGGAGGGGAGGAAAGGAGGGGAGGAAAAGGAGGGGAGGAAAAGAGTGAAGGAAAGGAGGAAAAGGAGGAGACGAATCGAAAATTGGAACAGCTAATCCGATTCGCCCGTCATCAAAGTCGACGTCGGCTATTGATGAAGTAATAATTTCAACTGACTCCGAGGATACCAAAGCCAATCACGCTTCCTTAACGCTGCCAGCCCTTTTCATGTATTAAAATACAAATGTCAGTTTCTCGCATTCTGCTCATGACGTAATATAAAAAATTGGTATAAGGAATAAATACACTTACCACAACATAAACTCGCTCAATTTTACATTGGTAAAATTATTATTCCTATCTCAAAAACGTGAATATATCGCGTCAATGTGGATATGTTTGAAAACGCAAAAAAACAGTTTTCCCATTATTGTAAATCACCAGATTACTGTTCTGGCACTTATCCTTCAGTATTGGTAAATCCCTTGTCATGTTTTAGAACTTTTCGATGGTGAAATATTCAATGGGATGGTCTTTTAATCTGACTGGTCGTGAGCACGATGATGTTACCCAGAAATGTGAAAAGACTTCCGCGGTAGGATACAGTGGGGCAAAAAAGTATTTAGTCAGCCACATATTGTGCAAATTCTCCCAGTTAAAAAGATGAGAGAGGCCTGTAATTTTCATCATAGGTACACTTCAACTATGAGTGACAGAATGGGGGGAAAGAATCCAGGAAATCACGTTGTAGGATTTTTAATGAATTAATTGGTAAATTCCTCTGTAAAATAAGTATTTGGTCAACTACAAACAAGCAAGATTTTTGGCTTTCACAGACCTGTAACTTCTTCTTTAAGAGGGTCCTCTGTCCTCCACTCGTTACCTGGATTAATGGCACCTGTTTGAACTCGTTATCAGTATAAAAGACACCTGTCCACAACCTCAAACAGTCACACTTCAAACTCCACTATGGCCAAGACCAAAGAGCTGTCAAAGGACACCAGAAACAAAATTATAGACCTGCACCAGGCTGGGAAGACTGAATCTGCAATAGGTAAGCAGCTTGGTGTGAAGAAATCAACTGTGGGAGCAATTATTAGAAAATGGAAGACATACAAGACCACTGATAATCTCCCTCAATCTGGGGCTCCGCGCAAGATCTCACCCCATGGGGTCAAAATGATCACAAAGAACGGTGAGCAAAAATCCCAGAACCACATGGGGGGGACCTAGTGAATGACCTGCAGAAAGCTGGGAACAAAGTAACAAAGGCTGCCATCAGTAACACACTACGCTGCCAGGGACTCAAATCCTGCAGTGCCAGATGTGTCCCCCTGCTTAAGCCAGTACATGTCCAGGCCCGTCTGAAGTTTGCTAGAGAGCATTTGGATGATCCAGAAGAGGATTGGGAGAATGTCATATGGTCAGATGAAACCAAAATAGAACTTTTTGGTAAAAACTCAACTTGTCGTGCTTGGAGGAGAAAGAATGCTGAGTTGCATCCAAAGAACATCATACCTACTGTGAAGCATGGGGGTGGAAACATCATGCTTTGGGGCTGTTTTTCTGCAAAGGGACCAGGACGACTGATCCGTGTAAAGGAAAGAATGAATGGGGCCATGTATCGTGAGATCTTGAGTGAAAACCTCCTTCCATCAGCAAGGGCAGTGAAGATGAAACGTGGCTGGGTCTTTCAGCATGACAATGATCCCAAACACAACGAAGGAGTGGCTTCGTAAGAAGCATTTCAAGGTCCTGGAGTGGCCTAGCCAGTCTCCAGACCTCAACCCCATAGAAAATCTTTGGAGGGAGTTGAAAGTCCATGTTGCCCAGCGACAGCCCCAAAACATCACTGCTCTAGGGGAGATCTGCATGGAGGAATGGGCCAAAATACCAGCAACAGTGTGTGAAAACCTTGTGAAGACTTACAGAAAATGTTTGACATCTGTCATTGCCAACAAAGGGTATATAACGAAGTATTGAGATGAACTTTTGTTATTGACCAAATACTTATTTTCCACCATAATTTGCAAATAAATTCTTTAAAAATCAGACAATGTGGTTTTTTGGAATTTTTTTTTCTCATTCTGTCTCTCATAGTTGAAGTGTACCTATGATGAAAATTACAGGCCTCTCTCATCTTTTTAAGTGGGAGAACCTGCACAATTGGTGGCTGACTAAATACTTTTTTGCCCCACTGTACATCGATGTATCCTTCGTTTGGAGGAAAGGAGGAAATGAGAAAGGAGGAAAGGAGGAGGCTAGATTTCATTTTGGAACAGTGGAGGGAAGGAGGACACATAATCAGTTTCCAGGGCACAGAGGAAAGGAGGGGAGGAAAGGAGGAGACAAATTTGAGTATTGGAACGCAGCCGAAGGGTTGCTGTACCTACAAAGATGCAGTTCATGTGGATTTCTTTACATTTTTGGAATCCTTCCTTGATAAGCATTGAATTTTACCCCCATTGTTTGGGGGAACAATCTATCATTTTCTTAGCCTCACATTTTTTACTTCGTGAAACTGTCCATTGACAATAATGTATGATGTAGCTTATGCAGTACATGAAGGGTTGCTGTACCTACAAAGATGCAATTCATGTGGATTTCTTTACATTTTTGGAATCCTTCCTTGATAAGCATTTAATTTTACCCCCATTGTTTGGGGGAACATCAATTCTTTTCTTATCCTCACATTTTTTTTAGGTTTTGAAACTTCCCATAGACTTGTACTGTGTAGCTGTGTAAGGATTTAATTTTACCCCCATTATTTTGGGGAACAATATATCATTTTCTTAGCCTCACATTTTTTACTTTGTGAAACTGCCCATAGACTTGTACTGTAAAGTGCTAGCATTTTTGGAATCCTTGCTTGTTTTAAATGTTGCAAAGATATTTTTTATACTTTCAAAGAATATTTGATAATTACCAAAAATCGAATGTATGAGTTCCTTGTGTTACATTTTAGACATATTTCAGAATCATTCAATTAATAATGTTGTCCATGCATATTATATCTCATTTTCCAGATTATTTGTATTCATATATTATAATACCTTTCTTGGATCCTCAAAATATTTCATCCTTGAATTATCTAAATGTGTACGGCCAAATATCAACTCGATATGAACTCTGGTGTTTATTGCGATCGGCACTTGCTTTGACTTTTAGTTTGAAATTTCTGTAAATGCTTCCACCGGAAGTTTTATTGGGGCTGAATCTTTGTTGAGGCTAGCTTCTCACTGCCCAGAAAACAAGGGAACGTGGATGTTGATGGATGTGTAAAAGCTGAAGATCACAGCATATTCAAAGCAAACAATGGTATGTCCAATTTGTTCGTGATCCCATGTACTTGACGTTACTGTTCAACATGTTTACAATTGTTTGCCGTTACATCTTAGCGTAAGAGCATCTATTATTGGCAGGGTTTTTCGCGACGAAAATGATTTCTATCGTAGATAAAAACGGGCGAATTATTGGTTACACAAAATAAGTTGATTTGTTGAGGAAAAATATCGTTTTTAGTCTTCGGAGGCTAGAAACTGCAATATTTCTGCAATTTTTCTGTTTCGACAAGTAGCTAACGCTACATCTTCAAGTAGCTACTTTCGTCCCCCAGTCGAAGCATGAGAAGCATTAGCTACTAGGGCACTGTAGTTGTATAGAATAACAATCAGACCCGTCGCTGTTCAAGAATATCGAGCCTGCGCCAAGTCTAAAAGTTCATATTTTAAAGGAGGCCGCAATAATACATCAAAGTATACATGTATGAAGTTGATTCTTCCCATGTCGATATTTTTTTTAATGGGACATCTTACGGAACACTGCTAACATTACCATCTGAAGTGGAAGATAATAGGTGCCCGTATGCTTGGTGGTCGAGAATGTGCGATATAGTATTAATTAGCTGAGTTAATATGTAGGGTGGGTGATTGTTTATCAAATCAACATTTTTATTGAAGACAGTTAACCAAGGTTTAGATACTATAAATTAATCTTGAACTAAGTTAATGTTAAATTGCTTGGAATAACAAGCAACAGTAGGCAATCTGTACCCATGAAGCCGATGTGCTCTTAAGCCCTTAAACTTTCAACTTTGAAGTCAAAAAAAAAGAAAAGAGAGAGAAAACAATATTTTGCACTACTCATTATTTTAAACAGTCCAGCAATTTACTTCCATGTAATTTTTTACATATAATTTTTTATTGCACACCGATCATATTTTCCAATTTTTAGTTAGCCTTCCCCATGTGCATGCAGTCTCAGGGGACCTCATGCGAAGTCATCAAAAACCTTTGGTGTTTCAGGGCCGCTCATCATCAGTTTTCTGCTATTTCAGCCACTTTTTCAATAAGTACATTTACATTATGTAAAATGAGAGATTAATGTTTTGATTTTTGTGTGTTAAGAAATGGTACTCAATTTATGTTGTTTTCCTTCATATGGGTTTTATGAGCTGGCACAAAAAGCTAATCTCAAGGTCTGATTAATTTTACATTAGTCTATAAATAAATACACCATACATTGTTTTGAAGAGCTGAATAATTTCAAAAATTTGGTTTTTTTTTTGGTGGGCTTAAATGGTACAGCACTACAAAAAACATGTTAGCTAGAGGAACACAAGCTAACTTTGAATGAGAATAGCTGAATATTTCTGTATGTGGGCAAAATAATAATTAATGTACTGCTTAGTCACATAATATTTAGGCTCCATGCATGATTTTGTAAATATATCTCTCATTTAGAAAGGAACACATTGTCTTTTTTCACCATTAGACACTGGAACCATTTAAGCCCAGGATGCTCCATTGAAGCCCACCTCAATGTGTTTGAATGAGGAGTCCCTCTAATTACGAACTTTTTCTCTGTACTATTGTCTGAAAGTGTTTGATAATAACACTTTTTTGTATTCTTTTACCTTACTGACCTAATTTTCAACTTTATTTAGTTAGGCCTATATACATTATGGACAACACACAGTTTAAAAGTATTATATTGAATGTAGGCATCATTTGTTTTCAGTGAGGAAAAATGAAAATAAAAAGAAAAACTGCAGCACTTATCCAAAAATCATACAGGCATTTCGCCTTTACCTTGAGGTCACAATTTATTCTACCTTTGCCGGAGAAGGTTGAAGAAGGAAAATGTGCCGAAGGCCTCCACAGGGTTTAGTCCATGCTAACCCTTACGGCACTTGAGACTTACCCCTTCTAGCACTTTAACACCCTTTGTGTTTTAAGTCGCACTTTGCGTTGTAAATTGCACGAAAACTGCACTTTGTGTTGTAAGTCGCTCTGGATAAGAGTGTCTGTTAAATGCCTGTAATGCAATGTAAAACCCTCCACATAACAAACTAAAAGGAATGAAATCAGTTATCTAATACAATTATTGCATGAAATGGAATTACAATCTACCCATTGTTCATGGGTTGTTCTGCATTTAATGTGTTTTTGATGTTGAGAGTTATTGGTTCAGGTGGTGGAAGACAGAAAGCCAACAAGCATTAGTAAAGGGAGAGGGGGTGTTTTTTTTTTTTTTTAATGCATTTGTTAATACTTGAAATGTTACTGAGTATGTAGCTGTTTTTAATTCTTTGAAAACAATATATATAGACATATATTATATTTTGTCAATAAATCATGATGTGGGCTCATTTGGAACACACATGGGCTTAAATGGTGCCACAGCACCAATTAATGCCATGCCAGACTTTTGAGCTGGCTAGGCTAGCTTGTCCGTAGCCTCGTTGGCGTGGCACTGGAACACATTGTCACGCATTAATCATGCATTATTTATTATGAATTCACATTCTCTAGGCTAAGTAGTTGTATTATGTCGTCCACAGCATGAGACACATTTCTACTCTGTACTCTCGTTTATTTTCGAAACAGTATCGCTGTACCTATGATTCAAACATACTTTGTATGGTCAGCTGTTACTTTGCTGAAGAAAATTATGACCATATACCAACAGTGTTTTTCCTGCATCGAGAAAGTTGGGGTGGCACCTCCACAAAATTCTTAACAATGTTGGAATGACAAAACATTTATGAGTGGGTCATTATCAAAATGCAGGCACTTGAGATTCAGATTTTGTAAAAAAGAAAAGAAATATATTTTTTCTTCAAATAGAATTTATGTTGGTTGCAGTATGTACTGCTTCTTAGATATTTAAAATTGATATTTGTTGCAATTTTTAAAACATACAATTTATTTTTTTAATGGTTTCAATTGCAAGGCACTTGGAAATGTCATTATCATCACACAACTAAAAAGTAAATTTTTATGAAGAAAAATATAAAATCTATTGGCCCATTGAAAAATTGTGTCACTTCTGAATGGATTTCAGTTGTTCTTTGAAAAGTAATTCTAAACCCCTCTTTATAAAATAGTAGGACAGTTTCTTGCAGTGACTCAAACTCTGTCTAGTCTGGGATGACATCAAATGAAGTTTAATCATTACGGGTGTATACAAAATTCATGGTTTGGTATGTACCTAGGTTTTGGTGTCACCGTTTGGTATGTTTTCAGTACAGCAGAGAAAACAAAAAATAGTAGAAAATAATATTTTTGTCATTTATTTTGAAAAATGTAAACATTCAACAATGGCTCCGTGGCCACAATTCTGACTGTAATAGTTAAGCATGCTAATATTGACTTATTTAAAAAAAAAAAAGCATGCAACCAACACAGATGTCAGTAATGCCATGATAAGCATCCTCTGACCTGTTGATAATTCCTGAAAAACCGCAGCTTGCGCTTGTTTATACAGGGCAGGCACAATGGATTAACTGAAATGCACACGTGAAGGCACATTGTAGCAGAACTCAGGCATTTTGGCACTTGACCATATGCTTAAATCCTGTGTTCTCTACAACTTAGTATGGTCGCATACCCGCAGTGATAAACACTCCTACAGTATTAGTTATTGCTTTGGCACAGTCTGAATCTGTAGTTGGAGGCTGCTTGGATGCAGTGGGGAGAAGGACTTGCCTTCCTCTCTGTTTTTGTCATTCTGCTTGTTGGCCCATTTGGGTGATGCTGTCGTAAATTACATGTTTGAAGTGTATCCACAGACATACCCGACTTCAGTTGAACAATGTCGGCGTACAGTTTGACAGTTTGTCCATTTTCGCTCCAACTAACGGGGAAACTACTGCTCCCATACAGTGAATCTAAATGTCATGGGAGGATCCTCCAGCCCTGTTCTCTCATTTGTGTTTGCCATACGGATGGCAGCAACAGTACATGAGCCTGGCTAACCGGGCTAAGCCAACTAGCATGCTACAGGCTTAAGCAATTAATGTGAAAATGAAGACTTATTTAAAGCTGGAACAAAGTTCCTCCCACACAGAGACATGGAGCATCATGTGTCTCTTGGTTACAGGCAAGCGTTCCCAGCACAAGTCCACTAACACTTTTCTCCATGTACCAAATAATATCATCCCTCATTGGCCAGAAAAGCCTGTCAGTGCCAGTTCTACTCATTGTCTTCACAAAAGCACAGCTCTTGGATCTGGGTATGGGTCATTGCCATACATAACTACACACCACTTCCCAGTCATATCTTCATTCATATTAGCAATGGGAGTGATTTATGAGGATGCAGCTGAGGCTGAGGGTATGGTTGCGGCTGAGGGTTGCAGCTGAGGGTGCTGTTTAGAGGTGTGAATCTTCACTGGTCTCATGATTCGATTCCATTACGATTCAAAAGGTAGCAATTTGATTATAGAATGATTCTCGATGCACCTTGTCCTCCATGCTTTTTTTTTTTTAATTAATACATGATTACAAGGTCAACAATGTGCACCTGAACATGTACAGACGTTTCTGTTACCATTAATGACATCCACATTAAGTAACATTTGGCTAATATTTCCCAGTGTCTCATATCGACAAGGAAATAAAAGCAGATTAGATGCGATAGCACAATCATTGCCAACCGTCCTTATTTGGTCATGGAAAACACAGTTCATGAGATCTTTTCACATAATTAGGGATAATTACATATAATTACTTTCATTTTTTTCTTTTGTGAATGCAATGCACTTTTGTAAGAAACAGCAGATTGTTGTGGAATGTGTATTTAGAATGTGGACTGTAGAGTGAAAATCTTGTGTTTTCCAACTAATAGAATGGTAATTACAATTTTCAAAAATCAATTTTTTTCTTTTTCTGCATCGTTGCAGACTCTTTCACTTTGGCATCGCGATGCATCGTAAAAACAATTATTTTCCCCAGCTCTAGTGCTGTTACAGCTGAGGCTGAGGGTGCTGTTACAGCTGAGGGTGTGGGTGCAGCTGAGGCTGAGGGTGCTGTTACAGCTGAGGCTGACGGTGTTGTTACAGCTGAGGCTGAGGGTGTGGGTGCAGCTGAGGCTGAGGGTGCTGTTACAGCTGAGGCTGACGGTGTGGGTGCAGCTGAGGCTGAGGGTGCTGTTCCAGCTGAGGCTGAGGGTGTGGGTGCAGCTGAGGCTGAGGGTGCTGTTACAGCTGAGGCTGAGGATGTGGGTGCAGCTGAGGCTGAGGGTGCTGTTACAGCTGAGGCTGAGGGTGTTGGTGCAGCTGAGGCTGAGGGTGCTGTTACAGCTGAGGGTGTGGGTGCAGCTGAGGCTGAGGGTGCTGTTACAGCTGAGGCTGAGGGTGTGGGTGCAGCTGAGGCTGAGGGTGCTGTGCCAGCTGCGGCTGAGGGTGTGGGCGCAGCTGAGGCTGAGGGTGCTGTTACAGCTGAGGCTGAGGATGTAGGTGTGGCTGAGGGTGTGGGTGCAGCTGAAGCTGAGGGTGCTGTTACAGCTGAGGCTGAGGGTGTGGGCGCAGCTGAGGCTGAGGGTGTGGGTGCAGCTGAGGCTGAGGGTGCGGGTGCAGCTGAGGCTGAGGGTGTGGGTGCAGCTGAGGCTGAGGGTGCTGTTCCAGCTGAGGCTGAGGGTGTGGGTGCAGCTGAGGCTGAGGGTGCTGTTCCAGCTGAGGCTGAGGGTGTGGGTGCAGCTGAGGCTGAGGGTGCTGTTACAGCTGAGGCTGAGGGTGTGGGCGCAGCTGAGGCTGAGGGTGTGGGTGCAGCTGAGGCTGAGGGTGCTGTTACAGCTGAGGCTGAGGGTGTGGGCGCAGCTGAGGCTGAAGGTGGGGGTGCAGCTGAGGCTGAGGGTGCTGTTACAGCGGAGGCTGAGGGTGCTGTTACAGCTGAGGCTGAGGGTGTGGGTGCAGCTGAGGCTGAGGGTGCTGTTACAGCTGAGGCTGAGGGTGTGGGCGCAGCTGAGGCTGAGGGTGCTGTTACAGCTGAGGCTGAGGGTGTGGGTGCAGCTGAGGCTGAGGGTGCTGTTACAGCTGAGGCTGAGGGTGTCGGTGCAGCTGAGGCTGAGGGTGTGGGTGCAGCTGAGGCTGAGGGTGCTGTTACAGCTGAGGGTGTGGGTGCTGTTACAGCTGAGGCTGAGGGTGTGGGTGCAGCTGAGGCTGAGGGTGCTGTTACAGCGGAGGCTGAGGGTGCTGTTACAGCTGAGGCTGAGGGTGTGGGCGCAGCTGAGGCTGAGGGTGCTGTTACAGCTGAGGCTGAGGGTGTGGGTGCAGCTGAGGTTGAGGGTGCTGTTACAGCTGAGGCTGAGGATGTGGGTGCAGCTGAGGCTGAGGGTGTGGGTACAGCTGAGGCTGAGGGTGCGCAGCTGAGGGTGTGGGTTACAGCTGAGGCTGAGGGTGTGGGTGCAGCTGAGGCTGAGGGTGCTGTTACAGCTGAGGTTGAGGGTGCTGTTACAGCTGAGGGTGTGGATGCAGCTGAGGCTGAGGGTGCTGTTCCAGCTGAGGCTGAGGGTGCTGTTACAGCTGAGGGTGTGGGTGCAGCTGAGGCTGAGGGTGCTGTTACAGCTGAGGGTGTGGGTGCAGCTGAGGCTGAGGGTGCTGTTCCAGCTGAGGCTGAGGCTGAGGGTGCTGTTACGGCTGAGGGTGTGGGTGCAGCTGAGGCTGAGGGTGCTGTTCCAGCTGAGGCTGAGGGTGCTGTTACAGCTGAGGCTGAGGATGTGGGTGCAGCTGAGGCTGAGGGTGCTGTTCCAGCTGAGGCTGAGGGTGTGGGTGCAGCTGAGGCTGAGGGTGCTGTTACAGCTGAGGCTGAGGGTGCTGTTACAGCTGAGGCTGAGGGTGCTGTTACAGCTGAGGCTGAGGGTGTGGGTGCAGCTGAGGCTGAGGGTGCTGTTCCAGCTGAGGCTGAGGGTGTGGGTGCAGCTGAGGCTGAGGGTGCTCTTACAGCTGAGGCTGAGGGTGTGGGTGCAGCTGAGGCTGAGGGTGCTGTTACCGCGGAGGCTGAGGGTACTGTTACAGCTGAGGCTGAGGGTGCTGTTCCAGCTGAGGCTGAGGGTGTGGGTGCAGCTGAGGCTGAGGGTGCTGTTACAGCTGAGGGTGAGGGTGCTGTTACAGCTGAGGCTGAGGGTGTGGGTGCAGCTGAGGCTGAGGGTGCTGTTACAGCTGAGGCTGAGGGTGCTGTTGCAGCTGAGGCTGAGGGTGCTGTTGCAGCTGAGGCTGAGGGTGTGGGTGCAGCTGAGGCTGAGGGTGTGGGTGCAGCTGAGGCTGAGGGTGTGGGTGCAGCTGAGGCTGAGGGTGCTGTTACAGCTGAGGGTGTGGGTGTGGGTGCAGCTGAGGCTGAGGGTGCTGTTACAGCTGAGGCTGAGGGTGTGGGCGCAGCTGAGGGTGCTGCTGCAGCTGAGAGTGTGGATGAAGTACTCGGCTCAGGTGGTACAAGGCTCTCTCTTTTTGGACTAACGCAGATGTAGGAATGCAGTTTTGCGCAGAAACAGCTCAAAACTCTCCAGTTAATGACACTTAGGATCGTGGCTTCAATCTGTAAATAGATTATAATCAAACAAAACACATTTAATAAATCACACTGGTTTATAAGATGCAGTAAGCTTTCTCTTTTTTAGGATTTTGTCTCTTCCCCATGATTTTGATTGAGAGCCTGGTCTCTCTTTATAAGCTCATATTTGAATTGTTTTTTGTTGTTGTCTTCCCCTATTCTTTGGTAATTGTAACCTTACCCTTCCTTTATATATTTCATCTCCAATAAAAAATTGATCATCAAAAAAAGGTGCAGTAGGTGTAACAGTCTTTAAGACTATACCTGGTGAAATTTAATTGTTCCACAGATAGTTGCAAGATTGTCTGGTAACAATGAGTCCATGCTCATGATATCCCCTTCTGTTACAAAATAAAGCTTGACAGCTCCTGGTCAGCTGTCCTTTAAGCAGCATCACCTATAACGATATACAAGCAAAGTATTTGTGTAAGAACAAAGACTAGTAATCTTTTATTACAAAAGTCTAACAACATACAAAGGATGATACACACATGGAATACAAAATGCATATCTATCACGTTAGCTGGCCCCCTGCCATGTCCTGCCTCAAGGAAATTCCACATTACTCTTTCAAATCCCATTTTTGAATGGCATCGTCATCACGATGTGTGCATATGCAATAGTCACATCACAGGACGTGCAATGTCAAGTAAGGCAAATTAACTCAAACATGTCATGCTATAGCAACAAGAGAAGTTTCACTGATATAACATAATTTGTTATATCTTAGGTGACCCATTTAACTGTAGGTTTGGCTGAGCTTTTCTTAAGGGTGTAACAGATATTGTGGCCTTTGCCTTTTATTTTCATTTCAGTGATTTTACTTTTGTTCAAGGCCTTCAAGAAAGATTGATAGTTTACTTGTGATAACCATAATGATAGTTTGACCGTTCATTTCAAAGGAAGAATTTGGTTTATCATGTTAGCTAGCTTGCTACCATGTAGCAAGTGAAGGAATGTACCAATGTAAATACTGATAAATCGCGAAAACAGAATTTATGATAATCTTGTGAAATGTAGTGATTTCCTTTTTTGGTTGAATGTCATTCTCCTAAAATAGTACATTGGATGTTTTCTGATGTTTGTCAGTAATTCAAAGAAAAGAAATAAATCTCCTCAGGACAGTGAGGACACCTGCTTCTCTTTAATGCAGTGGGTGGAGGTACAAGGTTGTCACAACATGCAAGCCAAGGGACTGAAGAGTTTTGAACACAAGCTGTTTTAAATACATTTCATTCATCAAGTTCTTGAAAAACATTCATACATACTTTAAGGGAAACCTGTACTCAAAATCACTAAAGATACACTGTTTTCATCTGAAAGCGACGATATATTGATAAGGATTTTCTGCCATATTAATATAAACAACTCATGATTTGAATATTTTATACAAATGTCCTATATCATGTTACACATATAATTGTCATTCCCACCACGGATGGTATTTACCACCACAGCCAATAATGTGGTGGGAATGACAAGCTGTGGTAATGACATTTTTGATGTCTTCACATGAGTTTAATGCTAGCACCTGCGAGCTTCAAATTTCAAGAACTGCATTCTGTATACATCATAATTCAAAATAATTTTGAAAATTCCATTTTGAAACAGTTGACATTTTGGTGTAGTGGTAATGACAAAGAATCATAGTCTTTGTTTCTATGGTGACCAAGAGTGTATTTAAAAAAAAAAAAAAAAAAAAAAACTTTACTGTGGTGCAGTTTATGTGGAATGACAAAAAACAGGAGACAAACATATTTTTGTCTTTGTCATTACGAATGTGCCAGAGATCCACTAAGTTCAGGTCAACTAAAAAGGATCTTAGAGCTAAAGATGAGAGAGGAACTGTGTTTTGTGCTCCTGTAGATCTGTCTGGCCATCTAAACAGTGGTGTACAGGAGTCACAAAATAACATGTAGACAATCCACTTTATACAAATAGTAACTAAATAAAATGATCGTACGGTACTTGAGCTGTTGTTTAGTCATGGCATGTTTCAAGGAAGCAAATTCCTTTTTTAGGAAACAAGAAGCATCTAACAATGCAAATTAAAACAAAGAACCAGAGGCAAAAAAAAAATTTCACATTTCTGGTAATTGTTACTAATAATTCATTTCCAGCGATAGTTTGCCCCAAAGCCAATCTGTGTCATTTGCTAAACCATGCTAAACAACATGGCTATGAAACCATTGACATTTCACCACCATTTAAAGACAAAACATGCACTTCTCAAATACAAATCAGAGGATGTCTTTAGTGATTTAGGCCTCTAATAATAATAATAATAATATCTTTCCTTCCTTCCATCCTTCCTTCCTGCTGTCCTTCCCTGGGTATGGAGCATTGCAATCTCAAAGTTTAGGACTAGGCCCCAGGACAAAGGAGTTTGACAAAGGCTGAATTAAGCAACTGTATAATGTAAGGAGAAAATAAGCAAGTTTATTTCACCATTGTAATTTTCTAATAGCCTTGTAATTGTAAGTGTATTCAGTTGTGATGAGTACTGTATCATGTTTGACTATTCAGATTTGTTGGCCATTTAACCTCACTTCTGGACGCTAAAACTTTCACTGTCACACATATATGTGTGGAATCCTGTAAATTTGTACAATAATGTTTTTGTATGTCTTACTCTTGGAGCTTTTGTTGTGGGAAAAATGTCTGCCTTACCAGCCTACACATGGGGAAAATACATTGTTAGCTAACGTTATCTAATGGTCCTGGCTTCAACACAAAGTACTCATAAAGGGTAATTTACTCTAAAAAAATTATGTTACAAGGAAGTTCTTCAAAATGTCACAATTTTGTTGGTCTGGTAAGGTAACAATGGAAAATAAAAACAGGGTGTCTACCTAGTTCAAGTTTAACTGTCAGGTACATAATTAATGACCGAACAGGCAAGCAGCTGAAGTCTTGGTATAATGTGTTTAAAGCCAACGTAACATTAGTGGAGTTCATGAAAAATAGGTAATACCTATGATCAAAAAGTGCCCTCGGACTAGGCACTGCAGAGGGCAAGCTGACCGTTTTGAATGTCTCACTCGGTATGGTGATAAGAAGTATTTTCAGAAATTTGTTTGTTTTTAGTGATTAAAATATTTAGTTTTATATTAGCCATGGTGATTGTGATCTTATTGCAGTACTGTGCTGTGGCAGAATGTTACAGGCATAATCGCTAAAATGAATCAAGACCTGTCTCCCTCATATTTCCTCCAGGGGTTTCACTTCAGCACACCAGTGAACTACAGAGTGATGCAGAAAGGAGTATGCCTGTAAGTCTGAGACCGTGCTACCAGAGCTCACCAGGCAGCACAGGATCACACTTGATGGACTGTAACTTCTCGACATGGCAGACTTGCAGCACGTTTCATCGTTTCTCCATCCACAGGATCCAGATTGTGTTACAGCACACTGTGGGGTCAATCCATACCACATGCACACAAAACTGGTCAAAACAGAACCTGATCTTGACTTTACTGACACTGGTGATTGTATTAAGACAGAGTGCCCTGACAGTACAGAGCTGAGATGCATAGCCCATCTTCATCCTAACCTGACAAAAACTGAGATGGACTATGGAGACTACATTAAAGAAGAACAGGACAGTGATTTAAAGGATTTTCATCTTGTGACTGTTGGATTTGATGATGTGAAATTTGAATCTGGTGAAGGATCTACAAGTGTTTTAATGAATAATGTGATCAACAGGACTGAGGATGATAGTAAAATATTAAGTGAAGGAGAACTGATTCATTATTCTAAAAATGTTGTGATTAATAACCCAGGGACAGTTCAAGTTGATCATAAAAAACATACATGCAGTGACATACATAAGTCATGTGATCAGATTAAACTTACACAGAACAGTATTCATTTAGGAGGTACTTACAATTTAACAGAGAAAAAGAAATTTGTTTCTGGTGACAGAATATACAGCTGTCTCCAGTGTGGGAAGATTTTTACACAGGCTTTGTATTTAAAACAACACAAGAAAATTCATACTGTTGGAAAGCCATATAGTTGTGACCAGTGTGGGAGGTGTTTTAAACAGCCATCTCACTTAAATCAACATCAGATAATTCACTCAAATGAGAAGCCACACAAATGTACACAGTGTGGAAAGTGTTTTAATCAAGCTGCTACATTAAAACAACATCAGAGAATTCATACAAATGAAGAACCTTTCAGGTGTACCCAATGTGGTATGGGCTTCAAAGAGGTACAGAATTTAAAACGACACCAAAAAATTCATACGGGAGAAAAACCGTACAGTTGTCCCCATTGTGGGAAGTGTTTTAATCATGTGTCTAATTTAAATCAGCATCAGAGAATTCATTCAAATGAAAAAACATATAATTGCACTCAGTGTGGGAAGTGTTTTAATGAGGCATCACATTTAAATCGTCACCAGAGAATTCATTCTGGTGAAAAACCATACAAGTGTACCCAGTGTGGAAAAAGTTTCAATCAGGCCTCTAATTTAAAGCAGCACCTCAGAATTCATTCGAATGAAAAAACATATAAATGTAGCCAGTGCAGTAAATGTTTTAAACAAGCCTCTTCTTTAAATAAACATCAGAGACTTCATAAGTGACAAAGAAACCACTCCACACAACATGTTTGTTGTACTATTTAAAACTACTAAAATGTAAAACAATCATGAAAATATCTTTTAAATATCCTATGTGTGAGAGGTGGTTTTGCCCAAAATAAAGCATCCAAAGTATATATTTGTGAAATAAAATATTTTTAATAAGTTCAGTGAAAACGAAAGTGTCTGAAGGTTTCCCTAAATCATGGGGGGAAGCTTTGATCCATAGCAAGTATTGTTGACTCTGGCCCTTGAAGTCTCCATATGGCATTTCAGGTTCAATGTTAACTCATTCTTGGGCATCTACAAAATGAATGTGTAAAGTAATACATTTGTATTAAATCACCTACATTTTTTAAACCTGTTTCTTCCCCTTTTTCCCTAACCCAAACTACAACCATTAGGTATGTATGCTCAGTTGCATCCAGTATCATCCGGGAAAACACTCACTCAAAGAAGAAAACACTGAACAATGACATTCCGTCAAAGCCCATCCTCCAATAAAACATAGCCACATGGTAAAGTTTATACTACTTCACAATACATTCTAGGATCAACAGGATTCCTATCAATAGTTTTTGTTCACATGGGATTGATTTTTGTGTACAGTCTGACATACCAAATTTCTCCAGTACTTTTGATATGTACTTCTTTTGATTGATCCTTACTATTCCAAAATCAATGCCTAGAAAAAGTTTTAAATTTCCCAAGATCCTTCATTTTGAATTTTTTCATTAACATTTTCTTACACTATTGAGTAGGTAATTATCACTGGCAGCAATAATTAGATCATCAACTCAGATTATCGGTATTATTCTGTCATTCTCAGTTTGTTTGGTGTGGACCCAAAGGTCACCTGGATTCTGTACAAAATCATTTTGTTCCAGTTTCTGCCTGACTGTCTAAGGCCATACAATGACATTCAGTTTACAGACTAGCTTTTCACCTGTGACTGACTTCACCTCAGATCCTTCAGGTTGCTCCATATAAACCTCTCAATCAATTGGAGCATGTAGGTAGGCTGTTTTAACATACATCTGATGAAGGTCATGGTCAGATTGTGCTAACATTTGCATTAAGGCATGTATTGATGTAATATTTGCAGCTGGAGATAAGGTCTCCTTGTTGTCTTCTCTGATTACTTGACTGTAACCCCCAGCAACATACCTGGCCTTGTATGTATAAAACACACCTGCACTGGCATCCATCTACCCACACTGCATGTTTGCCCTCTGGTAGAGTGATCAGTGTGAATGTGTTGTTTTATGTGAAAGAATCCATTTCCTCTTTCATTGCATTCACCCAAATGTGTGATTTAGCTGAACTAATTGCTTCCTAAAAGGTCTGTGGTACATTACACACTCCATAACAGTAGTCAGTGTTGGTTAGTATCCAGTCATTACACTCATCAGATATGTAATCAGTCAGTTACTGCAGGGCTTTCCTGTCCCTTCTGTCTGAGCACTGTCTTGGCTATCAGAAGAGACCAGTTTGAGACCCTTGCGTTGTACTTGGATTCTGAGTAATCGTAGCTTTTGGCATGGGGGATACATGCTCCCTCCCATAAAAATCATTGTCCACTATCGACAGGTCAGTTTGGGTTTGGTGTTCAACACCACACATCAATCATCTAAGAAGCCTCCACCCCATGAGAGTTTGAGCCGGGGAGGTGGATCGCCCTGCAGGGTTCCCACATGTTCTGGTAAACCTGGAAAACCTTGTAATTTATAGACTAGTTTTCCAGTCATGGAAAACACCTGGAAAATATTGATGGTTAGCTAATGTTAGCTAATATTAGCTAGCTAGCTTCCAACACAGCTACGGGCAGGTGAGCTTGTTGATATTAGAGCTATTTGCTAACAATGAGAGGACCCCATGAGCACTGCCCATTGAGACAGAAAATAATAGCCAGCATTGAAGCAATGCAACAAGAGGCAGATGTAAAGAGAGGGCTGAAAAGAAACAGGACTAAACATTTCTCAAGAAGTCTAATGCCTACGGCAAAAGTGTTTCTAAAAAAAAGAAAGAGATGACTGTTCTGGATGCAACTTTGTCAGATTTGAAAGAAAGACTTCACAGACAGATGTAGGCCAACCCCAGCATACATGTGCAGAATAGGGATACAGTGAGTTTAAAATACTTTTTGTAATTTTCTTTAGTCTTGGTTTTTAGTCTTGTACATTCTAGACCTATGAATAGGTCTGCTGTATGAAACAATTTTTAATTTCACTAAAGCTTACCAGTCAAATTTTAACTCTTGAGTTTTGACATTTTTTGTTGTATGTGTCAGTCAGTGGCATTTCAGTGGTTATTTGTGTGACATAATTGAATTGAACTTTGGAATGAAGAGGTTACAGCTGCATTGTAATCAAGCTATAGGCTACTAGTGGTGCATGTAACAACCCATTACAATACCAGCTATTAAACAATGCTCTGATAATGCATACCTTATGGTGTACATTATGGTGTGATTAATTATAATTTTGAAATTATTGCAGAGGTTCAGATTCAGAGAATTTGGAGATTGTTCAGGTAAAAGGGGTACAAAAACAAAATGACTTATGCATAAGTTTGGAGTTCTTCTGAGGAACTTGGAGTATAAGGAAGTCTTTGTAGTGAGTATTGTAATTGCCTGAATTCCAGTCTAACATGTAAGAGCAACAAGGTGGTAGTTTGTTTAGGAGGGCTTTGTAAGTAAAATCATACCAGTGCTTATTATGTCAAAAATTGTACTGTATGGGTGATCGGTGTTGCAGCTGTCACCTGTGGATCTGAGAGCAGACTTCACATTTCATCATTAACCCTGTAGGAATACAATGGGGGTTAAATATGTTAATACTAGGCCCACTGGTAAATTATATGACCATTTGTAAGCAACTGCTATCCTGTATTGTTAAGACAATCTCCTGAAATGTCTTGGAAATATCCTGGAAATGTCCTGGAAAATTATTTCTTAAAAAGAGAGGGAACACTGCCCGGCTGGGTTCAGAGGTGTCAGTGCGAGACAACAGCATGCCTGAGTCCCCAGCATGTGGTGGAGAAGGAGGGCTGGGAAGTTTCCATTTTCTGTGACTCCCTCATAGTGGTCATGCAGAGCCCAGCTATGAGAGGTGCCAGCCAAGCAGAAGACACAAGGTTGTCACCAGAGCCGTGGGCCTGTCCGCTGATGGGGTGTTGAGGACCCCTGTCTTTTGAGTTCAGTTTGTTTGTTGTTTTGGGATTTAGGCAAAGCCCGGCATGGTGGTGTGGGCCATGCTATGTCCCACCCTTATTTTTCTGTTTACGTTTGTGTGTCCTGTGTGGTGTGTTTGCGTGAATGTCCGCATGCATGGAGCCTCCCCACAGACAGCCAGACTCCCCCTGGCTGTGGAACAGAGTGGTCCTCTCTCCCTGTACCAGGATGGGCAGGTAAGCCAGTACACTGAGTGTCTGCTGTTGGAACACAAGTTTGGGGTTTCTTTTCTAGTTTGTTGTGTGGGGGTTGCTTACCTGCGTCCTGGAACGATTGATCTTCTCCCCCTCCCTCAGATACACCACAGAGCCTCCCTGGTTGATGATTCCCTGGAGCTTAAAAGCACGCACAAGAGACGCACTCATCCAACACACACAAAGGATTGGGAAAAGTAAACCGAACAAAACTCAAAATATGCTCTGGGCTATGAATCCCAGAGCTCAAAACTGAAATAAACATATCTTGTCTATTATCCTGTTGGTAAGTGACCCCCTGTCTGAGTCCGGGGAGGGGAGGACGGAGAAGAGGGTAGAAGGTGGGAGGAGGAAGTGTGTCAGGAGGTGGGTGAGAGAATTGTCGTCTTTGTGAATTTTATAAATTGTGTGTATTTTGAAAAGAAAAACAATAAAGATGTGCTGCTTTTCCTTAACTTGTCCTGGTGTCCTTGTGGCAGGCAGATCCCTATAGGGAAAAACAATTGGTTGGGTGGAGGGTCTGGGCGGTGGTCCACTCCGGACAACAGCACACATACATTACCACTGTCAACACGTACAGTGTATTTTTGCAAGCAAATTAATTGACAATACAAAAATATATTATTTTTATATCAACAACAGAAAATTGCTGGAAATTTCATTGTAGCCAAGTCATAACTACAAAATTTAAGCAAGCCACAGATCCCCTGAGCTAGAAAACGGGAGCTATGAACGAGAGAGCCATGAACTGGTCAGGACTGAAAATGCAGTGTAGTTAAGTCAGTATGTAAAACCATTAGTAGAAAGTGGAGTGCATATTTCATGGATAAGTGGAATAATTATCCTATTACAGATGATAGAAAAAGCTGTGTTATTTAAAATAGCTATTAGTCAAGTTTGCTGTAAGAATACAACATCTGGCATCAATGAATGCTGTATAAGCAAATAATTATGGTATTTAATTATTTGGTAATAGTTTACAGAATAACCTAACTTGCTTTTTTGATTGAGAAAAAGTCCAAAACGTTTTCGAATGAATAATGCATGTATTTGGAAATGAGAATAGCCTTGCTTCACCTCAGGGAGATGCCTACCATTTCTATAATTTCTCTGACTGTGGACTTTCACCTGGTGCACAAGCAGGTCTCTCTCCTCTACAGTGAATATACTGTTTCTTTCAGTTAAGGCCCAGCACCATTTAAATAGCAATCAGCAACACGACACACCTTATCTGTTTGTAAAAGCAATAAAACGTGACACCCTGACTAATTTATAGCCTGCTACACCAAAATCACTCCATGTTTAATTAAGCTCATTTGGCTATCCTCTTTACACCTTGCACTCGAGTTTTGCACATTAGTGTAAAGGGCAGGGACTGCCCTTCCCACCGATGTGCATACCATGGCTAAGTACTTTATTAGTGATGTGGAAACTATGATTGCAAATCAGTCAGAGCAGTACTGTCTTAAATTGATTTTGGCTGAGAAAAGACAGAACCAATAGAAGAGGGGGGCATAGCTCTCTACTCTCTATGCAAAGAATAGTCTTAATGTTAAAACATAGCTTGAAATTGAAAAAGGGTCTAAATGTAGGGGTATGTTACAGGCCATCAGCTAGTGTAAACAGTGTAGTAAACAGCAGAGTAAACAGCTGATTTTGTTAAACTAACATGCCAGGAGGGTGAGACATTAATAATTCAATTACCCCTAAATTGATTGAGAAGCTGTGTCAGGTAAAGCTAGATGTTGAATGTTGTAAATGACTATTGTTTTACATCCTCCAAAGCTAGAATTTTCAACTTAAGAGAAGCAGACTTTATTAAGATGCAAGATTGTACAAACTGGGTACAGTTTATAGATAGCAGAACTTTAAAACATATTTTAAAAGATTATTCTGGATGCTGAACATAAATTCATTCCACAAGTGAAAAAAAGGAAGCTGAAAAAGAAGCATCCACAGTGCAGTGGATGAATAAGGCATTACAGGACATGAAATTATTTACAAAGTACAAATTGGACAGCTCCTTAGAAAATAATATTGTAATATGCAAGCTCAAGAAATAAGGGAAGCTAAAATGCATTTTGAAAGACATATTGCAAAAGTTTAACTCTTGACACTTTTTTTCAGTACTGCAGTCAAAAAAGTATAGTGAAGGATGAGATAAGAGGTATAAAAAATAAGGATGGAGATATTGGGCTTCATTTATCAATATTTTTGTAAAACTGAATGTAAATTTACGCATCATAGGATACGAGCTAACAAATTCCACCGGATTTATCAAACGCGTAAACGCAGCATTTGTTCATATCCCTGTGCATATGCTGATGAACACCAATCAATCGAAAATGAAGCACGTTCACAGAATGTTCGATTAGCATAAATCAACACCACTGAAATACCATTTAAGGAGCTTGGAATTGCTTTGTTGGCAATGTAAAGAGATGGCAGAGAAAAGGCAAAACCAAAAAAAAAAAACGCTTCTGAAGTGGCTACTGAAGTTTTATTAAAGGAAGTAGAAAAATAAGATAAAAATTAAAAAAAAAAAAAAACTTTGCTCAGTAGTGTAAATAGTGAAGTATCAGAGCTGGGGAAGACCAAAGCCTGGCAAGAAATAACTGTTGCAGTAAATTGGGTGTCAAAAGTTCCACGTACACTGCAGCAGGTTAAAAGAAAATGGTTCAACATGAAACTGGAGGTGAATTATTGGAGAGACGCCGTTGACTGGAATTACCATGAAAGGTGACAGCGATCTGTTTTCCCTTGTCTTGGATGAATCACCCTCCAGCTCAGAAGGTTTTGTATACCAGCCTTATCGTTGCCATAAATCCTGGAGGGCAGCTGCACCTGGGCCCAAGAGGAGGGGCATGGCTGGCCAAAGTGGTAATAACACATGCAATACATCTTTGGGACTGTCACGTTTTTCCAAAATAAACTTGGAACGAATCCCAAGTAAAATATTTAGTTCAAATTACAACTATTACGTATTAAGGATCCTCTGTAATAGTGTGCCCTCCTTTGCCTTTCCCTCCAGTCTGCGGTCCCTCTCCTTTTCAAACACAAGCTCTAACATCATTTTACCTTGTATAAAAATACTGTAAGAAAAATTGTAATACTTACATTTATTTTTCATACACATGAGAAAATGGCTGGCTGGCTATATTAGTCCATGTAGTGTGGATGGTCGTAGCGGTGGAATTTACAGTGAGCCAGCTACAGCGACAAGAACTAGTGCAACCCAAGTGGGGTGTTTATTTACAAAGTGCCATATGTTTACACAATAATATTTATAAGATTAACAAAATAAGACAAATTATAACCATCAGACTTACAATTACAGTCTATATCTACTACCACACAGAACCCCCTCTAACACCAAATGACCTGCTTAAGTAGGTTTCACACAGGTTCATTAGTTAGGTCATACCATTAGCATAAGCAAAATCAATTAATTCCCTAAAACAATTAAAATGCCTTTTCCCCCAATTAACACACATATTAATTTTATCAGTTACAGACATTTCAGACTTATCATCAAGCCATACACATGTCCAGAAATACACAATTTAAATTACTGTCTCCCCCCTGCCCGTAACAGCCCATTGTCTGCGTCCTATGCTTTCAATAAAGTTATACAATTTGGACAGTTCGGCTTTGGACATAGAACAGCAGGAAACAACCACAAGGGTTAGTGAATAATACAAAATAATATGCAATAAATATTTAACCTGTGTCAACTGGATAACGACGTTATGTGGTGATTTATTTTAGGTTCATGAATGATTGTATAGCAGAGGTACAGTTGCGAATTTTCGCTGTTAAAACCAGCAATAATAAATGGTGTGCACTAACATTCTTGTAAGTGGTAAAACGCGAACCAAACAACCTGTTTAACAGCGGTTTTTCAAGGAAGGAAAAAGGAGGATTTTCTCCATTACATTTCCTCCCCCCTTACCAAAGCTGTAGAGATAGACAGGTACTAAATGTCCTCAGGTATTCGCAACAAACAGTCTGCTACCACATTGGACTTGCCTGCCCTGTACTGAACAGTAAAATTGTACAGCTGGAGGGACAGGTACCAGCCTGCGATGCGAAGGTTGGCATCCCACATCCTATCCAGTCACTGCAATGCCCTGTGGTCTGTCTCAAGGGTGAAGTGCCTCCCCAGCAGATAGTATCGCAACGACTCAATCGCCCATTTCATTGCAAGACATTCTTTTTCAATTGTGGAATACCTTGTCTCTCTGGGTAACAATTTGCGGCTGAGAAAGACAACTGGCCGTTGCTCCCACTTCTCCTCCTGCAGTAACACGGCCCCAAGGCCTACACCTGATGGATCAGTCTGCAAAATGAGGGGCTTGGAAAAGTCAGGGCTGTGCAAAACTGTGTTCTCCCAGATCACCCCCTTCAGGTCATTGAAGGCTCTCTCACAAGCCTCTGTCCATTGAACTTTGTTTGGCGCTTGGTCCTTTGTGAGGTCTGGTCAAAACTACCGATCTCATGGCAAACTGCGGTATAAATTTTCTGTACCACCCCACTAGACCTAAGAAGGACTTAACCTTCCTCTTTGTGGTCGGCACAGAAAAGGAATGAATGGCCTCCATCTTCCCCACCTGAGGCTTGATGACCCCCTCACCAACGACGTACCCCGGATACTGGATCTCTTTATGTGCAAACACATATTTCTGGCGATTAACAGTGAGGCCTACTGCCTTGATCAGCTGAAGCACCTCACAGACATGGGACACATGGTCTTCCTGCGGATGAGAACTCTGCCACATCCCGTAGAACATGGTCCATGAGTCTCTGAAATGCCGCTGGCGCCCCCTGGAGTCCAAAAGCCATCACAGTAAAGTGATACATTCCCCACGGTGTCTTAAAAGCTGTCAGTTCTCTCACCTCTCAAGCCAATGGCACCTGCCAATAACCCTTGCACAGGTCTAAGGTGGAGATGAACTTTGACCTTCCCACTCTTTCTAGGAGGTCATCTATTCGGGGCATTGGATATGGGTCAAAGGGCGATGGACATTGAATACAGTGATGACTACAACAAAGTCAAGGAGGCCATTTTGGCTAAATATGAGATTACAGCCGACACCTACGGTCCAAGGTTTCGTCCCCTGGATGTTCATCAGGGTGAAACCCCACGAGAACTGAATGTGCATTTGAAGGACCTTTTCTCTAAATGGGTCAAGCTGGACCAAACCACAGTGAAGGTGCTTGCGGAGACCATGATTCTGGAACAGCTTTTATGGATGGTCAGTCCAGAGATTGAGGTTTGGATCAAAGAACATGACCCCAAGACTGCAGAGGAAGCTGCACGCCTGGCTAAAGTCTTCATCTCCGCCAGGAGGGGAAGCAGGAGCGTCTTCTTCTGCAGAGACGACCGCTACTCATCCAAGCGTAAGTCTGATGGGGGTGAGGGGGGTGATGGTGTTGCCCATAGTAGAAGAGTTAGAAGAGTTGGGGCATACTAAACGGGTCTGTCCAGCTAGACAGAGCAAACAAGCCTTGCTATGTTCTGTACCCAGGCCTATTATTCCTGAGCCAGTATTGCAGGAGAAGGGTCAGGTTGTCAAAGTTTGGGTGAATGGCCAGTGGGAGGAAGCACTGGTGGACATGGGGAGCACTCAGTCCTTGGTACAGCAAGACTTAGGTCCTAGAGAGGAGTGCAGTGAGGGGGCTAGGGTCAAGGTTGCTGCCTCCGAGTAAGTCGTGTAACATGGTCACCACCAGAGCTCAGAGTGCTGCTGAACTGTTCAATTCTTTACCTTTTGAACAAGTTGAGCTAGAGACCGGGCCAATGAAGGAAAGTAAATCAAAAGCTCACAGATGTAGAAACAAGTTTTTGGGCACTGCTAAAGGTAAGTGGCTGAGGTTCTCCCTAAGCCAAGCACAGTGTTTGAGCTGGAGATTCCCTCAGATATTGCAGAGTTACAGGGGTGTGACCCAACTTTGAAGCCTTGGTTGGAGAAAGTTAGAGAGGTTGATGGGGTTAAACAGGGAAGTCCAAACTGTTTAGACGAGGCTACCTATGTGCTCAAGAATGACATCCTGCATCAAAAGAAGGGACAGGTGGATGCTTTAGCTTTGCCCACAAGCTTAAAACACACTGTCATGACCCTTGCGCACTCAGTACCCTAGGCAGGTCACCTAGCTTTGCAGAAAACCCTTGCTAGGATTTGCAGCCATTTTGCATGGCCACTCATGTATTCAGATGTGTCTGAGTTTTCTCGTTCCTGCACTGAATGTCAGTTAACCTCAGGCTGGGGGGTAGCACGGGCACCTCTGAATCCCCTACCTATCATTGAGACTCCATTCGAAAGGATAGGGATGGATATAGTTGGTCCCTTAGAGAGGAGTACCTCTGAGAACAGATACATACTTGTGGTGTGTGATTATGCGACCAGATATCCCGAGGCTTTTCCTTTGAAAACTGTCAAGGCTAGACACATTGATAACTGCCTGCTACAACTCTTTTCACGGGTGGGTATTCCTAGAGAGGTCAGGGCACAAACTTCCTGTCAAGGTTACTGCAACATGTGTACCAACTGTTAGGCATAAAGGGCATAAAGACCATCCCTTACCACCCACAGACAGATGGCATGGTTGAGAGGTTTAACCAGACACTAAAAAAACATGCTTCGCAAGTTTGTCTCCAAGACAGGATCTGACTGGGACCAGTGGTTACCCTACCTCCTTTTCGCGTACCGGGAAGTTCCTGGGTTTTCATCTTTTGAACTGTTGTATGGACAGCAGGTGAGAGGGCCATTGAACCTTTTTCGGGAATACTGGGAAGGCCCAAAGACATCCAAGGACAACATTGTGGCCTATGTGGTGAAAATGAGGGAGAGACTGCAGGAGATGACTACATTGGCACAGGAGAACATGAAGAAGGCCTAAAGAAACCAGAAGATCTGGTATGATCAGAAAGCAAGGACCAGGACCTTCAGGCCAGGCCAGCAGGTGCTTTTACTGCCCACAAAGGACAGCAAGCTGCTGACCAAATGGCATGGCCTGTATGAAGTCACTTGCAAGACTGGGAGCGTCACCTATATAAATGCTATTTCAAACTGCCGGTTAACAGCAGGACGAAATGGATAGCCCAGTCTTCCCTGTTCCAGCATCCCACAATGGCTATTCTTTCAAAGTGGTCAGGAAATGTTCAATGCCATCATCTGGGGTCAGAGGATGCATTTTTTGGCGGCTTGACGCTTGGCGGCTCCCAACGAAACCTCACAGATGGCCTTGAAGTTTCCTCCTCTCCACTGGCCTCATCGCAGTCCTCCCGCGACGACGGCTGCAGCTCCTCTCGCTGCCACTCTCTGATTTGGGCCTGCAGCTGCTGAAACTGGTGCTGCATGCTGGTCCACCTCTGATCTTGACTTGACGGACGGGCTACAGTCCAATAACCTTTGTTTATTAAATAAGTATTATATTATTATTACATAATGTATTATGATAGTCCTGTTTCTGTGCTGTTTCGGAGATGTGTTGACTGGTTCATTTTTTTCTCAGAGCTAATAGAGCAAGGTCAGCCATAGCAATGAAGACCTTAGCAATGGTTTCTGCTCCTTATTTTTATAGCAAACGTCGGTCACGTGTTTTATGGAATTCATGTAAAATTCCAAATAAGAATTAATTTGATTAATCAGGATTACACAAATGAAGCATCACCTGTTTAATGTTGAATCCAATAGTGATTTTAAATAACAATTTGAACCTTTATAACAGTACTATATGACCAAATAATTTGCTACTCATTTTTAATCCAATAAAAGATGAGAGAATGGAAAAATAAAAGCAAAAACACAAAAAACACGCTTCAAAGCCATGTTTTCCATTTATGCACACAATATGAACAGTTTAGAGCGCTTGTGAAATTTCTTTGGATCCTATGAGCAAACTGATACACGAAAACTTTGATAAATCCCACATTTTTTGCATAAATGCATTAACAGACTGTACCATTTTGCTTACAATATGATAAGGGACTACTTTGTGTTGTAATAACACGTTGTTACCGGTGCTATTTGACGTGCATTGATCTGTACCTACTGTTGTTAAGTTGGCATTCAACCAGTAAAGAACCATGGAACTTCGTTAACCTTCTCCAGTGTTTTATTGACAATATAGTTGTGTAAGTAGGCCACATACACAACAAATTGGCGATGGGAATTATGAACCTGCATCAGAACGTCATGTTTGTTGGATAACGATACTCAGAGGAAAAAAAAGAAAAACAGGTGCGACACATGAAGACGGAGTGCGCTCGTTGCGCTGGCTAAAGGATACGTGAGTCAAGTGAAATGTACAGTGACTTGCAAGGAGCGACCTAAAAGTAAAGTAGACAAAGAACGGACTGATAACATAGGAAGATGGCGATGATTGGGACCATCACAGCATTTGGTGCTGGCATTGTAGACTGGGAAACTTACATTGAAAGGGTGGAGTTGTACTGTGAGGCTAACGGTGTTGAGCAGTAAGAGTAAGATAAGAGAGCCAGTGTCTTACTCAGTGTAATGGGAGCAACAACATACGGACTGCTCTGGAGCTTATTAAACCCTGAAAAGCCAGCTGACAAAACGTTCAAGCAAATAGTAGACTCTCTTAAACAACATTTAAACCCAAAACCACTGGTCATTGCTGAGAGATTTAAATTTCACAAACGGAATCAGAACAAAAATGAGAGCATCTCGGAATACTGTGCTGAATTGCGCAAATTATCAGAACATTGACAATTTGGAGCTGGTCTGTCTGACGCACTGAGGGACAGGTTAGTGTGTGGCATGCACTGTGAAACCACAAAGAAGCAGCTCCTGTGTGAAAAGATCTCACATTAAAAAAAGCTCTGAGCATTGCCATATCAATGGAAACAGCAGCACTGGGTGCTTCAGAGATACAACAGAAATCTCTGGAATATGCTACAAATAAAATGTCACTGAACAAGAATGAGAGAAAGAAATGCTATCATTGTGGCAACATGTCACATGATCCTGATGACTGTTGGTTTAAGGATAAAGACTGCAGGAACTGTGGCAGACAGGGCCACATTGCAAGAGTGTGCAGAGCCAGTAAACAACAGAAAGAGGACAAATCACAGGGAAACAGGAAATCCCAGAGTGGAAAAAGCAAGAATGTACACAAAATGGTGGAAACCAGTTCTGATGAAAACTCAGACAAAAGTGAATTGTCTTGTTTGCAACTTCACAACATTAAAGAGACAGATGACTAAAGAGTAATATGGATCACTCCACAAGTGCCAGGGGTGAGACTGAAAATGGAGCTGGACACAGGCTCAGCTTTAGCTGTGATCTCCATTCACGTCTACAACCGACTGTTTTCACACATACCTCAAACTAAGCTACGGCTGAAGACTTACACAGGACAGAGAGTGCACCCCAAGGGTAAAATTAAAGTGTCAGCGACCTACAAAGACAAAACTGAGCAGCTGAACCTCTATGTGCTGAAAAATGGAGGACCACCATTGCTGGGATGTGAATGGCTCAGGAAGATCCAGCTGGATTGGCACACAATTAAGGCACTATCTGTGACGGGCAAGGAGGACAGTGAGGCCACACCTGAGAAATTGTCACAAATACTGACTCTGAGGAAGTGTTCAAGAAAGACATAGGAATACTTAAGGGAATTAAAGCAAAGATTGAGATTGAGGAAAGGGGTCCTGTCAAAGGTTGAATGGAGTGAATGGGCCACGCCTACCGTTCCGGTGATGAAGAAAACTGCAAATATTAAACCTGGAAAACCAAGCAAGGTGCGCATATGTGGAGACTTTAAAGTGACTGTTAACCCAGTTCTCCGCACAGTACAGTATCCCCTCCCTCGTATTGAAGACATCTTTGCTTCCCTGTCAGGGGGGAACGTTTCACAAAAATTGATTTGGCTCAGGCTTATCTACAAATGGAAATTGATGATGCATCCAAGAAATACCTAACAATAAACACACACAAAGGACTTTACCAGTACAACAGGTTGGTGTTTCGAATAGCATCAGCTCCTGCCATCTGGCAAAGAATAATGGTCCAAGTCTTGCAGGGGATTCCAGGGATCCAGTGTTACCTGGATGATGTAATTGTCACAGGCAAAGATGACAACGAACACCTGTCTAACCTTGAACAAGTGCTCACTAGGTTATGAGAATATGGGCTCAGAGCTCATCGACAGAAATGTGAGTTCTTCAAAAAGGAAATCTCATACTGCGGACATGTGATCAATAAGGATGGCTTACACATGTCACAGGACAAGACTGAAGCAGGGCTGAAGGCACCGCCCCCTTAAAATTAGTCTGAGCTGAGAGCATATCTTGGGCTGGTGAATTACTACCACAATTCTTGCCTAACCTGTCCACAGTTCTGCACCCACTGAATGCACTGTTACAGACAGGAATAAAATGGAAGTGGACTCAGAGTTGTGAGAAGGCGTTTCAAGAAACTAAACGACTCATAACTTCAGAAAAGGTGCTTGCACACTTTGACCCATCCTTACCAATCTGACTGGCTTGTGACTCTTCACCTCAAGGGATTAGAGCTGTTGTTATCACACACGTTTCCAGATGGCTCAGAAAAACCGATCGCCTTTGCCTCAAGAACAATAATTTCGGCTGAACATAATTATGCACAGATCGACAGAGAGGCCCTGAGCCGTGTGTGGAGTGTGAAGAAATTCAATCACTACCTTTATGGTCAAAAGTTTACCCTGTTGACTGACCATCAGCCTCTCGTATCGATCTTCAACCCAAGAAAAGGTGTTCCAGTGATGACAGCGCAATGACTACAACGATGGTCTCTTTTCCTAGGAGGGCACATGTATGACATTGAACACAAAGGGACCGAGCAATATAGCCATGCAGATGGTTTGTTACATTTACCACTCCCGATCTCAGAGGTGACAACAAAAATGGATCCAGCAGAGGTGTTTCACACTACAATAGTTGAACAATTACCAGTGACAAACAGCCTCATTGAAAGACAAACATGCAATGACCCCATGTTGTCAAAAGTATATGACATCACAGTTAAGGGGTGGCCAGTGCATGGTAACACATTGTTTCCAGCTTTGCTGTCGATGCGCATTCAAAATGGCCAGAGATTGTTGAAATGAAAACAACTACATCAGAGAAGACCATGACAGTTCTGAGGACTATTTTCGCCAGAAAACGGTATACCAGAACAAATCTGCACAGACAATGGACGACAATTTGTCTCAGAGGAATTCCAAAGTTTTCTGAAACACAATGGCATCAAGCACTTTACATCTGCTCCCTACCATTCATCCACAAATGGATTGGCAGAAAGATTTGTACAGACATTCAAGAAAGCCATTAAAGCAATGGACAGCCAAATCAACCACTACAACACAAGATAGATACAGTGGGTGCTATTTGATGCACATTGATCTGTACCTATTGTTGTTAAGTTGGCATTCAACCAGTAAAGAACCACGTGTTTTATTGACAATGTAGTTGTGTAAGTAGGCCACATACACAACATGGACGATTTATGATCTAATTCGTTCGGCTCATGTTTGATAAATGAGGCACAATGTGTATAATAACAAAGCTACTGCTGATACCCTAAACAATTATTTTGTGGAAATTTTCACAAGTGAAGTGTTTTCACATGCTCTCATATGCTCTCAGGTGCATTCAGAATTTCATGTAAGAAGTTAATTTAAGTCATTCAAAAGTAGTAGATAAATTTCAAAAACTTAAAACAAATAAGGCAGCAGACCCCAATGGGATATATCCAATATCTCACAAACTGTCAGAAATGGTTTACAAACCTCTGACAGTTATTTGTAAGCAATCTCCTAAAAAACAGGAGAAATACCAGATGATTGGAAACATGACAATGAAATATCAATCTTCAAGAAAGGAAACCGCACTGACCCAGGAAATTACAGGCCTGTCAGCTAAATTACTTGAATCTATAATGAGGGACAAATTGGAATGATTCCTTAAACAAAAACAGTATCTTTCATGGCAAAAATATACTTAAATAATGGAGAGCAGTCAAAGTTTTCTTTTTCTTGTTTAATATTGGAATACTGAAGAAGCAGTACATTTAGCAATGCATCAGCTTTGTCCAAGAATATAGAGGGCAGTACCTTTCTCATGCAGTCAAAGTCTGGGCGAGGCATTGTTAGTTTACCTTTCTCTTATTGGTGTAGGGGTATCTTCTGAGAATAACTTTTTTCCCAAAAGTAAGATATCTGCCACCTGTTGCAAGGGGATACAGCTCTTACATGGGAGATAATAACAAACGTGGATTGTGCTCACTCATACAACAAGGAACAAAACTGGAATGTGCTCAATTTGAAAAAGATTTGGGGTTTACAACTGAGCCAAGCTTAACAGGGTCTAGGTAGTGTGCTGTAGCAGTAAAAAAGGCCAAGAAAATGGTTGGATGAGTAGCAAAAAGTAGTGATTAAATATGTGAGGTTATATTGAAATTATACAATGCTTTCCACAGACCTGACTTGGAATATTGTGTGCATATTGAGGCACTTGGAAAAAGTACAAAGAAGGACTACAAAGCTGAAATATAAAAGCTATGAGTAAAGACTGAAGTTACTTAACCTCTTTAGACTTTCATGAAAGGCGAGTTAGAGGTGATCTAATAGAGGTTTTAAATTTATGAAGGGGCTAAATAGAGTTAGTCACAATACATTTTTCAGCACACAGTCTGTAGAACAAGGGTGCATAAATGGAAATTAGTTGAGTAAGTTCCTCACTTTTGTGTTCAAGGCCAGACTTAACAAAGTCTTACATATTTCTTGGCTGAAATAACAAGCTTAGTTAGGCCAAATGGCCTGTTCTCATCATGACGTGTTCTTATGTTCTAAATGTAAATAGGATCCAGTTCTTGGCACAGGGTGGGCAGTACAAGCAGGATGGGAAGATAGCTGAGCCACAGTGCTTGAGCTAGAGCTACAGCTACAGCTACAGCTACAGTCCCAGGTAGGAATAGGAAGATAAAAAAGCAAAGCATTTGATTAGTAGATGGTAAAATTGGTAGGAATGAAAAACAGACATGCAGAAGAGGAGGGGGGGGGGGGAGGGTTATGTCCATGTGCAATAAGGAAACCCCAGCAGACCAGCACAATGGCAGCATACCTAAGAGATGAATGGCACAGTCATGACAGTGACCCTAACGGTGAAGACACACAGGCAGCGTCGAAGACGCTTGGCGCCGCTGCTGCCTGCCACTGCCCGACGCTTGTGGGCGTGTCTAGTACAGTTGTCACTCAGGAGTCGTCATTTTTTTATTCAGTACCACGGATAACCAGAAACAAGTAAATAGCACACTGTCGATATATTTTATATACATTCATTGGTAATATCACTGTTTTAGTTAGCGACAACAAGTACTTTAAAGTGTTTTTCTTGTGATCACGTTAATAGATGGAACGTTAATAAGCGCCAGCTCTGTTTCATTCGGATTAATTCTCCCAGGCATCCTTCGTATGAGATGCGATCTTATTTTTGGCAGATTTTATTCATTGGTTTTCTGATTAATGTTGTGGGCTAATTACAAGTTAGCTATATGATGTTGGGGGGGAACAATAGCCTAGCTAAACCAGATAGGTCAAACATCCGTTGAAAACCTTGTCATTGTACATAAGGTGATATCAATGTACCACATATGCTAATCTTTCTGGAGATCTGTTTACACGTATTTATATTTGTAAACCAGAAACGCCGATGATTTCTGCCACATTTTTAAAGGTAATGTTTCTTCTGTCACTATAGCTGTATAACGGCAGAGCTGGGTCGTAAATCTTAACAACTACGATAAGTTCCTCCTCGTTTTATTTCATGCATTTTACTGCACCCGCGAAGTGAAAAATGCGATGTTATGACATCCGATTGGTTGCTGCTTGGTGACGTTTTCAAGCGGCCGGGTCAAAGTTCACTGATTTCAACTTCTTCTCGACGCCCCGCCGGTTGGCCGCTCGACGCCTGCAATCCCATCGTGCCCTGCGCGAGCGTCTCGCCGGTCCCCATTCAAAGTGAATGGAGGCGGCTTCGGCGGCTGGCGTCGACGCTGCCTGTGTGTCTTGACCGTAAGGCAGTCAACACCAGACCATTGGCAGAGCAGCTTAACACAGAGTATCCATTCCATGATGTAGTGACAGCAATGACCACTCAGTCCATCAGAAACTCTATGATCCATGCCAGCACCATGGTGTGTCCCTCAACTATTGTATTTACTGTAAAAGTATGTTTTGAGCTTAGTCTTAATGGAAGAGAGAGAGTCTGCTCCCTGAAGTTTAGTGGGTAAGTTGTTCCAAAGGAGAGAGGTGGATATGGAAAGGAGGAGGTCCTTAATTTAAGGAGGGCAAAGCCGATGTAAAGCTTTTTTCCAAGATGGCACAGCTGAGACCAGACACCGTCGTGACTGCTCTGCTTAGACTGTGCTTTCTTTATGTTATTTATGTAGTTTTCTTATGTTCTTTAAACTCCCCATCATCTGCATTAATAACCTATGACCTCAGCACACTTTTGAGCATTGCAACTAGCATTAAATATCTTTTTTTCTGAAGTTACGCATGATAGCTCCATAGCTCCTCTGGGATGTGGATCATAACAATGGAAATGAGCCTCCAAATAGGAGCAGGAAGCAGAAACACAGAGGGAAACGTGAACTGAAACAGACTGTGAGCGGGAGCGCACTGTCCACCCCTGCCCAGTATCCTGCTTGCAAATGTTCAATCAATGGATAACAAGGTGGACGACATCAGGGCCCGGGTCCCCTTCCAAAGGGACATACGAGACTGCAACATCCTTTGTTTCACTGACACATGGCTCTCCCCTGCGATGCCAGATCATGCTGTTCAACCAGGTGAAACATTCTCTGGCTTTGACAGAGGAATCCGTCAAAGCCAAAAGGTGGTGGAGTGTGTTTCATGACTAAAAACAAATGATGTGATTCAAGGAATGTTTCTGTTCTGTCGAACTCCCACTCACCCAACTCTTGAACACCTAGTCATCCTCTGTCACCCTTACTGTCTGCCCCAAGGGTTCTCTTCAGCCATCACCATTGCCGTCTATATTCCACCATAGGCGGACACGGACACTGCTCTGACCACAGTTAAGCAATATCACACAAGAGGGAGTGCTGTTATACTGAATAGCAGCATGGCTGAGATTTGTTTGTAGGTACGAGGCCACAGAATTTGAGTGTGATATTGCTTTTATACAACAATTCTAAAAACAGGGCTGTTTTTCAAGAAATGATAATCTGAGAAGATACATTTTGCTTTGTTTTGTCATTTATTCGGCTCCACTGACAAAAATAGTTACTTCAGGATTACATTTACTCATGTTGTCAAGCAACACAAACAATTTCTTGACTGCAGGTTAGTTAGCTAGCTAGCTACCTGCTTTTTATCATACACAAAAAGGCTAGCTAGCTACTTTCCTTCATACCCGACAGCAGGCTCACCAGCTACTTTTTATAATACACGGAAAGGCTAACTATACGGAAGACAAGCAAGCCACTTTTAAACATAGGCCATTACAGGCTAGTGAGCTACTTTTTAGCATATATGGATGGGTTCGATATATGATAGACTTGCTAGCTAGCTACTGTTTATCATACCCAACTGCAGGCTAGCTAGGTTCTTTTTTTATCATACAAGGAAATGTGTCCACAGTTGTGCTGTAGATAAGTGTGAATTAAGTTTTCATTGGTGTAATCAACAATTCCATCTGAAAATCTGTGAAGCGAAGTGATACATAATAATAAACCGTCCCAGTGCTGTTGTACTCAATATCAGCATTCATGGAATGCCACTTGTCCAGTCAAATTACTTGGTTGGAACTAACTGTTATATACTACAGGGTAACATCAACAAACAGTATGACAAACACCTGGTCACAGCCCTCATTGTGGCTGTTGACTTAAACAAAGCAAACCTTAAAAACGTTATGCAGAACTTTTTCCAACACGCACATGTCCAACCACAGGTGGAAACACATTGGATCACTGTTACACCCTATTCAAGAATGGTTACAAAGCCATCTCTCTCCCAGCTTTTGGTAAAGCTGACCATGCCACCATCTTCTTCATCCCAAAATATAAACAAAGGCTAAGGCAGGCAGCTCCTCCAATCAGGGGCCACATTACAGGACTCGCTGAGTAACGTGGACTGGGATATGTTCCGGGTCAGCTCTGCTCACATCAATGAGTTTACAGAAGTACTGACTTGCTTCATATTTAAGCTGACAGATGATATTATTCCCATGGTGACTGTTAAGGTCTTTCCTAACCAGAAACCATGGGTTGAAAAACAAACCGCAAGGAAAGCACGCACCACTGCCTACAACAAAGGGCTCAGGTCTGGAGATATGTTGCTGTACAAAACGGCGTCTCACAAGCTTAGGAAGGCATTGAAAGTGGCTAAGAGGCGACACAGTGACAAAGTGATGGCTCATCTGTGCGACTGTGATAGCAGACGCATGTAGCAAGGACTGTGGGCGATCACGGATTATAGAGGATGTATATACACCTCAGCTGATTTAAACACCTCCTATGCACGCTTTGAGGTCAGTAGCATGAGTGCCAACACTGATAGCACTGCTAGCACCGTGTCTAGCGCTAGCGCAACTTTAGCGGGCAACCTAACCAGCAAGGACCACTCACTCTCCGTCTCAGAGCATGACGTGAGGAGAGCTCTGAGACGTGTGCACAGCAGGTAGGCAGCCAGCCCAGATGGCATCCCTGGGCAGATGCTAAAATCATGTGTTAACCAGCTAGCCCCGATGCATACCTCTATTTTCAACCTGTCCCTGGCCCATTCTGAAGTCCCCACATGCTTCAATGTGTCCACCATTATCCCTGTACCCAAGAAGACTAACCTGGCCTGTTTAAATGACAACCGCCCTGTAGCACTGACTTCTGTGGTGATGAAGTGGTTTGAGAGACTCATTAAAGACTTCATCTGTTTAGCTTTGCCCGACTCATTAGACCCCCTTCAGTACACCTATCACCCTAATAGGAGTATTAATGACACCATTCTCATGTCCTCCATTCCATCCTCTCCCACCTGGATAAAAGAAAGGGGAACTATGTACACCTACTGTTCATTGATTATAGTTCCGTGTTTAACACTATAGTTCCTCTCAGACTGATCACCAAACTCAGGGACCTGGGGCTAAGCTCCTCACGATCCTTCTGGGTCCAGAGCTTCCTGACTGACAGACCACAGGTGGTAAAGACTGGAAACTGCACCTCCAGTTCCTGAACCGTCAAAACTGGCACCCCTCAAGGCTGTGTCCTGAGGCCACTGCTCTACTCTCTTTCCACCTATGATTGCATAGCCACACACAGCTCCAACATCATTGTGAAATTTGCGGATGACACAGTGGTGATAGGCCTGATCTCCAACAACAACAAGACAGCCTATCTGGACGAGATGGAGGTGCTGTCATCACAGTGTAAAGACAACAACTTAGACCTGAATGTCTCCCAAACTAAGGAGATGGTGGTGGATTTCAGGAGGGAGAAGCAGAGGATACACTTCACACCACCCAGGATCAACAGGACCCCAGTAGAAAAAATGAGCAGCTGCAGGTACCTTGGAGTTCACATCTGTGAGGACTTGATATGGTCCACACACATCTCCACCCTGGTGAAGAAGGCAAGGCAGCGTTTGTATCACTTCAGGCGGCTGATTAAGATCAAGAAGTCCACAGTGCTGCAGAAATCCTTCTACTGTGCCACAGTAGGGTCTGTGCTCTCTGGGAGCATCACTGCTTGGTACATCAATTGCAGCTCTCAGGACAAGAAAGCCCTTCAAAGTGTGGTCTGATGCACCAAATTGCATCAGCAGGACAGCACTGCCCTGCCACCAGGACATCTACACCAGGCTGTGCAGGTCCAGGGCAAACCGGATCATCAAGGACATTCACCACCCCAACCACAAACTCTTTCAGTGGCTGCCCTCTGGCAAGCATTTCCAGGACTGAGAGGCCGAGAAGGAGCTTCTTCCCTCAGGCCATACCATCTATAAACACTTAAATCCTCATTCAACTAACATCTTGTACTTACTTTTCACTTTGAACCTTTAGATTTAGTACATATAAATCAAATAATTAATAATTTTTTCCCCGTATATATAACATTTTTATATTGATTTTTGTTATTTACGTTTGTTATTAGCGCAGTTATTGGAGTTGTTGCAACTCAGTTTCACTGCTGGTGGACATGTACAGTTATTCATGTGACAAATAAATCTCTTGAATCTTGTATCTTATACATGAAAAGTATTCTAAATTACATTACAGTTGTCCAGTCTAGATGTAACAAAAGCATGGTTTAATTTTTTGGTATAATGTGCTGACATAATTTTCCTGATTTTGGTTTACAGTGGGGAAAATATGTATTTGATACACTGCCGATTTTGCTAGTTTTCCCACTTACAAAGAATGAAGAGGTCTGTAATTTTCATCGTAGGTACACTTCAACTCTGAGAGACAGAATCTTAAAAAAATCCTGAACATCACATTGTATGATTTTTAAATAATTAATTTGTATTTTATTGCATGAAATATATATTTGATCATCTACCAACCAGCAAGAATTCTGGATCTCGCAGACCTGTTAGTTCGTCTTTAAGAAGCCCTCCTATCCTCCTCTCGTTACCTGTATTAATTGCACCTATTTGAACTTGTTACTTGTATGAAGGACACCTGTCCACATAATCAAAGAGCTGTCTAAGGACACCAGGGACAAAATTGTAGACCTGCACAAGGCTGGGATGGGCAAGCAGCTTGGTGAGAAGGCAACAACTGTTGGCGCAATTATTAGAAAATGGAAGAAACTCAAAATGACTATCAATCTCCTTCGGACTGGGGCTCCATGCAAGATCTCGCCTCGTGGAGTATCAATGATCATGAGAAAGGTGAGGGATCAGCTCAGAACTACATGGGAGGACCTGGCCAATGACCTGAAGAGAACTGGGACCACAATCTCAAAGGTTACCATTATTAACACACTACGTCGTTATGGATTAAAATCCTGCAGCGCGCACAAGGTCCCCTTGCTCAAGCCAGCATTTATACCAAAAAACCATTATACCAAAAAATTCCAGGCCTGTCTGAAATTTGCCAATGACCATCTGGATGATCCAGAGGAGGCATGGGAGAAGGTGATGTGGTCAGATGAGACCAAAATAGAACCTTTTGGTATAAACTCCACTCATCGTGTTTGGAGGAAGATCCTAAGAACACCATTCCAACTGTGAAGCATGGAGGTGGAAACATCATACTTTGGGGGTGCTTTTCTACAAATAGGACAGGACGACTGCACCGCATTGAGGAGAGGATGGATGGGGCCATGTATCGCAGGATTTTGGGCAACAACCCCCTTCCCTCAGTAAGAAAATTGAAGATGGGTCTTGGCTGGGTCTTCCAGCATGACAATGAGCCAAAACACACAGCCAGGGCAACTAAGGAGTGGCTCCGTAAGAAGCATTTCAACCTCCTGGAGTGGCCTTGCCAGGCTCCAGACCTGAACCCAATAGAAAATCTTCGGAGGGAGCTGAAACTGTGTTGCCCAGCGACAGCCCCGAAACCTGAAAGATCTAGAGAAGATCTGTATGGAGGAGTGGGCCAAAATCCCTGCTGCAGTGTGTGCAACCCTGGTCAAGAACTACAGGAAATGTTTGACCTCTGTAATTGTAAACAAATGTTTCTGTACCAAATATTAAGTTCTATTTTCTATTGTATCAAATACTTATTTCATGAAATAAAATGCAAATTAATTATTTAAAAATCATAAAATGTGATTTTCTGGATTTTTTTTTTTTTACATTCTGCCTCTCACAGTTGAAGTGTACCTACGGTGAAAATTACAGACCTCTCCATTCTTTGTAAGTGGGGAAACTTGCAAAATCGGCGGTGTATCAAATACTTATTATCCCCACTGTATATATGTGTTTCAAAGGGTAGCTCAGGACCAATAATGATACCAAGGTCTCTAATGACTGTACCCAAAGCCACAGATACAAGACCAAGGTGCAGAGTGATGTTGGAGAACCTGCTCCTGATGAGTGTTGAGAGGTTTGAAATCAGCCTGTAATTCAATAGATTGTTTGGATTAAGAGTGGGCTTCTTGAGAATAGATAACTGCTACTTTAAAGGACTAAGGTACAAGACCAGATGTAAGGGAGGCATTGATAACATTTAATAGGGGTTTGCCATTGCAGATAGCAGTTGTTTTAATAATCTACTTCATATAGGTTCCATATCCTAGATAGCTAACTAGTAACAATGATAACAGCCTAACAGACGTTTTTTTTTGTTAGCTACCAAGTAACAAGAATTAACTTTTTGGCTAGTTAGCTACCTGACTAGACACTGTAAATATTATATATATATATATATATATATATATATATATATATATATATATATATATATAAAGAAAAAAATATTAGCAGTTAGCCATGGCAGCAAGCTAGGCTGCTGTATTGTTTTTGTCAATCCATGATAAAATTACCCAAAGAACATACCACTTATCCCTAGTTGTGGACTGTCAGCCACACAAGAAGTTATATTCACAATTAACATAACTATTCCATTCAATGCAACAGAAATCAACTAGACCAGAATACAAATTTGTCATGGTTCTCATGGTGTCCTTACGCAGTTTAACGTAATCAATAATGTGACAGCTACAGTACATAGCCTAATTAACAGCTAAATTTCCAACAGAAACAAAATAAAACAAAGCAACGAATGGCTACAACTAAATTGGAATAAACCAGTGTCCTGAGAAATGTCCCAAGTAATGACCAAAGTGACAATGTGGATGATACATT
Organism: Albula glossodonta; assembly: GCA_019788955.1. Classification (NCBI taxonomy): domain Eukaryota; kingdom Metazoa; phylum Chordata; class Actinopteri; order Albuliformes; family Albulidae; genus Albula; species Albula glossodonta. Next base: position 518,151 of record JAFBMS010000176.1, on the reverse strand, counting down.
TTATAGTTGAGCACCATTTTATAATTGTTTCTTGGCAATGTTCATGATATCCTCTAGAGAAGGGCGAAATGAAACGGCGCTTGGAAGCTGTGTCGAACAATCAAAGCAGCTGTGTTTTGGCACACTGCTCCGGAGCCCCAACCAAAGCACACTCTTAATGTCATCACGTTTTCTACTTGACGTAATGGACAAGATCAAATGTGGAGCATTTCCGACAGTTTACCACGTCAGAAGAAAAGTTAATTATGTTCTGTGTTTAATCGATGACTCATTATTGACAATGTTTATTTCTTGTCTTTCATGTTTGTTGCAGTTTTCTCTTGTTTCATAAATTCCCCAGTGAGTACAGAAAAGGTGAATAGAATCATGAAAACTATGTATGGAGTTGGTGTTTAAATGTTACAGGCTATCAAACTGTCAAGTACACGCTGTCTGGAGTTCATAACCTTAATAATATCCAAAGGCTTCTGACTTCAGTTGAAACATAGACTACCATCTGAATAATTGCAACTGTTCGCCTTCCTGAAGCTTGAATTCCAGTTGCGCTTTTTTGTACATCAATGGACCTCTCAAAGACTTTGAGTGAAATATCCCATAGAAGGCTAAACCCCAGCTAACAGTTGTTGGATGTCAGAACATTGTCAGAACCTTAAATAAAATATTCCTAGAAACTTTGACCTATTTTCTTAATGTTCCTCGCACTTTATTTACCTGGAATGTTTCTTTGTGGCCGTAACATAACTTGTTCCGAACCATTTGGAATGTTAGAATGTTAACGGTGTCAGGTGAAAGCACGGACTCAAATGCGGACGTAAGAAAAAGTGGTTTATTGGCAAACAGAGCAAAGTCCAGAATCCAAAAATCAATCGTCAGGGACAGGCAGAGGGTCAAACCAGGAAGGCACGGCAGAGGCACAGAAATGAGATCCAGGAATCTATGTTAGATTAGATGGCAGAGATCCGAACCAGGAATAGCTCAGCAAACAGTACAAAATCACAATCCAAAAATCCAAAAACGAGAAACAGACAGGGTTCAGAACAGGCAGGCTGGTAAACACAGAAAAAGGCTCGTAGCGTAACTGGTGGCAAAACACAGAGACAAACTCGCAAAGAAGGCAGGAACACAGGGAGACTAAATACACAGCAAAATGAGATAACAAAAAACAGGTGGAGGCAAGACAGGTGAAACACATGGGTAATAAGGCAATGTGACAAGCAGGAGGCGGAGCAAATAGGGGAAACGTAAACAGAAATCACATGGACCGGTGAAATGACAACAAACATGCCAAACTGGCCGAAAACACACGAAATCACACAGCAGTATTGACAAACGGCATGTTCACATGATAACATTATGTCAAACCCCACTGAAATATGATCTATATTTTCCCCTATCTTATGGGTTCATTTTCGATTAGCTGGGACCAGGGTCTTCTTGGAATAAGAGACTGCATGAGTAATTAAATAACTAAAAATAACATACATAACTTTGAGATCTTGAGATGGTCAGTATTGCTGTGTGATTCCTTGTTTTCTGTCATATTGTTTTTGTTTTCATTTTCTGTCCATGTGCCTTTGTTTTGGTTTTCCTTTTGTTTGCCATGCCTTTCTCATTACCTGCTGATTGCTCATGTGTTTCACCCACTCTGCTCCACACCTGTGTCTCGTTTCCTCATTTGTCTGTGTATTTATACTCTGTTTGTGCCTTAGTTCTTTGTGAGTTTGTCCCGGTGAGTTTTCCTGTTACACTACAAGCCTTTTGTAGTCTGTCCTGCCTGTCTGATTTTTGACCTGCCTTTGTTCCTAGTTTTTTGAGTTTTGGATTGTGTTTTTGTGCTTTCGCCAAGTCTGCCTGGTTACAAACTTTGCCTGCTATTTCGACCTAGATTCCTGGGCTGTGATTCAGTACCGTTGCCGTGCCTTCCTGGTTATCGACCCACGTCTGTACCTGACCCTTGATTTGCATTGTTTAATAAACTCCCCTGCATCATATGTCTGTGTCTTGAGTCTGCTTCTGAGTCCTGACAGTACAAACTCACCATCTTGGACTCAGCGGATGGGAGCCAGATCCACACCCTTGTGGACTGGCAGGGAGTTCTCCTCAGACGGAGTCAACTGGAGTCCGTGAACAAGAAGCTGGAATCATTCGCTATCAGCATGAACAACCTCCGCCCAGTTCCAGCAGCTCCAGCTACCTCGAGACACACCCGCAGCTCCTTCTGATCCCACTCCAGAGGTCCCCCCCTGTGCTGCATGGGCGTGAGCCACGTCTCCCACCACCAGAGCCCTATGTGGGTGAACCGGGCACCTGCCGCTCCTTCTTGTTGCAGTGCTCCTTGGTGTTCGAGCTGCAGCCCTCCACCTTCCCCACCGATCGAGCCAGGATAGCCTATATCATCGCCCTCCTCACTGGGCGGGCTCGAAAATAGGGTACGGCTCCCTGTGCCTCCTACACCACCTTCGTGGAGGAAATGCAGCGGTCTTTGACCGATCTCGAAGTGGTAGAGAAGCTGCTCAGGAGATGCTCCAGTGCTGACACGGTGAGGGATCTGTCTCAGACTACGCCATCGATTTCTGAACCCTGGCAGCCGCCAGTGGGTGGAACGAGGAAGCCCAATTTGATGCCTTTCTCCATGGACTCTCTGATGAGATCAAAGATGAGCCCACGACCTGCTTGTCTCCTTTGATGGTCTGGTTGAAGTAGCCATTCGCATCGATCATCGCCTGACCTTGCACTGTAGGGAGAGAGCGGAGGGAGGGAGAGTCCTCCGCAGATTCCACCATAGTCTACCCTGAAACCGCACACCTCTCCTCATCATCTGCGGTTGAGAGGACCCTCCAAGGCATCCCTCCAGAGCACATGCAAATCGACCGCACCCGTCTGTCCCCTGCTGAGCGCCAGCAGAGCGGCGGACAGGGGAGCCGGGGCATTTCATCGCCAAGTGCCCGCTGAAGACCCAGCACTTGCCTGAGGTCAAGGGAGTACAGGTGTTACTCCATTACGTCACGTCCCTTACAATTGTTCTCCGTTGCTAGCCTCTCTCCTCATTGACGGCCAGGTCCATGCCATTTTTGTGCTAATCGACTCGGGGGCAGACAGCAACTTCATCAATTCGGCTTTTGCCGCCCAGCTGCACCTGCCTTGCACTCGACTACAGAATCCCCTAGATGCCCTGGCAATAACGGGAGCACCACTCATCAGGATTACCCATGTGATGCCGCCGTTGAGTCTCCTGCTGTTTGGCAATCATCATGAAGAAATTGTACTGCACACTACAAACCCCAGTTGTCCTAGGACACCCCTGGCTCTGCCGTCAAGATCCGCTTTGGTCACTTTGAGGGAGGAGGAGATGCCGGACCTGTCAAACATGCCCCTGGAGTACCTGGATCTCAAGGTGGTATTCAGCAAGTCCCAAGCCTCCTCCCTGCCGCCTCATTGCCACTACGACTGCGCCATTGACCTCCTGCCGGGTACCTTGTCTGTTTTCACTGTCCCATCCTGAAACAGAGACAATGAACCAGTACATTCAGGAGTCGCTGGCTGCTGGCATCGTACGGCCCTTGTCCTCACATGCGGGAGTGGGGTTTTTCTTTGTGGGCAAGAAGGATGGCACAATCTGGCCCTGCATCAACTACCGAGGGTTGAATGCTTTCATGGCAAAGAATCGTTATCTCCTGCCTCTTATGTCTTCGCTTTTGAGTCTCTCCAGGGAGCGACGATCTTCTCCAAACTGGACCTCTGTAACACCTACCATCTGGTCCGGCTTCGGGAGGGGGACGAATGGAAGACTGCCTTTAATACACTCACCAGACACTATGAATATTTAGTTATGCTGTTTGATCTTACCAACTCTCCTGTTCCAGGCCCTGGTTAATGATGTTCTCCAGGACATGCTTGGTCTGTATACGTTTAACTGGATGATATTCTCATCTTTTCCCGATCAAGCTCCGAACACTCCCACCATGTCCGGCACATCCTTCAAAGACAACTCAAGAACCAGCTGTTCGTCAAGGCCGAGAATCGCGAATTTCATAAGGACTCAGTCTCCTTCCTGGGCTTCATTATCTCAGCTGGCAGTCTCTGGATGGATCAGCAAAAGGTACAGGCGGTGGTAGAGTGGCCCCGACCCTCCTGTTGGAAGGTGCTTCAACGCTTGTTGGGGTTTGCTCATTTCTACCGCCGCTTTATCCGTAACTATGGCTCTGTGGCCACTCCCCTCACCTCTCTTATTTCCTCCACTAGAAGGTTCGAGTGGACCCCTGCAGCAGAGGAGGCATTCTGGATGCTCAAGTGCAGGTTCACCTCAGCACCGATTCTCAAACAGCCAGACCCCTCCCAGCAATTTGTGGTGGAGGTGGATGTGTCTGATGTGGGAGTGAGGGCGGGCCTCTCTCTCTCCGTAGAGGATGGTAAGCTGCACCCATGTACACTCCTGTCTCAAAGGCTCACACCCACCGAGCGGAATTACGACATCGGGGACCGAGAACGGTTGGCCGTGAACTTGGTGCTGGAGGAGTGGAGGCACTGGCTGGAGGGGACGGAGACTCCATTCTTGGTGTGGATGGACCACAAGAACCTAGAATGCCTGCAGTTCGCCAAGCATATGAATCCCCACCAGGCACGCTGATCATTGTTTTTTGGCCGGTTCAACTTTACCCTCTCTTACCGCCCTGGTTCCAAGAACGTCAAGCCCAGCGCACTCTCCAGGCTGTCCGCATCATCAGAGGCCGCTGCGGAGCAGAACCGCATCCTGCCCACCCACTGTTGGTGGTGCAAGATGGGACATCGAGGAGGCGGTCCGTTCGGCACAGCAGGTATGTCTTGCTCCCAGCGCCTGCCCTGCTAACCTTCTCTTTGTTCCCAGATCTGTTTGCTCGCAAGTACTGCAGTGGGGTCACGCTTCCTAGCTCGTCTGCCATCCAGGGGTTTGGTGCATGAAAGCACTCATCAGAGGTGGTTCTGGTGGCCCGACATGGAGAGGGACATCCACGGCTTCGTTTCGGCTTGCTCTGTCTGTGCCCAGAATAAACCCTCACATCTCCCAGCCGCTGGTCGCTGCGCCCTCTGCCAGTTCCCCAACAACCCTGGTCCCACATCGCCTTGGACTTTGTGACTGGATTGCCCCCATCTGATGGTAATACTACCATTTTAACCATTGTGGACTGCTTCTCTAAGTCTATTCACCTTGTCGCCTTCCCCAAGCTGTCCTCGGCCAAAGTAACTGTGGAGCTGGTGATTGACTGTGTTTTTAAGTTGCATGGTCTCCCGGTTGATGTCTTGTTTGATAGGGGGCCCCATTTTACGTCACATTTTTGGATGGCATTCTGTAAATTATTGGGAGCATCTGTCAGTCTGTCCTCAGGGTTCCATCTGCAGTCCAATAGCCAGACGGATTGACCCAACTACCAACTGGAGACCGCCCTGTGGTGCCTCACCTCCCGGGACCCTGCCTCCTGCAGTCGCCAGCCGCCTTAGGTGAAATATTCCATCAACTCCCGCCCCTCCTCCTCCACTGGCCTGTCGCCGTTCCAGTGCTGCCTCAGCTATCAGCCCCCGCTGTTTCCATCCTAGGAGGAGGTGGGAGTCCCCTCGGCAGTGGAATTTATGCAACGTTGCCGGCAGATGTGGAGGTGCACCCACTCTGTTCAGCTGTGTGCTTCTGCCCCAGCGTGCGGCGGATCGGCACTGTTCCCGGGCTCCTCGCTACCTCCAGGGTCAGCAGGTTTGGCTGTAAACCAAGGACCTGCCCCTCAAGGTGGATTCCCACTAGCTCATGCCCCACTTCATTGATCCTTTCCCTATCGCCAAGGTCACCAGCCCAGTAGCGGTCCGCCTCACGCTTCCGCCTGCCCTTCGACGCATCCACCCAACCTTCTCTGCCTGCCTGATTTTTGACCTGCATTTGTTCCTTGTTTTTCGAGTTTTGGATTGTGTTTTTGTGCTTTTGCCGAGTCTGCCTCGTTACGAACTTTGCCTGCTATTTCGACCTACATTCCCGGACTGTGATTCTGTACCATTGCCATGCCTTCTTGGTTATCAACCCACGTCTGTACCTGACCCCGATTTTGGATTTTGAACTTGGCATTGTTTAATAAACTCCCCTGCATCGTACGTCTGCATCTGAGTCTGCTTTTGAGTCCTGACAGAGAACGTATAGTTTTCTGCAAAATTCAAGCTAATTTCTGTTTCAGAAATTAAATGTTTAATTCTGTAAGGTAAAATTTGTACCACTTGCCATGAAACATATTTATAAATTTAAGAAGTTCACATACATTGGAAGATAGGACCATACTTTTGTGGGGAAAAGTTAAAAAAAATATTTCTGACATCTAAATGTGGAAATGAGAGGGGAAAATATCATACATACAAGATGATGCTTACATGGTGGAATCTGGGACCATTTTGATCTGGTCACCTAACTAGTGTGCTATGTCAGTACTACACCCAGTCCTTGGAAAATGCCAGAAAATGTCCTTAACAAATCCTTCAATAAATCAAGTTGGTAGAATAGCTTTTGTGTGGCGTTTTAAAGTCTAGGAGAAAGAGATCATGTTAATTGCCTAGCAAACTGTGTCCTTGTTCATTAGGAAATCAAACATCACCTCTGAATTTTATAGTAGCTACACACATAGGCTACCTATCTATTGTGACAGGTGCATTAACTGTAAGTAATTATTGGCCTGACTTGTAGCACTGCATTTACTTCAGAATGGGTAGGTTATAGTTGGGGTAGTTACATTTATCTCGATGATGTTATTTAACTTCACGGGTTAACTACCGCTAGTTTGTTTTGTATAACTTGATTTAACAACTGCGTTAAATGTGCTTTGTAATTATGAGTAAAGTTAAAGCTCTGTACTGGTTGTTTTCATCGTGTTTTTGGTTTTTCGGTAAGCATAAGCTTACAGCGACGTTGCCCATTATTTTTAATATTGGAATTCCATGAGAAGAACTTTGACCTCTGCCTCTGATAGTTTTTCCCCAAGAGAAAACACATAGTCACGTATAGATTATATATTTATTTCCCCTCACCTAAATAACTGTATTAGCTCAACCGAGATTCTCGCTATTCTAATTTCCGATCGTGGCCTGCTTCTATACAGTTTTTCATTAAATAACCCCAAACAGACATTTCCCAATAGATGGAGATTTAATACATCATTACTCCAAAATTAAGATTTTTTTCAAGGAACTTAGAGCTAGTCTTTCTGAATTTTTAGAACTGAATTCCAATTCAGTTTCAAACCCACCATCACTTTGGGAGGTGTCCAAGTGAGAGGGAATTCGACAGCCTTTGCTTCTCATTTGCATTCATTAAGAAATAAAAAGATACTGTATTTGGCATACAAAACAAATTCAATTGAAAAGGAGCAAAAGCTTAGGTTTTCTTTCAGGAAATGCCCTTATATAACTGAAATTTGAGCAGAACACCTTATTACAGTCTAAGGCTGAATTTTTAATGCATTGAACCAGGGTAACTTATTATTCTGAGGGGGAATAATCAAGCAGACTTTTGGCTCTGAAGTTAAAACAAAGTGAATCTTACTCTGTTATTAGTTCAATTCAAACTACTGCTGGAACTGTTACTCAGAAGCTGAATGAAATAAATGAGATGTTGATATGTTTTTATTCACAGTTATATACAGTACATCAGAAACTATTTTTCAATTAAAACTTTTCAAAGGACAAGGAGGGGCTCCCTTCAGTCTCCACTGACAAAGCTGAGCTTCTTAACTCTCCACTTATGCTTTCAGAATTTAAAGATGCACTAATGTCTGTGAAGAAGGGCAAATCTCCAGGTCTGGATGGTTTTCCTTCAGAACTGTTTTTTCAAATTTGGGGTATTGTTGGGCCACCAATTCTTTTTTTTAAAGATTATTTTTTTGGGATTTTTCCACATCATTTCACAGTTATGGTAGGGAGGCAGACAGGGGGTGTGGGGGAGAGAAAGAGAGGGGGGAGGACATGCAACAAATGGCCCAGGCTGGATTTGAGCCTGGGCCACTGCAGTAGGGCCTTGGCCTTATGTGGCATGCACTCTACCGGATGAGCTACCAGGGCGCCCCAGGGCCACCAATTCTAAGTTTTATTGATTATGCATTGCAAAAAAACAGTATTATTGAAAGAGGGTATATCTCCTCTAAATTGCTCTTAATTGTAGCTACAGACCCCTTTCTTTAATTAATATTGAACTTAAGTTATTTGCCAAAGTAAGTCAAGTGGATGGAACCATACATGACAAAATGATTCATTTGGATCAGACCGGTTTCTTGAAAGGCCATATGGCTTCTGACAATATTAGGTGGCTATTCAATATACTACACGCTACCAAATCAGACCCTCAACCTGCAGTATTATTTCGTTTAGAGTCTGATAAAGCCTTTGATAAGCTTTAATGGATGTATTTGTGGGCAGTTTGGAGGTAATGGGTTCTGGCCCAGGATTTATTTAGATGATCCATATGTATTATCCTTATCTTTTTTATCGTTATGATGCACGTTCAGCCATCGTTCAAACTGGCCGTATCAATTCGAAACCCTTTTCTCTGCAGCATTGGACTCGTCAAGGGTGCCCATTATCCCCACTTCTCTTTGCATTACATTTGGAACCACTCGCCCAAGCCATAAGGTGGAACTGCTTAATTTCACCAATAGTAATTATAGGCCTTAAGCATAAAATATGCTTGTATGCTTGATGTTTTACATTTTACAGTTATTTCAAAATCTCTTCCTGTCATCTTGGATGTGTTCACCTGGTTTGGAGATTTATCTGGCTATACAATTAATTGGGGAAAACCAATCCTGGTCCCTCTTAATAAACCAGCCAAAAAGACTACCAAAGATGGGGAAACCAAACAAAAAGTATAACCAACAGGCAAATGAAGATAATGACGAAGGTAACAGTGATGATGAAGCACAAAATAACACTGCAGAAGCTAGCAACTCACCGCTAACCTTAATGGACATGGAGAAACTGCTGAAGGCTTTGGAAGAACATATCATACAAACTAACTGTCCAACTCTCTGATGGTCCGGAAATTTTTGAATGACACAAACCAGACAATTGTACAAATGGAAACGTCACTCAATGACATGCAAACAAGACTTATTTCTCTAGAATCCTCTTGTGTTGCCCTGACCAAAGAAAATAAGGCACTCTTTCAGGTTGCACAACTTGGAAAACAGATCAAGCCGCAATAACATTTGTATAACGGGCATACCGGAAAATGTTGAAGGCTCACAACCTACCTAATTTTTTGAAGCATGTCTGAAAGACATGTTTGGTGCAGGCACTATTCCTACTCCTTACGTTGTGGACTGGGCTCACAGAGTACCCACTCCGTGGAGGAAACAGGACGATCCCCCACATCCATTCATCACACGGGTCCACCACTACCAGAATAAGGAGCACATCCTGAAGATGGTGAGGGAGACGGGATCCCTCAGTTTCCATGGGTCCAAAATACACATCTAACCGGACTAAAACTTGGATGTCTCGAAGAAAAGAGCTGTGTACTCAACTGTAAAGTCGTAGTTGAGAAATGCTGGACTTCCATACAGACTATTTTTCCCTGTCAAACTCCAGGTCACCAACAAGAATGGACAGAAATTGATTTTTCTTTTTTCCATTGAAGCATCTTCATTTCTTCAGAATGGTCTACTACACACAACCCCTATTGTATTGTATTATTTATTTTTGGCAGGTTATGTGTTTGCATATAGCTGTTAAAACAATGAGTAAGTTTTAAATTCACAACTATAGTGCAATCTTCGGTCACGGATTCCTTTGAATCCCTACTTGTGTTTGTTGCAGTCATATTGATGTGCAAGTTAAAGTTCGGTTGGATTTTGAAACTTTTTCAGTCTGTACTACTTAGTACCTCTAATTTACATTTAAGACATTGGAAAGGTTATCTAAAACAATTTTTTTTCTTGCGGTGGTACTGTCATTTTGCTGATATCTGACTGTATTCAATTCCATTCAGTTGTTAATGTGAAAGTGGATGTATTTGTCAATTCATTGTCTTTTTCACACTAGTAAATTTTGTAAAACACAGTTCCAGTGTAAGTTTGGTGTTTGACAATGGCAGTTAGGAGTATTACGAGGCCGGTCGGGTTAATTAGCCCCATCCTTCAACCTTCTTTGTCAACCTTAGCCAACCTGTTCACTTGTGAGCTAACGAACATGTGAGTTATCTAACATATATATTTGCTTGAAATAACATGCTCGATTTTAGATTCTAACAAGAGGGTGATGTATTGAATGTAAAAGGAATTTTAAGCAGTAACAGTTTTGATAGTGTAGAGGTCTGTTTTTGAAATCCTGCACAGGTAATATCATTGTTGTTATTATATAAGTAAAATAATACTGTAAATAATTGGATAGTTTTTAATTAATAATATGAGTTACAAGTACATTTTCTGTCCTTTTTTTTCTTATGATGATGCATGAATATAAAAAGTTTAGGCATATACCACCACCCTTCCACTCCGAGGTTGACCATCCCCCTTGAATTTTTTTTTTTTACAAATCGATCACTGCTTGCAACTAATGTTTCCTCAGAAATGTCCCATTCAACATTATGAGAGGCATTCAAGGCATATCTTTGTGGGCAGATAATTGAATTCTTGAGTAAATAAAGGCGAGAGCATCTAGACTCGATAGTATCTCTAGGTCCATTGCTGAAATCGATAGATATTACTCCTCCCCTAACCCTTTTCAAAGAAAGACTGCTCCTGCAGACAGAATATGATTTACTTTCTACAGACAAAGTGGTGTGTCTACTCACAAAAGCTTGGTGCAATAATTATGAATTGGGTGAAAAGGCCAGCAAGCTACTAACCCAAAAAGCATGTACGGGTAGTAGCTTGTACCATAGTTCTGTGTTGTTTGGATTGCTTATAATTGTCTGTATATATTGTGGTCTGGATGAATGCTATCTTGATGTAAGCTATTGAAAATAAAATAAAATATTGATCTCAAAATTTTTTTTTACAGAGTCCCTGGACCTGAAAACAATCTGGTTAAACATCATTCATAAATGTGTCACTAATGAGCAGAAACACATAGCATGGATGTCCACTCACGTGTCTCTCCACTAGGTCTTTCATGTACAGGTGGCACCTGGCCCTAACAGAGAACTGCCCCCACGGATGCACTGACTCTGAGAACGTACACCACGTGTTCTGGGACTGCTCTGTCACCAGACGGGTCTGGGGCCTTGTTGTGTCCTCTGTCTCCCTGAACAGGCTCCTGCCGAGGTCCTCCCTGACGTCTGACAGCGTCCTCTACGGCCTGCCCGGGGGATGCAAGACCATCGAGCTGCAGCGCCAGTGGAGGATCATCAATACCATCAAGCAGGTGCTGTGGGAGATGAGGAACATCAAAGTCTACCAACAACAAAACGTAGATCTGGTCACTCTCCGGAGGAGGATTCAAAACCTCCTCCAAGACGGCGTTGTGGTGGACTTTCTTAAGAATGAGAGACTGGCAAAAGAGAAATGGGGGGTGGACCACTTGAAACTGATCATATAGTCCACACCCCCTGGGCTGAATCCACTCAGAAGAAAAGGAATTTTTTTTTCTTACTTTTAAAAGTTTCCATTTACTGTGTGATTGGAAAGTTTTTTATTTGCTTTAATGTTTTCTTATACTTTGTTTTAGCTTTAATGTTTTCTTATGTTGTTGACTGTCTGTTTTATACTTTTGTCAGTTTGTTAGTGACTGTTTTTAAAAGAATGTGCATTTTAATGTAATTTTGAATTAAAAAACCTATAAAAGAAATTTTAATAAATATTTCCATGGAGAGTTTGCGCTATTTTTGGAGACCCCGTCTTCTGGACTGACAACATTTTCAGGTAACAAAGGAAGAGCTGTGTGCTGATAGGGGTGACAGGGGTTGGCTGTTTCTGATTGTTTGTGTGCTGGAAAGTGGGTGGGGCTAGGCAAAGTCTGTTTGTTGTACCTGGTACGCGAGAAATGCACCATGCGTAAAGCTGACGGCCCCAAGGGGGTGGTTGTCAGGCAGTAGCTAGCGGGCATTGTGTCTCTGCCTTTTGGTTAAGATCAAGCTTTGGAGGGAAGGTGGCGGCGGCGGCGGCGGCGGCGGCGGCGGCGGCGGCGGCGATGATGATGATGATGATGATGATGATGATGATGATGATGATGATGATGTGGCGGGGACGGGGAAGTGGAAAAATGCTGGCTCATCAGGTGTGAACACCATTCGACTTGGATGGAGCATCAGAATAGTAGAAGGTGTTTTCTCTGGATTTTTTTTTGTTGAGAAGGTGTTCCGTGTGGATCCCAAGACTATTTATTGTTTTCAGGATTTTTTTTCACATGTTTTTTTTTTATTTGACGTTTTTTACGGTGGCTGCCTGTTTTGACTTGTATTCTAGACTTGTATTCTTTCTTGCCACCAAGGACTCACCGGTTTTGGAGGGCATCAGGGTGGAGCTCCTGTATAAAAAGGTACTCCATCTCTTGATGATCCATTTGTACAACCCCTTTGCTCAGGAGGTGGACATTTTGTGCTTTTTGTCAAGGTATTGTTTGGATGTCAGGGATGCATCGAAGGCCTTTGATAAATTTGGGTTTTGAACCGGGAAGAGGTGATATAATGTTAGTTTGGTTCTGAGCACCACGTGAGGGACTGTGTGGTGCCTTGCAGTCTTGCAGCCAATGTGTAAGTGGTGACCATTTGTTCCGGGCCAGCCCTGAGAGGCGGAAGACTTTTGTGGAGCTGTTTTCCAATGGAGGGCTTAATGGGGGGCCCACTGGGGGTCCTGCTCCTGCTCTCACAGAGATTGTCCCTCATGATACCGGTGGTTCTTCAGGACCTGAAGTGCCTGTACAGGGGCTGGCAGGCTTTGAGGGGCTTGTTTTGTTCTTGGTGGGCATGGTGGGACAGTGTGAAGGTTAGGGTTAAGGCCTATTTTTGGGGGGTAGGTAGACGGGTGGCCCGGCAGAAGATGCAGGGTTTTCAGGCCCTGCAGGAGAGGGGTCAGGATGTGCATGAGTGCATGGAGGAGGTGAGAGCAGGTTTGAAGGAATTTTTTTGGCAGAGGCACATAGGTTGATTTTCCAGGCACGGGTGGAGGTTTTGGAGCAGGATGAGTCCGAGTCGAATTTTTTTTTCTGGAGGTTGAGAGGGAGGGCTGATTTGATGCCGTGTGTGCGGGATCGGGAGGGGGTCACGCAGGAGGACCGGTGGGGTGTATTTGAGACTGTTAGGGAGCTTTATGAGTGGTTGTTTGTGGTGAAAAAGATGGAGGTGGGGTCTGGTTATCAGTTTCTTGGTGCCCCTGGGCCAGTGTTGGGGGAGGAGGCAAGGGCACATGGTTGGGTGCCCTTGGGAGTGGGGATTTTGTTTGGGTCCATGGACTTATTTTGGGTCCATTCTATAGTAGAGTGTTTTCATTTTGTGCAGGGGACGGTTTTAGGGGTGGATGTGGATTGGAGGGGGTGAAATTGAGGCTGGTTAATGTGTACGCTCCAATGGGGCCTCTGGAGAGGAGGGAATAGTTCTTGGGAATGGACCCAGTTTTCGCCACGAATCGGCTGGTCATTTTAGGGGGTCCTTTGAGGGGCTGGATTTCAGTTTGGGGCATTTGCAGGCGTTGGTGGAGCGTTTTGGGCTGGTTGATGGTTTTGGTTGAGACGGTGATTGCCTCTGGTGCTGGAGAGACTCTTTCTTTTGTTCTTTCCACACTTCAGGGCATATTCTATATATATTCCTTGTACTAGGTTTTGCAACCTTGTTTGTGGGTTGCAAGCCTGGTACACATAGGAATTCATTGTTACTTTTTTTCTTGCCATGGGGTACGGAGACCAGGATTTCAAGGTAAGTGATTATTTTCTTTCTCTGTTTGTGTTTGTTGAGTTTGGGAAGAGTTAGATTGGGTGTGGTGCCTCGATCATGTCGACTGCTTGTGCTGACATGCAGTGGCACACACAGTGTGTGCTTTCTGTTTAAAGAGAAAGAAGGGAAACTGCTGGAGATGTCCAGGCTAGATTTCTCCAGAAAGCTTCTCCAGAATTCCCCAAAAAAACCCAGTTTTCTGCAAAGTATTTATGTCGCAGGATGTGAAATACCTAGAGCCATTTTTACCAACAAAAGAAGGGATAACATTCAGATCAGTTTTGCCACATGCAAGGCAGGCAAGTAACCGGCTGGGCTTGTTGCCTGATTCAAATAACCTGTGTTTAGCGAAAAGAAATTGCGTCTCTGCCTTCCTGGTTAGTAGCTGATTCAGAGCAGATTGGGCTGCACCCAGTTGTTTTTCCAGATCACTACTGCGAAAAAATTTGAATTGATTCACTAGATTATGTATTGTCTTTTCTAGGTCCAATTGTCTCTTAAGACCACCCCTTTTCTACGCAGATGTATGAGATATAATTGCCCCTCCTAAGTATGCTTTTCCAAATTCCCACAATATAGAAGGGCTAATACCAGTTGTATTATTTTCGGTGACAAACTGCTGCCAGTCTGTAGCAATGTACTCAACAAAAGTATTATTACTAAGTAGGGTAGGGTTCAGTTGCCAGTGTCTGCAGACTGGGGTCTCTATAAGGTGGGGAGATAATAATACTAACAGGGGAATGATCAGAGAGAGACTGGATGCCAATTGTACAGTCCACTATCCTGTCCAAAATCACTCTGGAAGATAGAAAATAGTCTATTCTGGAAAAGACCTGGACCTCATTTATAAACCGTGCGTACGCACAGAAAATGCTCCAAAACATACGTACACCGATTTTCACGCACAATTTGGGATTTATAAAACTTCTACTTGATGTGAGAATGTGCGTACCGGTACGATATATTTGACCCTGGCGTACCACATTTAGGGCACATATTTGCTCTAAATAGCACATTATAGTGCTATTTAGAGCTATTGCACACTATAATTGCACTATAGTTTCCTTTTTCTTAATGATTAATTAGGACATTATTATTCGTAATCAATGTTGTTTTGGCCATAAATGATAAATTAACAGATTAACAGATATGAGCAATCAGTGAATTATTAGTCAATGTATTTTGTTCACATTAATAGACTTAAAGCATGTGAGGATAGCAAGACAGCATGATCATGGCTGCCTTGGCAATGAGGATATTGTGAATTGAATGGTGCGACGGCACGTGTCTTCAGGGACTATTACAACTTTTTTTGCCCACGATGATGACTGGCTCATGAGTCAACTTCACTTAACATGAACTGTTCTCTTGGAACTATGTGCTGAATTGGGGCCGGTGCTGGAGCGCCCTACATGTAGCAACCATTCAATACCTTCCCATCTACCCATCTGGGGAGTGTCCAGTGGGAAATAGCAGACCGGTCGTGTAAATCCCAGCCCTCATTCAGTCATGTCATGCCATGACGGATGTTTGCCTCCAGCTTGATGTCAGACCATATTTTATTAATTTCGATCTGCATGCAGCTCTCTATACCTGAGAAATTGACAGCTGCGGCAACCTCCTGCCATGCAAGGTGTTTTTGTATTTGTTACCCTGGTGCCGTGGCCACCTGAAATTATATTTTTTCTAATCTCTGTTTAGGAGACTAAAGCTTCGATTTCGCTGTTTCTTTTTTCCCCTGTTCGCTGCCATTATTGCATTTAAAATGTATTGCTCTGTTCTACACATTATTTATAGATTTTACTAATTGATTTTGACTTCCGGAGCACCATATATACTTATAAGTGGGCGTTTTAGGGTGTGGTTGTGGCGCGCGTTCACGCACGCGCAGTTTTAGGATTAGTTCTGATTTATAACAGAAGACATGCGTATGTGTTGCATACACAAGTTTTATAAAACAGAATTTTTTTTTGCATATGCAAACTCGTGGGTTTTGGCGTACGTAACTACTTAGGCATGAAAGTATGCAAAGTTTTATAAATGAGGCCCCTGGTGATGGATTGAAAAGAATGTATATTCCTTATCCAAAGGGTGTAATGTTCTCCAAGCACCATATAAGTCTGTCGTTAAGAAATTCACACATTTTTACACTGTTTTGGAGAAAAAAAAAATGTATGGAGAAAAAAAATGTTGCCAAATCTGAAGTAGTTTAGGGATAAAAGAGACTTCATATATGTTCGGGTCATAGACACATCTAAAAATCTAAGAACATGTTCACCATACAGATTAGGGATAGACTGATTATCGGCCCAGACGATTATCAGCGCCAGTATTCAGCATTTTGACGCATATCGGCATCTGCCTTTTTTTTTTAATCCGACGGCCGGTAAAAGATCAATTTAAAACTGGGTTATTTTGGCGTTGACGCAGCCGCACCTCTCTGTCTGCAGTCACTACCCTGTCTCCAGCATTGTCCCACCCACAGCACCGTCTGATTGGTTACACGCAGAGCCACGGCATGTGTAACAGCTTATCAGAAGTGAAAGCTGCGCAGGAACAGTGCTCACACACACGGCAGAGAGGAGAAAAGGTTTTGCCGAGTGGAGAAGCTCCGGGGAGTAGATATCTGTTTCGAAAGGAAGTTAAGGCGGCAGACTCTCCTGAGATTGTAATAAACATCCCAGTCCTCTACAACTCACAACAACTAGTAACGTTACTGTGAGCCCAATAACGTTATATAAATATAAGCGGCATTTCTGCTCGCGCGCAGTCCCTCCAGACGTGTCTGTTGATCACTTGAAACAAGGTTGCTGATAATGGCAGCTACATGAGAAACTCTACAACTCACGACTACTAACGTTACTGTGAGACCCAATACGTTAGTGGCAGCTGTCTGTTCCTATGATAAACACCGATTATTAAACTGAAGATGCTGTAGGCTATTTAGTGTTTTTAACGGTTTAACCACTTGAAAACTATGACATGCTGATCCTGGGAGCTCCTGCACTTTTTGTTAGAATTTTAAAACAAAGATGTCTATTTTCTAAGATAAAAAACAAACCTTTAACATGTTGCAAATCTGAAAAGCTGTTTAATAAACATATGCTTAAAGACATTTAAACGAAGTTACGTGTTGGAGTTTGTATTATTCAAAATTTTGACGCCAATATTTTCATTTTTACTGCAAATGAATATCTGCTCCAAATATCGGTTAGCGGCCTCCTTGACTACTAATAATCAGTATCGGTATTGGCACCGAAAAAACCATATCGGTCTATCTCTAATACAGATAGTCTGACAAGAGTACATAGCGCCCCTCATTATCTATTGTTGTTTTATCCAGAATAAAGGGCAGGGCACGATGTAGGAGAATAGCAACCCCCCTGCTTTTTGAATTATAAGAGGAGGAGAACACCTGACCTACCCAGCTTCTCCTTAGAAGGTGGGTTTCTTGGAGAAAAGCTATGTGGCATTTCTCCTTCTTAAGGAAAGATAGAATTTTCTGGTGTATGATGACATGGCTTATGCCTTTCACATTAAGTGAAACAATTTTCAGATCACTCATGTACATTCTTTGCACTTTGTGAAACGTCCCTAAGCTGGTACACATACATTAGTGTAACAGATAAGTGGCAAGGCAGCTATGGATCTATTATTCACATACACATCGTAATGATAATACACATACAGTATAACGGAAAATAACACAGCAAATGAGGCCTTCGGTAAAGATCCATCCCCAACCGATGAACCAAATCCCAATACAAAACAGAACCCCCTAAAAACAAAAACAGATAACCATTCAAAGCGATTAAATGTCCTGGGACAAGCGAAGCTAGGAGGTATCCCCCCTCCATTAAGAGAGAACCACACATCAGCCGAAGGTGTCTCCAATCCCTCTGCTGATGGTTGCCCTCTACACCTCTCCCACCCCCAAGCTGATTAATAGTATTAACATGATTACATGTTCACATTCTGATGAGTAATCCACGATTTAAATTGAAGTAAACCTGCTCTAGAGCCCCAAATTTCTATTAACTCTGATGTAGTAAAATCGGGTTTTTGCTAAACCTGCCCTCTGAAATACCCCCCTTGGGAACCTAAAGACCCTTAGCCACATTGTAAATTAGCTTAGCCACATTATAAATTAGCCTAGCAAGCTACCTAGCTAGCAAGCTACTAGTTGGATATAGTATCTACTGAGTGGATACTCAGAACGGGCCCACCCACAGGCCGGCTAGAGGATGCTTCTGCATGGACAGGTTTAAACTGTCATGAATTTAAATGTGCAATAATCAAAAACAATAACTTACTAGCCACAAAGATGACATTTCCTTCATACACAGGCCATCCATCTTTGGTCTTTCTCCCTTGGTGCCATTCGATGTTTGCTAGGTATTTGTTGATTGGATTACCATCTTCATCCATCTTTGAGTTATCGTATTACCATATCTCCTCAGATTTAATTTCATTTATGGCTCTCTTGTCCTCACCTGTCCACTGGACCAGAGCAAATATCCTTCTATAATGTGCAATAACACAACAATAATTAAATGCAGTATTAGTGCATTTTTCTTACTGGTGTGTATGGTAATGTCAGCATTCATAAAATAGGCAGCTAAAGATAGCTAAATTACTGTAGCTTGCTATAATATTGCTGAAGTACTATGTTACCAAAGATGTGCCTGTGACAAGCTAGAAAGCTAATGATAACATTACCAACATTATCCATTCTATAAAAATGTACTTTACAGGTCATTCATTAGAAACTTATATGCAATATTTCTTAAAGCCTTTCGTTAAAGAATGCATAGGAATTTCTGAGCATGGTTTTCAGTGGCAGGACCCAAAGAACAAATCAAGTAAGACTGTAAAAGTCTATGCATTGTGTGATGTATGTGACTCTGTTGCAAAGCCAATGGTGCACAGTTCAGTGGTGCAGATGGGTGTAGTTTTTGACTTCATATGGGAGAGCATTTGAGGAAGGGCAGGGGAATGATGTGTGTATCCACACTGTAAAAAATCCAACTTGTATTTTTTGGCCTAAAACAGTAATTAAAGTTGGAAAAACTTGAAAATATAAATTATTGACATTTAAGACCATAATGTTAGCACAACAAAGCAAGCAAGTTGTTTGCTCCAAAACAGTTTGGTAAATTGTTTATACTTATATCTTTAAGTTGGGGTTCAATACAAGGGACAACAGTTCTGCCAACCCTTATTTCTTCGTTGTGAAATGCGGGAAAGCCATCTTTCCGAGTTTGCATTTGGCTCTTGAAGTCTCAGCGTGGCTGTGCTGCATGAGCTGGAGTCCACATAGGTAAGTTTTAACCAACCTTTTATTAAATTAAGTTAAAATGATACGAGAATTTTATTCTGAGTAGTGTTGTGCAGTACGCTGTAAATTAATGGAGAAGGCCACCTACTCATTTTCAAAATTCAAACACAAACAGTTTCTCAGTCAAAGCTATAACGGCTAACTGATGCTAACGGCGCTGCAACAGTTAGCCACGAGCTTGTCTGGGCAAATACCATTCAAACAGAACAGGCATGTTATCTTCTGACTAGATGATATTGTGTTGATTCATGTTCGCTAACTTGTTACAGCTACAAGAGTAGTGGGGTATTAGTGCAATATCAAAATTGTGGTCGCAACATTAGCTGACATTTCATGTCATCTTTTAGAAGAATTGGCAGTGTTACTACACCGTGGTAACTGATAATAACACTTTCAATTCAGCCAATTCAGCACCTGCATTACTCCGTCTATGCTCCAGGACCGAAGCAGGCGAGCAGGTTGGTTTGTCAGTGGGGACAGAGAGAGAGCGAGAGAGCGGAGCCGGCCACAGGCTGCAGTTTGGTCCGCTGTGCAGTTAGTTTACTGCCTGCCTCTACTCAACTCTCTCTACCGTCTGCTCTGCCGGTCTCAGTAAATGACTGACTGTATGTTGAGAAAGTGGTGATTTAATAAGTTAACGTTAAACTATAACATGATTATTATCTGCGCGGGTGGAAGAACTCAGATATTATAACCAATGTGAGCGTGTGTCAAGGAACAGTTATTTTGCTCTCTGCTGATCTAATCTGTAATGCATCAATCTCCCATATTTATGACGATATGTTCTATGATGTCCTGGTTGTACTGAATCACGGTGTTTGAAAACGTTGAAATACATTTTATTGACTGTTCTGTTTTATACTGACTGCTAACTTTCTTAACCTAGACTGTTGTAGGTGCTGGTTTGTTGAATAGATTCCTTAATTAATATGTCAATAATTGTAATTCATTTTGACTGCAGCAAAATGTATTAAAAATTAAAAATGGGACAGAATATTATATTGTCAGTCTTGTCAACTCTAGTGTCCAGTCTACTGTTTGCATTGCCATGATATTGATAAAATGTTAAAGATTTCTACTCTACTGAATGCTTTACTAATCCCCAGCAAATTGTCATCCTTGTTTTTCAGATTGAAATTAATGCAGTGCAAATTCTGCAAGTTTACCCACGCCGTTGAACCTGTTCTGCTAAAACACTATCGACTGCATCACAGAGGTTCAACCTGGCCTTGCATCCACAGGGACTGCTGTTGCACTTTTAGAACCATTAGTACTTTGAAATTACATCTTTCAAGATTACACAGGACTGTCCCAAGGCAAGAGAACTTATCATTTCAGTGACACAAGTCAGGGTAGTGAGTGATTTGCAGTCTAATGACACAGACTAGCCATGTAATGTTGATCCTGAAGCTGGATTTTCATCGACAACTAGTCCTAGATTGGATCCCACAGAAAAAGGTGAACCTGACTGTGCACAGAATGTAGACTCCGAAATACTTGAGCACAGATTAGCTTCCCTTTTTCTTCGTATGCAATGTCTGCTATGTGTCGAAAAATGCCATACAGACAATTATAGAAGAATTTAATGATATTTTGTCCCTTTCCAAGTTTCATACAACTGAAAGTCTCAAAGAGGTCTTTGCAAAACATAACTTCTTCCTCAACTTCGATATTATTCAAGAGATAAGTGACATTGTATTTGAAAAAAATCCGGTACTTGTTGCTACATCAGAAAAGGTACATTGTCAACAGATTAAAGGAGAAACAGATATTTCAGGGAGCATTTCTCCATCATTGAACCAACTGATTTACTGTACGACCAGACTTCACGAAAAGCTTTTGTTTATGTTTCTGTGATTTATGTTATTGAGCTTTTATTGAATAGAGCAGAGTTTTTAGAAAAGCTTGATTTCTGCAAAGAGTCTACTCCAGGGTTTTACAAGACTTTTCAAGATGGTAATTAGTTTAAGCAAAATGAACTTTTTGGAGAACAGGAGCTGTTTATTGCATTAGGTCTATATATAGATGATTTTGAATTGTGTAACCCATTAGGCACATTGAAGAAAATTCATAAGATTACCGCTGTTTATTGGGTTATTCTTAATTTACCCTCACAGTTTGGTTCCACTTTACACTCCATTCATATAGCTCTTCTTGGAAAGACTTGTGATCACGGCTGCTCTTCGTCAGAAAGGAATTCAACATTTCTTAATCTACCCAGCAATCCTGAAGGTCACCCACAATGGACATACATCAGAGTTGAGGACGCCGGCTGATGCTGACCGCAATATCCGAGATTTGGGATCGCCGGGCCTTAAGTAAACGGTAACATAGCCTGCTAGCCCCAATTGCAAGCAGCGAGAAGATAGCCAACTGAACTGGACTTGATTCATTAGTAGTTAACTGGAGTCTAGCGACTCTGGTCTTAGACTTACTAACGTTAAGTCCATTAGTTACAATTATTTTTTGTAGTTATTGTGGTGGTGCATGTTCATTTGGCATATCAGCATGTGTATGCTATAAAAGAAACATCTAGCCTATATTACTCATTTCCGAGTGAAAACAGGCTTGCTCTCGAATCTGCGGTGTTTATTACTTTGATAGTAGGAATTGAGTTTAAAATCTTTTTCGTTGAACAATATTATGTTTTGTTATGTCACAATTTGTAGTACAGTACATTACAATCTACGGTTTCCACAAGCACTGCTGTGATTTTATGTGCTCCCCCTTTGGGTCTTACCTAGAGGTACTTAGCCTGTAGCTGGTCCACAGCGCTTGTACGTTTGCATGGGTGTTTTTTCTTTTTTCCCTGGTTACTGCATTTAAACTGAGTTAGATGTGATTATAGCAAGTGGTGCAATGGGAACCTTATTATTTATGCAGTTTTTGGTATGGTTAAATACTGAAACGTTTGAATCACAGCAATGCAATGGAGAGGTTATATTGTGCATCCCACACGTGGTAATAGTGTAATTGCCTCTTAGTTTCATCTTTTGTCTGGAAAGGGGGTGCGGTTATTATTGTTGTTTATGGTGTTATTATACTGAGGATGATGATTATTATTCTATTGCAAAACCAGCTTCATAATATTCCTTTGGACATTTAATTTTCTATTGGGTGAATGTGTATATGAGCATGTGTGTGTACGTTTGTATGCATGTGCATTTGTATATACATGTGCATGTTTGTTTCTCCATGTGTGTTTGTATGAATCCAGCAGGGTATCCTACCCAACCCCCCCCCCCCACCACTTCTGTCCCCTTCTGTCTGTCATTAGAAATGTCTTGGATTTATGCTACTGAGTATACTGTCTTTTTTCTGTTATTCTGGATGTTGGAGGTGTGGAGCATCCTCGTAGTAGGAGCCAAGGAAAGACTGATAGTTACTTTGGCTGGTCATTACAGGGATGTTTTTATTTTTCCCCGGCCAACCAGCATTTTTTGTTTGTTTCTTTGTTGCATGTTTTACTTGTTCTGACACTACACAAGTATCTGAATATTGTTCATTTAGGCGTTACTTTCACCAACTTTTTGTTTATCTTGTATTACTTTATGCAAGCATGTAGTGTATCATTGTCTTCATGACTATTCATCTTTGGATGTGCCATACACTCTTCCCTTTGAGCTATGAATTTCAGGATTACATTCAGAAATCGTTTGAACATGGATGATGGCTGATTTCATTGTGGTTTCATTTAAATTAATGGTGCTAACAGTCCAAAAAAGAGAGCTAAATGTCTCAATTTTTTACATTGTAAGCAAACTGATTTTGCTTTCATTCAGGAGACCCATTAGAAATCTTGTGATATCCTAATTTTTCAAAACAAATATTTTAAAGTGTTGACAAGCTCTTGTGCTACCAATAAGACAAAAGGGGTTGCAATATTGGTTAATAGGAAGTTAAATGTAATTCCTCATTACACCAGAGGAGATGGTAGATTCTGCTATGCATTAATTACTATTAACGGTAATAAGTTCTGTCTTTCCTTATTATGTGGTCCCAACGATTTGGATCCTTCGTTTTTTGAGTATGTCAAGTTAGAACTGTTAAAGTTTGGAGACAGTTTGTTAATATTGGGTGGTGATTTCAATTTGACTGTTGATCCCAGTATAGATAAGTCGCATCATACTTCTCAGTGTAGATGTTCCCCCTCCCCATCATATTTACAGTCCTTTATGACTGATTTAAATATTATTAACCCATGGCGACTCAGAAATCCAGGGGTCAAAGACTTGACCTTTTTCTCCACAAAACCCATTCTCGCATTGATTATATTTTTGTTTCAACAAGCTGCTTAAGGTTTGTCTCTGCCAATGAGATCTTGCTGATGCTCTTATCTGACCATGCCCCGGTGCTGCTTACTTTATCTCTCACTCCAGTTGCTCCCCATGCCAAGAGGTGGCGTTTTAACATTTTTCTTTTGCGTGATGAACAATTTCTGTCCTCCCTCACTTTAGAGCTTAAGAATTTTATTGAACTAAATGATACTCCGAATATTTCCTCTCATATGTTGTGGGAAGCTGTTAAGTGTTTTATTCGTGGCTATTCTATTTCCTATGCTTCGAATTTATCTAAGATGAGAAATAAGAGGATAGCTGTCCTGGAGGAAACAATCTCTCAGGTAGAATCACTTCAAAAGCAAAATTTTGATGAAGAATGTCAGGGGAGGCTGGGCTATCTTAAGGCAGAGTTTCACGATCTTGCTAGTGCGAGAGTCGAGTTCTCTCTTTTAAGGACAAGACAATCATACTATGAAAACTGTGAGAGGCCAGGCAGACTGCTGGCATTAAGACTTAAACAGTGTGAACGCTTGTCTTCAATTGATATGATCAGAAAGGACTCAGGATGCTCCAATCACTTTGGAAGAATTGAAAAAAGCTGCTTCCTCTATGCAAAAACATAAATCCCCTGGACTAGATGGAATTCCCCCAGAGTTATTGGTGGCACCGTGGGATCACATTGGCCCATTGTTACTTAGATCTATTGAATATTCTCTTGAAACTGGAACATTTCATCATGGCCAGAAGTCTGCACTTATCTCATTGTTACTTAAGAGTGGTAAGGATCCTTTAGAATGCTCCAGCTGGAGACTACTCTCCCTGCTGAATTCTGATCTGAAAGTGTACGCTAAGGTTTTAACTAAGAGATTAGAGACAGCTGTCCCAAAATTGGTACATCCTGACCAGACAGGGTTCATTAAGGGCAGGCTAGCAGCTGACAATCTACGAAGACTTCTTCATGTTGTAGATACAGCATCAACCTCAAAAATCCCTCGTGGAATTTTATCTTTAGATGCGGAAAACGCGTTTGACCGCCTGGAGTGGGGATATCTGTGGGCAACACTTGGGCGTTTTGGCTTCATTGATAAGTTTATTCACATGGTAAGAACTTTATATAATGGCCCCACTGCTGGCGTCCATACAGGTCACATGATCTCCCAGCAGTTCCACCTCGAAAGAGGTACAAGGCAAGGTTGCCCCTTATCTCCTATTTTGTTTGCACTCTCACTTGAACCACTTGCCCAAGTGGTCCGAGAGTCTTCTTATAAAATCTATATGTTTAAATAACACACATCACTACATTTCTCTATATGCAGATGGCATCATTCTTTTTTTTTATTAGATATTTCACATTCTTTTCCACATGCTTTAGCCTTATTCAACAAATTTGGATCATTTTCAGATTACAAAATGAACTGGGGTGAATCTATATTGATGCCATTGAACTTCACAGATAACTTCTGTTACTGTTTTATCCTCTCCCTCTATTCAAATACACTCTTCTGGATTTACTTGGGCTGCTCACAGACACTTTTCCTGATTTTAGCTTGCGCCCAAAGCACCACTTTGCTGGACATTATCCTTACCTTCTATGCTGCTTTGGTCCATTGGTGGAATTATGGAATGAGATTTTAATCAAAACATTGCTTTTTCTAGAAGACTATGCATGATGTTCAAAAAAAATGTACTTCTCACACTGTCCTTACAACACCAGCAGATGATGGCATGCCAGTTTGATAGCCAGAGTCTTTTCAAGCCAATGTTACATGTAGAGAAAGTAACCAACATCAAAACATCTTCTTTGGATGCTGCCCTGCGCACAGTGATTAAGAGAAAGTATCCACATCTTGAAACTGTGTCCCTTTCTAAAGACATTTACTTTCATGGGACCCGATATGTGGAGGGTATGATTCTTTCATCTGGACACTGCAGTGGACTGCCAGAATTCTATAAAATAGTGACCATAGGAGTTAACCCTGAAAAAGTAGCCTTTGTTGGCAAAAAGCTCACATCTTGGTACCTTGAACATTTTAGGTCTTTTGAGCTTTTTGAGAGCATCTACGCAGACATTGAGATTTTTGAACCTGAGGCTCTCAACGACCATCATCCTTTGGTTGCATACGCAGTGGGAGGGAAGGTGCTGGTGACTCCAAAAGTGTGCCCGCTCCATTGAAGTGACACAGAATGGTAAGTGAAAATTTTATTACATTTTAACAAAATTCTGTTGCTCTGCCTCTCATTTTCTACCTTTCTCCCATTCAAAGAAGATTCTGTCACATAATTTTATTTTGAAAGATTTTCTCTTTGTGTTTCTGTTAGTTTTACTTCCTGTGTTTTCCCTCCTGAGTTGATTTCCTGATTTGTTTCACCCGTGTTGTTTGCAGTCACCGCTTATGTGTATATATAGGTTTGATTTTCAGTTCAGTCGTATCCTTCTGTGTTTTTTGGCTGCACCAGCTTGCTCTGCCTGTGGAGACATCTGCTTTTCTTGTTAATATTTCATCTACTTTTCTTGTTAATATTTCATCAGCTTGTTAGAAGCCCATATCTGATTTATTATTATGATGCTCTGCAGGTACAACTGACACACAACTTGCTACATTGTTTATGAATTTAACTTAATGGAAATTGTCTTGTTTTTTACCTTCTGCAACCTAAACCTTCTGTCTTTTGTCGTTGTTTCTTGTGACACAGGCTGGATTATTGCTGCTGGTGAAAGTCTCCCCAAGAATGTCCTGTAAAGTGGCACTTCCTGAAGTACCTGGATCAGTTGAACAGTGGCAAAACATTCTTCAGGAAAATCTTCAGCTTCAAGGCAGCTTCACACTACAGTATGAGGACCCAGACTTTAATAATGCTCTCTGTGATTTGATTGACATCCATGAGTTGCCACCTGAGCGTGCTATCTTGCACATTCTTTGGGATGACACACCGCCACTTGTTCAGCAAGCGTCAGACTTTCTTGATTCAGGGTCTTCCCTGGACACAGCCAGTTAATCCAGCTGAGAGTCACTTCAGAGTCTCTCAGCTTTTATCAAGAACTATCTGCGAAGCGTCTCAGAGTGGCCTTCACCTTTTCCCATTCCATCATTCTCCAATGATGTGGAGTTGAAGTTGCGCAAAGGCAATGAGGCATATGAAGACACCAAGAAAAGTATCAGCTTAACATGAGACATGAAGATAGAAATTTTGGACAAGATTGCTCAGGCAGTTTTTGAGGTGAAAGCGTATCCTGATCAGGACCAAATTGAGTCAGTTCCTTCTGCTCTCATCACTAGACACCCCTGCCTTTGAGAACCAGGGAGTGAAACAGGGTGTGATGGATGGAAAATGAGCATAAAATACAAACTTGGCAATTACAGGTCCAAGCTGCATCAGGCGGGCTGTACCGAGGTTAGCATTAATCAGAAAAAGAGGAGCTGTGAAGATAATGGTGCAGGTCCTTCTCTGAAGAGAGCAAAGCGATGTGAGATTAACTATGTCCCTGACTTTCCAGAACACCAAAGTGATGACTCATTGGAGGATGAAAGACTAGCTCTGGTTGAGGAGTTAAAGACGGAGAATAAGAATGTTGCACTCATCAGACAAAAGATGGCACTGACCTTCTCCTTGAAGAGCAAGGAGCTCATGGCAAATGCCATGCTCTGCCAAATGCATGTAATGTAATGTAATGTAATGTCATGGAGCTGCAGCCTATGGTGTCAGAGGTTCTGGAATGGTAGCCTGCTCTCTTTTGCGAGGCAGAGGTAAGCAGGTGGACAAAGAATATATGTTTTATGATTTAGTCTTTTTAAAATGAGTAGAAGAGTTGTGTGTTTACAATGCATATTTTAACATGAGGATGGTGTTGAAATTGTATTGAGGACTTAAATTTCCTGTAAACATTTTTCAACAGATTGGGGAAGAGTTTTATCGCATCACAAACTGGAATGTAATGGACAACTTCAGAGCAGCCCTGAATCAGCACACTTGGAGACTCCTGAGACTCTATCGGGCGAGGACGACAGCTTTTTCTTTTGAGATGGATCGGCTCCTTAGCAGCCTGGATCAAGAGGTGAATTTTAGATGTAGAATTTTAATAACTCTGAACATTATGGATATAAAAAGGAATTTTAGCTGTAGTAGTAATTTTGGTAGCAAATTTTACAATGTTAAGTGATCTTTGTTGTGACAAACCCTCAATAAATGCATGGGTATCTAAGGGACTGACACAATAGCACAAACAAGCGAACCAGTTCAGGTAGTGGTTAACCAAAGACATAAAATTACTGAGATGTAGTGGCTTTCTTATTAAACAAAGGGGTTCTTAATCTTTTAAAGATCTTGTTCTGTAGGAATCCTCTGTCAGACACTGATAATAATCTTAGCCTGTCAGTGACACAAAGCACTTTCAGTGGACACATTTTGATAGTGCGCAAGCATGGGGCCCGTGTTGAAAAATGCCAAATTACCCTTTAAAAGGAGTAAACCTTTGACGTGCAGTCAACAGGAATTTTGTAATGTTTCATGCAACTCTGTTTCAGACATCTGACGTCACTGCACATCGAAAAACTGCAGCATTGAAGGGCCTTCCCTTGTATCTCCATGACAATCAGGAGAAGCTCTTCAGGAGCTGTCTTGTGAGTGGCTATGAATAGACATTGTAAATATATTATACTGTATTTATAATGCTGTATTTAACATTGACTTCAACCACTACCTCTCTCTCTTTGAAGACATTCTAGACTATTTCACTGTCATCCTTGTTCCCTTCATCTTTCCCAATATCTAGAGTGTAAATACTATACAGTAGTTTTACTGTTGTGGCTATGACTTGATGTAGCTTAATTGTCAGTTGATGTGTAAATGGGATTCAATTTTTGGTTGTGGGGTATGGGATGGAAATGGTTAATATTTCAAACTCATAAATCCTACTTGGAAAATTGTTTGTTCAATAATTTGGTATTTTAGAATATTGGCTTGTTACTAATGACCATTGCAGTTTGACTTGCAATTCATGTGTTGGCCTTTTCCTGTCTACACAAGGACACTGACCCAGAAGAGGAGCAGATGAAGGGCCTCATTGTGGGTATCCTCACTGTGTAGGAGGATGTGTCAGTATTTGCTGTGTTTATGTTTTTCAGTTTTGTTCAACTGTGTTTGTGTTTTCATCTCCTTCATTTCCCCGGTCCATGTGCTTTTGTTTTTGTTTACCCTTGTGTCTGCCCCGCCTTCGTCATTACCTGATTGCTGAGTTGTTCCACCTGCCCTGTTTCTCACCTGTGTCTTGTTTGCTCATTAGTCTTATGTGTATTTATAGCCTGCCTTGTCCTGTGTTTTGTGCAAGTTCATCTTAGTTTGTTTCCACTCTGATGCGCTATGAGTCTTTTGTCCTGTTCCTGCCTGCCTGCCTGTTATTACCCTGTCTGTTTTCTGGTTTTTTGATTCTTTGCCTGTTTTTTTTTTTTCTGTTGCTGTGTCATCTGGTTTTCAAACTTCTGCCTGATTTTTGACCATTCTTTCGGATCATTCTTTCTTTGTGTTTTTGTGCTTTCGCTGAGACTCCCCGGTCATGACCATTGCCTGTTTTTCGATTTACGTTTGTGGATTTTGGACTTTGGCTGCTATTAATAAAACTCTTAAGAATTACGTCCGCATCTGAGTCCTAGCTGAGCCTTGACAGGATGATAACAACACAGCTCCTCAGAGTTCAAAGTGTCAGGAGTGTTGCTGCTGTTGTGGAAAAGGAGATTGTCCTTGAAGATCTCCCTGACCTGCCAACTGCTTTTCTTACCTCTTTGGACTGATCTATGCTTTAAACCTTTAGTACCCAAAAGATCACCGGTACACATTTGAAAGTTTTCAAGGAACTTGGTACAGACCTCTCTGCAAGGGTCAGATCCCTCGAATACAAACTCCCTCAGTGAATCCACGAGTTAAGTCATAATGTTGGATCTGGAAATGTCTGAAAAGTTCCCCTCTGTCCAGCAAACACAATGTTAATTTACTCTGTCTGTTACTCACTTTGACTTAGTCACTTTCAGCTCTTATGTACCTCAAACTCCCACTGTCTTATTTAGCATTTTATTGGGTTTTGGTAAATGTCTGTAAAATGTTAAATGTTAAGATTCAGTGTTTGTAAATTGGCAGATTATTGCGCAGTGTTACAAAAGCATTTGCTGATTATTTTGGCTCTCGGTAACCTTGTCAACAGATTTATTAGATTCATAGCTCAGTATCATACTTGTTCTGCATGGTCTTGTATACACGACTCCTGTTTTTTATTTTGGGGAAGAACTCAATCTCAAAGTTTGTGATGTGAATACAATGTAGCACAAGTTGACTGCTAGGACTGGGACAGTTGGGTCTCATTAGTTTTTGAATTTACTTGGCCCTGTTGGAAGGGATTTGATGCGCTGGTACAGTGTCCATAAAACAAATGTTTTGATTGTATATGTTCGATCTGTAATTGATTCGGTGTGCAATTTTAAATTCCTCTTAAATTATTCTTATATACTAATTAAAGTGGATTCTCTGTAAGAATTCAGGTATTACAATGCAAAATTATAAATTACTACAACTTTTGAGTTAGAAGTAAGGATTAAAAGTTATTGTAATGTAAAATTATAAGTTAGTACAATTTACAGGAGAGTTGACAAAAATCAGAATCTGAGTTGAGCAAACTCAAAAGCAAAACTAAAAATATTTAGTTTAATTTCCCAACTTAAAATTTTATTGAAGTTTGTTGCCTTGAAATTTTGAGTTCACCCAACTTTTCTTTTTTTACAGTGCACAAACAACTGTTGAATTGGCTGAGGTTGCTCTGTGGGAGGGAAAGGTCATCTTAGGGGTAAAAGGGCCTTCTATTCTAGCCACTTTGCCTTCCTTTGATTTGATCAATGGAATGGTTCCAGATTACATTCACCGTGTGCTTTTAGGTGTTTGCAGACAAGTAGCCAGCCAATGGTTTGACTCCAAAAACCATGTAAATGTATGGTAACTGGGTAATGAAACAAACAATTGATGATCACCAACAAATGTTTTCTCCAGACATCCATGTTCAATTACACTTCGAAAGTTTTGGAAAGCCCATGAATGGTAAGTGTGGCTTTTATACTAGTGTAAGTGTTACCAGTGTTACAAGACATCATGCCAAGGAAACATTTTAATCATTGGGCTTTGCTTGTTGAGGGAATAAGCATTTTACTTGGTGATAGTCAAAGAAGGACAGATTTAATGTTCACTTGCTGCTCAATGTATGTAACAGCAGAGGTGAACTGTCAGGGCCCTCTAGGGGCTAAAATATGCTCAAAAATATTTAAAAAGTCACCAGTTCTAATTTTAGTCTATCAGTTCATAATTTGATAAACATCTAAACAAAATGTTTCTGAGGAAATAAACCTTTCAAACCTGCCTGTTTAGTTTGTGTTGGAATGTGAAGGGTTAAAAGAAAGATACTCCTTTCTCTCCCTATCAGAATTTTGCCTCCTCTGAAGTTGCTGGGAGGAAAATGCTATGTTTTCAGCTCTGTAATTGGTGGTCTAGCTATAAATTTACAGAGGGCTGAGCAATAATAATTCAATGAGAGACTAATTTCAAATGACAGTAAAACTGACCAATCATATCTTCCCTCTCAGTGGGTTGGCTTTGTTATCACTAACTTTATGACAAGTTGTGCCCACTGTAGGGGACATGAATCACAAGCTAGCAGTAAAAAAAAAAAAAAAAACGCAGATACACTGGCTACCATCTGTGTTGGCGTACATGGAGAGAATTATAGCCACAGCCTGCACAGTGGTCACATGCAAAACCCAAGGAGGTGGTTTTCTGGAGATTTCTCCAGAAAGCTTCTCCAGAGGGCCCTAAACTTCTCTCCCATTGATTTAAACTGTGTATTGACGCTCCCTTTGGGCAAGGGATTTGATGTAAGCTTTGTGTCCGCAACAGTGTCGAGAGTTTTGAGTTTCTGACCAGGTCAGAAAATGTTAAAGCCAAGTTTTCTGCTTTCGATGTGGAGAAACTGACTGATAATGCTGCGAAAGTTGTCATTGTTAGAATGTTTAATGAAACAGTGAATGCAGAAGATATTTGTGTTTGGCTGATTAAACAAAATTGGGTAGCACTTTACATTACAGCTCGGAATAAATGGGTAATAACATGGTAAAAACAGAGGAACAAGTTGAAATTACTAGTAATTACTTGTGATTTAAAAATAACATTTCTTAGATATTACATCAGAATAAAGGGGTAACAACATGATACCACTGGTGCAACAATTCAAAATTACCAGTAATTACCTGTGATTAATCAATGTAATTTCTTAGATATTGCATCAGAACAAAGTGGTAATGGATTGGTAAAAAGGTGCTAACAATCTGAAATTACCAGTAATTACCTGCTATTAAAATATGTAATTTCGTCTATATTACATTGGGTAACTACGTGATAAACTGGTGTAACAATGTGAAATTACCAGTAATTACCTGCTATTAAAATATGTAATTTCCTATATATTACATTGGGTAACTACATGATAAACTGGTGTAACAATGTGAAATTACCAATAATTACCTGCTATTAAAATATGTAATTTCCTATATATTACATTGGGTAACTACATGATAAACTGGTGTAACAATGTGAAATTACCAGTAATTACCTGCTATTAAAATATGTAATTTCCTATATATTACATTGGGTAACTACATGATAAACTGGTGTAACAATGTGAAATTACCAATAATTACCTGAAATGTTAATAAGTAATTTCGTAGATGTTACGTCAAAGTAAAGGGGTAACGATATAGTAATAAAATCATTTTAGCTGTAATTATGAGTAATTACTGGTGCTCTTAAAACGTAATTGTGAAGGTATTTACATCAGAAGACAATGGGAAATGCCATGGTAACAATGTCAAAATGTACAATTACCAGTAACTAGGTGAAAAATTAAAACATACTTTCATAGATATTACCATGTTAAATGGATTACCGCTGCCATGTCATTTTTTAAAAATACCCTTGTATAATGTGTTAAATGGTAATTTCTCATATGTATGAGTAGCAAATCCATTGGAATATGCATCAACCCCACAGTAATATTACAGAAACAAAGAATTACCATGTTATTACTCAGATCTGGTACCCACCAATAGTTATGTTGTAATATCTGTTATCACATTACAGTAACTTACCTCAACATTTAAAAACATCCTTCTACTTGAAAGGCATCTTTCAGTGTTTCACAGAAACAAAGTTTGCATTACACTGAAATGAAGGGGTATCAGAGCTGGAAAGTAAAGTGAGCCCTGTTCCTATATTGTTATATGATTATTAACCGTCTGATATGGTAAGAGGTTTTTGGTACGTTGCACTGAAACAAAGTTAACGTTACAGTGAAATGAAGGGGTATCAGAGCTGGAAAGTAAAGTGAGCCCTATTTCCATATTATTATATGATTATTAACCGTCTGATATGGTAAGAGGTTTTTGGTACGTTGTTTAAACTTTAAACTCACTTAAAAGTTTAAATTCCCCCACAACAAGAGAAATGAAACAACAAGGCAAGTTTCATTTATGAAATATTTACTTTAAACACATGAAAAACACATGCATGATGTAATCACACCTGGCTTTCAACACATCATTTGAAAAGCGTGGCATTGGGGCTCAGCTGTGTAGGTGTAAAAAAAAAATACAGAAAGGTTTTTTAAATTTCTGGGAATTTCTAGCAACTGCTATAAAACAGTAGCTACTTATATATATTGCAGTAGCTACTTAATGAAGAAAGGTAAACCATTAATGAAATCAGACTTGTCTGTTATAATCCTGTTTGAAAAGTGTATGAGAACAGTCCAGGTTACAAAGAAGCCAAGCTCAAATTTTGTCTTACCAATATAAACATTCAGACTTCATATTGAGCTCGAATGTCCTTAAAAAGGCGCCCAAGGATGCCATTTCTATGTTGCTGACCTAACCAATGGTTCCATTCAATAAAGGACAAATTGGTTTTCAATGTTCTGATGGTGAGGTTTCCTCTGTAATGGTAAACATCCTTTTTATATGATCTCCAGGCTCTTTCAATATGCTGCGAATGTGCACCTGTCCTAGGATGAATAAAAAACCTCTGATGATTGACCTGGTAATGAATAAAGCCTTCTTGATGAAGGTGTCTGTACGCTGGCCAGGAATCACTCATGATGGTGCTACCAAGTCTTACATGTCTTCGCACAATTGGAATTAAGCGTTGTGCAGTTCTGCGTTTCACAAACTTTAGAACTGGTCGCCTCCGCTGTCCTTTCACCTCCAGTAATCCAAAAACCCAGCCCTGTCTTCTCCAGGTTCTCCCGAAACGCCCCCGTGAATACTATAAAATGGAACAACATATGGAAAAAAGCTGAAGCTAATTTTATTTTTTTCCTAGAGGACTTAACTGTTGCACATGTAAATTATCATTTAATTATTTTAAAATAACTTACTGACACAGACTTCTAGCAATAAAACTGTTAAATGTTCTGATAATATTAAACTAATAATAGTAATGTACACATGATGTTTGGAATCACTGGCAGCTAAACAAGCTAGTTACAATACATATTGTAATATACATAAATCCTTATAATTATACCTTCCTCTTGTGGCAGAATTTGCTTTCATCTATCACCACAAAAGCATTTCCTCCACCCATTTTCCTTTCTATCCTCTCTTCCTTTATCTTCATTGCACGCACACACACTGCTTTCAATTTTTTTGTCATTTTGGACAATGTACGACTGCTTCCTGATAGACCCTCTTCCATTAAATCGATTTGGCGAAGCCTCAAACCCTGGGGAAATCTAAAATTAAATAATAATAAAAAAAAATATTGGGTCAAACAATTTCATTGATCCTGGATGTGTTTCATACAAATGTTACATGCTTCCATTTAATACCTCCAACGCAGTCTTACACAATCTCACTATACATTACACACATAGCTAGCTAACCTAGCTGGTTATTCCATCTAGCCATCATGGGCAACATGATACATCATAACCTGAACTGATTGGTGTCCCAATGAGCAGCCTTGCATTAGTTACATGTACTAACCTGTGCATAAACGTAAGCCAAGATCCCAAAGATATATGTCATCCGCTAAAAATCGAACCACCTCTGACCGACTTTGAAACAAATCTGATGTCTCCTGCAAACCCTGAAAAGAAATCTTACTTCATTTTTGAGAAGCTAGCTAGACAGTTTCACGAATTAACTTGATCAATACAAGGTAACTTGATAATTTATTTCTGCAAATCAACATTGTTTTTATTTATAGAAACTTGCCAGGTTTATGTTTTCCCATAAATCATGAATTATCACAATCCCCCCTTAACAATTTCGCCATGGACTGTGTAATGTTCGTGAGCCCACCCCAGCCACATAATGAGTCATAATCGAACGGTTAGGAATCCAACATTCGATAGAAAAGTCATGCTAATTACAGGAATGCGTTGCTGAACGTCCAGGATACGTTCTGTGGAATAGGACTTGTGCGAAAACCATATCATCGTGTACACGCAAAGCTATATCAAATACTGTAGTGTACCTGTATTGCTTAGATAGCCAAGATACAGTACACATACAGTGTGTGTGTGTGTCTGTAGATAAATACTGTATAATATACAATACTGTATACATAATATAACGTTGTAAATATACAGACGTATATGCGACCAGACGTTGCCCGGATTTAATGCGACGCATAACTACGGATAACTTTGCTGCACTGCTTCATAGTTGTCAATAAAAGAAGCTGACTAAAAGCTAGAACTACTCTTTGTGAGTTTGACCTCCAGTGCAACGAAGCAGGACTAGGTATGTCTCAAGTGCCCACACAGTTATCAACCTTCGATTAATTTAGCTGTCCCGGTCAAAGCAAATAACTCACCATCTATATCCGTCCTTAGTTCCACCGCCTTTCTTCAGTTTCATTCGCTTTCCACACAAGCATCTCTTTATTCTCAACAGTAATTTCATTTTCTGAAGCCATCTAATCAGGACAATCTTCTTCTTCTTCCCTTTTTCAACTTTGTGGACTAGTGTTCTCACCAAATTCATTTTGTACTGATTCCCTTGGTGAAAACTGCAAGTGAGAGCGCACCCGCTTTTCACCAAAATAAGAAGAAACAAACTGCTAGGCGGACACTTGGCGAGTATTGGATGTTTTACGCGGTAATCAATTTCGAATGGAAGCGGGAAAAATTACGTCTTTTCTTCTGTGCTATTGGCTGAGATCGTGGACTCAAATTGAGAGCGTTAAATAATTTCTGTCCTCCATTTCCCCGTAGAAAATAAATACTATGTAGTGGTATTCCGGTTTTCATATACTACCAAGACTCAACAGGCTAACTAAAAATTCAGAAACACTTATATTAGCATATAAATACTGACGAACTGTGGCACGCCAGTTGCTTAGAAGAGCATATCTGGCTCGCCGCCGTCCAAAGGTAGGTTAGCACACAAATAACGATCTCTGTATATGTACATTTAATAAAGGTTAATGATTATTTAATAATAGCTAGCTAGAGACGCATAACTTTAATTTACTTCAGAAGTAAAATTCTGGATATAATTAGCGAATGCGGTTAGCAAGGCAGTCAGCGATGCTCATAACATTCGCTAATATCAAATTTTGGTTTATCAGCAATGTCGAGGAGGAAAAGAATCGTTAAGGCCACAGCAGAGGATGCTGTTGATCAAGGTAATTAATCAAGCTAGCCAGTGAAACATGATGTTCGAATAATACTTTATTTTATATTTATGTATTAAGTTGTGCCTTACACTTGAGTATGTGTCGTGTAATCGACATGATGCTAAGGTTAGCCTATCACGCCACCAGATGGTACGCCCATATGCACCCTGCATATCACAGGGCAAAACAATCTGACTACTTTTCAGAAGATTGATTCCCTGTATATCACAAAATTATGCATTCTTCGCTATGACTGTGTGTCCTCTACAATACAAAAAGTTATCATCTTCCTATACCCGGGTACTAGGTAGTTGTAGTAAATTATATTTTTTTAAAAAAACTACTTATTTTATCACTTCTGGGTGAGACATTTTTTCTGTGCAGTGTGGTAGGCCTGTCAGCATGCGTGCATGATGTAGAAACTCCTCCGGTGCCCCCGACATTAACTATATCATCAATACCATTTTCAGATCAGTAGTGGTATTCGCTGCATGTGTAATCTGCATCATTGCAAAATGAGATACTTATTTTAAGCAACACTGATGCTTGTGTAGACATCTCTCACTGTTATGTTCAGTAGCTTCTCAAATTAGCCAGGCCAGTTGATTTTAGTCTAGGTCTTTGTTTCTCAGGACCTAAAAATGCTGGAATGGCGCCTACAGCTAAAATTAGTATAGAGAAGCAGAAAGAAGAGATTGAGTCGCTTAAGGAGGAGCCTGATTTTCTACGCAGCCAGCTGAAGGATGCTCTCCAAGCTAGGAAGCCTTCACGTAAGTTTTGCGTACAGTGAAATTATATATTTCATTTATCATTTAAAACGGCATAACGTTATGCATTGACTACATGTTTTAGCCTGCCCAAAATACACACTGTCAGGGATGGAAGCGTGCCTCCTGCCTTATCACATAATTTGTGTAGAGCGAGTGAGAAACAGGAAGGCCAAAGTTAACCTTCATTAGCAAGCAGACTTAATGTTGAAAAGTTTATGAAATAGAAATTGTTTAAGAATTAAGCATAAGAAAACCTATCGTTTTAATTCTTACAAGTGACGCTCGAGGCACGGAAATCCCCGTTTCAGAGGAACTTTCATTCCTGCATTGTGAACGTGTGGACGTACCTGATATTGCGCTCACTTTTTAGATCCAATCATTGATGTGAGAAGTCCAGTTTAAAGTAGTTTTTTTAGCCAGTCACTTAGCATTTGTTAATGTTTGAATTTCCTTTAAGCATTTGTTGGTCTTACTGATTTTATCTCTTTAAGCCAAGAAAAAGAAAACTTGGTCTTCAGATTCGTCCTCTGAATCAGACTCTTCAGATGAGAGAGGGAAAAAGAAGAAACAGGGAAAGGGTTCAAAGGGAAAGCATTCCAAGGAAAGGGACTATCACTTTGGGAAAAGAAGTATGTTAATATTTTAGTCATAAAAGCATTGAAATCTACATTAAGTATGCACAGATTTAACCATCCAGACAGTTTAAACCTTCGTAAAGAACACAGACATGGTGGTTGCAAGGCAAAATGGTCTGTGAAAGAGAAAGCATTGTGAAGTATGATAGATGAAAGTATTGTTGCATTATTTGTGTTACAAATATTTAGGATTATGAAAATGTAATTACAAAGTAAATGTATGATGTACACAGCTGTACTTCATGGGTTTCTCATATATTGTGCAATTCAATCCACATTTTTGATCATGCTATATTTCATTACAGACAAGCAGACAGCAGCACATGCCTTTAAAGAGATTTAAGTGCATATTTGATTGATTCTAGGCCAATATCAGTGTACCCTAATTGTGACCTATACTTCATACGATTTACTTTTTACCCCTCTGTAGTGAAATGCCCAGATGATGTGGTGAACCGCTACAAGGCTGTTCTCAAGACGTTCCAGAAAACACAAAGCATAAACCGAAGCTGCGAATACCATGACGTAGACCGCAACACCATAGCTTTCACAGCTGTGATAGCTGAAGTGTACATTGCTGCAAGTGAGGAGAGATCTCGCATTCCTGCATTTACCTCCAAATCTACTCTTTTGCAATATGCTCAAGAGTGCAAAACATTCCTGGATGGCGAGCTACAGCTCCAGAATTTGATTAAAGAAATGAAATCAAAACGTGAGCTTTTGCCAGTCGCTTACAAAATGAAAAAAATAGTCCCAGTACCATAGTTTTAAAACGGGATGAAAGACAAGTCTGATTATGTACATTGTTTTGTTCTGTTTACAAAAAAGGTTTAGAAAAGGTATACAACAGTTATTAGAGTGTATGCTAGAAGTGATACACATTTTTGTATTTTTTGTGTTTTTGAGTAAGACCGTCAAAGTTTGAGCATTGCATCTTTGTAACATGGACAATTCTTCCATTCGAGCTCAATATGAAGTCTGAATGTTTATATTGGTAAGACAAAATTTGAGCTTGGCTTCTTTGTAACCTGGACTGTTCTCATACACTTTTCAAACAGGATTATAACAGACAAGTCTGATTTCATTAATGGTTTACCTTTCTTCATTAAAAGTAGCTACTGCAATATATATAAGTAGCTACTGTTTTATAGCAGTTGCTAGAAATTCCCAGAAATTTAAAAAACCTTTCTGTATTTTGTTTTGACAAGACAATCAAAGTTTGAGCTTGGCTTGTTCTTTTTTTTTTTTTTTACACCTACACAGCTGAGCCCCAATGCCACGCTTTTCAAATGATGTGTTGAAAGCCAGGTGTGATTACATCATGCATGTGTTTTTCATGTGTTTAAAGTAAATATTTCATAAATGAAACTTGCCTTGTTGTTTCATTTCTCTTGTTGTGGGGGAATTTAAACTTTTAAGTGAGTTTAAAGTTTAAACAACGTACCAAAAACCTCTTACCATATCAGACGGTTAATAATCATATAATAATATGGAAATAGGGCTCACTTTACTTTCCAGCTCTGATACCCCTTCATTTCACTGTTAACGTGAACTTTGTTTCAGTGCAACGTACCAAAAACCTCTTACCATATCAGACAGTTAATAATCATATAACAATATAGGAACAGGGCTCACTTTACTTT
The DNA here is from genome assembly GCA_019788955.1 of Albula glossodonta. Lineage (NCBI taxonomy): Eukaryota > Metazoa > Chordata > Actinopteri > Albuliformes > Albulidae > Albula > Albula glossodonta. Next base: position 478,916 of record JAFBMS010000176.1, on the reverse strand, counting down.
CCAGCTCTGATACCCCTTCATTTCAGTGTAATGCAAACTTTGTTTCTGTGAAACACTGAAAGATGCCTTTCAAGTAGAAGGATGTTTTTAAATGTTGAGGTAAGTTACTGTAATGTGATAACAGATATTACAACATAATAACTATTGGTGGGTACCAGATCTGAATAATAACATGGTAATTCTTTGTTTCTGTAATATTACTGTGGGGTTGATTCATATTCCAATGGATTTGCTACTCATACATATGAGAAATTACCATTTAACACATTATACAAGGGTATTTTTAAAAAATGACATGGCAGCGGTAATCCATTTAACATGGTAATATCTATGAAAGTATGTTTTAATTTTTCACCTAGTTACTCGTAATTGTACATTTTGACATTGTTACCATGGCATTTCCCATTGTCTTCTGATGTAAATACCTTCACAATTACGTTTTAAGAGCACCAGTAATTACTCATAATTACAGCTAAAATGATTTTATTTCTATATCGTTACCCCTTTACTTTGACGTAACATCTACGAAATTACTTATTAACATTTCAGGTAATTATTGGTAATTTCACATTGTTACACCAGTTTATCACGTAGTTACCCAATGTAATATAGACGAAATTACATATTTTAATAGCAGGTAATTACTGGTAATTTCACATTGTTACACCAGTTTATCACGTAGTTACCCAATGTAATATAGACGAAATTACATATTTTAATAGCAGGTAATTACTGGTAATTTCAGATTGTTAGCACCTTTTTACCAATCCATTACCACTTTGTTCTGATGCAATATCTAAGAAATTACATTGATTAATCACAGGTAATTACTGGTAATTTTGAATTGTTGCACCAGTGGTATCATGTTGTTACCCCTTTATTCTGATGTAATATCTAAGAAATGTTATTTTTAAATCACAAGTAATTACTAGTAATTTCAACTTGTTCCTCTGTTTTTACCATGTTATTACCCATTTATTCCGAGCTGTAATGTAAAGTGCTACCCAAAATTGTCTGTTTAATACTGTAAAGCCTTCTTAATAAGTCAAGATAAAGGCTGAGAGAGGGTTTTTTCCCCCTCCGACCCAATTTCATTTTGGCATCTAAACCCTTTCTTCCTAGTGTCAAAGCAGTGTATGATTCAGTTTTGGTATTTAAATGTTATTCCTATGCCCTTTCTCATTATAGTCTAACTTGGTGACTGCATACTGATGCCTTCCATGGCCAGAAAGGAGAGAACAGAGGACCTAATCTGAGAGGACTCCATTGAGAAGTAATGAAGAAAATGACTTTACTGTTCTACGGAATGGGAATAACATGTCAGCCTAAATTGAGCCGTATTCCCGTTTGCAGTTCTGAGCAGTTCGCAGTTCTTCAACCTTGAGATAAAAAAAAACTAAGCTTGGAAATATTTTCCCAATATCAAGTCTACTTGTATTTATCTGTTGCTCAGGGTATAAAATTGTATAAATTGCACACCTACTGATGAAGGCTAGGAGAAAAACTTGAAGGGCCAGTAAAGAACAGGGACACTATGCTGATCAAAAGCTGTTTTCACACAGAATGGATACACACAATTCATCTATATTGCTGTACAGTTTTTCCAAGACACTTACGGTGTCCAATGCATAAATTCAGATGTGCAAGAACCTCAGTAATACAGGGTTGTGGTACAATCTGTTAAATATTCTGACCTTGAAAACTTCACTTGTGAAGTTCGTACATGAACTTGTGATGCTCCATCAATTAACCACTATTATTTCAGTGTATACCTGTAGCATATCATATGTCATCAAGAGAAGTTTGTGATGGATTGGACTGCAGCCCTGAACTCAGTAATGGGGAAACAACTGGGTCAATCCTTGTCAAATAACACCCACCTCTCAGAAACGGAAAAAAAATATTGTAATACATTTTATACAATTTCAGTGTGGATTTTACATAGAATGACCCAGTGGTAACAGCCGAATGGGGATCCTGGAAGTACCATTGTAATTATACCTGATTCATTTTGAACATGGATGATGAGATTGAGCATTAAAACGTAATGCTTTATATAGCCTGGACTGAGTATAATGATATTGGGGCAGAGGGATTGGGCTTGTTCCTGTTACAGGAGAAAACAGTTAAGGACAATTAGTAAGACTGATGGAAAGCTATTTCACCAAAAGACTGGTTGTACAGATTCCTTTACACCGGACAGACAGGTCAGATGAAAAATTGCCAGATACAGTTAAAAATAAGTAAATATAGCTAACTGTGAGGAAAAACTGCAAATATATAGCTTTCATCCTTACTTGGAATAGAAAATGTATTAAATAGCACAGAAATGATTAACTATCACATATAACTTTCCATATGTATAATTATTGTTTGAAATCATTTTTTCTTGTTCAATAATTTCCTACCATTTCATTGTTGAATAATTCAGTTTCTTCTGAGAAGCATGACACATGAGGTAAGGTACGTTTTAATAAGCACAACTACACATTACCTGCTTCACTTGACTTGTGCCGGTTAACTGTGCAATTAAATGCGTGTTTCTGTGCATCACCAATCATCTGCTCTTGATCACTGTTCGCCAGCACATTTAGTGAGTAGATTTGAGTTAAATATACCCATAGTGTTTCCCTATGCCATTTCTTTAGTTTTTTTCCCTTAAACATTTTTGTTTCTAGAAGCAAAAGTATGCTTTAGTCTTCATATGTGTAGGCTTACTTAAGTTGTGTGAACGTAGTAATTGATATGATCTGTCTGCAAGCTTAATTGGTATTGGTTATTGGTAGCGAAATAAGTTAGACAATTTAAAAATATGAGACAGTGACGTTTAACACTAATCAAAACAGGGATTCAAATTCATTGGTTTGTTTTCGATGGTACCTTCAGGATTAGCAAACTTCCAGAGTTACATGACCTGGTTCCTGAGAGAGCATTTTAATAGTCAATATTAGGCAACGTTTAGGCGATGTATTTCCATAACTGGTGCTCGAATATAATGCTTAGCTTGTGACACAGCCACAAATAGGAGATCAGATCCCATACATATGCATGCACTCCACTGATCACATAGGGAAATTTGTGCTCCGATGAGGTGACAGTCAGGGGGGGTCTGACTTCATCCTAAACAGGATCCACTGTATAACTTTTTAGCTGGTTTTGAGTGACCTAACAATGTTTCTTTTTTGTGTTTTCCTTCTATATCAGTTTTTTTTTCTTTCTATAGTTTGAATATTGGTTTGGTCGATGGGTTGTATTTTTTTGTCAGGTAGTGTAAAAAAAGGACTTTTAATTTGATAGAAAAAGGGTGTCCTCCTGTGGGGAAGAGACAGGAAGTGGAAAAAAAAAGCTACCTACCTGGGTTAACCAAGAGAGGCTAGCCAAGAAAGGCTAACGGGAGAGGCAAACAAGGGGCTGGAGAAGTCCTGTTTGGGGCCTGATGCCAGTCCCACGGAATCGGCTGTTTCTCTCTTACTGGACCTTTTGATATGTTGGATTACCTTGGCCAAATGGGAGACTGTGGATCCAACTACTGAGCCCAGAGAAGAGGACATTTTTTGGGGTGAGACCAAACCTTTGTTTAGCGTTGTTTGGTGGATTACTAGAGCCTCACTTGGGAACGTGTGAGTTCTTCCCTCCTTTTTTGTTTTTTGATACCATGGACAATTCAATGGACTATTATCTAAGTTAATATTAAATTAAGATGGATTGTTTGGAAAGGTTTTTTTTTTGTGTGGTGTTGCATCACTAAAAAAGGAATTGATTTAAGTGGCCTTGTTTATTCATTTTTGTTTGTCACATATTCAGTGTCCCGGATCTTGTGGTGACGGTTGGTTTTTTTTTTTGTTAAAGGGCCAATTTGTTACAAGCTCAGGCTGTGCTGATTGTCTGATTTGTGTAGTATATCGTTACTTTGAAGAGTGAATTTTTTGCATCTCTCTGGATCGCACGCTTCCCTTTCTCATATTTCTTACAGAAGACAAAGAAGAAAACTGATTTTTTGCATCTCATCATTAGCCAATATTTATGTCTGTTATCAATCAGTTTTTACCGTTATGTCTTGGTAAGTTAGATAATACCATAGTCATACTTGACTAGTTGACTAACTAGTTAGCGAACTTGAACAGTTGTACATGTCTCAAATAGTTATTTTATATGTCTCCATATAAAAACTAATTTGTTCAGAGAATGGTCTTAAAGACATACTTAGCTGAGCTGGTTTGGATTCCATGTGGTTAGGCTGTAGTCTTGAATGATGATCTCTTTGTAGAGTAAATTCTAAGGTAAACTTGTGTAAAACTATAAACGATTTAATCTCATAACATTCTAAATGTTAGGTCATCCCTGCATCGTTATAGCAATGAACAGTATGTCAGCTGTTCACAACCCGTTGTTGGCATTCAGCATTACAGCTCCACAGCTCCTGAAACCACAAAAACCCCTCCCAAACAAAGACCCTCGCTATCCAGAGTGACTTCAAAAGACTCCACACCTGGGAATCCTACAGACAAAACAACAGAAAACACTGAAAAAGCTCATTGTACAACATAACATACTTCAGGTTGACACTTCCCCACCCACAAACTATTCCGGTCTATGTTCCTCCATGATGGTAAAACATTTGGGAGGAAAAAAAGGAGCAAGGAGCTTTACTTAGATTTTTATAAAGATTTGTGTCCACAGAAAAATTATAATAAAAAATGCTGATATTTCCAACAGTCCATACACAAACTTTTTAAATTAAACATTCAAATAGCACAAAGAATTACACCTGACCCTCTGTACAAGGCAGACGTGTCTTAAAAAAAAAAAAAAAAACCCTGCTCCCGTCCCTGTGCATCAGCAAAAAGAAACCAGCCTTTGTTGGCACAACAGCTTTTAGGTTTATTGTATCCACACAAAAATTACAACATAGATAAAACAGTAACATTCACAGCCTGGTTAACTATTCAAATACATGTCAGAACACAGATCAATGCTGCAAGCCCATACAGAAATACATTTTAGATAAAAGTTTTAAATAAAACATCACAGAACTTAAAGCATTAAAACAGTCTTAATACTCAGAAAACATGACATCAGATGTATAAATGCTAGAACCCACACTAAACAACAACATTAGCAATAAATAAACAAACAGTCTTTAAAACCATTATTAAAACAGACCACTGAGCATAAACCTCCCACTCTGTACAAGGCAGGCATGTGTCTTAAAAAAACCCCTGCACCATTCCTGTGCATCAGCACAAAGAAACTAGCCCTTGGTGGCACAGCAGGTCAGCCTATGCCCAGTCTGCCCCACGCACGCATTCAACCTGCCCTCACCTCTCTCTGGCTGCCTCACAGCCCCATCGTTGACAGTGCCGCCACACATAGTCTCTTACTCCAGACATGGCTCTCCTCCAGACTGCCTCTGCGGGCAGCGCCTTTTCATTGGTGACCTTCAGCCCATGCACCACCCACCGGGCGTCATGGCAACAGTTTATAATGATGAGCCATGCTCTCCACCTGGAGGTCCTCATTTTCCTTTTCTCTACGCCATATAGCACCAGTTCACAGGTGAGTGTACTTTCTGTCGTGAAGAGGCTCAATGTCGGCCATGCCAGAGACCAGAGTGCCTGGGCTGACCAGCACTCCCAGAGCATGGTGGCATGCTGAAAGGTAAGAGTGTCTCATCCTCCTGGCAGCCATCCTGGAGACACTCTGCCATCGTGGACAGACGGCAGGGGTGCATCACTGTTCTCACCACCAGGACATCATGGGCGATGATCCAGGCCAGGTCTTTATGCCGATGCATCTGAATAGGCTTATAAAAGACTGGAGTGCCAAAAGCAACTGGCTCAGTCAAAGGCAGTTTTAAAATTGCTATTTAAGCATGTTAAATAGCTGGCCAAAAAAAAAAAAACATTCCACCAGACATACACAAAGAGACATGGAACAAGACAAACAAAAACATCACAATCCAATAAATATCTGGTACACCCTTTCCCCCTTTCCCAGGCTCATTTCCTACCTTTCAGACATTCTGCAGCCGTATGTACCACCTCTTTGAATTTCAAACACACAATTTCATGGCAGGCTTCCGCCAAACGACTGTATGCTCCACACTGCGGAGTTTGGGCTGTCCAGGGTAATGAATCAGGCCTTGATTCTCCCCAAGGACTGTCAATGTAGGTATATGCCTGAGTCTGTGAACTTTCCTTGGATGCACCAGCCAGCTCCTGCAATTGGATCAAGGGGACTACAAGGGTGTCAACTACCGGTTCAGACCCTATTCAGCGGTGTCGGGCGGTGTGGAATAAAAAGAAAAAGGAACAAAAAGGAAAGAAAAGAAAGCTAAGGAATAACTGCACACCAGCCAAAAAAGGGAAAAAGACGGTTGGCTCACTCGGACATAAAACCTAATGGACAGGGCCCACAACTGTGGAGGCCTCGCAATCGTGGGTGAGATCCACTTCAGTAATTGACTCTTTTTTTGTTTTGGGGTTGTTGGGTATCTGAAGGCCTGCTCGTGAGGACTGTGATTTGTGTGTGGGATTGTGTGGCCATTGTAGATATTGTAAATATGTGTTATGTGTGTGGATTGGGAATGTGGGGTGCACTTAAGGTTTAATACATCGGTTCCTTGGGTTACAAAAAGAAAACTTGTGTTTGTTGTTTTGTTTACCTCCCTGATAAAGACAGTGCTAGATCCCGTGTAATATAACACTGATGGGGGGAACATCCAATTAGATTGTTATAAGTCCCCCATTTGGGTCTTCAGCCAAACAGACGGGGACTCTCCAACTGCAAGTCCATATCCCATCCATGTCCAGCACCTTTTAAGGTGTACCCCTAACCAAACAAAACCTACCTAACCAGGTCACCAAATCTTCCTCCTTCTACCGTGTCATTAACAAGTCGCACCACCTTAACTGAATCGTCACTCAGTTTTTCAACTGAGAACATGTCAAATTTCTCCTTTACAGTTTGAAACTTTGCCCAAAAAGAATGCAAAAGCCCAGGTGTCTTAAAACTCAAATCAAAACCCTTCCCTATTGGCAAAGCCACCGAAAAATTAATCTCACATAGTGCAAAACCCACACACAATTTCCATTAAAAATTCAACCGCGAAAATTCCAACAATTTACCTTCCTTCTCCCTCAAATGAAACTGAACACAGCAGTGTCTCCTGTCAGCAGCTAGGGTTGGCATCATCCTGAGGCCACTGCACCCTTACTAAAAAAAGCAAACGTAAAGTGAATAAAGAAAGCCCATGCCCTGTAGGGACTTAGTACCACCTAGACTCCTCTCCCACACATCCACCTACATCACAATCACCTAAAGAGGAAAAAATAAGAATGCACAAACAGCAATGATAGCAAATTACACAAAATTAACACTAGAAACCACTGCTGGATCTTAGCCAAAAGGTTTAGAAGCAATCAGATGGTCAGCAACAACAAAAGAAAAAACATTAGAGCAATGACAGTGAATGGGAGTGTTCCAAAAGCAAGAAGAAAACAAAGTTCATGTACTTGGGCTTTCGTTGGATTCAGCCCGGGTAGGGTGGACTATATGATCAGTTCTTTCCAGTGGTCCACCCCCCATTTCTTTTTAGCCAGTCTCTCACTCTTCCAAAAGGCCACCACAACGCCGTCTTGGAGGAGGTTTTGGATCCTCCTCCGGAGAGTGACCAGATCTACGTTTTGTTGTTGGTAGACCTTGATGTTCCTCGTCTCCCTCAGCACCTGTTTGATAGTGTTTGATAGGACCATAGAGGATGCTGTCAGCCATCAGGGAGGATCTCGGCAGGAGCCTGTTCAAGGAGACCGAGGACACAACCCGTCAGGCCACAGAGCAGTCCCAGAACGTGTTGTATGTGCTCCGGTCATTTCTAATGAAACAGAATTGCTAATTGTGATATCCTGAGAGATTGTATTTAATCTGTCGAGAACTGAGCTGTTTTGGCTCCTACTCACCCCCTCTTGTGGTCTGCCCACCTGTGTGTCTTGACTGCCTGGTGAGGCCCATCCTGGGAAGGAGGGGCTAGTTGGACTCATTCCGGGTCGTCATACCTGCCGTCAGGCAGCTGGCCCCTTCCCTGGCTGACAGGCTCTGGGTGGGTGCACGGTTGGCCAGGCACCAATCAGCCTATCTGCCTGCCTTGCCTTGCCTTGCCTTGCCCAGCCCAGCCCAGCCCTCACCTGTCAAACCTTATACATTTTCCTTATACAAGTACCGTACAACAAAACTGTGATACGCACACACAGTCATATATAATTGTTACTGTGCGTGTACAAAAAACAGCGGCAGCAGTTTTTTTTTTTTTTTGCCAGTTTTTAAGTCGGTTTTGTCCTGTTTTTTGTATAATAAAGAAACTATCCCTACCCTAAAACTGTCAGGTAGTCTGTCCAATCTTTCAATGTCTTTAAAAACCGTCAGTACATCTTCTGTTAAAATGTCCCAAAAGGTCAAATAAAATTCGAAGGGAAGGCCATACTCACCTGGGAACTTCCCCTTTTAATTTTTTTTTTTAATGCATTTTTCCAACTATAGTAATGGTAAAATCCTGTGTTAAAAGTTCATTTTCTTTTTTTGATTTTTTTACGAATTCTAAAACGTCTTTTGTCACATTCTCGTCAGACTGTTTCTCTGCATATAAGCGTACGTAAAACCATTCTATTTCCTCCTTCGTCCCCTCGGTATCTGTTACACTTCTTCCATCTTCTTTCTTGTTTTCTATCATGGTATTTACCTTGCTCACTATTTTCTTACAAAAGTATCTTGTACACTTCTCCCCTTCAACTCTCTTTCCTTGCTTCTCATAATAATCCCTTTACTTTTATTTGCAGCAAAAAAGTCATTTTTTTGAACTCCTTTATTTCTTCTGTAAAATCTATTCCTGATTGTTTTAAATTGAAATATCATTACAGTCTTTTCTGCAGTCCCATCATGCATCTATTTTCTTTCTGTTTCTTGGTCTTTCCTGCCCTCCTAAAAAAATGTCTTGGTCTTTTTTTTTCACCATCTCCCACCAATGTGCACGTGTACTGTAGAAGTCTTTTAAAGTTTGCCATTGGTTGAACTGCTCTCTATACTCTCTAACTATCTCCCTATCTTCTAGGAGGGAGCAGTTCAGCTTAACCCCTGACCTACATTCACACCAGAGGATAGTGAATGGGTGCACGAAAGCATAATGTGATCTGAAAAGAAAACGGGTTAATCTAGCATCAGTTGGCGGGCAGTCCCGATTAAAAACAGTCGATGCGAGAGGCTCTGGCCTCTCTGGTATGGCACATTCCTGCAATAAAAACACATCTGACGTAAAAGCACTTAAAAAGGATAAAATTGACTGACACCTCACTGCTCACCCCACACTTCTCACATTTATTGTTGTGACAGTGAGGGCCATTGATAAAAAATATACAAGTGTAAGGCATGACATTTTAAAAGACTAAAAGTAGTTAAAAACCTTTAAAATCACAATAACTGTGAATATAGCTTTTCCTTCACCTTTATAGGGGAAAGGGCAGGGAGGTTTGCTCCATCCCTCCTCCGGAACCTTTGGGCGAGCCCTACAAGGTCCTTGAGAGTTGATTGCAATGCCACATTCAAAAAAGAGACCTGGTTGGGTGAACTAGCAGGGAAGAGCCTGGGCTTCTCACTGGACGAGCTGTCCAAGAGCAGACCAGGTCTCCCCTTCTTCTCTACTCCCCCCTGACCAGCAGGGGGTGACATGTTCACTGCAGATCTCTTCCCACTTGCAGTGTGATTAGGCTGGGCATCAGGGAGATGGGCCGAACTGGTGTCTGTCTCGTCGCTGTTCTCACAATGTCCATTCACGTTCATAAGTATCCCTTCTGTATCGGCCTCTACTTACGTCATGTCTGTTTTGTCATTTTGTTGGCAAAAGACTGCGGGCAATCTCTGAAGAGGTGGTCTGATTCTCCACACAGATTACACTTTCTGCCATTGGGACACTCCTCAAAAGTGTGCCCATTTTCTCTGCATTTCCTACACACAGTCCTATACGCAGTCTGGCAGGTCTCTGCCAGGTGCCCATGCTCGCCACACTTCCAGCAGAGTTCTGGCTGACCTTGGTAGTGTATGTAGCCTCTGTTTTCTCCCAGGACTAACACTGATGGGAGATGTTTCAGGCCCTGGAAGACTTGCGGGTCTTCCCACTGCCTCATGGGAACCTGCCAAACACAATTCCATATACCATCCTCATCCCTCACCTTGGTAGCCTGACCCATAACAGTGCAATAGCTACCCAGCCAAAACTTTCTTAAGACTGCTGTCGACACAAAGCTCACATCAAATCCCTTGCCAAAAGCGAGCGTCAATACACAGTTTAAATCAATGGGAGAGAAGTCTGAGGCCCTCTGGAGAAGCTTTCTGGAGAAATCTCCAGAGAACCACCTCCGCAGGTTTTGCACGTGACCACTGTACAGGCTGTGGCTGAGTGACCTAATTCGCCGCATTTCCTGCAGAGCTTGGGCATGCCGTAATAGAACACTACACCCCTGTTGTTCCCCAGTGTTATGGTGCACAGCCTCGTTGAAAAACTGCACAGTGACCACTTTCTTTAGTAAAATTACTTTTTGAGGTCACAGTTTCATTAAAATACACATTCACTTAAAACTGGTCACACACAACAAATTGCAAAGCAAAAATAAAGAATCTACCGCAGAATATTTTTGGGAGACAGCAGAAACTCTTAGAAAGAGGGGGAAAAAAGAAAAAACAACAAAAAAAAAGGAATTTACCAAACAAAACAAAATGAACAATCACTTTCAAAAGCATAAAAAGCGAAAAAAGAAAGCTCATGTGGTCAGGCTTTCGGTGGGTTCAGCCCGGGGGGGGGGGGGGGGGGGGGGTGGACTATATGACCAGTTCTTCCCAGTGGTTCACCCCCCATTTCTTTTTAGCCAGTCTCTCACTCTTTCAAAAGTCCACCACAACGCTGTCTTGGAGGAGGTGTTGTATCCTCCTCCAGAGAGTGACCAGATCTACGTTTTGTTGTTGGTAGACCTTGATGTTCCTCATCTCCCACAGCACCTGCTTGATGGCTGACAGCATCCTCTATGGTCCTCCTGGGGGGGAGCTGTCAGCCATCAGGGAGGACCTCGGCAGGAGCCTGTTCAGGGAGACAGAGGACACAACAAGGCCCCAGACCCGCCTGGCCACAGAGCAGTCCCAGAACACGTGGTGTACGTGCTCTGAATCAGTGCATCTATGGGGGCAGTTCTCCGTCAGGGCCAGGTGCCGCCTGTACATAAAGAACCTAGTAGGGAGACACAAGTGAGCGGACATCCATGATATGTCTTGTTGTTTGTTTGTGATGCATTTGTAATTTGTATTTACCCAGACCAGAGAGGCTCTTCTTACAGCTTGTAAGCTTGCTGCTTACCTCCAGGCCCAGGCATTGGAGGAGGCTGAGTCTCTGGAGGGTCGTGTTGTGATGGTCGAATGAGGCCCTCTTTCCTCTCGCCTTCCTCCACCTGGAAGTAGCCCCGCACACGCGCTTTCACCATCTCCCACCATTCCAACAGGGAATCGAAGAGGGGCTTTAATGTTGCCCACACCAGGTATCTCCTCGAGAAGGAGAGGCGCACCTGAGGGTCCTGGAGATGGCTGGTGTTCATTCTCCAAGGACCCCTCAGTACTTTAATAGGCTTCTTCCAGACCAAAGACACGGTCACCGTGTGATGGTCCGAGAAGTGCATTGCCCTGGTGGAGTATGAGTGCACTCTCAGGCCTGGGTACAGGAGGAGCATGTCTATTCGTGAAAATGAGGAACCGGAGGAGCTTACCCATGTGAATTAGGGGGGAGAGGCACCACTGGCATCGTGGAGGGAGAAATCTTCTATGATGGACCGCAGCTCCTTGCTGGATTTGTCCCTCTGGGGTCGGCTATGGTCCTCATCCCTAAGGGCACAGTTGAAATCCCCCCCCACAACTACCGGCATAGGTGTGTGAAGAAATTGTCTGATTTTATTGAAAAGGAGGATCCTCTCGGCGACACTGGTGGGGCCGTACACATTGACCACCCGGAGTGGGGAACCCCTGATGTCCAAATCGACATTGAGGATTCTCCCACTCTCTGCCACTGTACTTGATGTTATTTTGAGATTTGGGTTCTTGATCAACGTGCCGACCCCATCCGCTTGGGCGATGTTGGAACCCGACCAGAGAGAGTCCCCCATTCTCCATTCCTCCCTCAGGGCGTCATCCATGGAGCGGTAGGGAATACCACACTCCTGGAGAAGGATGACGTCCGAGAGGAGCTGTTGCAAAATGGAGAAGACTGTGTGTCTTTTGTTATTGTCTTTAATACTACGGGTTTTTCAAGTTGTAATAGTGATAGTCATGGTAAGAGTATTAGTGTTTGGTAATGCCAAATGGATCGGAATTGCTAATGGAAATATCTCGACAGATTTTGTTTAATCTGTCAAGAACTGAGCTTTTTTGGGGCCTACTCACCCCTCTTGCGGTCCGCTCACCTGTGTCTCCTGACTGCCCCGCATGGCTCGTCCTGGAGAGGGAGGTTAGTTGGACTCACCCCCGGGTCTGTTCTCAGTCCAGGAGGTCCAGTACCCGGAGTCTGGAGCTGTCTGAATTTATCGTGGGCTGGTTTGGGGCCAGGGACTGGTCAGTCATTTGTGGGTAGTGGATGGACTGGAGTTGTGTTTTGTTATGTATTTGTTATGGATTTTTGATTATTTTCTGTTGTTGAGGTATGGGGTCGGGAAAGGACTTTTAGGTTCGGGGTGTTGTGTTAGTTGGCTAGATTTGCCTTTTATTTCCAATTGTGTAATTCTTGTTTGCATTGCTGGTCTGGGGTTATTGTGTGGCGTTGTTTTGATCCTGTCAGAGCTGCCTGCTGATGTACGCGTTATGGTTCCCTTTCCTTTGCCTCCTGTCCAAATATCTGTATTGTCTTTGTTAGTGTCTGATGTTGAGGAGTCAGACTCTTCCACCATGATCAGGATGTCAGAGTTAGGCTCCTCTTTAATGGTCATGGTGGGTGGATTCCTCCAGGGCTTGATAACTGGGGGGGCTTTGGTCTGGGGGGAATAGGGATTCCTATCGCTGGGGATTCTTTAGGTGGGGTGAAAAGTGACAGGGTATCTGATGAATCAAGTTGGGGCTGAAGTTGTGATGTTGTGAGTGCTGCTGGTGGGGTTGGGGTAGAAGCTTGGGCAGAGTGAGAAGGGGGTGCAGTGTTCCTGGCCCTGTTGGCGAGAGGGGGCAATCTCTACCAACCATTTCCTTGTCCCGGTTTAGACTCCATCCTCATCCAGTACCCTCCTGGCATCAGATTTAACAAGGCCATACCTGCCCAACCACGTTGGAACATCGTGGTTCTGCACAGCCTCGTTGTAGAACTGTACAGCAACCACTTTGTTCTACATGTTGGACAGAGGCTCGACGTAAAAATTACTGAGGGGACTCCCATCTTTCCCCTCTCTGTAGAGGTTCCAGAACCTCTCCAGGACATTCGATGTCTTAAAACTGACCTCAAAGATGTCAGTCAGGCCAGGGACCTTCACCAGGCAGTTTAGATTGGCTGGAACAAAGCCCATACCTCTCTGGAGAACCACCCTACTAAACTCCAGATGGATCATGCTGGTCACTCACCTATCGGTCAGGGGGTCAGAAGGTCATCTTCCTTCCCCCAGATCCACATAAGGTGCACGGCATTGTGGTGGCGCATCCCAGGTTGGGCAGGATGCCATCTCCCTCTCTCTAGGTCCGGACTCAACCTGTTATGAAAGAGAGTAGAAAAAACAGTGCTCCAGCAAATGGTGTTCCTTCCGGGTGGTCAGGACAGACAACCTATGGTGGCTCCAAGAGACGGCCTCTCCACGGTGATGAGGTGGAACCTCTGCCTGGTTGTCGCCTTCTGTTTTTAGTGGGCTCCACTGGTCCTGGCCTCCACACAGCCCGCTTCGCACCTCGTCTTCCGGGGTTAGTCTGGCGAGTCTGCTGCGGGACAGGAGCGAGAGGGTTGGAGGGGGGTTGAGGGAGGTGCAGGCCCAGATAGGTGGGTAGTAGCCCAGAGAGGGAACACTTCCAGGTCGACTTGAAGTGTTCTTGGCAAGGGTCAAGCCGGGTGCTGTCCTGTCTTCAACAAGAAGGGATAGGCAGGTCGTGGTCAAGCCACTGGTACCTGCTTTGCTCCACTTGCTGTTCGAATCCGGCCTGGTCCGCCGATCTGGCAGACCAGCCACTGGTATTGCAGTCAGTTGCCTGTGATGTATGCCATCACAGACAACTGAGAAGTATAATGGCCATCTGCTTGATCAGGTGAACAGTAGGAGGGCTGTACCTCTGCAAATATGCAAAAGGATTCTGATGGAACATGCCTTGCCCCACATGGCTGAGCCACTTATGTCAAATGCATCAAAATGCTCAAGCTTTCTTTTCAGATATGACATCAGCTAAACATCATGTTAAGAAATTAGACAATTTTAAAGATATTACTGCTCTTGGGGCACCAAAAGTGAGAGTTATTTCTGTTAGTGATGTGAATGCTCTTGAGTTTGAGAGATGTCTCCCTAAATTCCACAGTCAAATATAAGAGTACGATAATTGTTTGTGGTTTTTAAAACTGCCTGTTTTAAGACTACAGTTCCAGTACAGACAGACATTTCAACAGCATCAACAATACTGAAAACAACCAACCATACACAAAGCATCACTTTAACAAAAGCATGCAGCTAGTTGGTGTGGTAGCTGATGATGTTTAAAAAGGAAAGGAGTAGTAAGTGTAACCGTGATAACAATAATAATGCAATAACATGAGCTAACTAATATGCATATGGTGAGGAACATTGCTCGGCTACCCCAGCTAACGCTACTTGAAATAACAAAATGTGCACACAACAACAATGATAACAATCCAAAGTTGCTTTTCCTAGACAGTGCCTCCAAAATGTAGACCATAAATCTGATTTCTGCTTGTGGTAATAAGATATTACTCAACATAAGTGCATTGATCATTTGGTAATAAAAATCATGTTTTTATTTCCTAAAAAAAAAAAGAGTTTGCGTGTGTCCCTGAAATGATTCCCCAATGTGACAGGGTGGACAATCTGGTGCTTATTGATTCTCCTTTGCTTATTAGAAATCCCAATGGGAAAAATTGATGGGTCCGCCACAACAGCACGTAAGTGCAAAATATTTTATTTACAGTGCTGTTTCCCAAAGTGCAAGATGTGAAAATGGTGTAAAAATTTGTACATACAAATATATATATAATAAATTATAAATAAAAAATTATAAATCTAATACAGATCAGCAAAGTATCACATAATACATTGCGAACAATTCATTTAAAATGGTGGCGTCTGAGGACCGCCCTGAAATATACCCACACTTTTGGGTCAGGCATTTCATAAGCCTGCCCAGCTAAACACTCAGTTTGGTCCCTTCCACCCTCTGTAGTACCCAGAGGCAATGCTACGGCAACCAACACAGACGAGAACAGCAGAAACACAGTGCGCTCCAACATACACTGACACAACTACCAGATAAGTAAAATAAAAGACTCAAAACAATAACCAAATGTGTGTATTTGTGTGCTTGTATGGTTGGCATTTTAAACAGAGAGGGAAAAGGGAAAGCAGAATGTTTGTGAATGCGTGTATGACCCGAGGCATATGCTAACGCAACTGTGCGACTCACAGTGAGCTAGCTACTACAGACAGGGAAAGTTTGTATGGGGGAAAAAGTGAGCATTAAGTGGCACCACAAGCCGTGACAGAGCCCTCCGTCACACTGCCCCTTTAAGAAAAGGCCATCCACTCTAGTGACAACATGATGGCTTTTTTTTTTTCTCTCTCTTCTGTGGCGGTTAATTCAACAGATGAGGTGAGTGAGTAGGTGACTTTACTATTGGCAAATTGTCTTTGTATAAGTTTGCTTACTTGCTCTGCCCAAGCTTAACATGTCCATCCTGTTTTCATAAATTATACCAACAGGTAAGTTTAACTATACCAAATTCTTTTGAACATCAAGGGTGTTTCTCAATACCAAGAACAACGGAATGTACTTGTGTTCTTGTGAAAATCGTACTTGCCAACCATTCTTGAGAAGAACGGTCTTGCAAGTTCGCACAGACAGAGAATGCACCATAAAGAGTTTTGAGATGGATGTGTACTTGCTACTGCACAACACCCCATGCACAGCTCATTTTATCAATGACAGACTGATAGTATAGGTAACATTTGGTGAAGTTTATTTTTATTGCACTTGTATTACATTTATTTTCACCTTGGAAATACCAAGCTGCTTGGCCCATATAATAAAGCTGACAACAAACTCAAAACTTGTGACTGCCATTTCATTCTAAGGACTAAATATTTTTAACAGAAAGTATCTATTAACAAGGTGATCTCCTAGGCAGTCCCTGAATGAGTTATTTATGTTAAGATGAGTTTCAGAAGGCTGTAAGGATTTTATTACAGCGTAATTCATATGATCAATATTACATTTGAAAATCGCAAATAACTATCGATAATAAGTTAAAATCCACACTGCAAGTTTTCTGTAGCCAGTGCTAACCTAGCTAGCAAAAACTACAGTGGGGCAAAAAAGTATTTAGTCAGCCACCAATTGTGCAAGTTCTCCCACTTAAAAAGATGAGAGAGGCCTGTAATTTTCATCATAGGTACACTTAAACAATGAGAGACATAATGGGGGGAAAGAATCCAGGAAATCACATTTTCAATGAATTAAATGGTAAATTCCTCGGTAAAATAAGTATTTGGTCACCTACAAACAAGCAAGATTTCTGGCTTTCACACCCTATGCCAAGCTAACTGAGAGGGAAATTTACCTCTAAGTGTTTCTTCAGATTTGAATTCAAGGTCTTTGCAGATGACAGCAACTTTATTTTTGGCTTGCACAAATTGCACTGGACATTCTTGTGTCGCACATATTTGAAGTCAAAGTGATGACGATATTTCCGGGAATTGAAGGCTATTTTGGAGGGACAGCTGCTGCTTGAACATTCCATCTTGACTCAGCACCGTTCTTTTTTGCCCCGCCATAAAGTGGAGGACTTGTCTAAGAAGCCCCATACATCAGACATGTTTCATGATTTTAAAATTGTCATACTTTAAAGACTTTAAAAAATGTAATCAAGTAATCCTTGGCAATGTAACTGTAATCTGATTGCACATTTTTTCAAATGTAATCTGGGTTGATTACAGTTACTTATTTTTTGTAATCTGATTTCGTAATCCCGATTACATGTAATCCATTACTGCCCAACCCTGGTTATATGACACGGCACCATTGTCCCTCCATTACTGATATGGAAAACATGCTGAAAAGGTCTTCAGCATCTTGGATTTTCCATCAACAACGTGGAGTGATTCGTGTAAATAGCATCAGATTATTGATGAGACCAGATCAAGGTTCTCCACCAATCAAATTTCAGCTGTCCTCTCGCTCACGTTACCTGCGTGCGCATTCTGCCTTGGTAGCAGAAGATCATGGATGTCCACACCACAGTGTAATGGTAAATTCATGCTCTGAGCTTCTTGAGTTTAGGCTGAACTCTCAAATTAAGACGGCTGTTACTCATCCTTTTATAGTGACATAGAGGGGCTTGCAAGGAACAAGTGTAAATTTGTCTGCTGACTTTGTTCCTTCCTGAAAGTGAGGGGAAAAAGTTTTGAATTAGTAGCTAGCTAGCTTTTGTTTTCTTACCACTTCTGTTCACTAAAATGTACATGATGTTTATTTTGGCAACCCCTGCCAAACTGTGTAATCTATAAACATTCTTACATCAAAGAGCTGTGTTCTGAATTTCCTGCATATTATCAGCTATACCAGAGGACATTGTAGACATCTGAAGTCTAATATTTATGATATATGCATTTATGATGTGCATGCCTTATTGACTACTATGTATACATGACATAATGTACAGAAGTGCTCTATAGGGAAAGTCTCATGTCATGTTAATTTTGCATCCCTCATTCACTGCGTAGTTGGCTTCTTTGCCTTTTAAACTTGTGAAAATTCAATAAAACTTTGTGGATTTGATATTGGAAACAACACATCCGTGACATTCATTATTGAACAAACCTGTGTCCCCATTATTGGGTCAGTGTATGATAGTGTAAATTGTGAGAATTCCCCTGGGTGGAAGTCCTAGGGTGGCATAGTCAGGCTATATCCTTAAATCCTAGACCTAAGCCCCCACTCCTGCCACATGTGCAAGCTGCATACTGTTGTAAACTCTGATGGTGAATTGAGTCCAAATATGTGCGTGTGATTTATTAAGCCCATGGCATAAAAATCTCACTCCAGCCAGGTACCCAAATTTGGAAACCCCGATCTAAGTGCACATCTGTCTTTTGTATATGTGGTTTTGTTGTTGGTGTTTGAATATATAATAGAATTGGTTAGTGATGAAATTGGCCTAATTAACACAGTGATTGTCCTACAAACCTGACAACAATTAATATATTCTAGGCAACACCTTCAAGGAAAAAGGATTTGAGAAAGAAGGAAGATTATGAAGACAATTATGAAATAATTAAAAAAGTTGAAAGAAAAACTGGAAAAGGGAAAGAGAAAAGGTGAAAAATACAAAAAGAGGTACTAGAGAATGATGAGAGAAGCACCATCAGTGTCTTCTCATTCAAAACTCTGGGAATTGTTAAGAAGCCAAAAAGGTAGTTCACCCATTAAGAAAGCCCTACTATTTCACATCACCCTGGTTGAGAACATCCGAAGAAAATACAGAAATGCAAACTTAGAGAGGAAGACAACTGATTGCCAGGGTGACTTCTAGAAGTACGCACAAATGGCATTTGGCTACTCAAAAAAAGAAGTGCAACTTTCAGTGTGGATCTTTGTACAACTGTGAAGAGAAAAGAAAGCTGTGCAACAATGGAGATCAAGAGAAAAGTGAGGTCCTTTTTTCTCCATGTTAGCCATATGACACCAGGCTACGAAAAAACAGTCACACTACAAATGAAAAAAATGCAGAAAAATATTACTCACAGATGAATTGAAAAATCTACACAATTTTAGTCTGAGCAGCATGGTCAGCTGTCATACGACACGTTTTGCCGGCTTCAGCCATTTTGGGTTGTTACACCCACAGATGTTGACAGCAACGCGTTTGTGCAAAACACATGAGAACACACAACTCATGGCCAATGTTCTCCTCATGGTATATTGTCTGCCAAATGCATTGAAAATACAGCCGACTCAGTCATTTGTGATTCAAAGGCAAAAGCATGTGGTTACAGTGAGTGTAGGGAGTGCCTCCACAATACATATCCAACCCTTGAACATATCCACCTATAGCCGGCACTTTTATTTACTAAAAAAAGATAAAATGAATTGGGTACCAAATGTGTCAGTGATGCAGGCCTGCTTGGGTTCGATGGAGCCAGAAAACTACAATGGCTGATTCACGCCACAGCGCAAAAGAAACAATGACAAACTCACGGCAGTAATGGCGTCCTCGTCCTTGTCCTCTCTGCGGTACAGCGTGTTGCTGCAGCTCGGGCCGTAGACGATTCCTCCCGTCCGTTCTCTCGGTAGCGTCCGTGGTGAACACTCACTGCAGGTCCTCTCATGCAGGTCGGTTACACAGCAGGCTAACAGGCTTCACCTCGGTGAGTGGCTGAGTGAGCTGCTCCGTCATGAAGGCCGTCAGGTAAGCTAACGTGAGCTACTTAGCTTTTAGCTGCGCTTATCGTCGAACACCCTTTTCCAGAATACTCCTCGTTTTACTCAAACACGGTGCTGCGTTGACTGAACAGTCACTCTGAGACTCACTGACCGTTTGTCTCGACATACGTTCCTCAAACAATGTGTTTACTCCTTAAAGTTTTTTGCTCTGCTGTTAACGTTTTCGCCGCCTGCATCTCACTCTCCTTTTTCCTTCTCACCTCTCTCCGCTCCTCTGGCTACTCTCAATTCTCTTCCGGTTTCCAGCCGAACTCTGAACCTGATCACGGGTCTCTCAAGGCACGTAAAACGTAAAACGTAAACTAAAGCATATTCTTACATTTAAATATTACTTTTGCATTCTTTTAACACAAAAATATGTATTTATTACAGGAAATAAGAAAATAAAACAGGTATAAAAAATAATAAATGAGTGTTTATCTTTACCCCATATTTATTTCTTTATCTTTTTAACTGGGTTACAGCAAGAACCCTATATCGGTGCTGCTGCGACTTCACACATTCAGGGATAAGCAGAGGGTGATGGAAGCGGCTCACCGTGCCAGTCAAGACGATGGCTTAATGTACAACGGATCCAGGCTTTCATTCTACAGCGACTTCTCATCAATGGTTATAAAAAAATGTAAGGCATACGACGTGGTGAAACAGCGGCTATGGGAGCAAGGGATACTGTATGCCATGCTCTTCCCAGCTATTCTACAGGTGTCCCACGGAAGCTCCAAGAGGAGATTTACCACACCGGAGCAGGTACGCGACTACCTACACTCCCTGCCTGGATCATAATTTCCTGGAGCGCGGACCCAATGCACAGGTCATCTCATCTTTTACATTTTTTTAATATAGACCTGCATACAGTATCTTCCCACTCATGTTGACTGGACTTGTTTAGTGGCTCAGTTTTATGAACATTTTCTGACCGAGTGGAGTGGCTGCTCGAAATGAGCTTTACTTTTCTCTTTTGCATCGGTCAACCCCCACGGGGAGGATTCATTTAATTTTCTGCAAATGTTTTACCCTTTGCAAAGCAAGTTTGCCTTTGTTTGTGAGCTTGAAAATTGTTGGTTTGGTGTAAAGTCCCTGCTACTTTGGGGAAAAGCTCTCAAGTTGTTTTTGATTTTTATACAGTTGTTATTTTGCATGTTTGGTTCAGCTGTTTCGTATAGCTCAGGACACATGTATAAGGTTTGAGTTATGTATCAAGGAGGCATCGTCCAGCCCCTTTGATTTTAATTGGCCCGGGTCTCTGTCATTCTGGGGTACATCATATACATGCTAAGGATATTGGGATTATGTCATGGGAGTTGTTGTATAGTTTATCAGTATAGCTACTAAAATATTGAATAGCCATGTCTAATTTAAATACCATCAAGCTCTGCTCTTGGAACATCCGGCTGTTTGCTTTTCTCCAGGAGACTCACCTGGAGGACAAGGATAATATCAAACTGCAAAGGAATTGGGTGGGGCAGGTTTTTGCAACATCATATTCTTCTTTTAATAGGGGTGTGGCCATCTTGGTCTGTAAAAATCTTGCATTCAAGTCCCTTAAGTGTATCAAAGATGGTCAAGGCCACTATGTGATTGTTAAAGGAGTACTCTCAGGTAAAGCTCTAACACTTATGAATCTCTATTGCCCTCCTGGCTATTCCCCAGATTTTCTCTCTAAGGCCTTTGCAGAGTTTGCTGAATTGGCATCTGAGATTCCTTTGTGGGAGGAGATTTTAACTGCCATCTCAATCCCTCTCTTGATAAACATCCATCTGGCATTTCTCCTCCTTCACAGCAAGCCAGGGTGCTCACTTCTATATGTCATGATATCAGATATTCAGCTATTTGGAGGGAGCTTCATCCCACCGACTCAAGAGTTTACTTTTTTCTCTGCCCCCCATAAAATCCATACTAGAATTGATAACTTTTTCATTCCTTCATCAAAGATGTTTTTGGTCTTGTCATGTACCATTGGCAGAATCTTAATTGACCATGCCCCCCTATATTTGATCTGCTCTCCCTCTGAGGAAGGGGCACTGTCTAGGCACTGGAGACTTCAATCATCTCTTCTCAGGGATGATTATTTAATTTCCTATTTCACATCAGAATTTAAGACATTTTATTCAATTAACTCACTATCCACAAACAATCCCTCTATCCTTTGGAAGACGTGTGAAGCTTACTCTCGGGGCTTGATTATGTCTTTTGTTGCTTCTAGGAGACGTCGAAAGAATAAACAGCATAAGCTTCCTGAATCTAGACTAGCCAACCTGGAGAAACAGAACATATCATGCCCAAATCGAAGCTCACTTAAAGAATCTGATCAAAAATTGTTATCCAAAATCCTAGCAATGCGCTTGGAAAAAGTGCTCCCTTATATTGTCAAGGAGGACCAGACTGGCTTTATTAAGGGTCAGAACTCCTGTGATAATATGAGAAGGCTCCTTAATTTCCAAAATTTCTCGATTGCTGCTCTCTCTGCTCGATTGCCCTAGCCTGGACGAGTTCGCTCTGTGTTTGTGGAGTGGAGCGGTCTCTGCGCTCTGTGCTCTTTCATTAATTCGCATACTGATTAAAATAAAAGTTGGGGCTATTCACCTAGCTGTTGAATAAGGTAGGCCTGATCTGCTCCTAAAGTGTAATCTTTTGTTGCCATTAGGGGACTGGGAGGGAATTTTTCACTTTTTTTCCCTCTGTTGCTCTT
Source organism: Albula glossodonta (assembly GCA_019788955.1). NCBI lineage: Eukaryota > Metazoa > Chordata > Actinopteri > Albuliformes > Albulidae > Albula > Albula glossodonta. The sequence goes on along the minus strand of JAFBMS010000176.1, from coordinate 456,520 downwards.
CAGCAAACGCTGCGCATAGTCAAGCTGACGAGAGGTTTTTTTTTGTGGTTTTTCTCCCTCTCATGAGCAAATCTTTAAATAGCAAATCTTTAAGGAACATACTCAAGCTCACTAGTTGGGTAGTTAGTCGGGAAGTTAGTTAGCCAGCCGGTTCGCTTGTTTACTTTGTTATACCGTTCTCCAGCTTGTTTGCTTTAAGGATATCCTGATTCTGGTTGTGTTAAAGTGTCTGCTTTTGCTTAACTGCTAGCGTATTTTTGTTGTATCTTGTATCTATACTCAGTGGCTTTTCCTGTGTTTGGTTTCTGCCTTTGGCTGTTCTGAGACACCTCGGTTCTCTTAGCACCTTTTTAGCCGGTAATTCTGCCTCGGCAGTAAATCTTTATTTAGGGAACGCACGTTTAGTTAGGGGAGAAAATGTGGCCAAAACTGTGCGAGAATCCTGAATTGTTAGAGTTCCAGGAACTGTTTACTACACCCTATAGGGAGATAGTGCGGTCATCAAAGCCGGGTAGGGAAGAAGATACAGACCAGACAGGGTGAGAGAGCTGGGTTACAGTGTGGCATAATCGTAGAAAGGGGCGCAAAATCCCAAGTGGGGTGGCGTCTCCGGAGATTGCAGTGACCAACCGCTTCATGCCACTGCATGACGAGTTGGCCCGCGATCCTGTGAGTGGGAGGACTGAAGAGCCCCAGGGCACTCAGGCGGCCTCATCCTCCAAGAAAAGGGAGTTAGTGATAGTGGGGGACTCAATCATTAGAGGGGTAGATAGCATAGTGTGTTCGCACGACAAGGCGTCTCGTGTGGTCTGTTGCCTACCTGTTGCCCAGGTTGGAGACCTCCTGGCGTGTACGGACAAGCTCCTGGCCAGAGCGGGGGAGGATCCAGAGGTCATGGTCCATGTTGGTGCCAATGACATAGGAAAGGGTAGATCTGAGGTTCTGCAGCATAAATTTATCAAGCTAGCGGGGAAGATTAGGAGCAGAACCTCCACGGTCGTCTTCTCGGGAATTCTACCGGTACCACGTGCAAGCAAAGGGAAGCAAGCCTTTACATGGAGGTTTAACACGTGGCTACAAACCTGGTGTAGGAAAGAGGGGTACAGGTTTATGGGGCACTGGGACTCCTTTTGGAACAGGGATGACCTGTACAGGCGGGACGGGTTACACCTGAACCGGAGGGGTACAGCTGCATTGGGCCAGCGTATGCTTAGGGTAGCAGAGGGTTATTTAAACTAGGGACTGGGGGGGGGGCATGGAGGTTATATAATGAAATGGGTAGGGATAGACAGACTGCCAGAATAGAACACACCAAGGCTAATTATTTTATTGGTAGTGAAGGAAACACAATTGCAAATCAGTTAGAGCAGCACTGTCATAGAGGTGGTTTTGGGCAGCTGGAGGTGGAGAGGAAGGATGGGAAATGCCCACACAGTACCCTGAAATTTCTCTGTTTAAATGCTAGAAGCATAAAAAATAAAATTTTGGATCTAGAAGCGGTTATGAGTAATAGTAACTATGATGTTGTTGGGATCACAGAGACGTGGCTTGGTGCAGGGGATGGGGATGAGTATAACATAAAGGGATACAAGGTGCTTAGAAAAGATAGAACCCATAGAAGAGGAGGGGGCATAGCTCTGTATGTAAAGGATTATCTTAATATCCAGGAAATTCCAGGTGTGGAGCCTCTTGGTGTTGGTGAAGACATATGGATCAAAATACTGTGGGAAAGTGAAAAGGGTCTGAATGTCGAAATATGTCATAGGCCACCAGCCTCTGACAGCAGTGTTAACAGGATGATCTTTGATAACATTACACTGGCATGTAAGGAGGGTGAGACAATAGTAATGGGGGACTTCACATACCCCTCAATTAATTGAGAAACTGTGTCTGGTCAGGGTAAATGTGAGGAAGAGTTTCTGGATGTTGTAAATGATTGTTTTCTGATACAGTCTGTGACTCAACCTACAAGAGATAACACAATTTTAGACCTGGTTCTGTGTAATAATCCTGATCGAATCTGCAGTACTGAGGTAGGGGAACCACTTGGAACAAGTGACCATAGTGCAGTTACAGTTACATTTTTTGGCGAGTTAAGACTACATCCTCCAATGCCAGAATTTTCAACTTCAGACGAGCTGACTTTATTAAACGCGTGATTATACAAGAAATATAAACTGCGTACCTCTTCTAGATGGTAGAACTGTGGGAGAAAAGTGGAACATATTTAAAACAATTATTCTGGATGTACAGCGTAAATTCATTCTGCAAGTGCGAAAAGGGAAGCTGAAAAATAAGCATCCGCGGTGGATGAATAAGGCGTTACATGATAGTTTGAAACATAAAAGGGAACTATTTAGAAATTTCAAGTTAGACAGCTCAGAGACAAACAAGATTGAATACAGCAAAAGCTCAAGTGAAGAAAGAAATAAGGGAAGCTAAAAGGCGTTTGGAAAGACAGATTGCGCTAGATGCAAAGAACAACCCTAAACGCTTTTTCCAATACTACAATCGAAAAAGGATATTTAAGGATGAGATAAGAGGTTTAAAAAACAAGGATGGACTTATGGTTTATGATAACAAGGCTATTGCTGATACTCTAAACAACTAATTTTTGGAGAGTTTCACGAGTGAAGGGTTCACTCATATGCCTCCAGGAGCATTCATTTCTCAGAGTCTTATGGAGGAAATTGATTTAAATGATACAGAAGTGCTAGATAAACTTTGAAAACTTAAAACAAATAAGGCAGCAGGTCCCGATGGAATATTTCTAAGAGTCCTCAGGGAACTAGCGGAAGAGGTCTACAAACCTCTGACAGTTGTTTTTAAGCAATCCCTTAAAACTGGAGAAATACCAGATGACTGGAAGCTGGCAGTGTAGTACCTATCTACAAGAAAGGAGACCGGACTGATCCAGGAAATTATAGGCCTGTCAGCTTAACTTGTATCACATGTAAATCACTGGAATCCATCATTATGGACAATTTGGAAGTATTCCTTCAACAAAGTGGTGTCTTAAACGATAGACAGCATGGTTTTCGCAGAGGGAGGTCATGCTTAACAAACCTCCTGGACTTTTTTGAGGAAGCTACAGTGTGTTTAGATGCAAACCAAGCTTATGACATTATCTATTTAGACTTTCAAAAGGCATTTGACAAAGTTCCGCATGAGAGGCTCGTAGTGAAAATGAAAAGTGCAGGAATTACAGGCACTATCACTGAGTGGGTTCAAAGTTGGTTGTCTGGTAGAAAGCAGAGTGGAACTGTTGGAGGAATTGTTTCAGAGCAGGGTCCTGTAAGAAGTGGAGTTCCGCAGGGATCGGTGTTGGGGCCTTTGCTTTTTTTTATTTACATAAATGATCTTGATGCAGGGGTTAGTAGTAAAATAGTAAAATTTGCAGATGACACAAAACTGGGGGGTCTAGCCAACAGTATAGAATCAACTAAGGTATATATATATATATATATATATATATATATACAGTTACTTAGACTTATATATATATATATACAGTTACTTAGACTTATATATATATATATACAGTTACTTAGACTTATATATATATAAAGTCTAAGTAACTGTATATATATATATATATATATATATATATATATATTATATATATATATAATTCTCTTCCTGATATCTTGGCTGATTTCTTTTGATTTTCCCATGATGTTACACAAAGAAGCAGTGTGTTTCAGGTGTGCCTTAATATGCATCCACAGGTGTGCCTCTAATTAACTCAAATGTTGTCAATAAACCTATCAGAGGCTTCCAAAGACATGACATCATCATCTGGGCTTTCAAAAATTGTTTAAATGCATAGTAATCTTAGTGTATGTACACTTCTGACTTTGAAGAAAGTAATAAAATTGTCTAAAAAAAATCCTTTTCTCATTATTCTGGAATTTAGCAAATAGAAATAATTTTGGAAATCCTAATTGACCAAAAACAGGAAATGTTTAATCTGATTTCATGTTAGACGGTGAGAAAAAAAGGATGTGCCATTTTATATAGTGTATGTAAACTTCTGTATATATATACACACACACACACACATTGGTAACTGTATAAATGTGTTCAGTTAAATCTGTTGAAAGAGAATAAATCACAAAGTGACCTACCTACCTGCCTATCCATGTACTTACCCAATTAAACAGACCTGTAAAAACAGATAAACTGAAACAGAACCTACCTTCAGTACCGTATATACTTATCCAGGTTAGTCTGCAGTAAAAGAATAAAATAAAAAAATGACTTACTTACTTATATACAATGCTTATCCAAGTAGAACTACTTAATCAGAATAAATGTAAATGTATGTAAATTATGTATGTAAATGAATGTAAATTACCTACCTACCTACAGTGGGGGAAATAAGTATTGAACACATCAACAATTTTTCAATTCTACACATTTCCATTGCAGCTATTCAACTGAAATTTAGACCAGACATTGGTATTAACTCAACAAAACTACATAGCTAAAGAAATTGTAACATTCCAATCCATAAAAAAGTTATGTGCAATAAAGGGGAATGACACAGGAAAAAAGTATTGAACACGCTGACTGAAATTTATTTAATACTTAGTGGAGAAGCCTGGCCCATTCTTCAACACGGATGTCTTTAAATCTTGAAGATTCCGAGGGACCCACTGGTGAATCTTGATCTTCAGTTCCTTCCACAAATTTTCTATTGGATTTAAGTCTGGAGATTGACTAGGCCGGTCCAACACCTTTATTTTCTTCCTCTTGAGTCTCCTTTCCTGTATGTTTTGGATCATTGTCCTGTTGGAAGATCCACCCACGTCTCATCCTCATCATTCGGGTGGATGGCAACAGATTCTTCTCAAGAATTTCCCGGTACATGGCTCCATTCATCTTCCCTTCGATAATATGGATTCCACCAGCACCATGTGAAGAGAAACAGCCCCATACCATGATGATTCCTCCTCCAAACTTCACTGTAGGTATGGTATTTTTAGGATCATATGCGGAGCCATTTCTCTCATTGTATTGTTGCCAAAAAGGTCGATTTTTGTCTCCTCTGACCAGACTACATTCTCCCAATAATCTACAGGCTTCTCCTGTAGCAAACTTCAAACGAGCTTCAACATGCCTTTTCTTCAGTAATGGAGTCTTCCGGGATTATCGTGAATGGAGGCCGTGGTGGTGGAGTGCATTGCCAATTGTTTTCTTTGTGACAACTGTACCCACTGCTTCCAGGTGTTTCTGGAGTTCTGCTTGAGTGGTCCTTGGCTCTTGGGCTACTCTTCTGACTAACTTACTGACTGTCCAGTCAGAAATCTTGCGAGGAGCTCCTGTGCATGGCCGGCTGATGGCCGAGTGATGTTCCTTGCACTTGCGTATAATGGCCCCAATGGTACATTTAGGAGTTTAGAAATCTGTCGGTAACCAGTGCCATTACTGTGCTGCTTAACAATCTTGTTGCGAAGGTCTTGGGAGAGCTCTTTGCCTCTACCCATCATGAGATGTTTCTCGCAAGACTGCTTGGTGACAAATGATTCTTTTACTTCCATTCAGAGGTGGGAAATGCTTTTTCAAAGAGTGGAAGTACTTATACCCACCACCATGCACTAACCCAGCTGATTCTAATTAGCACAGGTGGGAGAATTTATTAGTGGCATAAGCTGGTTAAGTGCTTTTTCTTACTGTGTTCAATACTTTTTTCCTGTGTCATTCCCCTTTATTGCACATAACTTTTTTATGGATTGGAATGTTACAATTTCTTTAGCTATGTAGTTTTGTTGAGTTAATACCAATCCCACGAGCCCCTACAACTATACACAGTGGTCAATTTCTAAAAAAAATTCAAAGGGGATGGTCAACCTCGGAGTAGAAGGATGGTGGTATATGCCTACATTTTTTATATTTATGCATATTCATTAGAAAAAAAAGACAGAGCATGTACTTGTAACTTGTATTATTAATAAAAAAAACTATCCAGTTGTTAACAATATTATTTTATTTATACAATAACAACAATATTACTCGCGCAGGATTTCAGAAATAGACCTCTACACTATCATAACTGCATACAAGATGAGTTTCTGCAGTTTGTTGCGTATAGGGCTGCGTAGCCACAGACCAGTCAGGGTGTCTATCCTGACCCCTGTCCACTGCTGAAAGCGCCAACAATGGGCACGTGAGCATCAGAACTGGGCCACAGAGCAATGGAAGAAGGTGGCCTGCTCTGATGAATCACGTTTTCTTTTACATCACGTGGATGGCTAGGGAACACATGGCACCAGGATGCACTATGGGAAGAAGGAGAGCAAGCAGAGGCAGTGTGCTGCTTTGGGCAATGTTCTGCTGGGAAACTTTCGGTCCTGCAATTCATGTGGATGTTACGTTGACACGTACCGCCTACCTAAGAATTGTTGCACACCATATACACTCTTTCATGGAAACAGTATTCAGCTTTCTGCCACAAAGCAAAAATGGTTCAGGAATGGTTTGAGGAACACAGCAACAAGTTGAAGGTGTTGACTTCCAAATTCCCCAGGTCTCAATCCAATTGAGCATCTGTGGGACAAACAAGTCCGATCCATGGAAGCCCCACCTCGCAACTTACAGGACTTACAGGATCTGCTGCTAAAGTCTTGGCGCCAGATACCACAACACACCTTCAGTCGTCTAGTGGAGCCTATGCCTTGACGGGTCAGGGCTGTTTTGGCAGCAAAAGGGGGACCTACAACATATTAGGCAGGTGGTCATAATATTATGGCTGTGGCGTATTTTCTATTAAAAATAATACATGATTGACTGGTTATCATCTTACCTGTCGTTTTCTTCTGTACTAAAAAACTTCTAAGGTCCTGCTCAACCGGTCGCTTAGCCATTTTAACCTGTAGCATCTGCAATCCTTGTCCAAAGTAAAACTCATGGTGAAGTTGCATTAGCCAATGAGAGGCTTGCATTTGCAGGCTCCAAGCAAATAAGCAATCAAAAGCCAAAAAAGGCACAAGATACAAAACAACAGAAACCTGATTGCAAATAACATAAGATTGTCATTTAAATATCGCTGATAGGTTTTGTCTTTTCACGATTAGGCGATAGATAGCATAGATTCTTCCATTAATAATTCCATCGCTCCGATAAAAGGAGCAATGAGGGTGCATTAGGTGCTAAGTGTGTCACCAGTGTTGGGAGACAGTTCTGGAGAGCAGCACAGTGTATGAGAATGTGTAATTGAATAACATAGGGATGTCGCCATATCCGACCAGATCCAAATGGCACCTCCTGTTAACGACCCGCCATCTGCCGTCTGGGTTCCCCACTATCATGTATGGGCCTCACTTCCTGGGGTTACCTGGTCATCACATGCTAATGCCTTTCCCTTAAATTAAAATTAAAGTATAGGTTATAGGTTGTAAATGTTACATGCTGGTCGGTCCTAAGATTTTGCTCTTCTTTTTTAAAGTTGTGTACCCCTGCCCTAACTCGTGTGCTAATGAAAACCATTCTGATATTCACATCAAACGCGACATCGCTCCTTTTAGAATTGTGTAGATGTGAAAACACTTTTGTGATAGGCATCACTGTCGCGGATGCAAAAGGTGCACTCCAATAATAAAATGCCACAGAAGCCATGGTTCTGTGGGTCTGTTTTAACTCTGAGGCCTGTCCCAGTGAAGTCTGGACAAAGTAAACCACCGACTAATTCATTCAACTGGGAGGTTCATGGTTTAGCATGGTTTGTTGGGCTCCGTGCTGAATGTGCTGGCCTATATTTAACACTTTCATATTTAATGTTTTAATTGATTACGTGAATAACAACTTACCATGTTGCCATAAATCCGTAAGTAAAATGAAATGGTACAGACTAATCCATGGCAAACAACAAAGACATTGCATTTTTAAACCACATGTCTAAACAAACAAGCGATCAACATGCCTGCCTCTTTTAATCACCTGAGGGATATTGTTTTGTCCATCCTATGGTGTATGGACATGTTGCACCCATTCAAGTAAAAGGCACAGCAAGAAAAACTTTTTCCAATCATTATAGGCTGAATAAGTTTGGCTATGGCTATTATGTCATTTTTTTCTCATACACTTAATAATGGCTTTGCATAGATCTACATGAAGAGATCGATTTCGACCAAACAAACCATCAGTAATCAGAGTAAAAAACCGAAGTGGGTCAATGCAGCGGCTATTCATCTTTTAATTATATTATTAGTGGGTGATATCCAATAAAATCCTGGCCCCATGGATCCTCCAACCTTAGGCCAAATGACAAACTCTCCAAAACTTTTAAATGAAACATATTCACAACTCACAGATTTGCGGCGGACGGTGGGTGTGGAACACGCTCGACAGTGTGTTCCTGAGTCTGCATGCGAGCAGATGGTGTTCATAAGCAGTAAGCTGGAGCGGGAGCACGGTGAGATGGAGCGTGCGGTTGTCCTGGGGGACACAGATCGTGTTGTCCTCGGCACAGGGGGTGCAGTGGAACTCTGATTGCCAGGTTGCCACTGGATGATGTGGATTTTTCCAGGTGCATAGGACACCCGAGCGCTTGCGAGCCCGTTGACAGGTTGAGTCATTGGTACCTGGCACCGGTCAGTGCACCTCAAGGATTCCCCAGCAGTTTTCCCATTGAACCGGATTAAAATCAAAATCAAAACTGAATTCTAAATCTAATCGGAACTGCGCTGCTGTGATTAAACAAAGGCAGAATTCATTTTTTCAAAGAGTTAATCATGCTAAGGTCATTTGGGATCATAATTTTCTGCCCTAGGTTACATTGCCTTAGGTTAATGTACTGATTCGAAAACTGATGAAAAAGAGTCGTTCCAAAACTGATATGATCATATACAAGGGGCTAAGAAACTGAGTGATAAAAGAATTAAGAGAAACACAAAAGTTACCTATTACATATCAGTGATTAGAGGAGCAAAAGGAAATAATAAATTAATTTGGAAACAAATAAATAGTCTAAAAGAGCACAGCTCTCACATTTTCTTAGTAGATCGTGGGGAATTCAATTATTTGTGTCATTATGGACGTTTGACCATTATTGCTTTTCAGTAATATCTCCAAAGTCATGTTATGACACTTGCTGGCTTAGTGAATGTACTACAATTTATTTTTCTACTTTTGAGTTTTCCACACCGAATGGACATGCTTTTGACACCTCTTAAGTGCAAATGTTTCTCTTTGGACAAAAACTGCAATTTGGGCATTGTGCCCCATAATTTGCATGGTACTCAAATTTGTTTACAGAGGACACTCCCAGAAATTGTGCTTCTACGCTGCTTTATTGCATCAAAGATGCAAGTAGTTTTGTGCTTCTGCATTTTTCCTGTTGTGGTGTGGGCATGTTGCCGAAAATAATTTTGGTGTCTTTACATACCTTGAGGAACAAATTTCAGTGATCAAAACAATTTGTTTCGATTTGTTAGTGTGTGTTTTCACAACAGTCCTGTACATGATCAAAACTAATGTTTACATTTTGTGTGTTTTTAGAGAGATTTACAAACTGCATATTACCCAAGACCGACTTACTGCAGCATTATCATTGTAGCTGAGTTTGTGCTGTAAAAAAAAAAATAACATTCACACAAATTACGATTAAAACCTAATAAAAGCAATTTTACCAAAGATTTCCATGCTGAGGGATATGTCTGAGTTTGTACTATTTTTGGAGGTAACAAAGGAAGAGATGTGTGCTGATGCACTAATATCAAGTGTACTATCTGTTCTTATCAGTTTAATAAAGTCTCTCATTGGGGGACAAAATATTAAACAGATGTTTCGAACAGGAAGTCAAAGTAGTAGTGGTGAGGGTGGCAGTTTAGGGAGTGGGGGGGGGGGGGTGTCACAAAAGAGAAAACACATGGGCTGTGTTGAAGCATGGTAAGTTCAAAAAAAGTTAAGCCAGCTAAACAAATACAAATAAACCACCATGATGCAGGCTAAAGACATAATATGACTTGTGTTTTAAAGTAAAGAATAATTCAACTAATAAACATTAACTTGTTACTTACACAAAAAAGCAGAGGTGGTTAACATAATGTTATCATGTTCAGTTATCTTATAGCAGCACAAATTGTTTTACTGAATCATTAGCTCTACACTAGAAAGCCCAGCATGTAGCTTTCTATGTATTTGATAGCTACATGCTGGGCTCCTTGAAAAATCAATATGGAACGCTATTTGTTCTGTATGCAAGTAGAAAAAAAATAGCACTCGTCAACCACAAACATTTCTTATTAACCATGTAGACTAGTACTTCGCTAACCAAATTAGGTCAAGGGTGAAATGGCCTCTCTCCCTCTGCTTAGCATCTGTGTGTGTCACATTTTTTTTTACAAATAAGTAGATGATAATTAGTGCGCATGCAAGCTAGTCCCTTAGCTAGTGAGGGAGAGTATGTGTAGGATGGAAGACTCCTAAATAAAATGTTCAAATGAAACAGTCAGTAACTGTTTGAGTCAGTAACATCATGACTATGACGTCTGTATTAGCCAGCTACACAGTGTGTGATAAGCTGGTGAGGTGGATAATGTTGCATTTGTGTCCGTCATCTCAAACATATGTATGTGGAAACGGTGACTATAAGCTACATTGTACTCATTTATAGAAATTAAATAGAACGTTTCCATTTGTTGTAAAATTTGACATTGAAAATGGTAGATCAAACAACGTAAATGGAAGACTTGATGTTAAAGATTCTGAAAGTGTGAAACCACTCCTAACCTATGTAAGGATCACAACCAAATTAGGTTTTAAATTCATAATAAATAGGTGACTATCCCTTATTGTCTGAAAGAAAAACAATTGTGAAATTATGTCATTCCTGAAATGTCTCATTTTGGTTCTACACAATACCCTCCCCCCATCCATGCTCAATGTGAATATCTCCAGCTTGCTTGCTAACTCGTACCAAAAGCCATTGAACAAAAAAACACCATAGATAATGCTAGGTCCCACACTGATAATATAACAATAATTGAAAAAAAAATTGGTTTATTGTTGAAGTGATGTCATGGAGGTTCTCAGCAGCTTGTTTTAGTTTTTTAACAATTTTATCGATGACCTCTTGTAGGCTCAAACTGTCTTCGGTCCTTCAACAGAAAAGAAAAGCATCAACCTATGAGACACTCTCGTAGTTTTTCTGTTTTTACAATTCTTCTGTGTACACTGTCTTATAAATAAATCATAATGACGTCATTCATGACCAAGACTCAAAAAAGTAGATTCTACCAAATTAGGTTCAAATAATAATTATGCATGTGAACCAATATATGAAAAAAGTTCATAGTCACTGGCACACAATGCAACTAACAACCTAAATCTAGACACCTTTTTATTTATTATATGATTTTGCCTTCACATCAAATGTTGTATTACCTTGCTTTAGCTCTTTTTCCTTTCTGGAACTCTACACAGTCATATTCAGGGATGACATGGAGATTTTTCTGGAGTTCTGTTTCCAGTAATGAGAACCTAAGTTGTCAGAAAACATTTACTTCATGTCAGTATTTAAATTTTGCTTGGTTCTCAACCTACCTTAGTAACAGATTTCAGTGCATTAGATATGATGGTGTTTGTTCTGATATTGTATCCGTCTACAAGGGTGTACCACAGGGCTCTGTATTAGGTCCATTTTTATTCACTATTTATATAAATAAACTGGGTCAAAATGTGTCAGATGCTAATTTTTATTTTTATGCTGATGACACTTATATACTGTTGTGTGTCAACTTTTGTACAGGCAATTGAATATTTGCAGAATGCTTTTATTGTCCAAAATACCCTGCTTCAGCTGAACCTGGTTCTTAATGCAGGTAAGACCAAAATTATGTTGTTTACTGGCTCTAAGAATAGGCCACTAAATATCCATTCTTTGGTCACTCTTGAGGGAAGTGAAATAGAGGTTGTAAACTCTATTCGGTATTTTGATTGATGACTCACTCACTTTTAAGCCACTTGTGCAGTACTTAGTGAAAAAGTTGAGGCTAAGACTGGGTTTTTATTTTCAAAATAAGTTGTGTTTTTCTTTTTTCTCTTTTTTTGCTTTTGTTGCCATTACTTTTTTACCTGTCTTGGACTATGGTGATCTTTTATATATGCATACCTCTGTTCAGTGTCTTCATATGGTTGACACAGCTTACCATGCTTCCCTGAGGTTTATTACAAATTGTAAAGCTCTGACTCACCACTGTGAGTTATACTCATGGGTAGGATGGCCTGCTTCGGCCACCCGTAGGCTCTGTCACTAGTACACCTTTATATATAAGGCAATGCTTGGTCTGCTTCCATACTACTTATGTGTCTGTATCACACAGAAAAGTTTCAGACAATACTCTTTGCATTCTCGGGGCTTCTTTAAGCTTTCTTTCCCAAGTGCCCATATCGAAATAGGATAAAGGGCTTTTGTGTATTCGGCACCTTCAACATGGAATACATTTATTTATGCTGCTGCCTGTATTGGCCAGGTCATCCTTGGAAAAAGAGATTTTTAATCTCAATGGGACTTTTCCTGGTTAAATAAAGGTAAAAAAACAACATTAACATTACTTAGACACTGCAAGTTAGAAGCAAGTTTCTGATCATACAACTTACTTCTTGTGCCCTCTGAGTCCACTATTTCATTTCATGGGCTGTCTGTCAGGGTAATTGGCTCATCACAGCTTAAGGCATCCTTCACCTTTGCTGTTATTCTTTCAAAAGTTGCATCAGCTTCCAAAAAGTGAATGACCACTGTCCTGGAAGTACTGAGCTTGTCATTCACTATTTCGGCAATATGGATTGACCCAGGGGTAAATCAGACTGTTTAAAAATCACACCAATGGGCCAAAATTTTGTTAATATATTATAGGATGATCTTGCTGGGTACAGGACGCAAGCTCGTGGAGTAGCATGTGAAGTTTGTGGTGTTTTTGTGGAAGCAGAAGCAGAAGGTGAGTGTTGGTGCATGAAGGCAAAGGGAACATCAGCAGTGGGTAGGTCTGTGCTTGCAGGGAGCTGACTTTGATCTGGATCTCCATGGACCTCAATGACTGCAATTTAAAAGATTGAGGCTCTGGAAATATTGTGGTGTTTGCATCATCTGTAATGTACAGACTACTGCATTGACCTGTTTAATTGGATAGAATGAAAAATACCATAAAAGTTTAAAGAACATTGTAATTAAACAGTAAAAAAAACTAATGCTAATCTCTCACAGATTCACAATTCAAGTTTCAAGTTTATTTGTCATATGTAGGTTTACACAAGGTTACAGGTACAATGAAATATGTTGGACTAGAATCCGGTCAACTCAGCAATAAAAACATGATATAAACAGAAATGATAGAATAAAAAACAAATAATAAAATAAAAATAAGAAGAGGTAGCAATATAAAGTATGTGTATGATGCATGTGCATATAAGTAATTGTGCATAAAGTGCTAAGTGTTTACAGTATTAAATAGTATTGTAACAGTGCAATCAGAGCAGACACAGTTGGGCAGATATGGCAGTTCTGAGAGTTCAGAAGCCTGATGGCCTGATGGTAGAAACTTTCCTTGAGTCTGGTGGTGCATGCAGCCATTCTCCTGTATTGTCTGCCAGACATTAACAAGGAAAACAATCTATGTGCTGGGTGGCTGTTTTCCTTTAAGATGCTGTGTGCCTTATGCAGGCACCACTGATTGAAGATGGCTTGAATTTTTGGGTGTCTATTGGCAATAATGTGCTGTGCCACTTTCACCACTCTCCGTATTGATTTGCAGCTGTGGTACAGCTTCCGTACCACACCGTGATACAGCCAGTCAGCAAGCTCTCAATCGTGCTCCTGTAGACGTTCGTGAGGGTGTTGCCGTTCATGCCAAACTTCTTCAGTCTCAGGAAAAAGAGCCACTGGTGGGCTTTCTTCGCCATGTCGTCAGAGTGAAGTGTCCAGGAGAGGTCCTCAGTGATGTGTACACCAAGGACCCTGAAGTTACTGACCCTTTGTACCTTGGCACCACCAATGTAGATGGGGGATGTCCCCCCTCCTGCTGTCTCCGATAGTCCACAATCATCTCTTTGGTTTTGCTGACATTGGGCCTCATTTATCAAATGTGAGCCGAACGAATTTGATCGTAAATCATTTGTAAATGCATTTACGCAAAAAATGTGGGATTTATCAAAGTTTTCGTATATCAGTTTGTTCGTAGGATCCAAAGAAATTTCACGAGTGCTCTAAACTGTTCGTATTGCGTGCGTAAATGGAAAAACATGGCTGTAAAGCTTGTTTTTCATGTTGTTGCTTTTATTTTTCCATTCTCTCACTTTTTATTTGATTAAACATGAGTACCAAATTATTTGGCAGTAATATAGTAACATTATAACGGTTCAAAGTGTTATATAAAATCACTATTGGAGTCAACATTAAAACAGGTCATTTGGCTCCATTTGCGTAATCCTGATTAATAAAATTAATTAGATTGCTTGCCGAAGGGGCAAACTACTGTTCTTCTATAGAATCTTTACTTCTTCTCCTTAATATAATTATTCCTGATTCTATTGCACGTATTTCCCCCAACAGTTTTTAAGGTAGACATACCAAACTTGACGTGAATATACTGGTCAGGTTGCTTGTATTTTTCTGAGCTATAGATTCATACTTTTTAAACTACAAATCTTACAAAAACGCCTCCATTGACTTCACATTGGTGGAATGTTAATGTGGCTAACGTTACTGAGCAACAATTATAACTGCTGCTGCAATTTTAAGGTAGTTGAAAAATTATCCAAAGAATACAGCATGCTTGCCTGTTAGCTACCTTACCGGACTTGACATTTTGAAATAACTTTCTGGATATAATGACACTGCAATGCTGGTCAGGTATAATGATCTTAAATGTCAATTTCAGGTTTTTAACAGAAAATTCTGCTGGTCTTTGACTGCTTCTAGTACTCCTGCTGCTCCTACGTCAGTTCTTAGTGTACCTACTAAACATTTTAATGTACTAAAAATAAGTATATTAGTATATTAAAACTTCTTGTAGGTAGCCTACATACTCTTCAAGCCCTCGGCAAGCAAAGAGAGTTTCTTATGGAACTCCATATCTAGTTATCGATTGGAATTTTGCATGAATTCCATAAAACACGCCAACGATGTTTACTGTAAATAAGGAGCAGAAACCATTCCTAAGGTCTTCATTGCTATGGCTGACCTCGCTCTATTAGTTTTAAGAAAATTTTAAGCAGTCAACACATCTCCGAAACAGCGCAAAAATAGGACTGTCATAATACATTTACGTTCTTATTTAATAAACATACATTCTTATGCAATTTGGCTAATATAGCCAGCTGATTGGGCCATTTACTGTATAATTTGCTATCTAATTTTCTCCTGTGTTTGTTTGAAAAATAAATCTAAATATTACAATTGTTGTCGTTATTTTTATACAAGGTAAAATGACGTTAGAGAGGGACTGCAGAGTGGAGGGAAAGGCAAGGGACGGCACGCTATTATGGATGATCCTAATTACGTAATAGTTCTAATTTGAGCAAATTATTTAACTAAGGATTCGTTCCAAGTTGATTTACGAAAAACATGACGGTCCCAACGATGTATTGTATGTAACATTACCACTTTGGCCAACGATGCCCCCTCACGATGCAGCTGTCCCCCAGGATTTATGGCAACGACAAGGCTGGTAAACAAAAATTACCTTCAGAACTGGAGAGTGATTGATCCAAGACCAGGGAAAACAGATCGGGGTCACTCTCCATGGTAATTCCAGCTAACGACATCTCTCCAATAATTTGCCTCCAGTTTCATGTCGAACCATTTTCCTTTAACCTGTTGCAGCTTACGTGGAACTTTTGACACCGAATTTACTGCAACAGTTATTTCTTGCCAGGTTTTGGTCTTCCCCGGCCCCAACTCTAAACTACTTACACAAACAAAGTACAAAGTATTTTTTTTTATTCTGTTTCTATTAACAAGACTTCATTCACCGCTTCAGAACAGTTTTTTTCTTCTGCCTTTTCTATGCCATCTTTTTACATTGCCAGCAATGGGATTTCAAGCTCCTTATATGGTATTTCAGGGGCGTTGATTTATGCTAATGGAAAATATCGTGAACATGCTTGTCATTTACGATTGATTGGTATTTATCAACATACGCACGAAATATGAACATATGCTGTGTTTACGCGTGTTTGATAAATCCGGCGGAATTTGTTAGTTCATAGCCGTTGACACATAAATTTACACAGTTTTAGGAAAATATTGATGAATGAGGCCCATTGAGGTTGGTGTCCTGGCACCAGCTGATTAGTGCTGTCACCTCCTCTCTATAGGCCTTCTAATCATTGTCCGTGAGGCCCAAGATGGTTGTGCCATCAGCAAACTTTACAATGGTGTTTGAGCTGTCTTTAACAACACAGTCGTGGGTGAACAGGGAGAACAGGAGGGGGCTGAGCACACAGCCCTGCGGTGCACCTGTATTGAGGATCAGCAAAGAGGAGGCATAGCTGCCAATTCTCACCACCTAGGCCCTGCCTGTCAGGAAGTTGAAGATCCAGTGACAGATGGGGGTCTCCAGTCCCAGATCAGTGAGCTTGGTGACAAGTTTTGAGGGAATGTTGGTGTTGAATGCCGTGCTGTAGTCAATTAAGAGCATTCTCCCATATGTGTTCCCTTTATCCAGGTGGGTGAGTGCTGTATGTGTCGCTAAGGCAATTGCATTATCCGTGGCCCTATTTGGTCTGTAAGCAAACTGGAGAGGGTCTAAGGAGACAGGAAGGGAGGAACAGATGTGGGCTTTGACTAACTATTCAAAGCACTTAATGATGACTGATGTTAGTGTGACAGGCCGGTAGTCATTTAAACAGGAGGGCACTGGTTTCTTGGGGACAGGAACGATGATGGATGCTTTTAAGGAGGTGGGGACCAGGGAGAGGTTAAAGACGTTAGTGAACACATCTGCTAGTTGATCAGCACACACCCTGAGGGATGCCATCTAGCCCTGGGGCTTTACAGGGGTTAACTCTTTTAAAAGAATGTCACATTGACTGTTCCTAGGGTCAGTGTGGCAGCCTCTTCGTCCACAGGTAGACTTATGGTGGGCGTTGTGTTAGCTGCATAGAATCAACCGTAAACGATGTTGAGCTCATCTGTGAGTGATGCGGTGAGCTGAACAGTGTCCCTGTTTTTCATTTTGTAGTCCGTCATGCAGTGTAGTCCACTCCACATCCATTTGGGGTTGGAGCGGTGGTAGTTTGACTCCACTTTGTCCCTGTAGTCCCTCTTGGCATTCCTGATGGACTTTTGGAGGTCATATCTGGCTGCTTTGTAGGCATCAGGGTCTCCTGAGTTAAAGGTGGTAGTCCGCACTCTAAGTTTGGTGCGAATATCCTGACAGGGTTTCTGGTTGGGGTAGGTGCAGACAGTGGCTTTTGGAACCATGTCGTTGATGCACTTACTTATGTAGCCTATGACAGAGTCTGCATATTCATTGATGTTGCCATCAGATGCATCCTCAAACATCTGCCATAGCAGTTTTTTGATGATCCCAAACACACCACCCGGGCAACGAAGGAGTGGCTCCGTAAGAAGCATTTCAAGGTCCTGGAGTGGCCTAGCCAGTCTCCAGATCTCAACCCCATAGAAAATCTTTGGAGGGAGTTGAAAGTCTGTGTTGCCCAGCGACAGCCCCAAAACATCACTGCTCTAGAGGAGATCTGCATGGAGGAATGGGCCAAAATACCAGCAACAGTGTGTGAAAACCTTGTGAAGACTTACAGAAAACATTTGACCTCTGTCATTGCTAACAAAGGGTATATAACAAAGTATTGAGATGAACTTTTGTTATTGACCAAATACTTATTTTCCACCATAATTTGCAAATAAATTCTTTAAAAATCAGACAATGTGATTTTCTGGATTTTTTTTTCTCATTCTGTCTCTGTAAGTTGAAGTGTACCTATGATGAAAATTACAGGCCTCTCTCATCTTTTTAAGTGGGAGAACTTGCACAATTGGTGGCTGACTAAATACTTTTTTGCCCCACTGTATGCTAGTAGTATTTAGGGAGAACCTTCTTCATCTTTAATTATCATTGCAACTTAAACAACATGTTTGCATCAATAAAATTATTGAAAACATAAAAATATATACCATTGTTCAACATACTGTAAACAATTAGATATATTGCAAAGTTACTTTTAACTAACATTAGCATTAACTTATTCAACCTGCATAGAATCACATGCCACCAAACTAACTAAGGCACTGTGAACTGTGAGTGCATAGTGCATGGCAACACCACAACAAATATTCTGACGTGCACTACTGTCAATTATAACTTGAACAATGACAGCACCTGAAAAATGAATGCCTTGTCCACAGACATGTTATCGTCCTTCAGTGTAACCAGTTTGCCTTCATGAAAGAGAACAAAACCTTCCATTGCTGGTCCTGCAGACATCCAAAATAGAGAGAATGTCGAATGGCAGCACACCATCTGCTGACATACTGAAAATGTATACAGACTGAAAATCAATGCAAAATTGAGAAAGAAGATTTCCACACGTATTTTAATTCCACATGTAATTTCAATCAGATAGTGGGTCGTTTTTCCTTTTTCCATTTTCTATTATCAAAACAAAAAATGGAAGACGGGTCATTTTTCGTATTTTGTTTCCCTATTTCTAAATGCAGCCCTTTTAGAAATATTTCTACTTGCAGCCCATTGACATACAAAGTTAAAAAAATTGGCATTGTAATGCTGGAAATTGGACGGCTTCTTTATAAAAGTGTCTGTAAAGGCATCATAAAGGTCTGTCAGGGAATGTATTGCTATACTGGGTCACCAGCCTGTCACTGAGTGAAATATCCACTTGGGAAAAATTGTTGCTCTGGGGTAATTGGTTATACCTGCCAGATCATCTTGGACAGAATTTCTTCCATCGGCTCGTGTGATTTTGCATGATGTAAAATGTGTAAGATGTAAAAGCGTATTCTTAAGGGCGATGTAATCTTCACCAATTCCAGCTATAAAAAACTCTAGAGGATCAGTGTCTGAAATGGCTGGCAGCGGTGGTACCTCCATCTATATATGCTAGGATATATAGCCAAAAGTATTGATTATAAATCTAAGGAGGTTATAATAAAATTTTACAATGCTTTAGTTAGACCACACTTGGAATACTGTGTGCAGCTCTGGGCACCGCACTATAAGAAAGATATCGATGCTCTTGAAAAAGTACAAAGGAGGGCAACTAAATTAGTTCCTGGCATGAAACATAAAAGCTACGAGGCAAGACTAAAGTTACTTAACCTATTTAGACTCAGCAAGAGGAGACTAAGGGGTGATTCAATAGAGGTTTTAAAATTCATAAAGGGACTCAACAAGGTTAAACTCAACTACAATACATTTTTTTAGGTGAGTTCAGTCTGTAGGACAAGGGGACATAAATGGAAACTAGGTAAGAGTAAGTTCCGCACTGATGTAAAGAAGTATTATTTTACACAAAGAGTTATCAATACATGGAATAGGTTGCCAGGTCATGTAGTTGAGGCAGAGACCCTTACTGTGTTCAAGTCCAGACTTTTTAGATACTCTTTAAATAATGTGATGTGGTTTGGCTATGCTGTACCCTCTCCTCAGTAGCAGCATGGCCATACTGAATAGACCCTTGAGTAAGCTTCCAGGACAACACCCATACATAACACTAGAACTGCTGTAACCTGGTAAACCATTACCAGCTTGTTCTGTATAATAATCTACATATCTACTTGGATGTACATACCACGTATACCCTGCCATTTTGGTTTTAATCGTGAGTAATGATGCTAAAATGGTTTGAACGGCAGTTTGGTGATGATTTCCTGAAATGGAAGGAAATGTTCTTGTTCTGATCCAATTTGATCCAATTGATATCATCAATGTGCTTTTTACTCACAGGTATGTAATGTGGCTTATCATATGGGATTGTGATGATGTTGTGCACTGACCATATGCACAGATGACAGCATGCTGAGGCACAAACTAGCTATTGCCAACTCTCTGGTAATCAATAATGTCCGCATAGAAACCTGCATGGATATTGGCAGGGTGGGGGACCACTGAGTCAGCTACAGATAAATAAGCCCCTGGTTTGAGACCTAGAATGTTTGACAGTTTTCCTGTAGCCATCTGTGAAAAGTATAGCTCACCCACAATGTAGATTTTCGTTTTTTATGGGACTATATGTAACATTGAATCCTTTCAGTGCAGGTTCAGCATTGTTGTTCATCTCATTCGCTAAACTAGCGATGCTATCATAATATCCTGGACTTAATTTATGATGGAGTTTGTCTTAATTTTTTTCATCGCATGTGTAAAACATTCTGTGATGCTATGAGTTCCACGATGCTGTAATTTGATTTTTCTTCCCTTTTCATCAGAGTGGGATCTCTGTCAATGGCAGTGTAAGTGGTAGGAGGTCAAAGCTATTGACTTGAGGGGCTGAGATTGCATAATTTAAAAAATGGTCAAAAACTGCAGCCTCAAGATGGATTTATACTCATTGCATTTGTACTTTTGAATTGTACCTAATAAATGTCCAAAACCTGCATCAACACTTTTGTGTACGTGAAAGCCCACGCTGAAGGTGTTCCCTGTAAAGAATTAAATAAATCCTTTCTCTCAATTTTATTTCTTTATTAAAATATATATATTTTGGGGGAGATACTGGGAATGAGCTATGACCACTGAGAACACAGAAAACCTTTGGTCAAAAATAGTCCTGAATATGAAATTATTCAGTGTTCGGTTGCCAAAGTAAAGATAACGATATAAAGATGCAGCTTTAGCTGCTGTAAGTTATAGCCACCCACCCATGCCAAGATTAAAGTAGCAAACACTGGGCCTTATTTATCAAATGTAAGCCGAACCAGTTGGATTGCAATTTGTATATATTTTTTTGCAAACAATAAGGGATTTGTGAAGTATTCATCATTAATGTCATACATTAATGTCATTTGCCATTTTAGTTTGCTCATAGGATCAGAACAGATTTCACAAGAAATCTAAATTGTTTGTGTGTGTGAAAAAGAAAGATGTAAAACCTGCTTTGTTTGCTTTTTCATATTTCTTTTATTAATCCATTTAGAATTTATTTGGTTTAAAAAAAGGGTAATAAAATTATTTTGATACATAAGTAAATTCAATATTACATAGAATGATTCTAAATATTATATAAAAAGGAAAAGTGGATTCAACAGTGTAAAATTATGAAGCTTAATTATGAAGCTTAATTTGGCTTTAAACCGCTTTAAAAATTCAGTAAAATCCATGCTTGGAAAGAAAGTCTCAGAGTTGCCTTAGCAGGGTACTGCACAAACATTGCTTGGAACTTGACAACAGCTTCAAATAAGTCCTAAACCGTTTGACAAAAAAGTTTTAGATGAAAGTTGCTGTGTGCTCTAATGATCACATCAGGAGTCTCAGTCTGAAATATCAGCCTGGTCACAGGCTCTACAGCTCTACATTTACAGCTTGGCATTCACAGAGGTGGCTGGTAAGCTGGAGAGGGGAGGAACAAACTTTGTCTTTAAATGTAGCATTACTTCCAACGTGTTCCTGTTTATCCTCCTCAATTAACAATACCAAAGATATAGTAAACTATACTTAAAAAGTCACAGAAAAATCAACAACAACTGGTGTGTATAGATTAAATGATTTCTCATTTCATATTATGATCTTTCAGTAACTGTACTCTTCATTCTCTCCATACTGTAAAATTCAGAAATTCTGCACTTTATATGCTCATGAAACACAGCTTTTGGGAGGTCTGTGTGCTTCACTTTATTGTGCACTGCACTCTTAGCTGATACACAGTTAAAAAGACTTTGTTTCCTCCAAGTCAAAAATATATCATAAATATAATATTTATGGTAAAAAAAATCATGTAACTGAATTTGGTTCCATTTTACTACCTGCATGCTTTAACACTAGAAAGATGTTAGTTGAAATAAAAGATAGCTTTGGGATAACTGGTCAATTAATTATTCACATTAAAAATAATATTTCTTGTTAATTATTGGCATCTTTATTAATTAAACAATCTCACTTTGTAAATTTCATTTGTTCCTGCACTGTTCCCAGCTCACCACCTGGCACTGCTTCACATTGAAGCAACCCTGATTCATGGCTGGAGGAAAATTTGGCACTGGACAATGTACCCACTAATAGTTCAGTTCATCTAACATTCCCAGTATTTACCAACAACCCATTTTAACTGGTTCCAAAAACAATTATGACATCTATATAGGGGTTCAGAATGATCAACTAGACAAATGGTAGTTGATTCAGTTGTATCATAACTTGGCTGGCTGAATGTTGCAAACCCTTTGTTGTTCATAAGAAATACATCTACATAAGATAAATAGAAATAAAGATGTGCCCCATTTTGGAAACGCTCAGTGATTGACATTCCAGGCTTTCGTGTGTGTAACTGACCCCCGCAGTTCAGCTCTGCTGTGTCTCTGTAGCACAGATACTGTTCTACTGCAGTCTACTGCAGACTACAGCAAGAGCCCAATATAGAATCTGTTTATTACAGGAATGTTGCACGACTGTTTACTGGGTGCCACGCTAAACTATTTTTTACTTTCTCAGTGCTTAAATACCCCATGACATGGTTAATAGTTGACAGAACATGACAAAAATGTATGCAATTGATTTCTGATGCCTAATGGCACTGGTCCTCAGCCAATCCCTATTTTCCATTACACATGTAGATTCTTAACATACTGATGAATAACATGGACAGCTATAGCGGATGCTGAGGATCATGCTACTACAAAAGTGTGATGCATCCAAAAACAGAGGAGTAGTGAATACTTAATGGTGATTAATAAAACCTTGGGCATGCGTACATTGTGTCTGTTAGATAAGTATATGTGAATTAACGGGACACATGACTTTATAATGAAGAGTGAACTATGAGGACCATCACTCAATCTAGAGCTTCTCCTGCTGAATCACACTCATAATGGATTTTAATGAAGCCCTGATCACTGACAGCAGTCTCACCACCTCGAGGTAAAACATGAGTTTCATACAATTTGCCATTGATGCATTTACAACAAAAACATCATACTTAATGCTGTGAATGTTTTTTTTTAATTCCTCATCATGCTCCTGTGTGCTTTCTGTGTCCCCTGTGGTCTTTACTATTGCAAAGGGTTTAACTTGTATTAACACATAACATCTGAGAATGCTGAGAAATGTTAGTTACTGTCTTTTTGAACACTGTGGTCCTCAGAAGTGAGTTCTGCCCGACCTGTGCAGGGTGCCCTCTGGGTAGACCAGGAAGCCAGAGAAGGTGGTGTAGCGGCCCTGGTTGCTGTAGACAGCAAAGCGCTCATGCTGTTGGCTGTACAGCCAGACGCTGTCCCCTTCCCGCAGTGACAAGAGAAGGCTCTGGCTCTGCATCTCCCGTCGTCGTGACTCGTCCTCATCAAATATCATGGCCTGCACCTCACCGACGCCCGTCATGAGCTTGACTGAGAGTGCCCGCCGTGGATGCTTGCCTACCGTGAAAGAGAAGTAGTAGGCACCAGGAAAGTGGCAGGTGAAGCGGCCAGATGACTTGTTGAAGTGGCCCCCAATGTTGACATACTCGACATCAAAAGTCAGCGCCTCCTTCTCCCCTTGCTCTGAACTCTCCCCGAGGACAGAGGAGGTTTTGGCAACAGAGAAGGCAGAGCGAGGCTCCTCTGCTAAACCAGCCCCTGACCAGGACAGCCTGGGGTCCCTCAGTGGAGGGCAGCCATGGTACCCCAGTCCAGGTGCTGCTAAGTGGTTACTGATGTAGCCAGTGGGGGAGTCAGGGTACACCAGGTAGCCAGTGAAAGTGATGTAGGGTCCCGCGTTACTGTACAGTGCGTACTTGGGGCTAGTGTGAAGGAGGAGCCACACAGTGTCCATGGATTTCAGGCTGATCATCACACTCTGGCTTTGCACCTTGCGGTCCTTGCGCCGATGGCCATCATACGCCATGGCCTGTACCTCCTGTCCGTCTTTCACCAGCATGACAGACAGCAGCTTTCTAGGGAACTTGCCCACAGTGAAAGCAAAGTAGTAAGCTCCAGGGATACGGCAGCGGAAGCGGCCGGTGTCAGGGTTGAAGTCATTGCCTATGTTCACCAGGAGCCTGTCAAAGGTCACGGCCTGCTGAGATCCTCCCAGGATGCTACTGGAGCGTGTGGCAGAGAAGGCAGACTGGAAGCCCATCATTGCAGTGGCAGTATGGAGAGGTGACACAGGATCCAGGAGTGTGAACAAACCCAGGACCCAGGCCAGGAGACAGGGTGTACCTAAAGTCATCTCAGCTGGAGGAAACCAATATAAAACACACTTGTGAAATTTCACATAACATGACTACATATGAAGTATACATCCATACACTGCCTTTTACTGCCATGCCATAATTCTGGGAAACATATCATGCCTAAACAATGAAAATGCTTCAACATATACTGCATCAACACCACCTTTGTCTCAAGAAAAATGGGGTTAAATGGGGTGAGAAACTTGTATTCATTTGAAGTTTTATTCAAAACCTAGAGAAGGTGCTCACTACTGACATGAAACAGTAAATCTCATATATTTGAGAACCTCACATGCAAGAAAATCGTAGATGTGTCCCAACATGTATCACCATGGAATAACCAAGGTTATGTCTCACCCAGGATGTGTTTATGGTGCATGCTGTTACAACGGTATATGGCTAGTTTAAATTGAGGTTGAACTACACAAAGTATGTAACCACTATATGTTGCGTACAAAATCATAAACTCACTAGCCTATAGCAAAAATGGCTAGTTTGATGGTAGCTTTGTGAGTGAACAGGATGTTATAAATTATTCATCAAAATAAATGATGATGTGAAAACCTTATAACATTTTTAAAAGATTGTTTTATTAGCTGTGCTTGCTAGCAATCCATACAGTTATGAACAAGCATGAGAATAGTTTCATTAAGTTTAGTCACCTAAGTCAAGTCAGGCTTGTTCAAGCATCGTCCATGTTTCATATTCTATTTTAAGCCTATATTAGGTTCACTGTTTTGCAAGTAAATATACTAATAACAGTAATTTATGCAGCAATTACCTCACTATCCTGTGTCAGCACATCAGACTGCTACTAACACATCAGAAACTACTAATGCCATGGGTCACTTGTGTGAATCACACCTGTACTACTCTTTGTAGTCTCTGACATAATACAGCTTGCCAGCTAATGTTAGTGTTTGTAAAGGTGCCGTAAACAATTAAAGAAAAATGTCACTTTTATCACTTTTAATGGCAAGATGCAACTTTTTGAAACAATTTCTACGGTTGTTTCAACTTTTTGAAAAGCCTGGCTTTCTCCATCACTAATGTGGATCAGTGCCTTGGAAATGGCCTGTAAATTAGTCTCAGCAGCTTTTGTGCACTTAATAGTATCTTGTCTAGTCACGGTGTGATGATGCCATTGCCGTTGGGTGTGAAAGAGGCAGGAAAGTACAGACTGGGATTCATGCAGATTCTACCCTCACTCATTGTGCTCCTTGTGGCTGTGCCTTGTTCAGCTAGAAACCCTAGGCTTTTAGGTCTTTATTTTGAGACTTCTGAGACTTCTGCAGAAATAGGACGGTCATAATACATTTATGATCTTATTTAATAAACATGTGTTCTTATGTTATTGGACTAATAAAGCCATCTGATTGGGCCATTTACTGTGTAGGAATTTGCAATCTAATTTTTTGGAAAGGGGCTGTGGAAGAAGCAGACGAGTGCACACTTATGTATTGGACGATCTTAAATACGTAACAGTTCTAATTTGAACAAATGATTTTAGTTGGGATTCGTTCCAAGTTGATTTTGGAAAAACGTGACAGTCCCAACAATGTATTGCATGCGTCATTACCATTTTGGCCAGCCATGCCCCTCCTTGCAGGCCTGGGTGCAGGTGCCCCCCAGGATATATGGCAACGATAAGGCTGGTATACAAAAACTTACCTTCAGAGTTGGTGGGTGATTGATCCAAGACGAGGGAAAAAAATCGCTGTCACCCTCCAAGGTAATTCCAGCCAACGACATGTCTCCAATAATTTGCCTCCAGTTTCATGTTGAACCATTTTCTTTTAACCAGTTGCAGCGTATGCAGACCTTTTGACACTGAATGTACTGCAACAGTTATTTCTTGTCAGGCTTTGGTCTTCCTTGGCCCCGGCACTCCACTACTTACACTACTGAACAAAGTATTTTTTTAAAATTCTACTTCTATTAACAAAACTTCTGTTGCCGCTTCAGAAATGTTTTTTTTCTTTTGCCTTTTCTCTGCCATCTCTTTACATTGCCAACAAAGGGATTCCAAGCTCCTTATATGGTATTGCAGGAGTGTCGATTTATGCTAATCGAACATTCTATGAACACGCTTCTCATTTATGATTGATTGGTATTTCTCAACATACACACGGGGGTACGAAGAAGTGTCTACGCTTGTTTGATAAATCCAGTGTAATGTGTTAATTTGTATCCACTGACACATATATTTAAACATAGTTGTACGAAAATATTAATAAATGAGGCCCATTTTGTATGTCAACACTTGTGTGTATGTAAGCATGAAATGTATAGAAATGTTAATTCATCCTAATTGCAGCATATCCATGTTCTCTAAGGTCCAGCATGGGACATTTGCATGGTAACAACACAGCACTCCTCTGAACAAAAATGTACTGTTATGATTGCTGCATAGTTTTAACTTTTCTCCTTGCCCATATTCCAGGTTTGTTAGTTTAAAAATCTGTACATGCTTTGCAGTGTCTATGAATGTGTGGCCTACATCTCCTAATGTGCTCACCGTGGGAAAGTCCTTCCCTGGGGACAAAGGCCTCCTAAACCAAAACACAGACAGTGGACTTGTAATAACCACTCTTTAGACTGGCCTACCTAATGTCAACTATTCTGAGACAGGAAAGGCAGGGGTGTCATATGTCCTCAAATACTGTCCTGCCGTGTGTTTGTCATGATGCAATAGTGTGACTTTGTGTGTCTTGTTATATTGTAGTGAGTAATGTATGGAACTGTTTAAGCTACAGTGTGTCACTACACAAGGACATGCTGCTGAGAGCAGGAGTTGCTCTTCAATGCCAGCAAAACAGTTATACAATAACTTCTGCCTCCAAAACAATAATGGCACTGACGTATATTTTCAGCCTTGTCCAAAGAGAGAAACCTGCAAATTTTTGGCAAGTGACACTCATTTGATGCATGATGCATACCAAAAGGTAATAAATATCTAGTTTTGGTAGCCAATATTGAGTGTCAGTAGGAGAGTTTTGCACTATAATTATTCATATTACAGTAAAACATAGCTGACAGATTGAAGTTGAAGTAATTAAATTTATTTCCTGTAATTTTTTTTTTTTTTTTACTTTTGCTAGCTTTTATCTTCCACGTAGTTTTTGGAACTTTTATGATCCAAAAGGCAATTGTGCATGAAATAGTGGTGATATTCCAAAATTATGTGAAGAATGAAAACTATGTGTTCCAATAACAAATTTCTAAGGCCATTTCTGTGGTATTTCAGCAATTGAATGACTCAGTACATGTAACATAAAAAATGTTCGCAAAATCTGTTTCAGAAAAAATAAAATTCAATATAAATAATGAGAAAGACAACGGATGCTAAGTCCAGGACACTAGTGAGTATTCAGCTTTTTCTTTCCGTTGGCTGCTTTGTTTTTAGTTTTCGATGAAGATACCTGGGACCTAGGAATCTTTTTCAAACAGTATGATGAATTATAGAAAGGAACAGATTCACTGTGTCTGCATGGATTTAAGTATAAATTATGTGGTTTTTGAGCTATAATTAGTATTATCCAAAATACCAAACATGGTGTAAACATATAATCAGCTCACAAGATAAATTAGTAATTTATGATAGCAGAATTAGGATTGCAGCCACTAAATGACTGCCCCTAGTGTGTTTATCATGTTGTGAATTACACGTCACCATGTCATAGTCTGGTTTACTGGTTTAGCATGGCAGCACAACAACTCCAGACACGTGTGTCAGCATTGACTATTGCACAAACATATGGTGTTGGTACACATTATGCATGGCTAAATCACAGTGCGAATGTGCAATTATGCCTAAAGGACATAACAGTACAGAGATTAGATTACTGAAATTGTGTTGGATATAGTGTTCACCAAATGAAAGCTCTTGGCCTGGGAGTGTAAGGCTCCTTTCACAGTGAGGATGGCTGTGAATTGGAGGCAGCGGGAGACATGGCACATTAAAACCCAGTTGTATTGTAGCCTGCTGGAGTAGGTGGGCAGGATTCTGGTTTTTCTACTGATCATGCTGTGCACAAATATGACCAGAATTCAATCAATATTTGTCTGTGTCTTTTACTTACAAAATTACAAATTGCAACTTTATAACACGGATTTCAGAGAAACTGAAAGCTATTTCCCAAGAAAAGTACCTAAGACAGAAAAGAGAAAGTGTAAGCCTCCTTTCAGCAGGAGGGAGCCGATTTCTGTGGTTGCAGAGCACTCACACACTCCACTCACACACTCTCTCCCTGGAGCTGGAGCATTTAACTCACAGTCATGGGCTCAGCTCTGCCACTTAGCTTTTAAATAATATCCCATCTCTGTTTGTGTTCATGCTGATAGTTTTTATCTAAATTTAATGAACGGCCTTAGTCACATTCTTTCTACATTCTTAATGTTTACACTGCCACTTGGGGGAAACATTGACACTATTATGCTGTGGAAGTGCTTTGAAAATCACATATATAATAGTGCTGTTGACCAAAACAATAATGACAAAATACGTAATTCTGAGAACTTTAACCGAGCACACTTTTTCTAGCCATTCATTAATGTAATAGGAATGCAAGCTTCATGGCTAAGCTTCATTTGGCAAACGGCAGTTAAGAAGTAAAAACAATATTACTTGGTGTAACCGTTAGACACAATTGTTTGTGATATCGAGAGTGCAATTTTACAGGCTTCTAGTTGAGTGTGAGGGAGTAAATGATGTGTTGCTTTAGCAGTGAGTCTATAGCAGCAGCGGAGTGTTGAGTTGTGAGAATGATGGAAGGAACAGTATGTAGAAGGCAGCCGCATGATGAGGAAATGTGGTTTAACAATGTCAGTACAAATATCGCTGTTACTCTCAGTGGCAGAGTGGAAGTGACAGCTCCTGTAATTCAGCTGGTATTGTCTGTTCTGTCTGTGCAATGAGAGAGGGCACACATTACGCATTGGTTCAGCTGCTCCTGTGTGCTGGAACAATAGCACATTTTAAGGGGGGTGGGGGGCAGAGTGGTTTTTAAGCACAGACCCCCAGCCATAGTAACACGCAGATGAAAGCACTTAGTGGAGTAGATGATGGTTTGTATTGGGGGGGGGGGGGGAGACGTCCCCTGCGAACCATGCCTCAATGCCCTGTAATTATTCCCATAAAGCATGCCCCACAGTCGATGTTTGGGAAGTTCAAGTGTATTTTCCCACAGATGCCAAAGTCTCTGGCTGCTGTAGTCATTGTTTTTAGGTCTGTGCTGTTTTCTTTGCCTCCTGGTGTGGGGCTGAAGCAGCAGAATGAGGGCAGCTGGGGGGACCATGGGTCAGCAGTCTTAAACCCCCCACCCCCCTTTTATTCAGCGCACTGCTGGCTAAGCACCTGTACTGGGAACAGCAGATAAAACACGCCTAAATACTCATTATAATCATTAGAGTCAGGCCCAATCTCTTTTAACTTCGTGAAAAGCTGCCACGCTTTTTAGGCACGTCTCATGGTTTTCA
The DNA here is from genome assembly GCA_019788955.1 of Albula glossodonta. Lineage (NCBI taxonomy): Eukaryota > Metazoa > Chordata > Actinopteri > Albuliformes > Albulidae > Albula > Albula glossodonta. Next base: position 426,706 of record JAFBMS010000176.1, on the reverse strand, counting down.
ATTTGCACATTGCAAACAATGTCCACTTGAACAGTTATTGTACCAGAGATTGAATTTCTGTGCAGTACATGTGCTGATGTATTCATTCTGTGACATTACAAACACAGTTGAAACAGCTTTCTATATAAGAAAGCTATATATAAAAAACATTAATAAATATGATTACATATTTATTGCAAATGGTAAATATAATAATATAATTTGATGTTACATTTCATGCATGGTATGTTACATTGCAGTGACACTCAAATATTAGAGGAGCAGGAATGAAATGAATCTGCATTGTCATGGTAAGAGCAGCGCTGCCTGTGCTAAGAGCCCCATTACGATCATTACATCAAGATTATCATCAAGCCAATACGATTTAGTGACCCAAGATCAAAGGCCCAGAGCACTCTATTGAGTCTGCTGTACTCTGTGAGAAAGGTGATCCTACCTGGTGTTTGCGATTGAAGGTCCCGTTTGAGCTGATGAGTGCCTCTGTGCAGCGTAGCTGACTCTGGCCCTGTGATGCTCCCTGCCCTCATTAGTGCCTCTCTCCTGGCTCCTGACCCCGCCTGCAAAGCAGATAAGGGGGGCAGGGCTCCCCGAATCACAGCCCAATGAGCCCAGTCTGTCCAGCCCTCTAATGACTGAGGATGGCTGTCCCGTTAGGGGGGGACAGGACAGGTATGTATGTCTTGCAGAAACCAGGTGGCCTCAGCATCCAACTGGTCATCATCATTAACACTGCCAATCATGGTGGCAAAACAAACCCCTTTAAAAAACATTACTTTGTAATGGTCATCAGTCCCATTGGAACTACAGTATACACTGCAGAGTCAAAATGTCCTGACATTCATGAACCGGTATGTAGATACTACATACTGGAAACTCCAACCTGAGAACCTGAGAATAAATGGTGTAGTGGCACATTACAAATAATTCAAATGGGTAAATGTGTACACTTTCTGAAAAGCAATACTTTTGAAGTTAAATTTGGAATACTGTACTCTTTACTATTATTGAAGTATTCTTGAGTGAGTAACTATTTTATTACAGTTCACCAGTGTCTTTCCATTCCAAGCATTTTCCCCTCTCAATGGCTAATGAGAGCGAAGATTCGAAGGGTCTGATCTGTGTGTGTTTTTAGGTTGGAAAGTTGGCACAATGTGGATGTACAAGATTCAGTCAGTCACATGCATTTGAGTCTTTTACTTTTTACTTTTCATTTATTTTAGCAATCAATGTCACATTTATGTTTGGAATGTAAGGCTTTCCCTGCCTTTCCAACTTGAAGGCAGCCCTTCTTATTTTATGTTAGTGTCTCCCGTCCAGAGGTAGACTGGTAATCTGGCATACTGGGCATTTTCTCGGTGGGCCGACGCACCCTGGAGCTGGTATAATTTAATGTATAATTTTTAATTAAAAAAAAAAATGTTTTGGCCAATGACCGGCCCATAAAGCAATGACAACAGCCCATTGGTTCATTTTCTATACTGACACTGTTCTGACCCAATCACAATTCTTACTAGGCCCCAGCCCTCCCCCTCTGCCCTCTCTGTTTCTTGTGTCAGACGCTGTGGCTAAGAGCCAAAAATCTGTGGCTGGATTAATGCATCAAAATGGATAAACAAAAGCGCAAGGGAGGTGTGGAGAGGTTGTGGGCCAAAAAAATGTAAAATCTAGAGGCAGATGTCGCCAGATGTGCAAAAATAACAGACATGTATCCTGAAGGGGCTGAAGTAGCTTCAATATCTACAGTACCCGACATTGTGCAGCAACAGGTGAAACTTAAGGGGGAGAGGTGGCTTACTATGGCCACTGCCAGGCAGAGGAGCAGGCATGTGACAGGGAAGCCGAGGAGGGACAGATGAGCATGACAGGGCTGGGGACAGAGTGACCAGTGTAGTTGAAGCGGTAAGTATTGAGTAGCTTCATGATTAACTCACAGGAACTAGCAGCGAGGGAGCAGGGAGGTAGTGAGTGTGTGCATGCCATGATGATGATGATTAATTCAATTAATGTTGATGATAATAAGATAAGATCACATAATGGTAGCGCTATCATAAAGTAAGACCGTTACCTACTGCTGTTTGTCCCTCAGTCGGTCAATGTCAAGTAGCGCAGCATAAGCTATATGTGTCAGTAATGCCGTCTGATCCTGTGTTTTGGTTTTTGTTTCCCTGTCCATGTGCTTTTGTTTTCATTCCCCCTTGTGTCTGACCCGCCTTCCTTGTTACCTGCCTACCTGATTGCTCATGTTTCACCTGCCCGGTTGTTCACCTGTGTCTCGTTTGCTTGTTAGTCTGTGTATTTAAACCCTGCCTTTTGTTTGCTCTGTGCGAGTTCGTCTCTGTTTTCCCTGTGATCATTTATGCTATGAGTCTTTTACCTGTTCTGACCTGCCTGTTTTGATGCTTGTCTGTTTACTAGTGATGGCGAAAACGAGGCTTCTGAAACAATTGACACAATTGAAGCAATTGCTTTGAAAATTTATTGACGCTCCGACACTTCACCCAGATGGGTGTTACGTCACCATGATCAAATACGCATAATACAGCCCTTCAACAGAAGTTTCCTGTGGTTCTTTGAGAAGAGTCCCTGGCTGTCTTTCGTCACTTAGGAAGTTCAAATCTGGCTGGGTAGCTGTTTGAAGTTACACTTTCCACATATATTTTCTGAATAAATAGCTTTTTCTTACTTGAATATGCAGATAGGAGAAACATAGGGTGTGATGTGATTATCTGTGTGAAATGTCCTGAACTAATGACGAAATCAATGTGTAGCTACATCAAACCATACATTGGAACATTTAGACTACAGAGGTAAGCTAAGTTAAACCATGTGTTTCATCATGATCATTTTCCAAACACAAGAATGAATTACCAATTAAAAGGATCTGTCATAATTTCTTTATAAATCTATTTGAGAATGCAGAGCATGCGAATAATAGTGACACCCGACATGACCGAATAGGCTTTCCCTGAGAAGCGAAGGAGAAAACCGAAGAATTTCTAACCGCTGTCTATTCAAGGCTTTGACTCATTTAGCTGATGTGTCACAATAGTTGTATGTAAATGTTTCAAAGCACTTGTGATAACATTTGCTGCTAGCCTACACAAACCAGCGGATGTATTATTCCCTCAAGAGAAACTTTACAACCAGCCTGTAGGCTTTGTCCCAGTAGGTAGGTCCTATTTTATTTAGTTACTCCATATACACGCATTCACAAGGTACATAGCCTGTAGGCGAAGTATTATGCAATAAAAGTTAATTGGCTTGTTCAGTTTCGAACAACGCAACTTCGCTTTTACTCACAAATGGCAGCTCAGAGCGTTAACCATGGGACTACATAAACTGCTTACCTATAATAGAGAGACAAGGGATTGAAAAAAATGACAATGCTAATGCATTGGACTGGCTCAGATCATATTGAAACATTATCTGACTGTGGTCAAGGGTAGGCCATCAAGGGGTTCAGGCTGACTAGACGCAACAGGAAAAAAAAAAAACTGGCTCCGCCGCAAATAGCACATAGGTGCAAGATGTTTTATTTACAGTGCTCCAAACCAACAAAAGTGCAAAAGTGAATTGTGAAAAAATATGTGCTAAATAGATATATATATAGAGAGAGAGTGCAAAAGAAATATATACAATACAAAAATACAATACAATACAAAAATAACAAACCAACAAATTCTCTTTACAACACAGCTGCTCTCTGGATAATACTACAAACTCTCCTCTCTCCTCCATGAGGAATGAAACCTGGGGCTTTTTAAGGGTTAAGCCCCTCCCCCTAAGACCATACCAGCTGCTAGTTTAAAATATACAATTATTATACAGCAGCATTAGTAACCAAACATGGTGGAATCATCAACATTCCCATTATACACATTATTAAAATTATTTACATGACAATTACATTTTTTTAAGCGCGGTTATTTCCCCTTTTTATTGCCGCAAACAATTAACGTTGGTGTCGCCCATCCCAGCGCGACACCACGCATGTGCAACTCGGGACAGGCACTACTAAAGAACGGTTCCAGACTTGGGGGAGAGCACTCCCCCAAGTCTCCTTCAATTGTTCTAAGTGACATTAGTGATGGTCAGATATTCAAAAACAATGATTTTTTTGCTCAAAATCCATCATGTGTGAAGTTAGTTCTATACCAGGATGCCTTTGAAGTAGTTAACCCTTTAGGCTCTGCCAAGACAAGACATAAAGTTTTAGCTGTGTATGCATCTGTTGCCAACTTACCACTGCATGTACGGTCTGACACAGACCACATGTCACTTGTGTTGTTGTGTAGAGAGAAAGATTTCAAAGCGTTTGGGCATGCTAAGGTGTTCTCTGAACTAATAACAGACTTGAAGGAATTGGAGGAGAATGGGATTGTTGGATCAAGTGAAACAGTCAAGGGAACCTTGTATTGCACTGCTTGAGATAATTTGGGCTCGCATTGCATCGGTGGATTCTCTGAAAATTTCAGCTCCTCAAAATATTTCTGCAGGTACTGTCTAATCAACAGATCTGACTTTCAGGGTGATCCAAATCTGTGTGGACCAGAGAGAACCATCGACAACTACAGTGCTGCTGTTGATTGCCTGCAGACTGAAGGTTCATCACCAGATGTGGAAGGAGTAAAGTTTAACTCTGTATTTAATTCTTTGAAATACTTCAATGTCTGTCTGCCAGGTTTGCCACCTTGTCTGGGACATGACATATTTGAGGGTGTTTTGTCTTATGATGTAGCACTGTATCTTAAGTATTTTATAAAGAAAAAGACTTGGTTCACTTACTCCATTCTGAATCGACGCATTAATCAGTTCAAATACTGCGGTTCTGATGCTTCTACAAAACCATGTGAGGTCAGCTCCCATGGACTTAAACTCTCAGGTCAAGCTGTACAGAATTGGAATTTTCTAAGGCTGTTGCCTCTCATAATTGGTGACAGAGTTAAAGATACAGCAGATGATGTGTGGCAGTTGACTCTGCAGCTAAAAGACATTGTGGACATGATATGTGCACAGAAAATCTCTGTGCCTCAGGTTGCATACCTTGACGTTCTTATTCAAGAATATTTGGAGTCAAGAAAAACTCTATTCCCAGAAACTGGCCTGAAACCAAAGCATCATTATTTACGTCATTACCCAGAAATGATCCTGAAATTTGGGCCCCTGATCAGACTATGGACAATGCGCTTTGAAAGTAAGCACAGTTACTTCAAGAGATGTGCAAGAAATTTGAAAAATTTCAAAAACCTCTGCCTTACTCTGTCTGAAAGACATCAGCTGTTACAGGCGTATCTTTCAGCAGGATCAATGAGCAAGCCTGTTTTCCAAGATAAAGATGGTTCTCCATTTTACTCAGGACTATACAGTGAATCCATTCAAGATGCAGTCAGACAATTTGGATTCACATAGACCAATACAAAGGTCACAGTAGAAATTCTCTATAAGGGAACATCATATAAAAAAGGACAATTCCTTGTCACAGGGAACACTGACTCCATGCAGTTTGGTGAATTTGTACTCATTTTGATTAAAAATGACACTGTTCATTTTCTGATGTCAGTGTACACAGCAGAATTCCTTTCTGGGTACCACCTTTACTCAGTGAGGAAAGACAATGAAAAAATGCAGTGTCTGAACATCAGTGACTTGATTGATTTCTATCCATTGCCATCTTACATTAAAGATGGATACCAAATAGTTCCTTTGAAACACAGTGTGTTATCACATTATTAACTGTCTTGGACTGTCATTCTGGGGTTAATTGTGCCTTATTCACTTTCATACTCAGAAATGGATGATGCAGAGCAAATCAACATACGCAGTGCTATCACAAAGGTGTTGCCAGACCTCGCAGCCTCAATCTTGGATATTTTAGTGGAGACACTTCAATCGTTGGGAGTAGAGACCACTGAGGATTTTCCATTCATTCAGGAAGCTGATCTCCTTTCTACACTGAGACCAATTCAGGCCAGAAGATTGGTAGCTGCTTGGAAACAAACCAGTAAGTAAACATTTTTAGAAGTAGGTCTGTAACCAAAGATAAAACATTATTTAAATACATTTTGTTTATTCCATTCTTTACAGCACAAACTAATGAAGGCCATAGCCAGTCAGCGCTGTCTTCTCCAACCTCCTCAACGAGCTCTTCAGTCAGTCTCTCCTCGCCGTCCAACTGCTGGATTGCCGCGGCAGACTGGGTTGACAACTTCCAGATCCCATGGACGAAGTTTCCTGAAGACTTGATGCAGTGTTTAGAGAGAGGGAAAAGGCCAAGTCCACGGGTACGTAGAGAAATGGTCCGGATTGTCGTCACTGACATGATGAATGTTTGTGCCTGTCCAAGTACCAAAGCCTCCACAGAAGTTGCCAAAAAACTTGTTGCAAAATATCCACAGTCACTGCAAGATGTCATCGCAGGTGATGTAGTTGGACTAGGATATCACTCACTAGTAAAGCAGTTACAAGCCCGAATTGAAAATGTGAAACGGTCTTCAGCACCAAGGATAAAAAAACGCAAACAGGGGTCAGATGACTGTGACACTGATGAAATCCCAGCTGAACAACGGGCAGCTATGCAGGACACCTATGGCTGTATAAAGTGGGATATGAAATATATGCCAGTGAGTGAGACACCAGAAAGCCAACAGGAAAAGAAAGACAAAATGAAAGCCCTCAGTGAACAGACTGCCTTTAGCCCAGACGAGGTAAAAACTCTGATGAAGTGTACCTACTACTCCCAACGCAAAGACATAAACAAGGGAACAGAGCTGCAATCCCTCCTGGAGGAGTGGCCTTTTTTATTCCAAGAGATTGGCATGACAGTACACTTCCAAGAGCTCACTGGGGTATCGCTGAAAGAGACTTTCCTCACCAATATCGAAAAAAAAGGGAAAACGGCTTCTGGACTTCATGAGAACCATTTGTGCAGAGAAGAGCAAAAGAATTCTTCAGGCAGTCACAAAACTTGACATTCTGAGAGGACAGTTGGAGGGCTGCTCGGAGGATGTTAAAGACATGGTTCTCCTTCTTCTTTCCTACTTTGATGACAAAGAGGAGAACCTCTTCCACTATGTTGACCAGACATGTGTGGCAAAAGACGTACCACTGGAAAGACTGCCTGTGAATCCATGTATTATTGTATGTGGTAAGTGTTGATCAGTTTCACTAAGCTAATGTTAAGAAGTATTGCATGAAAACTGTTATGCATTGTCATGTTTTGAAGTGCTGCTTCAAAGCCTAACAATTTTGATAAGACTGAGTTTGGATGGTAATGGCTGGTCTGCTCTTTTACCTTTCTGTTCTTTGCAGGAACCTCCTGCTATGCCTCGACACACTTCATGGTGAGTGTAGATGGCAAGATTGTGAATGACCACATCCCCAACTTCATCTCTGCCATCTGTCTCATGTTTGGAGCATACTATTGCCTGAATATTCACTATCCTGTTGATCTGGGCTCAACACTTGAGTTCCTTCAGAGGTAAACACATGTTTATTATTTTTATTGTTATTAATTTTTTTTTAATTCCTTGTTTAGAAAAAAATAGTATTTTTAGTGGTTGATTATGAAATTATGTTCAAAGGCATTTCTTCATGATCAATCCTGAGAGGGGCACAAAAGTTTAAACAAAGAAGAACAAGAAGCAGCTGTCGGTGAACCCAAGAGTCCTCACCCTCATCGCAGATCTCGCCGACCAGGACTGGAGAGGGACATGGTAACTGAACTGTTAAGTTTGACCTCTTGCACAGTGCCATCTGTATGAACAGGTATGAAACGGTGTACACAAAGGCTGCAACTAATCATACTTTTCATAATCAGTTGATCTGTGTGTTATTTTCTTGATTAATTGATTATTGATTGGTTGATTGGTTTGGTCCATTAAATGGCAGAAATGGTGAAAATGTGGATCATTGTTTTCAAAGTTCCAGGGGACGTCCTCTAATGTTTTATGTTCAGTACTCAAAGATATTCACATTTTCCTGTCATAAGAGGACTAAAGACACTGAAACACTGAAACTGACTTGATTAGTAGTTAAAGTTATGTGAACTGGGTCGTTGTGCATTTTCTGTGGAATTGTTATTGCTTTGATTACGTGAACAATAAGCAGCAATTTTGTGTTTTTTTTTTTTGTTTTTTTTGCTATTTGTGTTAGAGGCTGTACTTTTACTTAAAGGGTCAAAGGTCAAACAATTTGAAGATATTACTTGAAAATAAGATTAAAGCAACAGCAATTCAGTGAAATTTTTATATATTTATTTGTGAGAAGCTGCTCTTTCAGTTACTTTAAACAATTATTACTCAATTCTAATTTTCTATTCCATAGAAGGAGTTTTCTAGTTTTGGCCTCTTGTTTTTGGCTATGAGAAGGAACTTTTCAGAGCATTTGATCAGACAATTTGGCCTCACTGAGACCAACACAAAGGTCACAGTGGAAATTATGTAGTGTCACAAGGAACATTGCTCCATGCAGTTTGTTTAATAGTGTTTATTTGATTAAAGATGACTGTGAGGAAAGATGTTTAAAAGAGGTGTGGTATCTGAGCATCACTTGACTTGATTAAAGTTTGAGTTGGGTTTATCAGTTTTGACTTGGTTTTTATTCCCAGAAGCAACCTTTCGGAATACTCAGTAATTTGAAGTTATTATGGTACTAACAGTAAGTTTACAAAGCTTCTTGCATTGGGGTTGATTTGAAGGTTTACATTATATTAGGTTTATAATATATCATTTTTTCCATCGAGATTTACCACAAACAAAAAATATTTTCAACTGAGAAATTTACTCTTGCAAAAAAGGTGTACCATAATGTCGTATATTTTATCACTGTATTTTTTACGGAGAAATTCTGGCAACCACAGCTGCCAGTATTTTACTGTAAATTTTACAGATTTATTTTTAGTTCACTATAAAAAGGTTTATAATGTAGCTGCTTTTAAAGAAAATTACTGTAAATAGGTTTACAATAGCTCAGTTTTTTATATAGTAATTTACCCTAAACAAAACAGTTTTCAACCATGAAGTTTACAGTTCCTTAAAAAAGCATACCGTAATTTCTTATACATGGTTGCCATATTTATTATGGTAGTTTACTGTAAAATAGTTCACAGTCTACCTTCTGTTATTTTTACAGAAAATTACCGTAAATAGGTTTACAATATATCATTATTTTAATAGTAACTTCCTGTAAATAACACTATTTTCAACCTTGGAATTTACAGTTCTATAAAACCAATACCGTAATGTTTTATACATGGTCACCATATTTTTTACGGTAAAATTCTGGCAACCACAGCTGCCAGTATTTTACCGTAAAATATACAGATTTTTTATTACAGTGCAGTAATAACTAGGTTTAAATCTTGCCTATCATGTTTGTTGTTTTCTCTCGTTTTATAAGTTGAGTTCCCCAGTGAAGACAGAAAAAGTTTAATAAAATCACAAAAACCATGTGTAAGCTGGTGTTACATGTTACAGACACTATCAAACTAGCAAGCGCTCACTGTCGGGAGTATAGCCTAATTAACATGCAACGGCAATTACTCTCACAATTTATATGACATGGATTAACTTCAATAAATAGAAACAAATTAAATGGCTTGGAAACTACTGTTCCGGAACACCAATGATAGTGACATTTAGGGGTGATGAATGTCATGGATAAATTAAATATTACATCCTATTGATAACAGTGAAAAGACATTGTAGTTCGGATTTGGAAAATAGAACATCGCTACAAGTTACAAAAAGAAACCCAGAGCTTTAGGCATCAGGCTATTTTGACTGATAATCACGGCATGGGGGAAAATGCATTAAACCAATTGAGAACACTGATGCAGTGGAACGGCTCAGATTGTTTTGAAACCTTAGAACAGCTGGTGCCTCAGAACAATTAAGACTGTTTGGAAAGTCTGCACCGTTAATTGAGGCTTTGAAACAATTACGACTGTGTCGAAACGTCATGTGACACTTTGAAACCATTTGTCAGTAATGTGGGGTGATCGGGATTATTGTTTCTGTTTATCTGTTTTGTTTGATTGTTTCCGTGTTTTGTTTTCCTTTCCCTGTCCATGTGGTTTTGTTTTCATTCTGTTTTCCCTGCCCACCTTTTTCCCTACTCTGTTGATTATTATGTGTTTCACCTGCCCTGCTGTTACACCTGTGTCTCATTGCTTGTTAGTCTGCGTATTTATACCCTGCCTTGTCCTTTGTTCATTGTGAGTTCGTCTCAGTGTTTTCCGTACCTGTTTTGTTACAAGCCTTTTTTGATCCTGCCTGCCAGCCTGTTATTACCCGTGCCTGTTTCCTGTTTTATCGATTCCTGATTGCTGATTTTGTACTTTTGCTGAGCCTGCCTGATTACGAACTCCTTTGCCTGTTTTTGACCATTCTCCTGGATTGTGTTTTGTACTTTTGCCGTGTCTCTCTGGTTTTGACCTCTGCCTGATTACCGACTCTGATTTTGGATTTATGGACTGTGTTTTTGGCTGATTAATAAACTTCCGTTTATTAATTATCTCGGTCTGCGCTTGGGTCTCTCTGGTGTCTGACACAGGACTGTTTCGAAAGGCTGCACCGTTAATTGAGGCTTTGAAACAATTAGGACTGTTCTGAAACACTGACACAGCTGATATTTCGGAACAATCACGACAGCTTCTAAACACTTTGCCAGCTGACTCATGGGAAAAATGAACTGTTTCGAAACACTTGTGTTGACAACATCTGCTGGTGACATAGACCACATGTATATCATTACAAATAGCCTGCAATAAGCTTGATTTGAAGAATTGGACATTAGTATCTGGTTATAAACAAACCTTAAATACTCCCTCAGATGTCATTGTAATAAACAAGCTTTCATTAAACAACGACAACTTTAACAGGGTATTTGCTTCTGGTTATTATGCTGCATGTAGCTTGCAAGAGAAAGCCATATTAGAAAAGGTAAAGCATAGCCTATATTTAATTTTTGTGCTGTTGTGACAAATGAACACAGGTAGATTACAAAACTAAACACACACATGTTGCGAACAACAATTGGTTTCAGTAAACCATGCATAGTGGAGACAAAAAAAGAGACATTAATTTGTTTTTTCCTTTTAAATGTATATTTAATGGAGTTTGTTAAAACAAAGTTCGGGAGAATCATTCTCAGACAATGCCCTACAATCAATTCCGGTCTTCACCCAAGTATATAAACACCACGTACCTAGCTCCCATCCTGCTTTGCATCTTTGGCATGTAGCTGCTAGGCTGTCTCGATTTAATGTTCGTGTGTACTGGGGGGTTTTAGATTCCGATGTCTACTCTCGAGTTTTTTTCTCGGTTTGACGCCGTCAGCCTCTGCCGTCTGTAATGTTCTTCGTCCCGCTAGCAGCAGAGAAAACCTTCGGTCCTTCCACCTCTCTAGAGTTTTTTGGGCATTTTTCTTGACACAAAAGAACTCCGGGCCTCTCTCCCTAAAGAAAAGATAGACCGGATTAACGAAGCATTGCACGGCCACTTGCCTAACCCCGCTGCACAAAAAGAGACCTCTTGTCGCTTCTCGGTCATTTAAATTTGCAGTGCGTGTCCTTCCCCACGGTAGATCATTCATATCTTACTTGCCTCGTCCGTCCCGTCTTTACTAGACGTCGTAGAGCTGGACTCCTATGGCCAAACAAATAAATAAATAACTCTGGTTGTGGCACCTCTTTTTAAAAGACTAGAACAAGGTCTCTTTTCCTACGACTAGTCTCCCACTAACCTGCAATACACCGACGCTGACCCCTCGGTGGGCTTCGGTGCTTATTTCCAGGGCCGATGGTTCGCAGCCCCATGGCCGGTCGAGCTCTCCTCTCTGCCCCCTTCAGATTCTTCTTCTGCTCTGTTCGAACTGTACCCGGCGGTCACCGCCGCCGCGGTCATCCGGGGTGCCGAATGGAAACAAAAGACCGTCTCAATCCATTTGGGTAACATAGCCACTGTCCACATAATCAATAAAGGTCGCTCACGCTCTAACGCCATCACGTCACTCCTCCGTTGCCTCACCTGGGCATCCGTTTGTAATTAGTTCATCATCCGTGCTGCTCACGTTCTGGGTCATTACAACGAAATTGCTGACTGTCTTTCGTTTCCAATTCCAGAAATTCTACGCATTGGCTCCTTCAAGCCTCATCACCACGCACACTTCAGTCATACTACAGCGCCTGGAACTGCTCTAAGTCATTCCACGCTCTTCACAACCTCCAATTCCCATCATTCAGTTTAGTCACATACTCCTCTTTCATATCTTTCGCCCACTCACATCTCCAAATCAAACCTCAGAGTATACCCAAGCGGTATAGCCTACAGTTTTCCACAAACTCCTTTTGGTTCTAATTGCCCTCACATACACAACCCTCAATCAAACTCCTCTTGAAAGGGTACCAAAGGCTAGATCCAGGCGTCCAAACGTCCAGATATCCCATAACTCTTCCCACACTCACTCACTGCATAGATTTCCACTGATCCGGCTACTCCGACCCTCGTATAGACATCACCTTGGCAACCATATTTTTGCTCACATTCTTCGGGTTCTTACGCTGCTCCGAATTCACCTCTACGTCCACCAACTTCAACCCCAGTATACATCCCTGTTTATCCGATCTCACTGTAATCAACCAGGAGATCATGCAATTTTTTCTCAAATTCAGTTAAACCGATCAAACCGGCAAGGGATGTTTTATCCATCATTTTCAAACCCGACTCACCCGTTCGCCCATACGAAATACTATCTTCCTACCTCCAATACCGCTTTAGCCTCTCTTGTTCTCCAGCCTCTCCATTATTCATCAACAAACTGGCAAATCGTAACATGCCACCGGTTCCAAAAAACATTTAAAAGCAGTTCTGTGTGCATGTGATTTCCCTTTTTTTTTTTTTTTTCTTTTTCTTCCTCACACTCTTTCAGAATTGGAGCAGCCTCCACCGCAGCAAAAACGGACTACCAGATCACTTAATTAAACACCTGGTTGCTGGTCCTCCGATGCTGTGCAATCATACATCAGACTCAACATTCCAGACTTGCACTCCCCCACGTCGCTCTGGTCCAGTAACGTTTTCTTTCTTTGCAGTCCCACCATCTCCATCTTCTGGCTGTCAGTCTTTGGGGGTCCTCTTCTCCTACAAGAACATCTGCACTCCTCTCCCCCTTAGGACTCCAAGCCCAAAACCAGTATACAATCCCTACACCTAACCACTTAATAAGCATTACAATTTAATTCCTTCCATTGTCTGAGAATGTTTCTAGTGAAATGGAGTTTGTTAAAACAAAGTTGGGGAGAATCATTCTCAGACAACGCCCTACAATCAATTCCGGTCTTCACCCAAGTATATAAACACTACGTACCTAGCTCCCATCCTGCTTTGCATCTTTGGCATCCCACCTCCTCCCCATCACCACCTTTCCTAATTATGTGTTTCCTATAGGGGGGTCCTCTTCTCCTACAAGAACATCTGCACTCCTCTCCCCCTTAGGACTCCAAGCCCAAAACCAGTATACAATCCCTACACCTAACCACTTAATAAGCATTACAATTTAATTCCTTCCATTGTCTGAGAATGTTTCTAGTGAAATATGGTAATGAATACAATTGATGTTAAGAAGATAAATTGTAAAAGATATATTTAGTTTCTTTTTTCTTTCCTGGTTTATGCTGACATGGGAAGTACAATTAAAAAAAATACACGTAGCGGTACTTAAGGGGGAAGTAGCGAGAAGCAAAAAGGAGTGATGTATGCAGCTAGCTGTGTTCATGTTTACTGTGAGCCCTGAGTTTCGTTGTAAACAAAAACATTCAAAAAACATTTCCGGGGAAAATGAAGTTACCAAACGAAAACGGACTTCATGTCGTGAGTGTCTTGAAGAGGGTAACACATACACACTCGCATATATATACATGTCATCATTCTATTTGTAAGGTGCGTGGTAGTATGTCAGATATGAGACGAAGACACCAGTCTCAGATACACAGGTACGGTACGTCTCACCCAAATTCTCTATACAATTTTTTTCTCTTCAAGGCTTCACTCACTTTTCAATGGTTATGACAGTCCTCATCAGAGAAAATGAATAAAGTTTTGAAGTGTAAAAAAGGAGAATTTGTATTTTATATATATGTAAATGAGATTTATTGTACCTGTGTAGCTGAGACCGGTGTCTTTGTCTCATGTCTGACTGACTACTACACACCTTACCAAATGAAATGAATACAATGATAGTCTTGAGGGTGGATGGTGGCATAAGCTGTGTTCATGGTGTGAAACAAAACAATAATTGGGGGGGGGGGGGGGTGTCAAAAAAACAAGGGTTTTTGGGCCAGACTAAAATATGTTGGTGCTTGAATTAACTTATAGGTTTTTATTCAAAAATAAAATTTTCTCAACTGTTCCAGGGCTAAGGCGATTCCTCTTTTTATTAACCACCTCCCCAGCTTTAGAGAAGATGCGCTCGCAAGGAACTGAAGTGGCAGGAATTCATATATATTTCCGGACCAGAACTGAGAGGTGAGGATATGTGCCACTGTGCCTTCTCCATTACTCCAGAGGATCCTCAGTTCTGACCAGGTACGCATCACTGAGGTCCCGTTGGACCTCAATGGTGGTATCAGCTGTGCAGCTCTGAACTCTGTGGCTGTCTCTCACACAGGCATCAAAAGAGGACCAGAGACTGCTCTCTCCAGACTGTATGGTGGAGCTGGAGGTGCCTGCTGTTGCAGCAGCTGACTGGGAGGGGGATTGGGAGGTGGATGGTACTGGATCCAATGTAGCCCTGGAACCGTGTGCAGCAGATCTCTGAATGACAGAGGCACACTCAGAGGTCAAATGCCTTGTGGCCACTTTGGCATGGTCTTGGTTGCCAAAGGCCAGCAGTTTGAACCTTGGGTCCAGTAGAGTGGAGATTGCCAGGACATGGTGAGTCTCCACTGCTCCACACCTGAGAGAGAGAGAGAGAGAGAGCGAGAGAGAGAGAACAACTTCACAGGAATTTAGTCTTTCAGGACAGTCAAAGACAACAAATAATCTTGATCAAACACTAGCAATGTATCAAATACATCAAATTAGTACATTAAAATTGTAATGTTTAAGTGTAGAGTTTCAAAATGATAAATGACATTTATCAGTACCTTGTCTGGAGAAACTTTTGCAAATTTGACATCAGCTGGATAGCAATTGGATTTTCAAAGGTGCCCTGCTTTTCAGCCATCCTCCCCTGGAGCATTCGAGGGGGAACAGCTTGAAGGCGGAGACCCTCTTCTCCTCCGAAAGCTCCACAATGGCCTGATTAAAGGGCTCAAGGACACCAAGGCACTGATGGATGGCCTCATGATCACCAGACACCAAGGGAGGGAGGTTGGTGGTGAGTGTGCAGAGAGCCGCTGGCACTGGCTCTCGCTGCTCAAACAGACGCTGTAAAATAATGAAGGTGCTGTTCCAGCGTGTCTCCACCTCTTGCAGCAGCTTCATTGTGGGCCTGTTGAGCTGACCCTGGACCTCTGCCAGCCTCTCCTTGGCTGTGGTGCTGGACTTAAAGAAGGCCACAATCCTCCGTGCCTGAGAGCGGATGTCCTCCAGCCCTGGTGTTGCATCGATGGCTCTGCAAACAGTCAAGTTTAGGGTTTGGGCAAAACAAGGAAGATGGTCAATCTTCAGCTGCCGCACAGAGGCCACCATGTTGGCTGCGTTATCAGTCACAAAGGCTGTTATTTTCCCCTGAATACCCCAGTTGGCTATTAGTGAACTCTGAAAGTCACTGATGTTGTCAGCCGTGTGGGTTTGGGGAAACTTCTTCATTCCCAGTAACGCAGTGGAAAGCTGGAATTCTTCCGTTATGTAATGACCGGTAACTCCCAAGTATGCATCCATGTTCACGGAGCTCCACATGTCTGAAGTTAGGCTGATGTTATTAGCATTGGCGACCTCAGAAATGACACACTCCTTTTTATCATGGAATTTGGCAGTCAACATGGTCTTCAGAGACTGCCAGCTGGGGAGGACATAGGTAGGGTCGAACTTGTTAACAAAAGCCCTGAAACCCTCGTCTTCAACAACCAAGAAGGGCTGGGAGTCCTTCACGACCATGTCCACCAGAGCCTCATCAAGCTCTCTCTGCGGGACATCCTGCCTTTTTTTTTTTTTTTTTTAAAGAAAAGCATTTTAACATTTTTAATTTGATTAAATTCACCATTTATACAGTTTCCTTTTCTCTGTAATGTGTATAAATTAGTTTTTTTAACATTTTACATTTTGTGATAGGCCATTAAACTTTTTACAGTGTATACATTTTAACATTAGATGTGTAACTATTGTCATGTTTTTGACCATTTGGAGACCAGACCTGTATTAATATGTATTGATGTATAGTGTTTTTAACATTTTAGCATGTATTGCATAGTTTTCACATGTAAAAGTAGAATTGTTTTTTTTTAGATAGTGCATCATTATCATCTTTATTGTTTGGGATAGAAGTCTGTAAATACGTATCTTTTATCATACACACCTAATCCGGTAGGTTCACGAGCACCAGTGTTGTCAGCGGTGGATGAAGGAACACCGTGAACCTCTGGATGCTTGGCACGGAGATGCCTCAGCATTGATGAGGTGTTGCCAGCATATGCAATGGCCTTTTTGCAGTGCCTACATAGCACGCGAGTCGGGGTAACCAGATCAAAATGATCCCAGACAAGGGACCGACCTGTTCGTCTGCCCTCAGCCATGTGCTGTCTTTAGTTTTATTTTTATTTGCTTTTTAAATGCCTTTTAAAGGGACAAATAAACTCCGTCTTTTCTTTCTCTCTCTTGACCAAAGGGGCTCACATGTCTTCTTTTATACCCCTTCTGACAAATTGTTGTTAATGAGGAGCAATTGAATTATTGAGGCATAATTACGAAATTAATTAATCTGCTCAATTGACCAAATTAAAGTGTTTAACGTATTCTCTTATTTGCAAAATCCTTAACATGATAAGTGTTTTGAATGTCATGCAGGATGTATGCTTCCAGTCCGATGGGATATTTTGACTGCAATTCACAAATATTCTGCTCTGCTATAGGTCATGTGTCCTTGTTGCCTTACTCTCTTAACCAATCTTTTGTATCAATTACGTTGTTTTCACCTTTTGTTTACGCATTTAGATGTCAGAAATATTTTTTTCTGTACTCACTGGGGAATTTACGAAACAAGAGAAAACTGCAACAAACATGCTAGACAAGAAATAATCATTGACAATAATGAGTCTTTGATTAAACACAGAACATAATTAACTCTTCTTCTGATGCTGTAAACTGTCGGAAACAGTCCACATTTGATCTTGTCCGTTACGTCAAGTGGGAAACGTGATGACGTTAAGAGCATGCTTCGGTTGGGGCTCCGGAGCAGTGTGCCAAAACACAGCTGCTTTGAATGATTCGACACAGCTTCAGAGCCCCGTTTCATTTTGCCCATCTCTACTGTTTACCCATTTTCTGATTTTCGGATTGTGTCTCTGCCTGATTGCTGTGTCTACCTGGTTCCTACCTTGCCTGTTTTGACTTTGATTCTGGATTCTCTTTTTGCCCTGTTGCTGTGCTCTCCTGGTTTGACCCTGTGCCTGTTTTTGACTCTGTTTTCAGATTTGCCCTTCTCAATGAACTCTGGTTCATTTCATCTCTGTCTGCTCTAGAGGTTATACTGCACTCTGACAATATGGCATTGTTTTTGTAGCTAGTATAGTTCCCTAATGCAGTCCTAACTTCGGCTGACTATTCTAATGTTAACTACCTAACGTTATTTTGTCAGCATCGTGTTGGCAAAGCTCACATTGCTGTGAGTGACCTAGGTCCATATTGTATCATCATAATATTAATTAATTAATTAATTATTAGGCTAAGGCTGAATAATATACAGCTCTACTGTAACTGTAACACCTGTAGCTCCACTGTGTTAAAATGTATGCCTGCTTATGTGTTGTTCTACAGAAAAAAAAATAAAAAAATTTTCATATCCTACAACAGCCAACAAAGTTGTCCTATGTTTATTTTCAGCCAGGTATGGTGGTAACTATTAGGATATATATACGGTATGGATTATTACTACCTGTGGGGTAGCTCTCCATCTATAGTAAGTTCAAATTGTGTGGTGTTGCTGTGCATTGAGCATGCACCTTTATGTGGTAGGCACACAAACTGTAGGTCAAACTCCCCAAACAAACAAGCACACCATTGATTTAATTGCCATATCACATACAAAGACCTAACTATTACTCCTCTCTGAACATTAACATAAAACTAAAAGGTGATCTATTAACTGTGTAAACCTTATGCAATAATATCATCAAATTTGGATTCTTGAATTCTGTATGAACTGAATAGTTAGCATCAAATGAAATAAGATGGAACAGCTCCATGCATTAATTGAATAAAAAACTGTTTGCTCATTACCAGTACGATATTGTTTAAATTGTACATCTTTTTGTGCATCTTTGTCAGGTTATTCCAACAATTCTGGACCTGAATGTATAGTCATGTTAAAGGTACACTGAGTAACTTCTTTAATGGCCCTTCCAACCCAAACATCTTAAAGTATCTTTTAGCTCTGACAGAGCTCTTGATACAAGGAATATCAGTTTGTAAGAGCTAAAATGAGTTTTAGATGTACTTTAAGTTCTAGTCAAGCCAGGTTGTTGAGTTAGCAGTGGAGGAGAGAGACAGGGAAGAACAGGCTGTAGACTACTTTGCCTGTCCTGAGCCTGGTATGATGCAGGTGTTTTTAAATCATCACCCCAAACAAGATTCTAAAAAGAAGAAGGTGTTCACCAGAAGAGATGACACAAGCAGGAAGTTCCTGACATATTGTAATGAATGCTTTGTGTTGTTTTGTATGCCTGGCCTTCAGCAAGGCAACTGACCCCAGCACTTTCATGGCACACAGAAATTGTGCCGAAGCTTATTTTTTTAACTGCTCAAAAGCTGACATCAGCAACCTGCTGGGGGGCAGACAGCTGACAGCACACAAAGATCGGGTCAAGAAGAGGCATCAGGTTTTGGAACAGGTAGTGAAGGTCGTAAGAATTATAGAGAAGAGGGACCTAAGCTACAGACAGGAGTAAAATGAGGATGTATATAACCTGGATGACGATAGCATCGACTATGGAATTTTTTTGGAGCTAATCATTTTATTGGGAAAATATGATGTGTGCTTGAAATGACCACAGCTTGATCCACACAAACACGAATGCTGTAACTACCCCAGCCTACATGTTAGAAAATGAATATTTATTTATGTATTAATTTTTTATTTTGGCAGCTTCAGTCCAGAAATGTAAAAAGAAATGTATTTATTGAGCCATATATATGTATGTCTTGTGTAGCTAGTTAACTTCTGTAATAACCAATATTGTAATAAACCCCTGCTCAATAGGCACAGCGTCACCCAAACCTCACCACACTCACTATTTCCTTTACATTTTAGTTGCTAAGTATTAATTACACCCACTATTGGTTTAATGAATAGCCTATTGATAACAGGCAATAATAGCCTAATAATAACAACAACAATAACAATGATGATGATGATTATTGTGGTATGTGGTAAGCTTCTATTTTAAAAGTCTCTCTCTCTCACTTCAATTCAAAGAGCTTTATTGGCATGACCATACAGTAACATAGTGTTGCCTAAGCAATGTTTTACACATATTGTAAATTAACAATAGAAAAAAAAATAATATAAATAAATTAAGCATTAGGTAATTAATGATTAGTAATTAATAATTAATAAGTAATTCATATAGTAATGTAATTGTAACATATAACATTATAACAGTTACATACACATATGTACAACAATAACAATAAGAGTAAAACCACATAGCAATCATAACAACAAAACATTTCTACTTGCTGTCCCTCAGGCTGTGGTTGGCCGAAACATAATGAGCTGCGAGTGGGACTGTTGGTCCTTCTCCCAAAAGGATATGCAGCTTTTCTTCATTTGTTAGGGAGGGATTTGTCCTGGAATTTTGATAATTTATTAAAATATGTGTTTCGTATGTCTGAATATTTTCCACAGTGTAGAAGAAAGTGCATCTCTGCCTCCACCTCTTTTGTCTTGCAGTGACCACATATGCATTTTTCTGTGGGTAACCAAGTTTGTTGGTGTCTGCCTTTTTCAATTGCTAAGGTGCTCTGAGCCTGTACTTGGTCAGAATCTGTCTCTGCTTTGTATCTCTGACAGTGAAGAGATACTCAGCTAAAGGATAGTCTCTGTTTAGGGCCTGACAGCAATCAAGTTTGTTTTGTGTTTTAGTTGTATCGTCCCAATATTCCATATAGGAGGCTTTGGTTTGTTAAATAATTTGGTTTATTCTGATTGTTTGTGAGTAAGCAGTGCTGGTATGAAGCAGGTGTGTGTTTTGTGTAAGTGAGGTTAATGGGTAAGTCAATATCGGCTAACTGAGGGGGCTCTTTTCATAACTGACCTCTTGGGCTTTCATTGTCTTAAATTGTAATGTGTCTTGATTTGAGGTGCATCCAGAATTTGAGTGTTTTTTTTTTGGATATTTATCATCAATGGCCTAATTCTACCCTGCATGCATAATTTGGTATTTCCATTTGTACATGTATAATGTTTCTACAAAATTCTACGTGCAGGGTTCTTTATTGGATATTCATCCCATTTAGAATAGTTCTGCTGACTGAGTGGACCCCATATCTCACATCCATATAGCACAATGGGCTGGATAACACTGTCAGAGATTTTCAACCAGATCTTGATTGGTACTTCAATGTGTGACCCGATGCTAGTGTAACCGGCAGAATTATCCTTTGCTTTTATGCTTTCTTTGCCTTCAAAGCCACCGTAGGTGTTGCTGTTTTTGGCCACACCTCCTGCCTAGCTTCGTACAGCTCACAGGTAATTAGAGGGTCATTTTAGTTTGCATATATAGGAGCTCCATTGGCTTCGGTTTGTACTCTGGTTACCGTGGTTGCTTTTTCTGTTTTGCAGCGTGTGGAAGTGCTGAAAGGTATGGGCTCCTACCCCTGTTTAAAATCTTAAATTCGGTCTATTATTGGTGTTAACCTGTGTTTGCTAACAGGTATTCTGGCTTGGTCTGTAACAAACCGTCAGGGTGGTACGCGAGCTCGTTCGCCACAGCAGGTAGCCATGTTCGTGACTCTTATTAAAACCACGCAGTGTTTGTTCCAAACGAGACATGCACCTAACGGCAATATTTTAATACGGGTTTCGGCGGTGAGACGGCTGAGTAGGCTAAATACCGCTTGCGGTTACTGAAAGCAACACTAGAGGTAAAATAAACTGATATTGCCAAATACGATCTAATCTGGGTTGTGTATTTTTTTAGGAACGTTCGTCATCTGCTGCTTTGCCTTGTTTTAAATTAGTTTTTTACGGATAAATAGTCAGTGCTGTGTTTTTGTTTTGTTGGATGGGCAATCGAATGAGGTCCTGACTGCTCCCAGTGTTTTCTTTTGGTCCCTTCGTCTGCTCTGTCCCCTTTTAAACTAACTACGCTGGTCGTATACCCTTCCCCATCGTTGTCCCCCGTGTCCTATAGAGTCTATAGGTGGGTGTTGGCCGTTCTGTGGAGAGGCTGCCGGACCTGGGCCTCCTCCCTCCTTCCTGCACTGCATGTGGTGTTTGCTAGGGTTTAAGTGAAATTTCACTTTCTTTCACAGTAGTCACCTGTTTGCCGTGTGTGTGTAGCTGCACCAGCGTGTGTGTGAGCGAGCGTGTGTGTGTGTTAACAGGCACCGGGATCCGGAGCACGGTGGTGTATTGCTTCCCCCTATTCAAGGTAACCTCCCGACAGACAGCCTGCATCCCCCTTTCCCCCCTTTATTTTGTTTATAATTTCTGGTGGCAGTCTGTGCTCCTCTTGTGAACCTCAGTTTTTACTATGGTCTATTTTTTAATGATTTAGAACAAACTGTGTTTTTAATGAACTGTTCCAATAAATTTGCCATTCGAATTGAAATACCACGTCTCTGGTAAATTCTTGCAAACTTACCTATGTACGGGAACCCTGTAGCCTCCATACTACTGAACTTACTCTTGGGGTGGAAGTCCCTAGGTGGCATAGTCGAACCTTTTCCATAGAATACTTTAATTGTATGTCCACTGGGTCACACTAGCAAACCCTTCACATCGCGGCCACGTCAATTTTACAGGAGAACACAAAACCTGCGGTGGGGGGGGGATTTTGTCACAAATGAAATAAGAACATAAGAACATATTATGACGAGGACAGGCTATTCGGCCCAACAAAGCTCGCCATTACATTATTTAAAGAGTATCCAAAACTGCATCAAGTCTGGACTTGAACACAGCAAGGGTCTCTGCCTCAACTACATGACCTGGCAACCCATTCCATGTATTGATAACTCTTTGTGTGAAATAATACTTCCTTACATCAGTGCGGAACTTACTCTTAACTAGTTTCCATATATGTCCCCTTGTCCTACAGACTGAACTTAATTTAAAAAATTTATCGTAGCTAACCTTGTTTAGTCCCTTTATAAATTTAAAAACCTCTATTAAATCACCCCTTAGTCTCCTCTTGCTGAGTCTAAATAGGTTAAGTAACTTCAGTCTTGCCTCGTAGCTTTTATGTTTCATGCCAGGAACTAATTTAGTTGCCCTCCTTTGTACTTTTTCAAGAGCCTCGATATCTTTCTTATAGTGCGGTGCCCAGAACTGCACACAGTATTCCAAGTGTGGTCTAACTAAAGCATTGTATAATTTTAATATAACCTCCTTAGATTTATAATCAATACTTTTGGCTATATATCCTAGCATCCTGTTGGCCTTTTTTACTGCTACAGCACACTGCCTAGATCCTGTTAGGCTTTGGTAAACTATTACTCCCAAGTCTTTTTCAAATTGAGCACAATCTAGTTTACTTCCTCCCATGAAGTAGTCTTGTCTAATGTTCTTGTTGCCCACATGCAAGACTTTACATTTAGTTAAATTGAATGTCATCTGCCAGGTACCTGCCCACATATGGATGCTGTTTAGGTCTTCTTGTATTACCTTAGTTGATTCTATACTGTTTGCTAGCCCCCCCAGTTTTGTGTCATCTGCAAATTTTACTATTTTACTACTAACCCCTGCATGAAGATCATTTATGTAGATAAGGAAAAGCAAAGGCCCCAACACCGATCCCTGCGGGACTCCACTTCTTACAGGACCCTGTTCTGAAACAATTCCTCCAACAGTTACACTCTGCTTTCTACCAGCCAGCAAACTTCGAACCCACTCGGTGATAGCTCCTGATATTCCTGCAGATTTCATTTTCTCTATGAGCCTATCATGCGGAACTTTGTCGAATGCCTTTTGGAAGTCTAAATAGATAATGTCATAAGCTTGGTTTGCATCTAAACATGCTGTAGCTTCCTCAAAAAAGTCCAGGAGGTTTGTTAAGCATGACCTCCCTCTGCGAAAACCATGCTGGGTATCGTTTAGGATACCATTTTGTTCTAAGAATAATTCCAAATTGTCCCTAATGATGGCTTCCAGTAATTTACAAGAGATACAAGTTAAGCTGACAGGCCTATAATTTCCTGGATCAGTCCGGTCTCCTTTCTTGTAGATAGGTACTACACTGCCTAGCTTCCAGTCATCTGGTATTTCTCCAGTTTTAAGAGATTTCTTAAAAATAACTGTCAGAGGTTTGTAGACCTCTTCCGCTAGTTCCCTGAGGACTCTTGGAAATATTCCATCAGGACCTGCTGCCTTATTTGTTTTAAGTTTTCGAAGTTTATCTAGCACTTCTGTGTCATATAAATCAATTTCCTCCATAAGACTCTGAGGACTGAATTCTCCTGGAGGCATATGCGCGAACCCTTCACTTGTGAAACTCTCCACAAAGTAGTTGTTTAGAGTATCAGCAATAGCCTTATTATCATAAACCATAAGTCCATCCTTGTTTTTTAAACCTCTTATCTCAGCCTTAAGTGTCCTTTTTCGATTGTAGTATTGGAAGAAGCGTTTGGGGTTGTTCTTTGCATCTAGCGCAATCTGTCTTTCCAAATGCCTTTTAGCTTCCCTTATTCCTTTCTTAACTTGAGCACGCATTTTGCTGTATTCAATCTTGTTTGTCTCTGAGCTGTCTAACTTGAATTTCCTAAATAGTTCCCTTTTATGCTTCAAACTATCTTGTAATGCCTTATTCATCCACTGAGGATGCCTATTTTTCAGCTTCCCTTTTCGCACTTGCGGAATGAATTTACGCTGTACATCCAGGATTATCGTTTTAAATATAGTCCACATTTCTCTTACAGTTCTACCATTTAAAAGATGTACCCAGTTTATATTTCTTGTATAATCATGCATTTTAATAAAGTCGGCTCCTCTAAAGTTGAAAATTCTAGCATTGGAGGATGTAGTCTTAACTCGCCAAAAGACTTCAAATGTAACTACATTATGGTCACTTGTTCCAAGTGGCTCCCCTACCTCGGTACTGCAGATTCGATCAGGATTATTACACAGAACCAGGTCTAGAATTGTGTTCTCTCTTGTAGGTTGGGTAACAGCCTGTATCAGAAAACAATCATTTATAACATCCAGAAACTCTTCCTCACATTTACCCTGACCAGACACAGTTTCCCAATTAATTGAGGGGTAATTGAAGTCCCCCATTACTACTGTCTCACCCTCCTGACATGCCAGTGTAATGTTATCAAAGATCATCCTGTTGACACTGCTGTCAGAGGCTGGTGGCCTATAACATACTCCGACATTTAGACCCTTTTCATTTTCCCCCAGTATTTTAATCCATATGTCCTCACTCACACCAAGGGGCTCCATACCTGGAATTTCCTGGATATTAAGATAATCCTTTACATACAGAGCTACGCCCCCTCCTCTTCTATTGGTTCTATCTTTTCTAAGCACCTTGTATCCCTTTATGTTATACTCATCCCCATCCCCTGCACCAAGCCACGTCTCTGTGATCCCAACAACATCATAGTTGCTATTACTCATAACCGCTTCTAGATCCAAAATTTTATTTTTTATGCTTCGAGCATTTAAACAGAGAAATTTCAGGGTACTGTGAGCGCATTTCCCATCCTTCCGCTCCACCTCCAGCTGCCCAAAACCACCTCTATGACAGTGCTGCTCAAACTGATGTGCAATCATGGTTCCCTCACTACCAATAAAATAATTAGCCTTAGTATGTTCTATTCCGGCAGTCTGTCTATCCCTACCCATCTCACTGTATAATCTCCCTGCCCCCCCAGTCCCTAGTTTAAATACCCCTCTGCTACCCTAAGCATACGCTGGCCCAATGCAGCTGTACCCCTCCGGTTCAGGTGTAACCCGTCCCGCTTGTACAGGTCACCCCTGTTCCAAAAGGAGTCCCAGTGCCCCATAAACCTGTACCCCTCTTTCCTGCACCAGGTTTGTAGCCACGCGTTAAACCTCCATGTAAAGGCTTGCTTCCCTTTGCTTGCACGTGGTACCGGTAGAATTCCAGAGAAGACTACCGTGGAGGTTCTGCTCCTAATCTTCCCCGCTAGCTCGATAAATTTATCCTGCAGAACCTCAAATCTACCCTTTCCTATGTCATTGGCCCCAACATGGACCATGACCACTGGATCCTCCCCCGCTCTGGCCAGGAGCTTGTCCGTACGCTCCAGGAGGTCTCCAACCTGGGCACCAGGTAGGCAACAGACCATACGAGACTCCTTGTCGCGCGAACACACTATGCTATCTACCCCTCTAATGATTGAGTCCCCCACTGTCACTAACTCCCTTTTCTTGGAGGATGAGGCCACCTGGGTGCCCTGGGGCTCTTCAGTCCTCCCACTCACAGTATCGCGGGCCAACTCGTCATGTAGTGGCATGAAGCGGTTGGTCACCGCAATCTCCGGAGATGCCACCCCACTTGGGATTTTGCGCCCCTTTCTACGCTTACGCCCTACTGTAACCCAGCTCTCTCGTCCTGTCTGGTCTGTATCTTCTTCCCTACCCGGCTTTGGTGAGCGCACTATCTCCCTATAGGGTGTAGTAAACAGTTCCTGGAACTCTAACAATTCAGGATTACTGTGGAGTCCAGCTAGTTGGGCTTCGAGATCAAGAATCTTGCTCTCTAAGTGCTCAACTAGCCGGCAACGGTCGCAGATGAACTCATCCTCGAGGTCTCCCTCCAGAAATCCGATCATCCGGCAACTCTCGCACAGTTTTGGCCACATTTTCTCCCCTAACTAAACACGCGTTCCCTAAACAAAGATTTACTGCCGAGACAGAATTACTGGCTAAAAAGTGCTAAGAGCACCGAGGTGGCTCAGAGAAGCCAAAGGCAGAAACCAAACACAGGAAAACCCACTGCGTCTAGATACAAGATTCAACAAAAATATGCTAGCAGCAAGCAAAAGCAGACTCGGTAACACAACCAGAATCTGGATATCCTTAAAGCAAACACTGGAGAACAGTAAAGAAAAAAATAAAACAAAGTAAACAAGCGAACTGGCTGGCTAAGTAACTTCCCGACTAAAGACCTAGAGTATGTTCCTTAAAGATTTGCTCTTTAAAGATTTAAAGATTTGCTCCTGGGAGGGCGAAAAACCACAGAAAAACCTCTCGTCAGCTCGACTATGCGCCGAATTAGCAGCGTTTGCTGAAGAGCTATGGAGGAAAAAAAAATGGAAAATTCCCTCCCTGTCCCCTAATGGCAACAAAAGATTACACTTTAGGAGCAGATCAAGCCTACCTTATTTAACAGCTAGGTGAGTAGCCCCAACTTTTATTTTAATTAGTATGCGAATTAATTAATGCGAATTAATGAAAGAGCACAGAGCGCAGAGACCACTCCACTCCAGAAACACTCCACAAACTCGTCCAGGCTAGAGCAATCGAGCAGAATC
Source organism: Albula glossodonta (assembly GCA_019788955.1). Taxonomy (NCBI): domain Eukaryota; kingdom Metazoa; phylum Chordata; class Actinopteri; order Albuliformes; family Albulidae; genus Albula; species Albula glossodonta. The sequence continues at coordinate 399,827 of JAFBMS010000176.1, read as the reverse complement.
AGAGCAATCGAGCAGAAATAGTGGTGGATTCGAGTTCCAAAGTGCTTATATATCATCTCCCTTTTTGTTGAAACCAAAAATGACTTGTAAGTAAGAAAAATTTAATGGAATATCGAGGCAAGTTGGTCCTCCAAGAACTGACAAGGGAGAAAAACGTCATCAACTCAGCATTATATTGTACTATCAAACCAGGGTGGGTTTCTCGAAAGCTAAGAACCTCTTTAAATGACTCTTACGATCGTTCTTAAAATAACGTGGGTTTCCCAATCACGTTCGTAACTAAAGTGTCTCTTTAGTTTGCTCTTAACTAACGGGAGATCTAGACCACTCATTCACAGCAAAGAACCTCTTTAAGATCCCGCTCGCAGTCGTCCACTCGTGCAGCGCACACAATATGCATGCGCTTTCAATGCACGCTTACAATCACTGCCCACAAAAGAGGAAGTTCAGTAACAAAATACAAATATTCCTGAATATATATATTTTATTGTAAATATATATATATTTACATTCCCATGTATATATACCCATGAAATAAGCACTGTAAGCACAGTGTTTGTGTGTGTATGTATATATATATACACACACACTAGGGTTGCCACCTTTCAGAAATGAAAATAAGGGACGCCCACCACAGCAACATTTAATTGTCAATTAAAGGACGATTCCGTATTTTACGGGACGGTGGCAACCCTAATATGCACACACTGGGCCTCATTCATCAATATTTTCATAAAACTGTGTGTAAATGTATGTGTCAACGGCTACGAACTAACAAATGCCGCCAGATTTATCAAACATGCGTAAACACAGCATTTGTTCGTATTTCGTGCGTATGTTGATAAATACCAATCAATCGTAAATGACAACCGCGTTCACAAAATTTTCGATTAGCATAAATCGACGCCCCTGAAATACCATATAAGGAGCTTGAAATCCCATTGCTGGAAATGTGAAGAGATGGCAGAGAAAAGGCAGAAGAAAAAAACTGTTCTGAAGTGGCGAATGAAGTTTTTTAAATGGAAACAGAATAAAAAAATACTTTGTTTAGAAGTGAAAGTAGTTTAGTGTCTGGGCCGGGGAAGACCAAAGCCTGGCAAGAAATAACTGTTGCAGTAAATTTGGTGTCAAAACTTCCGCGTACGCTGCAACAGGTTAAAGGAAAATGGTTCGACATGAAACTGGAGGCAAATTTTTGGAGAGACGTCGTTAGCTGGAATTACCGTGGAGGGTGACCCCGATCTGTTTTCCCTGGTCTTGGATCAATCACTCTCCAATTCTGAAGGTAAATTTTTGTGCCATAAATCCTGGGGGCAGCTGCACCCGGGCCCGCGAGGGGGCATGGTTGGCCAGAGTGGTAGTGACACATGCAATACATCGTTGGGACCGTCATGTTTTTCCTAAATCAACTTGGAACGAATCCTTAGTTAAATAATTTGCTCAAATTAGAACTATTACGTAATTAGGATCATCCATAATAGCGTGCCCTCCCTTGCCTTTCCCTCCACTCTGCAGTCCCTCTCTAACGTCATTTTACCTTGTATAAAAATAACGACAACGATTGTAATATTTAGATTTATTTTTCAAACAAACACAGGAGAAAATTAGATTGCAAATTATACAGTAAATGGCCCAATCAGCTGGCTATATTAGCCAAATCGCATAAGAACGTATGTTTATTAAATAAGAACGTAAATGTATTATGACAGTCCTATTTTTGCGTTGTTTCAGAGATGTGTTGACTGCTTAAAATTTTCTTAAAACTAATAGAGGTTAGCCATAGCAATGAAGACCTTAGCAATGGTTTCTGCTCCTTATTTACAGTAAACGTCGTTAGCGTGTTTTATGGAATTCATGTAAAATTCCAAACGATAACTAGATATAGAGTTCCAGAAGAAACTCTGTTTGCTTGCCGAGGGCTTAAAGAGTATGTAAGCTACCTACTAGAAGTTTTAATATACTACACTAAGAACTGACGTAGTAGCAGCAGGAGTACTAGAAGCAGTCAAAGAACAGCAGAATTTTCTGTTAAAAACATGAAATTGACATTTAAGATCATTATACCTGACCAGCATTGCAGTGTCATTATATCCAGAAAGTTATTTCAAAATGTCAAGTCCGGTAAGGTAGCTAACAGGCAAGCATGCTGTATTCTTTGGATAATTTTTCAACTACCTTAAAATTGCAGCGGCAGTTATAATTGTTGCTTAGTAATGTAAGCCACATTAACACGCCCAACATTCCACCAATGTGAAGTCAATGGAGGCGTTTTTTTAAGATTTGTAGTTTAAAAAGTATGAATCTATATCTCAGAAAAATACAAGCAACCTGACCAGTATATTCACGTCAAGTTCGGTATGTCTACCTTGAAAACTGTTGGATGAAATACGTCCAGAAGAACCAGAAATAATTACATTAAGAAGAAGAAGTAAAGATTCTATAGAAGAACAGTAGTTTGCACCTTCGGCAAGCAAACTAATTAATTTTATTAATCAGTATTACACAAATGAAGCCGAATGACCAGTTTTAATGTTGACTCCAATAGTGATGTTATATAACACTTTGAACCATTATAATGTTACTATATTACTGCCAAATAATTTGGTACTGATATTTAATCAAGTAAAAAGTGAGTGAATGGAAAAATAAAAGCAACAACACGAAAAACAAGATTTACAGCCGTGTTTTTCCATTTATGCACGCAATACGGACAGTTTATTTCTTCGGATCCTACAAACAAACTGATATACCAAAACTTTGATAAAGCCCACATTTTTTGCGTAAATGCATTTACGAACGATTTACGATCAAATTCATTCAGCTCACGTTTGATAAATGAGGCCCACTGTGTTTAAAGTGCGTATTTCATGGGTAAATATTTGTATTCGATGTACTGATTCAGAATAATGGTGTAGTAAATTAATTTGAACGTCATAATGTTCACACATTGATCACTTGATCATATATAATCCAATTAACGTACAATAATAAGAAAATGATCATGTAATTACTTTGTATTAATGACAAAAATGGCTGCACCTGTAAAATCTTATAAATAAGGCCAAAACACCACCACCCCTGCATTGTGGAGAACAGGCTAACAGTCATGGCTGCACTCCAGAGAGTCCTTCACCTCGACCAAAGGTGCAGAAGAGTACGTCGACGCCACAGTACTTGTGTCAGACTCAATTATGCAATGAGGGTCAACTTCAATCCATCAGACCACTTCAATGATGAAGCCATCCTGGAAAGGTACAGGCTACCAAGAGCTGAAATCCTTTCCCTGAAGAATCTCATAGAGGGAGATTTGGCAAGATCCACCCTCTGCAACTTTGCCCTAACCCCTACAGTCCAGCTCCTAACAGCACTGCGGTACTATGCCACTGGGGGATACCTGCAGACGATCGGGGAGGGCCATGGTCTCAGTGTGGCTGCCGTGTCTAAGGCTGTTCATTCAGTCACAGCCTTGCTGCTGCGGCATTGCCACATATGCATTAGGTTCCCAAGAACACGGGAGAACATATTGAAGGTGAAGCAGGGATTCCATGGGCTCACTCACCCAGGCATCCCCCAGGTTGTAGGTGCCATAGATGGCACCCTGATCCCCATACTTTCCCCCTGCCTGAATGACCCTGCCTACACCTGCAGAAAAGGGTATTCAGCTTTAAATGTGCAGGTGGTGTGTGATGCCCAGGGTATAATTTTGGATGTGGTTGCTAAATGGCTCGGCAGCACACATGACTCATTCATATGGGTAAACTTTGCCCTTTGTGTAATGGCAAATAATGGCGATTTCAGAGGCTGATGGCTATTGGGGGACAGTGGGTATCCACTCCAGTCCTTCCTGCTGACTCCTGTGGCAATCCCTCAAACTGAACCAGAGAGGAGATACAACGCCAAACATGCAGAGGCCCGGAATGTAGTGGATAGGGCCATTGTAATGTGGAAAATGCGCTTCCACTGTGTCCACATGTCGTCTGGCGGCCTCAGGTTCTCCCCTGCCAGGAGCTGTGCAGTGGTTGTGGTCCCTGCAATGCTCCACAACATAGCAGTAATGGCTAATGTGCCCATGCCAAATGTTGGACCAGAGGTGGAGGAGGAGGAGGAGGAGCAGGAAATTGCGCCACTGTCTGTACCCAGACAGAGGCATGATGTTCAGCATCAGGCAGGAGTGGATGCAAGATGACAATTGATTGCCATTGTGTTTAGTTAATTATGTTAACTGGTTTGGGGCTTCAGCAAATTTGTATTCTCTCACAAATGACTGGTTTCATTTTCTGTCAATGACTCAACTTTTTTGGCATGCAAGCCTTTCACAGTTATTACCTTTCATACCCCTACAAGTGTTCAGACACTTAAACCATGGCTTAACACTTGGAGCTTTAATCTTACATGTAATATGTGACCGAACGAATATTTTAGGGGCACATTTGCAAAATTTACATTTTTATTTTATTACATGATACTAAAGTACAGATTCAGAGCTACAAAATGAGGTATCACTTGCCAAGATTGAAGAAATACTTTGGCCGTAATGTTCAATAGAACGTTATACTTTTGCAAACTCCAGTTCTGAGAAAACAGCCTTTTTCATTTTTGCATACATTCTCAGCACAAAAATAACTTGTAGAGAAGGAATTGATGCTTATAATGGTTAGATTAGGATAGTGATTTAATCAATTTGTAAGGTCATTCTGAATTAGCAGTTTTGAAAAAAAAAATCATAAATTTATATAAAATATGAAAAAATTGATTAGTAATAAATAATTGTTTAGTATTGCGAATTGACATCAGAGCTAATGTGACCGGGAGATCTTAAGCTGCATAACTGTATGAGAAGACGAAACCATATGATACGCGATCGCTTGGATTGATAGTACAATATAATGTTGAGTTGATGACGTTTTCTCCCGTGTCAGTTCTTGGAGGAACAACTTGCCTCAATATTTCATTAAATTTTTCATACTTACAAGTTATTTTCAGTTTCAACAAAAAAGGAGATGATATATAAGCACTTCAGGAATTCGAATCCACCATTATCTCATTTTTGACAAAATACTGCCTGCCCGCGGTTTTTGTGCTCTCCTGTAAAATTGACATCGCCGAAATGTGGAGGGTTTGCTCGCGTCGGGTCACATATTGTCAGCAAGGTGGTAGCATAGTAAGTCATGTGCCATGATCACCTTCAAGCTAGAGGAGGGGTTAAAACTGTTGCACGATGTGGGCCTTCTATACAATTGTGTTGTCAGGGAAGAAAATGACTGCACTTAGATATGAAGTGGATTCAATTTGATTTATTATGCACAATGACAAGGGCAAATAGCAGTTAGCCTTCATTCTGCTGCTGGTCAACAGAAAAGGATGTTAGATGCAAGTTATGTTCAAATGCACAATATTTGTTACACAATCATTGAAATAGAATACCTTGCTCGGGGGGCAGTAATATTGGCACTGAAATGGAGGGCCTCTGAAACTGTGCTTCTGCCAAATCGACTTGTTTTGCCAGCAGGTCAAGCTCCGCCCTTTTCAGTGCCATCCTCTCATTATGATGCCTCTCCCTTTGTTCTTTGAGCTCCCGGAGCAGTTGGAGCCTCTCCTTCTCCAGGTTTATCAGCTCTCTGCTGCACTGGCATTCCAGGTCAGGGTGCCTGTGGCTGCCAGCAGTCTCAGGCGGTCTCATATGCGAGGGCCCAGGGGGTGAGGGAGCAGCATGGGCTTGTGGGGAGGAGGCACAGCAGTCTGGGGAAGGGGAGACTGGTGATGCTGGCAATGTCTCATATCCAAAGACATCAATGCCTCCAGTTATACCCTCAGTGGCTGTTGGCCCCATTACAGCCAGGGCCCGCTCTTCCTCTGGGGTCAGAGGAGTCACAGTGCTTATGCCTCCTCCAGTCACACTTTCCCTCTCCCTCCTCACTTCCGCTCCCTCCCCTCTTTTTAGCGTGACTAGAGTAGTCCTGCCATTTTTTACGCACCTCCACCCCGGTTCTTGGCTGCCTGCTGGAAGCACTGAGTTTGTCAGGAATTGCATTCCAGAGATTGGCTTTTGTTTGCATACAAGGTTCATTTATTATTCAATCCAGCGCCTGATTGCTCCAATAAATTGGCATGTGGCAGTGTGGTGTCTGACATTGCCACATGTGGTGCCTCCTCTTATTTATTTTTTTTATTCCTGTGACCTTTCGTTGAAATATTTATGTAGGCTTATTTAATTAAAACAGACATTCTGAATCAATTTAGTTACAGTATGTTGATAACACCGTGTCTGTGAAATATTGCATTTCAGTGATCGGTTAAAATGAGTGACGTATGACCTCACAGCATCAATTTATCAACTACTACCGCTTTGGCGAGGACGCGCTTGGCAAAGATGCTCTTTGCAAAGTTCCTCTTAAGCCTCCATCTAACGATTGTGTTTGGGAAACCCACATATCGAGAGAACGTTCGTTGCTTAAGAATCTCTTAAACACACTCGTTGATCCTAAAATCCAATGTTATCGGGAAACCCACCCCCAAGCGATCACATATCATATGGATTCGTCTTTTGACAGAGTCATGCAGCTTAGGATCTCCCAGTCACATTAGCTTTTATGTCAATTTGCAACACGAAACAATTTTGATAAAAAGTGGTGCTTTTTATCAAAATTCAAAATCTCTTCTTCTACTGTTATAGTAAATGTAATGCTGAACGTTCATTGGTTCACACCAACGTGCCGTTTGCCAACAGTTTGACGCCTACTTGTTTGTTTACTTTTTTGGAAAAGGTTATTTGTTTGTTGTTAGACACATGGACTACAATAGGAGTGGCAGCAGCTCTCAAACATATTAATAAACTGAATCGCTCCAGTGCAAGAGACAGAACTCAGAGGGAAGAACTGGTGAGAGATTACTTTTTTGAGGTGGAGGACGATAACATGCACCTTGTGCTGTCAGACTTGGAAGATGAGGACTGCAGTGATGAAGAAACCATTCCCGACTTGGACAAAAGTACTGTATGTGAAAGGGGTCACGAAGCAGATGATGAAGAACCGACAGATGATGATGATGCAACTTTCGCTGTTGTCACTAACGAAGCCGAAGATATAATGCAGTTAGTTGACTTTACTGACTCTGACTGTGACCAAAACCTGACAGAAATTCTCAATTTCACCTGCAGTTGTGGTCGAAGACAAAAAGAAAACTCAAAGCTCGGCCAGGAATCCTGAACAAACAATGAACGCATCTATGAGCTACACTACAAGGTAAACGTGTTGTCACAGCCGGAAAAGGACATGTTCACTGCACATCTGCACTTTTGTTGTACCTTTTGTATTTTATTATAAGCTACTGTGTTGTATGAGTCAATAAAATTGTTTCTTGTTTTATAAATATATATAAATATATTCATATACTTTGAACTTACATTAATACTGTCTTTAATATAAAACAATAAGGAGAGCAACTGTTAATGTACTGAAGTCACAGAATGATTAAGAGACATGCAGGGATTGGCTGAGAATGAGAAGAGTAAAAAGAAGTACAGCGGTCCCTCGTTTATCGCGGGAGTTACGGTCTAAAAATAACCCGCAATAGGCGAAATCCGCAAAGTAGTCAGCTTTATTTTTTACAATTATTATATATGTTTTAAAGCTGTAAAACCCCTCACCACACACTTTATACACTTTTCTCAGACAGGCATTAACATTTCCTCACATTTTTGTCTTGTTTAAACACTCTCAAAGTTCAAACCTTCATAGATTTTAAAAAATAAGTACAGTATTATAGAATGAAATCAAAGATCAAAGCTGTTTTCAGGCCCAAACATTTATTTGAGAAATAAAAATATAAACCTCTTCCATATACATAAATATGATAGCTTTTAGAAACACGTTTATTTTAATGATCAACCTACGAGGATGGATACATAAGAAATTATTAATAGTGACTCGCGCGTATTTCACAGTTCCTTTGACCGTGCCTCTTCGTCCTGGCGCCGCTCCGCTGCAGCGTCTTTTTCCACTGAAGGCCTTGGAGCAGGTGTCATTTTTTGGGTGAAGAACATAGTTATGGGTAGTTGTTGGCGCTGTTTTTTCTTCTGGGCGAAAAGATTCTTATAAACAGACATGCCACCCAGTTCAAGCTGAACACATTCTGTACTGTACAGGAGACACGGCACGGAGGAGATTGATTGGCTAAGGGACTGTAGACCATTGTCAATCAGGATGCAAAACACAATGTGCGTTCATACGCTGAAAAAAAAAGCATGCAAAATTGCACTAAAAAAATCTGCGAAACAGCGAGGCTGCGAAAGGTGAACCACATTATAGTGAGGGACCACTGTACCACAATTTACCACTAATGCTTTAACTTGAATGATGTTTTTGTCATATTTTATATGAATTTATGATTTTTTTTGTCAACACTGCAAAACCAAATTGAACTTACTAATTTATTAAAGCACTATCCTAACCTAACCACTATTAGCATGGTGTCAAATGAGAAGAAACAAATCCAGGGCCTGCTGATCCTGCTGGTAGTCCTATTTGTGCTTGTACAAGGACCGTACCACCTCATTGGTTGTGTGTATGTGGGACTGCTGGTCCACCCTGTGCACTGCCAATGGGAGAGGACAGTGTTTGCACCCAACCAGTTGGGTCAATGGTTGCTCAGCCCGAACAGTCCCCTGGATCCTGTGCTGTACAGTGACTTCAGAGAGGCAGTCGGTAGGTATCTGCCCTGGATACTCTAATTTTATTGAAGCAATTGAAGCAACCATGGGTTGAACCTGCAACCTATAAATTAGTGTACTGCAAGTTAACAAAGCATATGGATGGGTGCACAATTGTATCTTTGGCATTTTTTACTTGGATGGGTTAAGCATGCTTAAAGTAAATTACAGTTTGAAAGTCCCATTCCCCAAAGAGGAGCAAAGGGAGGGAATACATGCCCAAGTTAAACGCCACACAGAGAAAGGTGAACTTGACATTTTTGCATTTTTGAGATTTTTGTTTTCTTTCAAAGAATGTGTGATTTACTACTTAATCCACATATATCACAAATATTGGCTTCACAAATATCCAAAGAATTCTCCACTCTAGACGTTGTCAAAATTACAGACAAATTCTCAAAAAATTTTTTAAACAAATTTCAAATTCTCTCCCAGTTCCATATCAGCTACAACCTCCATTCACCAGCACCACTCCAACCAAAGAAGCACCTAAAGACTCACTAACCCTACACCACCACTCCCAACAAAGCAGCAGCTAATGGCCCAGTAGCCTCATTCTGACATGTTTACATTTATATATCACATCCATCAGTTTTGAAATGCTGTTGCAAAGTCTTCAAATTGATATGAAAGTATAAGTATTCTGTCCATAAAAGTCAATTTTATACCATGCCCCTAGGACAATATGTGATTATCCCACTCCTCCTGTGTTACAATTCTGCTTTCATTTTATGAACATTTTTTTGAGAAAAATCGGAAGTATGCTTGGCAAGAGTGGGCCATTTACACCCCTGCTCAATCAGCCCCACTGAACAGCCATACACAAGCTGAATTCTGCAAAAGGCTATGTTAACATAGTCATAAAATTACTATAGGTCTGCAAGTTGGAGCACAGGAAGGTTTGAAGGACACATTTCAAACACAAGAAGGAGTCAAAGAGAACAGACAACATAGGGAGACTCACATATTCACATGGAAATGAATGCAGGAATTAAATTTCAATTGCATCAAGTCTTACAATTGCAATGCAATAGAACAAATGGCAATGTATACAATTAAAAACAATTAAAACATGCAAAAATAGCAACACATAACACACAGGAAAAAGAAAAAGGATGAAAACATTTCTGACATTATACTCATTGTTTTTTGTTTTTTGTTTGTTTGGTTTTTTTTTTTAAATACAGTCCTGTGGCACACATTTTATGCTAATGACAAAAATAAGATATGGATGGTTGATCCGTCATATAGTACAGTGGAAAAATGTTACATATTCTCCAAAGTCTGAGTATATGAATTATTTTTTCAGATTTGTGATTATAAATGTACCCTGTATTGGCTTCTGTGTATGTTTCTGTTTAATGTTTGCTTTTTTTCATCAGTCACAACTAACCATTATTATATATGCTACTTCTGGATTCATACCCCATTTGGCTGACAAGCTGACTTGTTTTGTATCTTTGAGGTATATCTTTCTATCTCTACACAAAAACACAGATGCACACATGCATGCACACATACAAAAATATATAACAGTGTATATTTTTACAACCTTTCTGTCTGACATTATTTATGAACAGAGGTTTTTCATAACAGCCCTGCTGTCTTTTGGAGGGCAGTATGTTATCTGCTGTAATAAGATTTATTAACTTGTCACCCACAAGTCAGCAGTCGGAGCTGCATCCTGACATTATATGTTGCTTGAGAGCAGCTGACTGTGAGGGATTGCCCCTCCCCCCCATTGCCCACCCCCTACAATGATTGTGGCACATTATTAGCAGATTTCATATGCTCAAACCCAAGAGAAATGAAAATGCCAATGACACTGTTACATCTCTGTGTTTGTTATTGTTGTGGTGTTGCATGTTACTCAGTTTTCTCTCCTCAGACGTTTGCCGCTATCCCCCCCCCAGAAGTCCGCTGCTGTCGTCCTCCTCGCTATCATCTCGCCCCTGCCATTCGTCTTTCCGTCATTCGTCCTTCTTTCTGTCACTCACCCACGTCCTACGCTGTTTCAACCAATCAGAGGGCGACGTGACTTTTAAATACCCCTATGTTACCGTGAAGAAGAGTGATGATGTTGACTTTATGTCTGTGCTGGTTGTGTGTGCTCGTGCAGAGTTTTTTTTTTCTTTTTGCCTATGTTATCCCTGCTGTGTGTGTGTAGTGTGTGTGGTTCTGGTGTAGTGACATCCTGTTTTTGTATATCTCCTGTTGTGCTCTTTTGTCGGTCACGCTGGGGCTAGGAACAGGATAGATAAGGGCCTCTGTACACCGCACGCGGTGGTATATTTATGTATAGACGCACTCGGGTAGGAGTTAGTGCCACCCCTTGTATCTTTGGTTTAGCTTTGGTGTAGTTAGGTAGGTTTTGCTTTGCGGACGTAGTTAGTTAGCCTGCTTTCATTTTAGCTAGATACGTTTGGTTTTGTTCTTTTCATTCCTTTGGCACCACTCACAGTTCCGACCCCTCGGTCGTGTGTTTGTGTGTGTGTGTATATATATATATATATGTACCTCACTTTATCACGTAATAAATACATACTCTTCACTGTACTTGTATATTGTACTGTTGTTCCCCCCACCAGTTTCACTGCAGTTATTTCTTTTTTTTTTATCCCGTATACTGGTTACGTTCCCTTTATCATACCCCTAGACGGCCAGGGTCGTAACATAATAATTAGAGGCTTGTCCGGATAGGGTGTTATTGGGGTAAGGAATAACTTTGGTTAAAATGGTTGTAGTGGTACAGTGTTTTATTTTTGGTGGTGTGTGTATAGTGATGCTGAAAAAGACAAAAATGGCTTTGTTTGATGTAGATGAGTTTATTGCAGAATCTTCAGTTATTGCTTTTGATCAGTGCCGTAAGGCAGATTTGTAGGCTATTGCAGCTTGCTTCAGGGTTCAGGTTTCCCATTCTCAGATGAAAAGGGAGATAAAGACATTGGTGTGGGATAAATTGGTGGAGCTGAGGGTATTTGTTGCCTCACCTGTCGGCCAGCCTGATGCTGGTGCCATAGGAGGAGTGAAGTCCCCTGTGTCTGGGTTGAAGCCCGTTTCCCCGCAGGTCCTTGCTTGGGTTTTAGCTAACACGGAGGTGGAGGAGAAACCCCCAGCTACCCTGCCGAGGTTCGAGGGTTTCTCGCCGGGTTCCTCTGGGTGCATGGTTGATGCCAGATTGAAGGTCCGGTTGGCCCGTCTCCAGTTGGAGGCACAAGAAAGGGCTCAGGCTCTGAGGCTTGAACATGAGTTCAAGTTGTCAGTACCCAGGCTGGAAATAGAGGCAGATACCAAGGTCAGACTGCGACAGGTGGAGCTGCAGACTGCCACTGTGCAGTCGGCATCCACACTTGCACCGGGTCCGTCCCAACCTCAAACGTCTTTCGGGAACACATATGACATCAGAAGGCACGTAGACCTCCCTCCTTTTCAGGAAACCGAAGTTAATGCCTACTTTAGCATGTTTGAACGGCTCGCTGCTGTGCTGCACAGGCCTAAGGAAATATGGTCTACCCTGCTGCAGTGTAAGTTAACTGGTAAAGCGCAGGAGGTTTTTTCTACCTTGTCTTTTGAGGAGAGCTTAGAATATGATATTGTTAAAGCTGCTGTTCTTCGTGCATACGAGTTAGTGCCGGAGGCATATAGAAAAAATTTAGAATGCAAAAAAAGACTTCACAAAATCTTCACAATCATTTGTGGAGTTTGCTAGGGAGAAGGGGACTCTCTTCGATAAATGGTGTACTGCCAGTAAGGCTACGCACTACGATTTGCTCCATGAGCTGATATTGCGGGAAGAATTCAAGAAGTGCGCCCCTGAGCACGTTGTGGTATACTTAAACGAACAGAAAGTGACATCATTGAGTGAGGCGGCCATGTTTGCGGATGAGTTCTCCCTAACGCATAAGGCTGTATTTGTGCCCATCCGTAATGAAAAGCTGGTTGCTCCCCTTTCCCCTGACCCACAGGTTGTGTCTCAGGCCAAAAATTCTAGGTTGTCCCCTACACGCACCAAAGAGGAGCGAAAGTGTTTCTATTGCCACAAGGCTGGGCATATGATAGCTGATTGTCTGGCTCTAAAACGAAAGAATTCACAGAATCCTGGTCAATCTAAACCAGTAGTGTTTGTTAAAATGGTTCCTCAGATGGATCAGTCTTCTGGAGAAGCTGAAATTAAGACAGACGTTGGTTATGAGCCATTCATTTTCAATGGGTTTGTAGCACTCAGCGATGAAACGGGAGATCCTAAACCAGTTCGAATTCTTAGGGATACCGGTGCTTCGCAGTCGTTTCTGTTGGCTGGTGTTTTGCCCATATCCGAGGTATCCTCGTGTGGCTCCAATGTACTTGTACAGGGAATTGAGATGGGTTTTGTGTCTGTTCCTCTACACCAGGTGCATGTTAAAACCGATTTGGTTTCTGGATGTTTTAAGGTTGCCGTGCATCCCGCGTTGCCCGTACTAGGTGTCCATTTCATAATGGGGAATGATATAGCAGGTGGGAAAGTGCAACCTGCACTGGAGATTTTAAACCAACCTGAGGCGTGACTTGTGGATGAGCTCCCTCCCAAGTGTTATACCTGCCAAATGTCTACCCTGCCTGTGCGCTCACCCGAGCCCAGTCCTGAAAATCCGGCGAAAATGTGGACTTGTCAGACACTGTTTTAGCACCTATGTTTACCGGTGATGGTTGTCGTGCTAACTTGGAAGTCCCTCAGTGTTCACAGAAGGGGGAAAAAGAGAACGCTCTATTCCCAGATCAGTCCTGGTTGTCTGCCAACTGTGGACAATTTATTGTTGCCCAGCAAACGGACCCAACTTTAAAGCAGTGTTTTAATATGGTTGTGAATCCTGATGCCGCTAAATACAAGTCTGTTGCTTATTTCCTGGATGATGGCATGCTGATGCGGAAATGGTCTTCTTCTGTTTCTGCAGGAAAGGACTGGGATGCAGTTTATCAGGTCGTGGTACCTACCGCCTACCGTCAGCAGGTGCTGTCCCTGGCTCGTGAGAACCCGTGTTCTGGTCACTTAGGGGTTACAAAGACTTACTACAGAGTCTTAAAACACTTCTTTTGGCCTGGGTTAAAGTCCACGGTGGCTCAGCATTGTAAAACATGCCACACCTGTCAGGTTACTGGGAAACCAAATCAGGTAATTCCCCCTGCTCCTCTCTGTCCTATACCTGTCATGGGCGAACCCTTTCCGCATGTGGTTGTGGATTGCGTAGGACCGCTACCAAAGTCAAAATCTGGCAACCAATTTCTGCTCACCGTCATGTGTGTTGCCACCGGGTTTCCTTAGGCAATCCCTCTACGTACCATCACTGCCAAGTCTGTCGTCAAAGCTTTGCTTAGGTTTTTCTCTACCTTTGGCTCCCCGAAAGTTGTGCAGACTGACTAAGGTACTAACTTTCTCTCGAAAATATTCAAACAGGTCCTCCAGTCTCTGTCCGTTACGCACAAGGTCTCTCGCGCTTATCACCCTGAAACACAAGGTGTCCTAGAGCGCTGGCATCAGACGTTCAAGTCAGTCCTACGTAAGTACTGTTTGGACACAGGGAAATGTTGGGACAAGGGGGTTCCATTGGCTCTATTTGCCTTTAGAGAAACAGTACAGGAATCGCTTGGGTTAAGTCCTGCCGAGTTGGTTTTTGGACATACCGTGCGGGGTCCTCTAAAAGTGCTGAAAGAGCAGCTCATGTCTGATTTGCCTCCCGAGTCTAATGTGCTGGACTATGTTAGTCAGTTCAAAGAGCGTTTACATCATGCTTGCTCTCTTGCCAAAGGTAAGAGAGCAAGCATCTCTTACCTTTAGGTTTTGTACGGACTTAAGAAAAGTGAATGTGGTTACTGTACCTGATTCCTACCTGCTTCTGCGAATGGAAGATTGCATTGACGATATTGGGTCGGCTATGTATGTGAGTAAGCTGGACCTGTTAAAAGGCTATTGGCAGGTCCCCTAAACTCCGCATGTGTAACTCCGGATGATTTGTTACTTAATATAATGTTTTAGCATTCGGTATGCAAAATTCCCCAGCTGCTTTTCAGAGGTTAGTAAATGTTGTTCTGGCTAATGTCCCTAACTGTAAAGCCTATTTGAATGATTTAGTTGTGTATTCCAGTACGTGGACCGAACATGAGGGTCCTGAGAACCGTGTTCGGAAGATTGGCTAAGGCCTCTTTGACCTTGAATCTCGCCAAGTGCAAGTTTGGAAAGGCCAAGGTTGGGTAAGCAGGTTGGGCAGTTAAAGTCATGGCCATTACCAGTTTTCCCGCACCCACTACTAAACGGGAGTTGCAGAGATTCCTAGGTATGGCTGGCTATTACCGTAGTTTCTGCAGGAACTTTTCTGTTATGGTTGCCCCTCTAACTAGCCTACTCAGTCCTACTAGGCCGTTCGTTTGGTCCCCCGACTGTCAGCATGCCTTTGAGAGTGTGAAAGCTCTGTTGTATAATTCTCCTGTTCTTGCCGCCCCCGACCTGTGCTTCCGTTGAAATTGGAGGTGGATGCGAGTGCCTTGGGAGCTGGTGCTGTTCTGCTGCTGGAAGGTGTAGATGGAATTGATCACCCCGTTTGTTTCTTTTCTCGAAAGTTCAATAAGCACCAGCTGAAGTATCCCACCATAGAGAAGGAGGCACTAGCCGTATTGGTAGCTTTACAGCATTTTGAGGTCTATGTGGGGTCCAGTGCTGCTCCTAACGTTGTGTACACAGACCATAACCCGTTAGTTTTCCTTTTGCGCATGTACAATCATAACCAGCGGTTGATGCACTGGGCTTTGATTGTTCAGAACTATATCTCGAGCCAGAGATCTTGGTAAGTGCATTCTACACCGCGTTCCAAATTATTATGCAAATTGTATTTAAGTGTCATAAAGGTTAAATTTTTTGTTTTTCAATTAAACTCATGGATGGTATTGTGTCTCAGGGCTCTTTGGATCACTGAAATCAATCTCAGACACCTGTGATATTTAGTTTGCCAGGTGAGCCCAGTTAAGGGAAAAACTACTGAAGAAGGACGTTCCACATTATTATGCAGACCACCATTTTCAAGCAATATGGGAAAGAAAAAGGATCTCTCTGCTTCTGAAAAGCATGAAATAGTTGAATGCCTTGGACAAGGTATGAAAACCTTAGATATTTCACGAAAACTTAAGCATGATCATCGTACTGTTAAGAGATTTGTGGCTGATTCAGAGCACACATGGCTTTGTGCAGATAAAGGCACAATGAGGAAGGTTTCTGCCAGACAAATACATCGGATTAAGAGAACAGCTGCTAAAATGCCCTTACAAAGCAGAAAACAGGTATTTGAAGCTGCTGGTTCCTCTGGAGTCCCACGAACATCAAGGTGTAGGATCCTCCAGAGGCTAGCAGTTGTGCATAAACCTTCTATTTGGCCACCCCTAAACAAGCTCGCAAGCAGAAACGGCTGCAGTGGGCCCAGAAATACGTGAAGACTAATTTTCAAACAATCTTGTTAACTGATGAGTGCCGTGCAACCCTGGGTGGTCCAGATGGATGGAGTAGTGGATGGTTGGTGGATGGCCACCATGTCCCAACAAGGCTGTCACGTCAGCAAGGAGGTGGCGGAGTCATGTTTTGGGCCGGAATCATGGGGAGAGAGATGGTCGGCCCCTTTAGGGTCCCTGAAGGTGTGAAAAGGACCTCTGAAAAGTATGTGGAGTTTCTGACTGACCACTTTCTTCCATGGTACAAAAAGATGAACCGTGCTTTCTGTAACAAAATCATCTTCATGCATGACAATGCACCATCTCATGCTGCAAGGAATACCTCTGCATCATTGGCTGCTATGGGCATAAAAGGAGAGACACTCATGATCTGGCCCCCCACCCTCCCCTGACCTCAACCCTATTGAGAACCTTTGGAGCATCCTCAAGCAAAAGATCTATGAGGATGGGAGGCAGTTCGCACCCAAACAGCAGCTCTGGGAGGCTATTCTGACATCCTGCAAAGAAATCCAAGCAGAAAATCTCCAAAAACTCACAAGTTCAATGGATACAAGAATTTTGAAGCTGCTATCAAATAAGGGGTCCTATGTTAAAATGTAACTTGACCTGTTAAGATGTTTTTGATTGAAATAGCTTTTGATTTCAGTAAATATGACCTCCTAATGCTGCAAATTCAACAAATGAACATTTTCAGTTCTTTACAACCTATAAAATGTTTTGAAACTCTGTTGTGCGTAATAATTTGGAACAGTGCATTTTAAGTTTTTTATTTTTGAAAAAAGTACTGTTATGATTGGGAGGTTTGTTCAATAACATTCAAATTATACTCTAACAGTTAATGACTTGAAAATTATGCTGACTGTCATTTGCATTGACTGTTTAGAAAATCGGAGAAGTTTGTTCTTCTGGGTGGGAGTGTTACTTCTGTGTGTTTCTTATTATTGTGGTGTTGCATTTTCCTCAGTTTTCTCTCCTCAGATTTTTGCTGCTATCCCCCCCAGAAGTCCGCTGCTGTTGTCCTCCTCGCTATCATCTCACCCCTGCCATTCGTCCTTCTTGCTGTCACTCACCCACGTCCTACGCTGTTTCAACCAATCAGAGGGCGACGCGACTTTTAAATACCGCAATGTAACCGTGAAGAAGAGTGATGATGTTGACTTTATGTCTGTGCTGGTTGTGTGTGCTCGTGCAGTGTTTTTTTTCTTTTTGCCTATGTTATCCCTGCTGTGTGTGTGTAGTGTGTGTGGTTCTGGTGTAGTGACATCCTGTTTTTGTATATCTCTTGTTGTGCTCTTTTGTCGGTCACGCTGGGGCTAGGAACAGGATAGATAAGGGCCCCTGTACACCGCACACAGTGGTATATTGATGTATAGACGCACTAGGGTAGGAGTGACTGCCACCCCTTGTATCTTTGGTTTAGCTTTGGTGTAGTTACGTAGGTTTTGCTTTGCGGACGTAGTTAGCCTGCTTTCGTTTTAGCTAGATACGTTTGGTTTTGTTCTTTTCATTCCTTTGGCACCACTCACAGTTCCGACCCCTCGGCCGTGTGTTTGTGTGTGTATATCGTGACACAGTGGCAGGTGTGGCCACTGTGCCGAGTGGTGAGTGGAGGAAAACACAACAAAGGTTGAACCAAAAAAGGGGCCAAAGACCATTTATTTACCTCTTGTAGGTGAAAAGGAAAACAACACAAAGGGTCTTAACATAAAATAAGGTCAAAACACAAAAATCAGCACAGCCATCCCAAACACAAAAAGTCCAAATGTTCAAAAGTCCCTGCAGCCTCTCAGGCTGCGCTTAAATAGAAGGCCTAATTGGAGGCAAGTGCTCACAGCTGAGTTCATTAGGAATCACTCGCAGGTTAGCCTGCCTGTTTGTGAGGCCTCTGCTGTTTCAGCTCCAGTTCCTCTTCAGGCTGAGGGAGGGAACCAGGAGACTGACAGCAGTACCGTGGGAGGAGCTGAGGCGCTCGCTCCTCCCTCCACCTCTCCTGGCGCCACAATATATATATATATATATTGTGGTGGGGCAAGAGGAAGTGCCCCCCTCCAGCGCCGCACTGGGGATTCCGTCTCCGCTCTCGGGGTACTAACTGGCTGTGTTTTTTGCTCTCCACAGACTCTGGCTAACTGAAAGGAGTACGAGGTTCGCAGAGGGAGATTGCCTGCCTGCTGGTCCTTTGCCACTGTTTGTGTTTTGCACTGCTGGTTGCTTGTTTTGTCTTGGCTGGATTTTCACCGCAGGCTGTATTCTTTTTGTGTTTTCCTTATTAAAACAGGCTGCGAGCCTGACGAACTCACTCGCTCTAGTGCTTGTGCTTCATTGTGCCGTCCCACCTTGCTGATCCTCCCCATTCAGCATCACAATATAAATATATATATACTGTACATACGTAACTGTAAATATTGTTGTCAACTATGCACCCTCCTCACTTTATCACGTAATAAACACTCTTCACTGTACTTTTATATTGTGCTGTTGTTCCCCCTGCCCGTTTCACTGCAGTTATTTCTTTTTTTTTCCATCCTGTATACTGGTTACGTTCCCTTTACCATACCCCTAGGCGGCCAGGTTCGTAACAGACACCTAGGCTCAGATACAGTAAAACTACTGTGAACCGCCGACAGGGTCATGGGCAGCCAAGGCTCATTGATGCACGTGGGGAGCGAAGGCTGGCCCATCCTGTGTGGTCCGAAAAGCTACTGTAGCTCAAATTGTTGAAAAAGTTAATGCTGGTTCTGATAGAAAGGTGTCAGAACACACTGTGCATCGTGGTTTGTTGCATATGGGGCTGCGTAGCCGCAGACCAGTCAGGGTGCCCATACCGAACCCTGTCCACTGCCAAAAGTGCCAACAATGGGCATGTGAGCATCAGAACTGGACCACGGAGCAAAATGGAAGAAGGTGACCTGGTCTGATGAATCACATTTTCTTTTACATCACATGGAAGCAGTGTGATGCTTTTGGCAATGTTCTGTTGGGAAACCTTGGGTCCTACCATTCATGTGGATGTTACTTTGACTCGTACCACCTACCTAAGCATTGTTGCAGACCATGTACACTCTTTCATGGAAACGGTATTCCCTAATGGCAGTGGCCTCTTTCAGCAGGATAATGCGCTCTGCCACAAAAATGGTTCAGGAATGGTTTGAAGAACAAAACAAGTTCAAGGTGTTGACTTGGCCTCCAAATTCCCCAGATCTTAATCCAATCAAGCGTCTGTGGGATGTGCCGGACAAACAATGAGTCAAACCTACATTGTGTTAGTAACCATAAGGAAAAAAATGCTGCAACAGGTTAAAAGGAAATGGTTCGACATGAAACTGGAGGCAAATTATTGGAGAGACGTCATTGGCTGGTTGGCCAAAGTGGTAATGCCACATGCAACACATCGTTTGGACAGCCATGTTTTCCAAAATCAATTTGGAAGGAATCCCTGGAAAAATAATTTGTTCAAATCAGAACTATGACGTATTTAGGATCCTTTATAACAATGTACCTTACCTTGCCTTTCCCTCCACTCTGCAGTCCCTTTCCTTTTCAAACACAAACTGTAACGTCATTTTACCTTATATAAAAGTAACAACAACAATTGTAATACAGGCTGAGCATCCCTAATCCGAAATCCGAAATGCTCCAAAATCTGGGAAATTCCACACATGACCTCACTTGCATTTAGCGGCCTGTACGGTCTGTTACATACATTAAACACATATAACAAACAAATTAAAAAATGGTGTACATGTGACGTTAAAAATACTTTTATATTTGTTTTAAATATTTGACACATATTACACAACTCAGCTCGGCTATCTACTTTAGCTAAATTTAAGTCTGTCGGTCTAACTGTGCCTTTAGAGAAAACAAATTCTAATCTCTGATGAGTAGCCATGACAATTTTGCGTGTTTTTTTAATAATTTATAATTGGTAACGTTATGATTGAGCTGCATCGACTCTTGTAGCAACTGCTTTATTTCACAGAATTCTAAGCTACAACAAAAGGTAGGGAATAATTAAAAAAGCCAGCTATATTTGTCCAATAACATAAGAATGTATGTTTATTAAATAAGAACGTGAATGTATTATGACAGTCCTACTTCTGCAGTATTTCGGAGACTTGTTTACTGTGTAAGTTTTTCTTACAGCTAATAGAGCAAGTCAGCCATAGCAATGAAGACCTTAGCAATGGATTGTGCTCCTTATTTATAGCAAATGTCGTTCAAGTGTTATATGGAATTCATGTTAAAGTCCAAATAAGAATTAATTTGATTAATCAGGATTACACAGCATCACCTGTTTTGCTGTTGAATCCAATAGTGATTTTATGTAACAATTTGAACCGTTATAATATTACTCTGTTACTTCCAAATTATGTGCTACACACTTTTAATCTGATAAAAGATGAGTGAATGGAATAAATAAAAGCAAAAAGATGAAAAACACGCTTTACAGAAGTGCTTTTCCATTTACGCACACGATACGAACAGTTTAGAGCGCTCATGAAATCTCTTCAGATCCTACGAACAAACTGATATACGAAAACTTTGATAAATCCCACATTTTTTGTGTAAATGCATTTACAAATGATTTACAATCAAATTCGTTCGGCTCACGTTTGATAAATGAGGCCCAGTGTGGATAAAGGAGCTTTTTTCTTCATGACATGCAAATTATCTCTCTAATCATCAAAAACACCTAACTATGAACAATTAACAGTTTGTTATGATTCTGGGGTGCAGTTATGGTTGGAACAAAAACCAGCATACACAGTGCGCCCCAAGGACCGACTTTGGGAACCACTGTTTTAGATATTGGACTGTGAAGGGGCAGATATAAATGCATAGTAAATGAGGAGACTTGGGTCTTTCAGATATTGGACTGTGTAGCCCACATTTGGGCAAGGGAGAAAGGTCAGCTGACAACATTGTGTTTCTGGGGATCCTCATTAACTCAAATCTCCCTGAATCTCTCAAATTAGGAAAAGAGGAAAAAATTAACCATGTGAAGACTTGTGAGCTGTGTTGGTCACCTGAGAAATAATGTAAAAAATCATTTTAATAATAATCACTATAACACTACAAACAGAAAAAAAAATATTATGTGGTTCACTAACTTATGCATGTGGAAAAACCCTACAAAGCTTTGCTAACTTAAACATGCTCCTCCTTTGGCCTGTCTCCACTCCATGTTGTAATGTTACTTGTGGGTCCCAACTGGATGCTGTATATGGAGAAAGTAAATCAAATAATCTTCAACAGACACAAGAAAAAACATCATATTTCAGGTCTCAAACTTACAGTGCTCCAACTCCTCCAGTCTATTAGCTGCCTCTCTTTCCATTAAATTACAGTCATTTAGCTGACACTTTTATCCAAAGCAACTTACATTGATTAGACTAAACAAGGGTCAATCCCTCTTGGAAGCAATGTGGGGTTAGGGGCCTTGCTCAAGGGCCCAGCAGCAATGGTGTTCTGGATGTGGCTAGAGCCACGATCTTGAAGGGTCCCAGTCATCTACCTTGGCCACTAGACTACAAGTTGCCCCCTGTTAATGGCTTTGACACAGAGTGTCTAGCTGATGCCACCAACACAGCCATCTACCCGCTCCTTTTCAAACGCTTCCTCTCCTACAGCTACTTCCTACCTGCCTTTTTAGAGTTTGTTTACTAAGACTTAACATGAAAGCAACACCTCCTCATTTCCATAATGAAAAAGAAATGCATACAGATGTGTGAAAAGAAATTTATAAAGAAAATAATACAAAAAAATAAGCTAGGGGAAATAAATATAGGGGAAATGCAAAGGGAAAATAATAAATACATAAAAGAGAAAATTAAATAGGAAAGTAAATAATTATGGGAATTAATACAAAGGTAAATAAATACAGAAGGAAATTAAAACAAATATCAATTTATGTCACATTTTTATAATGATTAATTATAATTAAATCCTACGTTTACTTTTAATATTATTTTTGGTACATTTAATGGCATATTAATTCATGTTTTGAGTTATTTATTTTTTTATTTCCCTCCTCCATATTAATCTCACTCCACAGTCCAAGTATCTTATGAAGACAACACTAAAGCTTTTAGGTTTGGAAATTTCACATCTATTTATTAATTTTTTAAAATTTTATGTACAAAGTGAATGTACCCTCTGTTTAATTTAAATAGGTATAACCTACACTGAAAAAACGGAAATATTGGGTCTTTGAGTTTACAAAAGTGAAGTCAGTAAAAGCAACACAATTCATTTATATTCTGTTCGTGAACATGGTTTAATCAAGTACACTTAAGTTGTTTATAAAGACTGTTGAACTAACTAGTTTATTGCAAGTCGATTGAAATTAATCAAATTAAAAAAACAAACTCATTGTAATCGAGTTTAGTGTCTGGCCATTCAAATGTCGCCAGCCGGCAGTGATGTTAGCCAGGTGGTGCCTGCGCACCAATAGGGTGCCAAAAATAGACCAAGAAGAAGACCGCTCAGAAGGAAAGACTGCGAACCATAATAGATCCATGCCGCCAACGGAACGTTGTGGGAAAGTTTCCATGCTTTGCAGCAAGAGGTGGTGACCGAATATCTGAAAAAGTAAGTTCTTCAAACTTATATATGTTCCTATAAGTTGGGCAACAGTCGACTTGAGCCATGTTTTGAAAACAGTAACGTAATATAACGAGCCTGGTAATTCTGTGTACTTACAGCCTATTTGCATTACAAGGGGAACTTTAGCTAACACCCGCTAGTTAATTTAATGTAGACAATAACGGTCAGTGTGTGTTTCTCTGCTGAGACCGCGCTCCTGGGCTCGCTGCTGCCCATAGTGCTGCAGCCGTTGGAGAGCAGCCGTTAGCCGGCTGTGTTGAGTGAATTTATTCTGTACTGTACTATACTGTGACCATGGCGGGTGGAGGATGAGGCGAAATAAGAACTTGTATTAGCTAAGTTGTGACATGTTTAGGATTGTGTGTGTGTGTGGTTTTTTTTTTTTTTTACTGACATCTGACTGATGCTAAATATTTTCTTTCACAGGTTCACTGTGCCATTTGCATACCATACATTCAAAAGGCTCTGTAATGGGTAGGTACACTCACATTTATTTAAGTCCTAAATCTGCATCTTCATTTACCTTGAGATACATTTTTAAAAAGAATGTGAGATATTGATAAAATGTTAATTGTATTTTTTCACATTTGATTATAATCAAAATATTGACTTGCTTTATTCTGCCAAATATCACAGGTCTAAACAAGCAAGTGTTAGTCCTTGTGTTTAAAGTCCTATGAATTTATTTGGAAATGATAGCATATTTCCATCTTGTATAGAATTTTGGTAGTGCAGTGAGGATGAATGACATGACTAATGATGATCTTGATGTATGTTGCAGGATTAGGTCCAGGGAATGTGGAGCTGTAAGGGGTGCACAGAAACTGTATCAAGTAGGTCAAAGCTGTTACATCACTACAAGTACAAGCATCCACATTTTGGACGTAGTTCTCGCTATCCATGTACATACCAGCACTGTCCATACACATTTAAGACGTGGAATGCCCTTATTGTCCACCAAAGTAAAATCCACACCACAGGTGTCCCTCACAAAAAAGAAGCTATATTCAGTTGTCACATTTGTAGTTGTACTGATTTAGCATCAGAGAAGGATTATTTTTCTCATATAAATGCACATCTCAAACGAAACGAGACAGTCATTTGTATGTTTTTAGGATGTGACTTTAAGACAAACATTTATTGTACTTTTAAATCACACAAAAACCGAAAACACCACCATCACACTTTGATTGATTTTAAACCAGAAGTAGTTATAACTACAAGGATATCATCTGTGAATGAATTGGAAGCAAACAGTGAAGAGTGTGTTGAGAAGTCAGATACTGCCATTCCTTCAAACACTCATTCTCATACTGAAAACTTGCAGAAGGTCATTGAGCATAGATTTGCCGCTGCTTGGCTGAAGTTAGAACATTTGGTCCATGTGCCCACTTCAGCTGTAGATGAATTTCTTGGGGAGCTCCATCATTTGATCTGTTCTGCCCATGTGCCATTATCTTGTGACATTGTGAGTGACATCTTTCATCAGAGAGACCTCTTTGTTGATGAACTTGTGATTAGAGAAACTGTTAAATCAATTTGTTCTGGTAATCCAGTGCAAAGGTCCATACAAAAATTTGGCTCTCTAAGTTCAGCCTATCTGCGTAAGCAGTATTACAAGGATAACTTTGGGGTTATAGAGCCAGTTCAATACATTCTTGATGCTAAAAACAAACGAAGTTTCCAATATGTCCCAATATTGAAGTCCTTACAGCAGCTGTTAAGTAGAGGGGATATCATTACAAAAGTTGTTGAGGGTCATCAAAGACAGGAAAGCACAAATTCTGGTGTGACACATCAGTACAGATCCTCAAGGGACGGCTCTTTGTTTAAGGAAAATTGTTTCTTTGCTGGAGAAAAGCCAAGGATCATCCTAAGTTTTTATGTTGATGACTTTGAAACTTGTAACCCACTTGGCACCTCACGAAAGAAGCATAAGCTTTGTGCTGTTTATTGGGTTTTGGCTAACTTGCCCCCGGGGTCTCATTCTGCTTTGTCATCTATCTACTTGTCAGTATTGTGCAAAACCGATGATGTTAACACCTATGGTTATGATAAAATCTTTCAACCTCTTCTACAGGATCTAAAAACTCTTGAGGAGCTTGGTGTTTATGTCCCACTGTTAAGTGAGTCACTTCAAGGTACAGTATTCAGTGTAGTGGCTGACAACCTGGGAGCTCACAGTGTTGCAGGATTTTTGCAGAGTTTTTCAGTGGAACACTATTGCAGATTTTGCACAGGAAACAGCAGTGATATTCAACTATGTTCAGTTGCACCTGGTGCTTTTAGTCTCAGAACCAAGGAGCTACATGAGACCCATGTCAGACAAGTCAAAGATACAGGTACAAGTTGTTTTGGAGTGAAAAGGGAGTGTCTTCACAAAAAATCTGTCTCATTTTCATGTCATCTTTGGTTATCCTCCTGATCTTGCCCATGATGTATTTGAGGGTATAATCCCACTAGAGCTTGCTCGTTGCTTGACAGTGCTCATTTCAAACAAATACTTCACATTAGCTGATCTGAACAGTGCTATTTTAAAGTTTCCCTACAAATGGGCCGACAGGACAAACAAACCTAGTGTTGTGTCACAGAGTTTCTCTAGCAGAAAAACAGTGGGTGGAAACGCCCATGAAAATTGGAGTTTGCTCAGGTTTTTGCCTTTTCTGGTGGGATCACTTGTACCTGAGGATGAGCTTGCATGGCTCATCCTCATGGATCTGAAGGACATCACTGAGCTTGTTGTTGCTCCCGTACATAGTGATGACTCACTAGCTTTTTTGGAAGGTAAAATCCTGCAGCACAGGCAGCGATACCAAACACTGTTCCCAGACATCAACCTCATCCCAAAACAACATTATTTGGAGCACTACCCCCAAATAATTAGGCTGTTTGGTCCAGTTGTTGGACAGTGGACGATGCGCTTTGAGGCAAAGCACAGCTTTTTTAAGCAAATCATAAGGCATACAAGCTGTTTCAAAAATGTGCATCTTTCCTTAGCCTCAAAGCATCAAATGATGATTGCCTTCTGATCTCCTGTCCTACAAGTCTCTCCTCTCTGCTTTCTCCTCTTCTATCTCCACCGCTAAAGCTAATTTCTTCCAATCAAAGATTCACAACTCCTCCTCTAACCCTCGACAGCTTTTCTCCCTTCTCTCCTCAACCCCCCTCCTCCTCAACCTCAATCCTGCTTCTCTGCAGATGACCTTGCATCTTACTTTGTTGGTAAGATTGCAGACATCTGCAACACCTTTCTGCCTGTCTCTCCCCCTCCCCCCTCTTCCCCCTCCACATCTTCCCTGTCCTTTTCCACCTTCTCTCCTCTTACAGACACTGAGGTCTCCAAGCTTCTCCTCTCCCATCGTCCTACCACCTGTGTTCTTGATCCCATCCCTTCATCCCTCCTCCAGACTATCACCCCAGCCATCCTCCCATTCATCACCCACCTCATAAACTCCTCCTTGTCTACTGGCTGCTTCCCCTCTTCCTTCAAGCGGGCTCACATCACACCGTTATTGAAGAAACCCACCATGGACCCTTCTGTTATCCATAACTACCGCCCTGTGTCCCTTCTCCCTTTCCTCTCCAAAACTCTTGAGCGTGCTGCCTCTAATCAACTGTCTCTCTTCCTTTCTCAGAATAACCTGCTGGACCCCCACCAGTCTGGCTTCAGACCCGGTCACTCGACTGAGACTGCACTTCTCTCTGTCAGTGAAGCTCTCCACACTGCACGGGCAGCCTCCCTTTCTTCCGTTCTTATTCTCCTGGACATGTCTGCTGCTTTCGACACAGTCAACCACTCCATCCTCCTGTCCTCGCTGGCTACTTTGGGGATCGGTGGCACCGCCCTTGGCTGGATTGAGTCCTACCTTTCCGGTCGCTCCTTTCAGGTTGCCTGGGACGGTGCAGTATCGGCACCCCATCCGCTTGCCACAGGAGTTCCTCAAGGCTCTGTTCTTGGTCCACTGTTCTTCACTCTCTATACCCGCTCTCTTGGACCTGTCATCTCTGCCCATGGCTTGTCCTATCATTGTTATGCCGATGACACCCAACTCTTTCTCTCATTCTCTCCCTCTGACTCACAGGTCTCAGCTCGGATCTCTGCTTGTCTCCAGGACATTCAGAGCTGGATGGACACCCACCATCTTAAGCTCAACCCAGACAAGTCAGAGCTCCTCTTCTTTCCTGCTCCATCTTCTCCTTCGCTGGACCTCTCCATCTCCCTGGGTGACACCGTCCTGTCACAGTCTTCCAGTGCTAAGAACCTCGGAGTGGTCTTCGACAACAAGCTGACCCTCTCCGAGAACATCGCAGCGGTGAGTCGGGCGTGCAGATTTTTCCTGTATAACATCAGGAGAATCCGCCCCTTTCTCACCACCTACTCCACACAGCTGCTTGTCCAAGTGACGGTACTCTCCCGCCTGGACTACTGCAACTCCCTCCTTGCTGGCCTTCCAGCATCTTCCATCCGACCTTTGCAGCTCATCCAGAATGCTGCGGCTCGTCTGGTCTTCAACCTTCCCAGACGCACCCACGTCACTCCCCTCCTCGCCGACCTCCATTGGCTACCTGTCTCGGCTCGCATCAGATTCAAGACTTTGGTGCTTGCCTTCCAGGCTGTCAAGGGGATGGCTCCATCCTATCTTCAGAAGCTTATCAGACCCTACACACCTGCCCGTGCACTCCGTTCTGCGTCCTCGGCGCGCCTGGTTCCCCCTCCTCTCAAAGCCTGCACCTCCCGGTCACGTCTGCTGTCTGTTCTGGCTCCCCGCTGGTGGAATGACCTTCCCACGGTGGTCAGAACAGCAGATAGTCTGCCCACCTTCAAGCGCAGACTGAAGACTCACCTCTTCAGGATGCACCTCTCTCCTTCTCTCCCTAGCTCTCCGACTTAGCCTTAGTTGTTTGCAGTAGCTACCTTAGGGTTATTTCAATTGTTGTTCCAGATCTATTGTTTATTAATTATGTTTTCTTTTTCCTCAACAGGTCATCCATAGGGTTCAGCCCCTCTAACCCTACTGGCACTTGAGAGTTGTACCCTTCCCTAGCACTTTAATAATCTTGTTCCCAAAGAAATGCACTTTGTGTTGTAAGTTGCTCTGGATAAGAGCATCTGCCAAATGCCTGTAATGTAAAAAAATGTAATGCCTACCATTTGAGCTCTCCATGTCTGAATAAGTCAGACCTAGAAGTTTCAGCTGTATCCACTATACCAGTAGACTTGCTCAGAGAGGAGATTGCACAAGTCATCAGACAGAAGTTCCAAGACACATCTGAGGTTCAACTTGCACAGTGTGTGACAACCAAGGGCATAACCTATAGGAAGGGAATGATACTGGCCCACAGAGCAACAGGTGGATTGCCTGAATTTAGTGAAATTGACCAAATCTGCATTTTGCATGACAGTGTGTTCTACATTGTCAGTGAGCTCTGTGGTTGGTATAGAGAACATTATACAGCCTTTGAACTCAGTCCATCACCCACAAGAACATTCACACTCGTGGCATCCAGTGAACTCCTTGATACTTATCCACTAGCTGCCTACAAGATTGGATCAGCTCGCATGGTGACTTTGAAAAGACATATTGAAATAAAAGGTGGTGTGCAATAATTGAGGGGAGGGTTTATGAGAATTTGTAAATTGTTGTGTGTGTCATAATTTGTGTGATATGCAAGCCATTAAAAAGCTCTAAATTAGAATTCATGGGGTTGTTATTTCAGTTAAATGTTAGCGATTAAAAGGTCTTACATTTAAATTCATGGGGTCTTAATTTGTTCTAACTTAGCATCAAAATTCTGTGCAGGGTGTCCTCAAGTCCTTGGAGTGCTAAAATGTCTGAAATTCAATTAAATAAATATTAGTTGACTATTCTAATTTTTTCCCATGATACTATTATATTTTTAACTGGATGTGACATTTTAAATTATATTGATGTCTGATTAATACTCTTTGTGTTTCTGCAGAATAAAGGGCTTTGAAGATGGCCATGCCTGTGATTGTGAAGATCATACTGACTGATGGCAGCTGTCAGAGGCTGAGTTTTACACGTGGACTCCCTGAATCTCTTGAAGACCTTATGGCTGAGGTCAAAAAACAGTGTAACCTTCAGGGAAATATCAGACTTCAGTTTATGGACTCATTGTTTGGGAATGAGTTTATGAACCTAACTTCAGTTTCAGAGGTGGAGGACAGAGGGACTCTAAGAGTAATTGATTTGTCAACGCCCACAATACAACATGAGAGCTCTACAGTCCTACCCATCCAAGCATCAAGTCCTTGCTCAACAAATGACTTGTCATCACTGTCAGTTGAACTTGTGGATACAGATGTACTGTCATCAAATGAGTCTACCAACTCACGAACCTCCTGGCCAGCTGTGTTTCATGTACCTAAGTTCTCCTATGATGCAGAATTAAAACTTCAGCAGGCAGGTTTAGTCTACATTCAAAATGGCACTGTACTCATTCCAAATCCCAAGTTGAAGTCAGTCATCCTTGATGGATTAGTGCAGGAAATTGTGCAGCATAAAGTCTATGTCAGTGATCAGGAGATGGAACAAGTAGCCCGGAGTCTCATCAAGAAACATCCATGTCTAGCTGAGAAGGGGTCCAGTACTGGATATGGTGGATGGAAGATGAGTTTAAAATATAAACTATCTAACTACCGCACACAACTGAGAAAACTGGGATGCCCAGAAGTGACAGTGAACTCTTTAAAAAACAAACCTGTTGGAAAGCACAGTGCAGCCTTTGGTATCAAAAAGGCAAAGAGAGCAGAAGTTAATTTTTGCCCCACATACCCATCAGCTGAAACTGAGGAGAGTCTAGAAGAAATGCGGAAAGCTTTACTCTTAGATGTAAAGAAGAGGAACAACCGAGAGGCTGTGAAGCTCAAGATGGAAAAGACTTTCGCTTATAGAAGACATGAGGTTGTTCGTGATGCACCGATGGTGGATGATTTCATGGCAAGATGGCCTGCTTTGTTTGAAATCAGTGAGGTAAGGCTAATCTCATGCTGTTTTTTTTTTTTAAGTCTTAGATTGGCTGTTGAAAGGACTGTCTTGTGTGAATGGGAAAATTGCTATTATGCCTAATAGCACATCATGTGTCTGTGCTTCATTTCCCTCCTTCACTGTCCTGCTCTGCTTTTATGTGTGATGGTGACATTCTCCCTGAGTCCTCTGTGCTTTTTTAGATCAACGCTGAATTCAAGAGAATCACCACCGTTCCACTTCAGTCCAAGTTTCTGTCTCAGCTGGACCTCCACTCTGACAATCTGACAAGGCTGTTCCAAAGGAGAGGAGGACAGTTAGGGGAAAAGCTCAAAAGAGTCACTGCACAAATCGCTAATGTAAGTGATGCAGGGGGGAAACTATATTTTCCTATATTCCACCTCTTCTTTCTTTTGTAAGTCCCTTCAATCTTCCTCCACCATGGAGTACACGGCAAGGCTTGCAAAATTATAGAAAACTTGAGACAAATACTGTGCATCCTTAGGACAGTTGATACCAAGCGATGTTGTTAAATTAAGGCACATGAGCTGAATTAAGACACTAATCTAGAAAATGTCCTTTCAGTGTGATGATATAGATGCTGAACGAGAGTGGATCATTAAAGGAGTTTGTGTCTACATGGGAGAAGATCCAGAGAACCTTCTACAGGAATATGTGGTACGTATATGAATCAGTGCTTACGCTCTTCGTCCACTCTTATATTATTCTCATTATTGATCACTTGTGCTGAAATTATTCATCAATTAAAATAATATTCATTATAATTTTCATCATCAATGGCTTACTGTTTCATAGAAAAAATCTAGTTTTTCTGGTTGATGCTAAATAAACTTACAGGTAGAATGAACAAACAAAGGTTTAACAAGTAATAATTCATTGAGAAAAAGAAGGAAATTTTGTCTGTCTTCCACATTCTGATCATGTGGGACCGATGTACGCATTAAAATCAAGTAAATCCAATGGATTATTTTTTTCAGTGTACTGTTATGTTCTTGGTTTTAAAAAAAGCTTTTAGAAGGAATGTTATCTTGGTATCAATTTGTTTAAGTTTTTTAGGGGAAAAAATCTATAGCTTGTTAAATGTGGAGAACTAACATGCCCACTGGGAATATTCCATCTTTCAGATTTGGGAATTTAAACCTAGATTAATTTTGGTGATTTTTTTTTGTCATGAAAAACTGCAATACTTTCACAATCATTAAGAGGAAAGCACTAATACCAGCACCACAGACAAGAGGGCAGCCTACTGGTCATACTACAGCCTTTATATTTGGAAATTTTTCTTCGGTCTACTTTTGATAATTTTTTTTTTTCTTTAGATCCCACTGATGTGCATTCAATGTAATCTAATAATTGCCACATACCATGAGGAGATTCCATATAAACATGTAAAAAGTTATTTCATTCTCAGTTGTGTTATTACTGACATCCATTTATATAAACGGTCCCCAAAATGTTGAAATTTCAAACAAGTGCACGTTGCCACAAGACTGATGTAAAGTACTGATTCCAATGGTTCCAAATGGAAGCTAGTCTCTAGGTAGCCGAGCTGCGTTGAGTGTGTGACAGTACAAGGCAAGCAAGGAATGGCAGTGATTATGTTCCCCATTGACCTTGAATGGCGGTTATAATGTAAATCTATACATGAGTACTTTGCTTTTACACCCTCCCTTATGTATGCCAATATTGACAGTTTTATGTTCTGTTCTGTGTGCATACACATATGAAGGCACCCATGAATATATTACATTACTGTCATTTAGCTGATGCTTTTACCCAAAGTGACTTACAGTTGCTTAGGCTAACCAATGTGGGGTTAATGGCCCAACAGCAATGGTGTTCTTGCTGTGGCTGGTCTGGGGCTTGAACTGCCAACCTCAAGGGTCCCAGTCATGTACCTTGGCTACAGGCTACCCCCAAGTTACAATTTCTGTTGCTTGGAAACCCAATACTGACTTACTACGTAGCCATATGAGATGTCAGGTTTAAAACCAAAAAGTTAATTACCAATTGACAACTCAATCTTGGGTAGATTGTGTGTTTCAATGCAGGCTAAGCTTGAAAGCCAGTATTTTTCAATTAGTGATTGTTGTTATATCAGCTAATCTATTTGGTTTGATAATTTATATTTAAACACCCCATCAGCCATGTCATCATTGACAAAATAAGGCGTTCGTTCACAGCTATTTATGTTGACTTGCTCCATAAAAGAGTGTGTGTTGTTTAAACAAGCAAGCAGGCTACATGTTGAAAATAGCTTGCTCTCGTAAACAATAAAATACCATCTTGATGCTGCTAACATGTCAGGACATTTTGGCTTGGTAGGTAAAATGTAAAAGCTGTTGTATGCCCAGTCGGGGGGGCCTTCTAATGAGTGATGCTGCTTTTGGTTGTCATCTCCTCATGGTTTTTAAAAACCAAAATAAATCAGGGTTTAAATCTGAATTACAAATCTGAAACATGTAGTGTGGCCAGTGGGGTGGTATCGGTTCTGTGTTGCTGATTATAGTGCTGTCCTCCACACAGTTTTTAAGGCATTAATTTTTTTCTCTGAAATTAATCCAGTTTTAAATTTCTGAACCTGAAAGGTGTAGAACTACCAGTAGGGTGCCATCCATTGTGTGGTGCTAATCCTAGTGCAGTCATTCTCATATTTATGAAGCTATGACATGTGTTTTTGTTCCCTAATAAAAATTGACCAAAATTAGACCCAGGCAATATTTCCATATGTGAGAGCTGTGGTGGGGGCTGTAGATCCTCCTTTGTCTTGTCGAGTTGGATTTACTTCACTTCACCTCATGCTCATGAATATGTTTGTTTTGTTTTTGTTTGTTTTTTTTCTTTTCTTTTTTAAAATACATTTCTGGCGGTGAAGTTTGCAGAGGGTCCCTTATGTCTTGGGAGCACTAGAAGCAGAAAATAGCTCTATTTTTGCCAAAGAACGGTGACAGTGTATAGTCATGAAAGACTAACTGAATTCTAAAGTTGTAGTTCGTTTTCTGTCATGCTAGCATTCTGAATTTGTGATTTGTCTAATCATTTGATGTTTTGGTCATGAGCTATTGAAGCTGAAAGTCTGAATGTCCCAATATAAAAGGTACTTTTCAGCAGTAAAAGAAACTACCGATTGCCATCTCCTATGAGTAAACAAAACTGAAAATGAAAATATAATCTGTGCTGTTTATCAATGAATTTTCATACTGCCCTTTTTCTTCTTCCTTCTTTACTGCATTTACTCTGTTGTTTGGTATTTTCATTTGCATAATCAACCGTGCAGGCTGGCTAGATCAGGGGCCTATCAAGCATTCTTAAGATTTTCATATTTCACGTCAACGAGGTAGAGACACTTTCCACAGAGGTTATTTTGGGTCAGATCAATCAGCTTCCCATCAACGTTTGAAGATTGGCAACTAAAAAAAGTATTCTTGTCTTGGCTAGCCAGTTAGCTACCTAAATGGCTTTAAATTGTTTCAAATGAAAACATGTGTCTGCAGGACTTCATAGTTTATAGCTTTGGAATACACAACGCTACACCTTTACCTAGATGGAGGGTAGCAGGACTCCTGGGCTTGAACTTGACCTTTTAGCAAACGCAATCCATTCTATGTTAGGTAACCCCATTTATTTAGATGTTCATTTGGATTCACAACAAATATCACAGGTAGTTGCCATGATTACCTCCAAAAGCTGTGAGACTCATAGAAGGTATAAGTGACATGCCCATGCCCCGGAGACTTACAGTGGCCCCAAAGAGTATTTAGACATTTAAACTATCAGTAAACCTCTACGAAATTCATTAGGTTATTTAATAAAATATTAAATAAAATGATATACTCCATGGCAAAACAAATTTATCACAACTCTAAACAAAGAATTTCAATTATATTTGTATATATTTTGTAAATAATTTTACAAAATCAGGCTGTTACTTGAGAAATCATGAACGTACCCCTCTAAATGACCACAAAAAACTATTTGGACATTTTCTGGTTGTCTAACTTAGTGGAACATGTCCATCATTAATGTTATGAATGACACACTAATGGTTACACTGCTAGGGGCACCTGTGTGAACTTGAGGGTAATTGACTTCATACATCCACTATACATTACCTGGGGACCTCTTAGCTAATGTTCAGTGGGAAAATGGCTGAAAAGTGGTCAGTGTTAAGACTAGGTCTAGCATCATTTGTCTGCACAAAGAAAGCCACACTATTCACCAGATCAGCAAAAAACTTTTGTTATCATTTCAGTATGTTATGCAATTTTAAATTAAGTCTCCAAATAATTTTTGGGGCCACTGTATGTCAACCCTTCCTACACGCAGAAATCTTTTCACATTTTTGGGTGACATCATTGAGCTCAGAACCAGTCAGATTAAAGACCATCCCACAGAATATTTTGACTAGTTTAGGTATCCTTGGAATCAGTCAAAGTTACATGATTTCATCAATAGCCGTGATCGACTTTCATGAAGGGCTAATCGAAGACGAGTGGAGGAAAAGAGGAGACAAGAAAAAGTGTTTGAACGCACCCGAGGGTTACCGCAGATTTGGGTGAGAAGATATAAATGAACCTATGATTGGTTTTGAAGGCAGACAGTTTAGTTTGTTGCCTTGTAGAATGTAACAGCTTGCATAACCTGCAAATCATGCTGGCATTGTAAATCATTGAGACAGAGTGATAAAAAGTATTTGATACTCATAAATCTCATGTTTTATGAACAAATGATTACATACATCTCAACATACAGAAAGATTATGGCTAGACAGATTATGTCATTATGTTGGGATGCTGTGGTCTTCCAAACATGGCCATACATGAAATTACTATCATGAATTATGAATGGAAGGCACAACACTCCAAATGGAAACAAAGATCAACTAGATCATTTCTCAAATAATACAATGCTCAGTTTCCCCAAGCCAACAAGACATCAAGGAGGAGGAATAATTGGGCTCGTGGCCTTGCTTCTGAACAATCATGAATTATGAATGGAACGCTACACCTTTACCTACCCTCCGTCTAGGTAAAGGTGTATCGTTGTGTATTCCAAAATGATGAACCAACTTTTCATCGATTCTTTGGAATCGATGAAAAGTTGGGCCATCATTTTCCTGTCAACCTGACGTACTTTGTCTCTGTGTACATGGCACACAGTTATGTTGTTCAGGCATTGCTGCGACATGGTGCTATGTAGCCATGTTTTCAACCTATGCAGACCATTGAACCCCATCTCAGCTTCAACCGATACAAAAGGAACTAATGCAGTTTGGTGGCTTAGGAGGCCGGGGAATGGAAATTGGGGATAGGGAAGGTTTTTCCACACGTGTGATGCTTGAGAGTGCAGAATTTCAAAACTCTTGTGATTCCTTTTTTTATTTGCAAAACTCTCCCTAACTGGTGCAACAGCTGCCGGCATTCCATTGATTGTCTATGCATTTTTGGAGTGATAGGTTGAGATTCTGCAATTCCTCAGTTGTATCCAAGGACCACATTCCCATGCTAAAATCTGTCTAACAAGCCATTTGCCCTAGTTCCAGTTTCAGATGTACCTATAGAAATTTCCTCTAAAGCAAATAGGTCAGACTCATGTTGTAGCGACACAGTGTAGGGACTACTGAACTATGCTCATAGTTCCACAGCTAAATTCCAAAGACAACCAACTCACAGTATGACTTTGTTAAAAGCCATAACACATACATAATAAAAAGGACCAACACCCCAGAAACTCTCTCTCTCAACTCCTCTCACTCTCAAGCTCCCCTCGCGGAGGAACTGTGTCCCTCGTCTGCCTTGTGTGCAAGAACTCTCTCAGTTAAGCAGGCCCGCTCAATGCAGCCTAAAAGGTA
This sequence comes from Albula glossodonta, assembly GCA_019788955.1. Taxonomy (NCBI): domain Eukaryota; kingdom Metazoa; phylum Chordata; class Actinopteri; order Albuliformes; family Albulidae; genus Albula; species Albula glossodonta. The sequence continues at coordinate 364,180 of JAFBMS010000176.1, read as the reverse complement.
GCTTCAAACCCCGGTGGTTAGCTACAGGGAGCAGAGACCACGAGACGAGTGAAACCCTGCCACGGAGAGCCACGCAGCAAGACCTTGGAAACCAGCAGAACGAAGACCTGTAAGTCCCAAGAGGCGAGCAGCCTGCAAGGAGGATCCCACTACATGAACAACTGCATCGGACTACAGAGAGAATGAGCGAGCAACCAACTCTGTGCCAGAGACTGACAGTAACAAAAGGAATGCTGCTCTCGATTGCTCTCTGCTGCTCTCGATTGCTCTCTGCTGCTCTCGATTGTTCTGCTCGATTGCTCTAACCTGTTTGTGGAGTGGAGTGGAGTAGTCTCTGCGCTCTGTGCTCTTACATTAATTCGCATATTAATTAAAATAAAAGTTGGGGCTACTCACCTAGCTGTTAAATAAGGTAGGCTTGATCTGCTCCTAATGTGTAATCTTTTGTTGCCATTAGGGGACAGGGAGGGAATTTTCCACTTTTTTCCTCCGTAGCTCTTCAGCAAACGCTGCAAATTCGGCACATAGTCGAGCTGAAAAGAGGTTTTTTTGTGGTTTTTCGCCCTCTCAGGAGCAAATTTTTAAAGCTTTAAATCTCTAAAAAGCAAATCTTTAAGGGACATACTCTAGCTCTCTAGTCGGGTAGTTAGTCGGGAAGTTAGTTAGACAGCCAGTTCACTTGTTTACTTTGTTTTTACCGTTCTCTAGTGTTTGCTTTAAGGATATCCTGATTCTGGTTGTGTTAGAGTGTCTGCTGTTGCTTAACAGCTGGCGTATTTTTGTTGTATCTTGTATCTAGACTCAGTGGCTTTTCCTGTGTTTGGTTTCTGCATTTGGCTGCTCTGAGCCACCTCGGTGCTCTTAGCACTTTTTTAGTCAGTAGTTCTGTCTCGGCAGTAAATCTTTGTTTACGGAACGCGTGTTTAGTTAGGGGAGAAAATGTGGCCAAAACTGTGCGAGAGTTGCCGGATGATCGAATTTCTGGAGGGAGACCGCGAGGATGAGTTCATCTGCAACCGTTGCCGACTAGTTGAGCACTTGGAGAGCAAGATTCTTGATCTCAAGGCCCAACTGGCTGGACTCCACAGTAATCCTGAATTGTTAGAGTTCCAGGAACTGTTTACTACACCCTATAGGGAGATAGTGCGCTCACCAAAGCTGGGTAGGGAAGAAGATACAGACCAGACAGGGCGAGAGAGCTAGGTTACAGTAGGGCGTAAGTGTAGAAAGGGGCGCAAAACCCCAAGTGGGGTGGCATCTCCGGAGATTGTGGTGACCAACCGCTTCATGCCACTGCATGACGAGTTGGCCCGCAATCCTGTGAGTGGGAGGACTGAAGAGCCCCAGGGCACCCAGGCGGCCTCATCCTCCAAGAAAAGGGAGTTAGTGATAGTGGGGGACTCAATCATTAGAGGGGTAGATAGCATAGTGTGTTCGCGCGACAAGGAGTCTCGTATGGTCTGTTGCCTACCTGGTGCCCAGGTTGGAGACCTCCTGGAGCGTACGGACAAGCTCCTGGCCAGAGCGGGGGAGGATCCAGTGGCCATGGTCCATGTTGGGGCCAATGACATAGGAAAGGGTAGATTTGAGGTTCTGCAGGATAAATTTATTGAGCTAGAGGGGAAGATTAAAAGCAGAGCCTCCACAGTAGTCTTCTCTGGAATATGCGATATAAATACCATGTGCGAGCAAAGGGAAGCAAGCCTTTATATGGAGGTTTAACACGTGGCTACAAACCTGGTGCAGGAAAGAGGGGTACAGGTTTATGGGGCACTGGGACTCCTTTTGGAACAGGGGTGACCTGTACAAGCGGGACGGGTTACGCCTGAACCGGAGGGGTACAGCTGCATTGGGCCAGCGTATGCTTAGGGTAGCAGAGGGGTATTTAAACTAGGGAATGGGGGTCAGGGAGGTTATACAGCGAGATGGGTAGTGATAGACAGACTGCCAGAATAGAACACACCAAGGCTAATTATTTTATTGGTAGTGAGGGAACCATGATTGCAAATCAGTTAGAGCAGCACTGTCATAGAGGTGGTTTTGGGCAGCTGGAGGTGGAGAGGAGGGATGGGAAATGCACACACAGTACCCTGAAATTTCTCTGTTTAAATGTTAGAAGCATAAAAAATAAAAGTTTGGATCTAGAAGCGGTTATGAGTAATAGTAACTTTGATGTTGTTGGGATCACAGAGACGTGGCTTAGTGCAGGGTCGGGGATGAGTATAACATAAGGGGATACAAGGTGCTTAGAAAAGATAGAACCAATAGAAGAGGAGGGGGCATAGCTCTGTATGTAAAGGATTATCTTAATATCCAGGAAATTCCAGGTATGGAGCCCCATGGTGTTAGTGAAGACATATGGATCAAAATACTGGGGGAAAATGAAAAGGGTCTGAATGTCGGAGTATGTTATAGGCCACCAGCCTCTGACAGCTGTGTCAACATGATGATCTTTGATAACATTACACAAGCATGTCAGGAGGGTGAGACAATAGTAATGGGGGACTTCAATTACCCCTCAATTAATTGGGAAACTGTGTCTGGTCAGGGTAAATGTGAGGAAGAGTTTCTGGATGTTGTAAATGATTGTTTTCTGATACAGTCTGCGACTCAACCTACAAGAGAGAACACAATTCTAGACCTGGTTCTGTGTAATAATCCTGATCGAATCTACAGTACTGAGGTAGGGGAGCCACTTGGAACAAGTGACCACAGTGCAGTTACATTTGAAGTTTTTTGGCGAGTTAAGACTACATCCTCCAATGCTAGAATTTTCAACTTCAGACGAGCTGACTTTATTAAAATGCGTGATTATACAAGAAATATAAACTGGGTACCTCTTCTAGATGGTAGAACTGTGAGAGAAATGTGGAACATATTTAAAACGATTATTCTTGATGTACAGCGTAAATTCATTCCGCAAGTGCGAAAAGGGAAGCTGAAAAATAAGCATCCGCAGTGGTTGAATAAGGCATTACAAGATAGTTTGAAACATAAAAGGGAACTATTTAGAAATTCAAGTTAGACAGCTCAGAGACAAACAAGATTGAACACAGCAAAATGCAAGCTCAAGTTAAGAAAGAAATAAGGGAAGCTAAAAGGCGTTTGGAACGACAGATTGCGCTAGATGCAAAGAACAACCCTAAACGCTTTTTCCAATACTACAATCGAAAAAGGATACTTAAGGTTGAGATAAGAGGTTTAAAAAACAAGGATGGACTTATGGTTTATGATAACAAGGCTATTGCTGATACCCAAAACAACTACTTTGTGGAGAGTTTCACTAGTGAAGGGTTCACTCATATGCCTCCAGGAGATTTCAGTTCTTAGAGTCTTATGGAGGACATTGATTTAAATGATACAGAAGTGCTAGATAAACTTCGAAAACTTGAAACAAATAAGGCTGCAGGTCCTGATGGAATATTTCCAAGAGTACTCAGGGAATTAGCGGAAGAGGTCTACAAACCTCTGACAGTTATTTTTAAGCAATCCCTTAAAACTGGAGAAATACCAGATGACTGGAAGCTAGGCAGTGTAGTACCTATCTACAAGAAAGGAGACCGGACTGATCCAGGAAATTATAGGCCTGTTAGCTTAACTTGTATCACCTGTAAATTACTGGAAGCCATCATTAGGGACAATTTAGAATTATTCTTAGAACATAATGGTATCTTAAACGATAGCCAGCATGGTTTTCGCAGAGGGAGGTCATGCTTAACAAACCTCCTGGACTATTTTGAGGAAGCTACAGCATGTTTAGATGCAAACCAAGCTTATGACATTGTCTATTGTGACACAGTGTCAGGTGTGGCCACTGTGCCGAGTGGTGAGTGGAGGAAAACACAACGAAGGTTGAACCAAAAAGGGGCCAAAGGCCATTTATTTACCCCTCGTAGGGGAAAAGGAAAACTCTACAAAAGGTCTAAACATAAAATAAAGTCAAAAAACACAAAAGCAGCAGAGCCATCCCAAACACAAAAAAGTCCAAATGTTCAAAAGTCCCTGCAGCCTCTCAGGCTGTGCTTAAATAGAAGGCCTAATTGGAGGCAAGTGCTCACAGCTGAGTTGATTAGGAATCACTCTCAGGTGGGCCTGCCTGTTTGTGAGGCCTCTGCTGTTTCAGCTCCAGTTCCTCTTCAGGCTGAGGGAGGGAACCAGGAGTCTGACAGCAGTACAGCGGGAGGGAGCTGAGGCTTTCGCTCCTCCCTCCACCTCTCCCGGTGCCACCCCCCCCCCCCAGCTTCAGACTGTAGGGAGGAGGCGAAAATACATTAGCGCCGAGAGAGAGCATTTCGGGCCCATCAGGCCCAACCTCCAGGGTCAAAGACCAGGCCGGCCATCAAGCCTGGCAGGCCCCCAGGGGAGGCCCAGAACCCCAGCCTGGCCGAGTTTCCGGGCAACGGAGGGCAGGCTGGACCCTCTGGTACAGCCAGCAGAAGTCTGGCCGAGGCCTCTGGAAGGCTTGCGAGGTCAGTGGGCGGTGGAGAGCAGTCCGAGCTCTCAGGCAGGCTGGCTGGGTTGGCAGGCGGTGGAGAGCAGGTTGCGCTCCAAGGCAGACCCACTGGATCACCAGGCAGAGGTCCGGCTGGAGTCTCAGGCAGGCCTGCTGGGTCAGCAGGCAGAGGGTAGGCCCGGCTCTGGAGCAGGCCCGCTGTGTTGGAGGGTGGCGGAGAGCAGGCCAGGCTCTCTGGTAGACCCACTGGGTCAGCGGGCGGAGAGCAGGCCCAGCTCTCGGGCAGGCCCACAGGGTCAGCGGGCGGTGAAGAGCAGGGCAGGCCCGCTGGGGTAGCGGGCAACAGAGAGCAGGCGGGGCCCTCTAGCAGGCCCATTGGGTCGATGGGCAGAGGAGAGCCGGCGGCCAGGCTCCCTGGAAGGCCTGCTGGGTCGGCAGGCGGAGAGCAGGCCCGACTCTCAGGAAGGCTCGCTGGGCCAGCGGGCGGCGGAGAGCAGTCTGAGCTCTCTGGCAGGCCGGCTGGGTTGGCGGGCGGTGGAGAGCGGGCTGGGCTTTCTGGAAGGCCTGCTTGGTCAGCAGGCGGAGAGCAGGCCCAGCTCTCGATCAGGCCTACAAGGTCAGCGGGAGGCAAAGAGCAAGCCCCACTCTGGAGCAGGCCTGCTGGGCTGGAGGGCGGCGGAGAGCAGGCCTCCAGCCCAAACAGTGAGGCCTCTGCTGTTTCAGCTCCAGTTCTTTTTCAGGCTGAGGGAGGGAACTGAGGAGTCTGATAGCAGTACAGTGGGAGGAGCTGAGGCGCTCACTCCTCCCTCCACCTCTCCTGGCGCCACACTATTTAGACTTCCAAAAGGCATTCAACAAAGTTCCGTATGAGAGGCTCATAGAGAAAATGAAATCTGCAGAAATACCAGTAGCTATCACTGAGTGGGTTCAGAGATGGCTGACTGGTAGAAAGCAGAGTGTAACTGTTGGAGGAATTGTTTCAGAGCAGGGTCCTGTAAGAAGTGGAGTCCCGCAGGGATCGGTGCTGGGGCCTTTGCTTTTCCTTATTTACATAAATGATCTTGATGCAGGGGTTAGTAGTAAAATGGTAAAATTTGCAGATGACACAAAACTGGGGGGTCTAGCCAACAGTATAGAATCAACTGAGGTAATACAAGAAGACCTAAACAGCATCCATATGTGGGCAGATACCTGGCAGATGACATTCAACTTAACTAAATGTAAAGTCTTGCATGTGGGAAACAAGAACCTTACATGAGACGACTTCATGGGAGGAAGTAAACTAGATTGTGCTCAATTTGAAAAAGACTTGGGAGTAATAGTTGACCAAAGCCTAACAGGATCTAGGCAGTGTGCTATAGGAGTAAAAAAGGCCAACAGGATGCTATATAGCCAAAAGTATTGATTATAAATCTAAGGAGGTTATATTAAAATTACACAATGCTTTAGTTAGACCACACTTGGAATACTGTGTGCAGTTCTGGGCACCGCACTATAAGAAAGATATCGAGGCTCTTGAAAAAGAACAAAGGAGGGCAACTAAATTAAGCGATAAATTTTTTTAAGGTGAGTTCAGTCTGTAGGACAAGGGGACATAAATGGAAACTAGTTAAGAGTAAGTTCCGCACTGATGTAAGGAAGTATTATTTCACACAAAGAGTTATCAATACATGGAATAGGTTGCCAGGACATGTAGTTGAGGCAGAGACCCTTGCTGTGTTCAAGTCCAGACTTGATGCAGTTTTGTATACTCTTTAAATAATGTAATGGCGAGCTTTGTTGGGCCGAATGGCCTGTCCTCGTCATAATATGTTCTTATGTTCTTATGAATGCACTGGACCCATCTAACCAACAGAGAAAACTGCAACAGTAAGGCTGTAACACTGGGCACAGATAGATAACATAGCTTAGCTAAATATTGTTATATTCATATCTAAATGTAATTAACTGTGTTATTTATTGTTAATATCTGTAATAACTATTGTGTTGGATCATTGTTTAGCTGTGCAGTGCAGCATTAGTAAGCAAATATCTCACTCAAACTAGGTTTTGCATGTGATCTATTTAGCTACTAACCTACAACAACCCGGCTTTAGTGATCTGCACGATTACATCCATTTTTAGCACACTGCAAGCACCATTTTCCAAGAGCGCTTAGCTTCAGCTAAGTTTAAAACTCCTACCATCTCTTTTCCTTTGTTCTCCATGAACACGTGTGCATTGCGTACACACCCAAGGCTGTGCGACCCTGACACATTGGGATTGTGGGTGGCCTTACAATTTTTTTTTGCTGGCCTTACTATTTCCTGTGTTTTATTTTGTTCTTTATTGTTAGGTGTAGTGTCGCTGTGTGTGACAGACATGTGTACTGAACATTTTGAAAATACAGAACAAATCGTGTCCCGTATTGGTTCAACATTAATTGTCAATTAAAGGACGATTCCATATTTTACGGGATGGGTATCAACCCTACTTCTGGCACTGGAGAAAATGTTCATATTTCAGTTTTGTTCATGTGTTCTAAATTAAAGGGTTGCTCTTACAAAGAAACATGCACCAATGAACATGACTTTATCATAGACAACAAATAAAGAAAAATTATTTCCTGTGTTTTTATAGTATTTTTATTATGTTTTCAAATCATAACCATGAGAAGACTCCTGGTGTCAGAATTCTTCCAGATTTAAATGGCTGCAGATTGTTATATGAATGGAGCCTCTTCATGATATCATAAGTTCCTGTATAGCTCGTTTGATACTGTAGGCTTCATTAGTTATCTATAATTGATCTAGTCTGTGACATGAGAAATGACGTAGGTTACTATGCTTTCATTTGGACTGTATTTTTGTCAGTAGCAATAACAACGCTGGCGGTTAACTGTTTTGGTGTATAAAAAAAAAAATTAAGATGGTGTGTTGTAAAAAATGACATCATAGCAATGAATGTGTGCTATCTGGGTAGCATTACATTATAACCAACCTAGGCCATTGAGGGGGTGTGGCAGAATGTCCCCTAAAAGTCATGAACATAACATTATGGCATAACCAACCAGAGACATTACTGGAATTAGAATGACTGTGAAAACCCTGCTCACTCAGATGGAACGTGACAGCAGGAGAGTGACAAGCATTCACACCCGCCCTACTTTCAAAATCGCATAGTAATCAGTGCCTACTAAATTCAAACAAAAGCGTTCTGCTCTTACATCAACGTAGTGCCTACTAACCAGTGCAGTACGCAAGTTTTCGGACATACTACGGTCACTATTTTCTTCAGTCTAATAGCTGGAAGTGTACAACTGACAAACATCCATCATCAAACGTCATATGCACAGAACCGTCTCTGCTGCCTTCTTCTTTGGTATCTATCAACCCAGCAGCCTTGTGCAGTGTGCAGTGCAGTGTGCAGCCCTTGCACACTGCAGAATTTTGATGGAAGCAGTAGGCCATCCGGGTAACGCTCCCACACTGATTCAGCCGGTTTGAGATTTTGGACGTACTACACTCTACTCAAACTGACCTTGCTTGCTATACAGGGCGTAGTATGCAATTTCGGACAGGGCCCAGGTCTTCCAATCCTGCACCAAGCACGAATCAACAGTGGCAGCCACTGTCAGTAATACTGGGTGTTTTGGGATGTTTGTTTTTGTCATTTCCCCAGTCTATGTGCTTTTGTTTTCTTTCCTCCTTGTGTCTGCTTCGCCTCCTGCCGGTCACTTGTTTCCTGATTGATTATGTGATTCACCTGTTTTGTATCGCACCTGTTCCTTGTTCCGCCTCGTTAGCTCTGTATTTATTTCCCCTTTGTTTCGGTCCTCGTTGCGAGTTCGTCTCTGTGTATTGTTCCAGTTACGCTACAAGCCTTTGCCTTGGTTTTCGAGGTTTGGACTGTGTTTCTGTGCTGTTGCCGCGCTCTTCTGATTCAGACCTCTGCCTGCTTGTTTTGACCTAGATTCCTGGATTATGTCTTTGTACCTCTGCCGTGCCTTCCTGGTTTGACCCTCGCTTGTACCTGACACTGTTTTTGGATTCTGGACTTGCCCTGTTTTTCAATCTTTTAAACTCCACGTCCACATCTGAGTCCGTACTGTATGGAACTGTAAGATTCTGGTCCAAATCCCTAAAACCAGCACACCCAGTACAGCATAAGAGAGCACAGATCATCCCACCAAAGGTATGCTAATACCTGTATTCATTTGTGTAGATGGCCTTATTGTAGCCACAGTTCTGCCTACATACTTCAATTGTCACTTTGGCCGCAGCTAGACGATGTGGTAATTGATAAACCGGTGATGGGTGATTGAGAGCTGTTCTGGCTAGGGAAGATAGACCAATTATCACAACTACTGTATTCAACCACATGAACTCCCCTCACTAGACCAGTGATGGTAGGATTGATGGTTATTTAATTATTGTCTAATCCTGATCAAAGCTATGTATCTGTATAAAGAAGGCTTTCACTGTCTCTGTGTGCGCTCGCGTCCTCCTGGCTAACAAAACTGGAAGAGGGAAACATAAACTGGCTGACCAGTGGGAATCTGACCCATATGAGGCGGTCCGGGGGGATCCAAAGCTACCTGTGTCCCGCATCAGAAAGATTGGCAGCGATGAGGAAAAGACAGAGCACCATAATCTTATCATGCTGGCTAACTTCCTGCCCCTGGATACACAACAGGAGGATGTGGTGGACATGGCATCATCTAGTGGCTCACATGATAGCCGAGGGCCTCCAAGTGCAGCTGTGGAACCAAGAGATGTGACTTCTCGGACTAAGGACTGGATAATGTGGACAAGTGACTTGACCTCAGTCTTAGAGATGGATGAAACTGGGGAGGATCTGAGCATGGATGGAGAGAATAGAGAGGAGGAGGATGGGAATGAGAGAAGGGGAGACAGGGAAAACAGAGACTCACTGAACTCAAACTCAACGCTAAACCGAGCCATGCTGGTAGAGAAATTGACTCTGTGACTCTTGGAGCATGAGTAAATGAGCCTGTAAGAACATAGCCATGCCCATCCCCTCAAATCAAAAGCTGGTCGCATAGTAAAGGCAGTCAACAAATTCATGTGGGCCTTAATATGGGTTTTGGGTCCTTCTTCCCAAGAGTAAATGAGCCCCAGGTTGAAATGATACATTAATCCAAGTGCCTATACAGGTATAATACTGGAAATCCTTTGTATTTGATTCTCCCATGTGTTTTAATTGATATTATAATTGAATATAATATGTTACTGAATGTTTTAAACAATGTTTTAATATGTTTTTTTTTATCATATTCTGTATTTCTACTTGTAAAAAGGTGCAATACAAGATGTTGGCATGTGTATACGGGCACATTTTATCCATGTGAAGTACAATTATCAGGCCAGTTTCTCTTGCTTCTCCCTGTCTAAGAGTATTTTGACAGATAATGGATCTTATTGAGTGGACAGACTCATAGGTTTATGCCTAACCTGGGTTTCTTGAAGTTTCAAAGTTAAAACTAACCTGACTTGACGTGTTTTTTTTTTTTTTTTTTTTTTTTTTTTTGGTATGTTACTTGAATTTAAAATGGGTGATTATTTTAATTTAAGTTTATTAAATAAATGACAGGCTCTTTTACTTGTTATCACCAGCAATATGGCAAATGTTGTAACATGATTTTTAATGGTTGTTAATCATTTTCTTTGTATTGTATGGTTTTAACATCGCTATTTCCACAGTGTAATCACATTTTAATTTTTTTTCTGATTTTGACAATATTTAGTATTTTCTGTGGGGCAGGGTAGAGGTCCTGACACTTGAGGGATCTAGCTAGTCTGCACTTGTATCCCTTAGGTGAGTATTGAATATTAATGACCACCCAAACACTGCGGTATTCTGACAGGAATTTTCAATTTAGTTTTCACACAATTATATTCAAAATGGTTTTCTGGCTTTACTGTGTAATGTACTAATGATAATTCAGTTCTGTAATCTGTAAATAATTAAATGTATTGTCATATCAGTCGAGAGGTCCCTTCCAGTCAGCCAATGTACTAGCCATCTCCCTGACATGTTTCACAGCCATAGCTTGTGATTCTTTGAATGTTTATTTATCACATGTTGATTTATAGTCCGGGCTTGTATCTCTCAGGGTCCTGAAGTGCTTTGTGACCAATAAATGCCAGCTTTCCACAGGAGAAGTTTTGTGTTTCTTTGCTGGATTTGCAGCATGAAGTAGCATCAGGGGTTAGCTTGTAGCTTGCTAGCTTTATGAGCAGACTGGCCCATGGAACACCCCCTTTTATATGAAAAATACGGTATAACAACCAAATCCCCCATAGTTAAACCGTATACATGTAAGTATGTGTATACTGAGGAAAAGTGAAAACAGCTTGTTACACATCTGTGGGTTCCCATATCTCATGCTCATGACTACTTCATAATATAGATAACCTATTGGCCTAGGTCTTGAAAAAATATGTATTTTGCCGTAGTCACTGTGCAGTGCATACTGGCCATAGCTTTGTAATGCCTCCCTCATTTTTATAGGTTAATTGTAAGGTTGACCACCCCATCCATTGCCTGTTGTGGTCAAACAGGAGGGATTGTTCGTAATCAATTCTTACAGAGAGGACTGGATCTGGGAGTACACTGATGATGTTCCTACATTTATGTGTGCATTAGGGTGTGAAGGTGTGCTGCTGTGACTGACTGGATTCAGAGATGTCTTGTAACAATAGCATCACAGATCCAATCAGGTAGAGGCACCCTTCATAGTGATTGATGGTTGAGGGTCATCACATATAAATGTACCTCCTGAGAACTGTATAAATGTAAATCAAACTGTGTACCTGCTGTACATTTTTCTCCACACTTGTGTTACTGTGGGCTGCTATGTGATTAAATGTGCCTGTCTTATACTGCAAACATCAGGTCTGTCTCTTCATCATAATTAAGGTCATATTTACCCACTTTTTTGTATTTGGGAATTTACCAACAGTAAGAACCAAGGTTCTAGTCTTCCTATATATTCTTTTTTTTGGGAATGATTATTTGACTGAATTTTAATGTAACAGAGAAAGTAAGGGGACATGGGGATTTGATTGTCTGTCCCTAAATATTTATTGAAGTATGACTTCATTCATCTATAGTAGATATGGAAAAAGTGTTAATAATTGTACAGATGTTTATAAGAGTGAGATATAAAATATGGTTTGTGTCACCCAAAAATGCTTGATTGATTGATGGTTTTTTAGGGTCATGTAGACGTCGCGTGGTGAGTGGTGTGGTCACAGGGGGTGGGGTCAACTGGGGGGGTCACGGGTGATGTCACAAATGATGTGGCAGTGGGTGAGGTGATTGGGAAAGAGCTGGTGGAGCGGGGGAAGGTAGGGATTTGTGCTTGGTGGGTACTTTGAGTGTTTAGGTATGTGAATGTTTAAAAATATATAATATGACAAATATTTGTGAATAAAGCTTTTAAAGCGGGATGTTAGAGCAATGAATGTAAAACACGTAAATGAAACAATGAAAAGTGTTAAAAAGCCGATGCTGGATGGGTGGATTGTAATGGTGTAGGAAATAAAAAAGCAAAAATAAAAGATTAAAGTGTGTGTGTGTGTGTGTGTGTGAAAGAATCAAGCAACATTGAAATTAGTGTTTAAGCAAGTGAATATATGATTAAACAATGTTTCAGCGTTATTCTTGGTTAGAAATGTCTTTGTGTCTGGGGAAATTTTTCTTTTTGTGAGTAGGAGGGGGAGCTTGTCTCAGAGCTGCTGTCAGGTCAGAACTTAGACTAAAATGACCCCTGCCTTGAAGAGACGCATGCAGAAAACATAGGGGGGAGTTGGAACAAATCTATAGGTTACCAAAACAAAAGGAGCATCCAATGACAGCCAAGGAAATTCTGTGGGGTTTTACGGAAGGTGGCATAATTGAAAACAAGCACACCATATTAGCTATTACTGTTGTTTTGACAGCAACCCCGCCCACATTTCAGAATGTATAACTTCTTGGTTGCGTTCCAATAGTTTTTTTTCTTGTCTCCTCCTTTCCTCCCCTCCTTTCCTACCCCGGAAATATGTGGAGGAAAGGAGGGGAGGAAACAAGTGGAGGAAAGGAGGAGATGAATCGAAAATTGGAACAGCTAATCCGATTCGCCCATCATCAAAGTCGATGTCGGCTATTGATGAAGTAATAATTTCGACTGACTCTGAAGATACCAAAGCCAATCAAAATATTCTGTGGGATGGTCTTTTAACCTGACTGGTCGTGAGCACAAAGATGTCACCCAGAAATGTGAAAAGATTTCTGCGGTAGGATATATCAATGTGTACATCAATTTCCATTTGGAGGAAACGAGAAAGGAGGAAAGGAGGAGGCGAGATTGCACTTTGGAACAGGGGAGGAAAGGAGGACACATAATCAGCTTCCAGGGCACGGAGGAAAGGAGGGCAGGAAAGGAGGAAAGGAGGAGATGAATTTGAGTATTGGAACGCAGCCCTTAAGTTTCTCAGCTCACATCAAGGCCGTCAAGCATCACGCATTCTAACCACCCTTGAAAGAAAATGTCAGCTCCCACAGCTTCCAGCACACCCAAGGAGGCCTTCTCTGCCTGTTGCAGAATTCCGTAAGCCAGGCGTCAGATTCTGCATCAGGAGTGGAAACTGGATAATTTGTCCGGATGGTGTTTTGGCTATTATTTCTACCCAAAGAAACAGCTAGTAAAGCTGTACATGCTTGTGGCTGGTGAGGATTATGGTCCTTCAAAAAAAGGTATCAAGCTGTACTGAGCGCAATGGCATGATTTCAAAAAGCAATACCCAGGCCTTTTGGATGGCTCCTGTAATTATGTTTTTGTGTATGACATTTTTGATTTGTAAGTGGATGAATGATCAGTTACTGTCAAACTGTCGGGATCAGAACCATGCCAGTAGATTCATTTTAGGGAGAAAGATGCTGTGTCATCACAGTCAATGGCAGGAAGGGGAGCATACTTCACATATCATAAAACGGGTCGGTAGGCCTGAAAAGTTCAGTAGTTGGATTCCTGCAAGTAGTCGACATTTCAAAAAGTGGCCAAAAAGACCTGTGAAGCTAAAACAAAATCAGAATCACCAAAGCACACCATGGAGGAAACCGTTTTTACATCACTCTTCCGAGTAATTCATCTATGAATATTTACCCTGACAACAAAATTTCAAACTATACCACCAAGCTTGTCAGACCTGTTGAACTGCGTCGAGACTGGGAGGTTGGATTAGTTGAAATACAATACCCACACACATGGAAATCGATACAACCTCAAGACAGCACATTTTTCAGACTTTGGGCTGATAGCTACAGGCAAACTGGCAAACATTCTAGGTCTCAAACCAGGGATTTACTTATCAATGTGGACTCGGTGGCACCACATCATGCAGATCTTCATGCAGGCTGCTACACTATGTACGTCTACAAGGATATTATTGATTACCAGAGAGTTGGTGACAGCTTTGTTCTTTGTTGCGATCTCTACATATAACTAATCCAAACAACGAGATCATCTCAATCTCGTATAACAAGCCACATTACGTATCAGTGAATAAGAAGCATTTTCATGATATAAATATTGAACTGAAATCGGATCAGAACAAGAACATTCCCTCCTGTTTGGGTAAAGTCATCACCAAGTTACATTTCAGACCAGTGAAGCATTACTGTCACAGGTAAAGCAAAATGTAGACACCAATAGATATATAGATTATTATACAACACAAGCTGGTAATGGTCTGCCGGGGTACAGCAGTGCAAGCGTTATGATTGGGGGCGGCCTTGGAGACTTGTTCAAGAGTTTATTCAGGATGGCCATGCCGCTACTGAGGAGAGGGTTCAGCATAGCCAAAGCACATTTAGCCTCAGTGGCTAAAAATATAGCCAAGGATGATGTAAGCAATGTTGTAAAAAGCCGTTTGGTCTCTGGGGAACATTAGGGCTCAGGTTTGATGGTTGTGACCCGCTATAAGAGAAAAAGGCCTCCAGGGGGCGCACACCAACAGTGCAAAACAGTAAAAAAACACACGGCATCCAACACTCAGCACACAGTTGGTAAAAACAAGTGAATGGTGAAAGCACGCAGAAAGGTTGTCAAGCCGAACCATTTTTTTTTTTAAATGGCCTTCATACACAGCTTGTCAGACGAATGTATGAAATCTGAACTGGATCTTTTTGAGGTGCCTTAAACACAAACGAGTAAAGATAGGTACATCTGTGTGGAAGTACCCCTGTTGCCAGCCATTTCTGACACTGGTCCTTTAGAGTTTTGTGGAAGAAACCGCTCCAACTTGGGCCAAACGGCTGGGGGCCCACTTGCCACACTTTTAATATTCCCCAAGACTCCCCAAGGCTTCAGTACTTAAACAAAATCAAAATCCACTGAGTCTGATGCAAAAAAGTTTATTGTATATTATCCGAAAACAATACACAATAAGCCGGGTTGGTCTGCACAGAGCAACAAGAGTTCACCTAGGCACTCCAATATTCACTCTGAGGAATTCACTAACCCTCTTCCTTTTTATTCTTTTCCTTATCTAAGGCCTTCACCTGCTTATCTAAGACCTGCCCCAGGAGAAGCAACTTAGGCCCTCCTTCTTTTCTTTTTGTTAGCATTAGCTTAAACCTTGACAGCAATATTTATTGCAAATGGCCGCCATTTTATTAAAAAATAGACTGTCACCTAGGGTGTCTGGCAGTGAACTACACCCAAAGTAGACAGGTCCCTTGTTTGTCTATGAAGTTACTGCACCCAAATTATGTGTACATCATTATATCTATGGTTCTGTTTTATTAGTATATCACAATGTGCACAGCTATAAGTATGGCTGTCAATGCTATATCATTTTAAAGATAGCTCTGATCCCACAAATTATACTTTTACAGTTTTTCATAGCTGGAAATGGTGAAGATTACATTGACAATACACTTTTACATTTTCTATGTAAAATCACACGTGCTGATGGGAGCAACATTGCACAAGCTGACCAAGTCAGTACCATCAACTATCCTATAGCGACTTTTTTTGGATGTCTCACTCATGGTGAATTATGGGGATGAGACTCTGTCAAATCAGTTCACAACAGGACTTTTTTACAAAGACACCAGTAAGGATGAATTCTGTCTGATGAGTGGAGTTGCTCAACAGTACAAGTTAAAAATATTTGTGGCCTCCATGTTTGTCAAAAAAGTCAGTCTCACCAGCTGTGAAGCTTGGACATGCACAGGCATGATACAGAATCCTGTCAGGCATCTGCTCCATGAGATCATGAAGCTACAAATGTGCAAAAGCGGTGGTAAATACCGCTACACAACAATTACTGTATTGGGGTGTTTTGGGGAAACCCTGTGTGTAGTGCCACTGCATGATGCCACATCCTCAGTAATTGAAGAGAAAGTGAGATGCCATATTCATTGGAAAACATGTACAACATAAACTGCTCTGGCTCACAGATCAGGGTTGTCTTGGGCTGGTTCATTCTCTGACCGAATTTAGCCCATAGGCTGTTCAGAAACAGTTTAGAAATTTTTCTTTATTTATCTTAATGTTGTTGGGTTCTAAGAGGATACCCTCCTTGTCCAAATAGCTCTGAATGTAACTCACCTCGTCAGCATCACTTGACACCCATGAAGGATACCCTGAGGCTTCTTGTTTACCCTTTAAATGTGTGTTAATATAACCGCTGAAAACAGAATCAGAGTGGTCTGAGAAATGCCAGACTTCAGAAATGTTGGCAATTTCTCAACAGCCTTTAGCCCCCACTGATTCCTCATCAGAATGGCCAAACATGCCCTGATTTTCAGCCTAGAGGCAGGTTCTGCAAAGGGGGAACATAAGTTTTCCAGACATCCTGTAAGGCAACACAGGTTGATCCAAGATTGGTGTTTTGCGTGCTCGTCGGCGTCTTCGTCTGTAATCTCATCACATGAAGATGTGCAAACATCTTCCACACAGAAATACGATCGCCAGTTTTTACTACACATCGGTAAAGAATACATAAAAGACCATAGAAGCGTCCCGATAGCAGAACTAGCATGCCTGGGCTTACTGTGCGTACCAGGCTACATGACTGAGACCTCTCCTGCAACAGCTGTAGGTGCTGCAAGCAATGCGAGAGAGGACGGAAGCATGGCAAGCATGGAGGCATCCAGGCAAGGCTTAAAGCTAACCTGTCCAGACCATTGATCCTGACCATCCTGCTCGCAAATGCAAGCTCCCTGGACAATAAAATGGACATGAAGGACTGTTGTGTCTTTTTTTTCACAGAGATATTGCTGAACAACAACATTCTGGACGACACCGTACAGCTAGCTGGGCTAACTCTCCACCGAGCAGACAGAGTAGCATCACTGTCCCGTAAGACTTGCAAGGGTAGCTTGTTTGTTTATATCAATAAAGCATGGTGTCAGGATGCTGTGGTTGTCTCTGTAGAATACTCATCACTACTGGAGTTTTGGTGAGGTGCAGGCCATACTATCTGATAAGGGAATACACAGCGATTGTTATTGTTGCTGTGTACGTTCCTCCAAGCGCAAATACTAAGGACGCACTGAACGAACTTCACAATGCTTTAGTGAGCAACAAATCGCGCACCCTGACGGATTTTTCGACATAGCCAGGGACTTCACACAAACCTAAAAGCTGTGCTGTCAAAGTTTCACCAGCACGTGAACTTTGCAACCAGAGTTGACAACATACTGAATAAGGTGTACACAAACCAAAAAGGAGCATACAAGGCTACCCCCTGCCCCCACCTCAGCCTTTCTGACCACATCTTTGCTATGCTAATGCATACTTACAGACCGAGGGTGAAACAGGTCAAAATGGTTTCACAGCAGATCAGTGTGGCCTGAGGGGGCCACCTCAGCACTACAGGACTGTTTTGGGAGTACAGACTGGAACATTTTCAGGGAGGCAGCCACCTACAGCAATCATACTGACCTGCAGGAGTATGCAGACACAGTGACTGCATGCATCAGCAATTGTATGGATGATGTGACTGTATCCAAATCCATCTCCGTGCATGCCAACCAAAAACCATGGCTGACTGGAAAGGTCCACTCCCTGCTCAGAATGTGTGATTCTGCTTTCAGATCAGGAAACAGAGCAGCCCTCGGGATAGCAAGGACTAACCTGTCCTATGGCATCAGGGAAGCAAATCAGAAGCACACGCTGGAAATTGAAAGCCTCTCCTCAAATACCAAGGACACACGTCACCTGTGGAGGGGGATTCAGACCATCACAGACTACAAACCACTGCCTCAAGTCTATGACAGCGACCCCTCTCTTCCCTCCCAGATAAACTCAATGACTTCTATGCACAGTTTGAAACACTGTACCACACCCCTGCCCATAAGATTCCCCCACATCCCAGCGACCAGGTACTCTGTCTGTCCTCAGCCAGCGTGAAGAAGACCCTGTCCAGGATCAAGTCCCGCAGGCCACAGGCCCAGACAACATACCTGGGCGGGTACTGAAGGAGTGTGAAGAATTACTGAAAGAAGTCTTCACAGACATCTTCAACATCTTGCTGAGCCATGCAGTAGTCCCCAAGTGCTTCAAGACCGGTGCCAAAGAAGTCACCCACAGCAAGATTGAATAACTGTCGCCCAGTAGTACTGACTTCAGTTTTCAAGTCTTGCTCCCGCTGTCTTTACATTTTTTACTTTACAAACCCCACAAATTTATTTCTTACCATCGTTAAATGAACAATAAAACCATTAGAAACAACAAACCACCAAAGGTATGGCTACTAAGATGAGCAAACAAGGCAGGAAAGATTGCACTACAACCGCCACCAGCAATACTAGCACCGTACTGAGTATGGCTACTATTGTGAACCTCCTGGCAGCCTTGCAGATAGTGATGCTAAGTTGCTGGCTAAAGTCTCGAGTCCCGCAGCTGCTGAAACAATTTAAGAATAACTAGCTTACCGGAGTCCATCGAGAGCCCTTGGCCCAAAACTTTCTTCTCAGAGTTGCCCACGAATACGGTATAAATTTTTATATCGTGTTATCTAGTACTCTATAGAGGCATTCATAATGTTTCCTCACATTAATGTTTACTAATGTTTAATGGTGTTAGGATGACTCTTCGTCCATTATTGTTCCTTTTGTAGTATACAGGGTATTTCTATTGTTAACAAGGGAAACAAATAGGAAGTAAGACAAATGAATGTTCCTGAAAGTTTATGGTTTTTGGGCAGGGGGGAGGGTCTGTCCTAACTGGAACTTTGTTTTTCTTTTTTTTTCAAGCATTTTCAATTGTATTGCAACTTAAAAACATCATTCCGCACAGCCAACTTCCACTGGTCAGTGGTTGCCTGCTGCTGCAACTGTACATAATACCCCTATCAAGCATTCTGACCAAATTAAAGGAACGTATTGTGGAAGAAAAACCGCTCCAGCCTGGTCCAAATAGCTGGGGGCCCTCACCACACTTTAGTGTTCCTTAGGACTTCACAATTTCTTATACAAACAAAAACAAAATCTACTGAGTCTAATGCAAAATGTTTTATTGTATATTATCTGGAAACAACAACACAATAAGCAGGACTGGTCTGCGCAGAGCAGCAA
The DNA here is from genome assembly GCA_019788955.1 of Albula glossodonta. Classification (NCBI taxonomy): domain Eukaryota; kingdom Metazoa; phylum Chordata; class Actinopteri; order Albuliformes; family Albulidae; genus Albula; species Albula glossodonta. Next base: position 345,153 of record JAFBMS010000176.1, on the reverse strand, counting down.
AGGTTCATCTAGGTAATCCACCATTCGCTCTGAGGGGTCCACCACCCCTCGTCCGTCTTTATTCTTTTTCTTATCTAAGGCCTTCCCCTGCTTATTTAATCCTTGACACCAATATTTATTGCTAATGGTCATCATTTTATTAAAAAATATACTGCCAGCTATTGTGTCTGGCAGTGAATTACACCCAAGACAGACTGACAGTGTCCATTAGGTTACTACATCCAGGTTATGTTGGCTTCACTATTTCTATGATTGTATTTTAGTAGTATCACAACATGCATCATTATGGGTGTATCTGCCTGTGTTATGCTAGTTCAGAGGTATGCTTGATTCTACAAATTATACTTCTTAAGTATAATGGGGAGTAATGTAAACCTCATCAGCTGGAATGTCAAGGGCCTAAACCTCGTTGTTAAAAAAAAAAATAAGGTGCTATCACATCAGCGCAGCTTATTGTAGGATTTGCCTTTTTGCAAGAGACTCAGACTGCCACCAAATGTTCCACTCAGAATGTTCTCAGACAAAGGTAAGGGGAGTCGCCATCTTTATAGATAAAACATAACATTTGAGCCCTCTAATATTATCAAAAATCAGAATGGTCATTATATAATTGTATCAGGGAAGCTATTTAATATGCAGGAAGTTCTGGCTATTGTTTATGCCCCTAATGTACACAATGTTGCCTTTCTGGAACGCTTCTTCTCTCTTATTTCTTTTCATTCCTTTTTATGCTCTTTTGCTTTGTAATCTGTAACTTTTTGTCTTTCCTAGTGCAACTGTGTTCGTTAGAATACTTAGTTAACCAAAACCAGTTGTTAATGTCAGGAGGTGAGCCTGATGTGCCGCCGCTTGGGTGAGTTTTCTTCATTGGTGATGTGCCTGATGTGCCGCCACTTGGGTGAGTTTTCTTCATTGGTGATTGGGGGCATGCGTGCGGTATGTGGATAGGGGTGGTTTGTCTTCCTTGCTTTGTTTGATTGGTGATCTGGTGCAGCTGCCTCTTGTTCTCCGGTTGTGTGTTGGGTTTTTAGACAGGGTTATTTTTTTTGTTTATTTGCAAGTTGGGGTTTCTTTTTGTTTGTGTTATGATTTCTGAAGCATTTTGCCGGCGTTTTCGTTGTTGGTTTGGTTTCGTTTTCTTCTTTCGGGTTTGTTATTTTCTTTTGGGTTCACCAAAAGTGTGTGTGTCCCTGCTCTGCCCAGTCCACAGAGGAGTGACCTGGTGTTTTGCCTCTCCCTCTCTAGCCTTCCCTGTCCCAGGCCCAGCGGAGTCAGAGGACTGGGAGTCCATCAGCGTGCGGCCATGGCGGTTCCTGGATGCTGGAGGAGCGGCAGTCTCTGTCTGGTTTTCTTTGGGTTTTGTTTTTTATTTTGGGGTGCGGAGGAGGCCTGGCTTCTTGTGGCGCAGGCTGAGTCACGTCCCACCCTTAGTTTTGTTTGTGTGAATGTGTTTGTGTGTGTGTGTGTGTGTGTGTGTGTGTGTGGACCACCCTCCCAGTGTGCGTTATTCCCCCCTGTGTTGGCCAAGAGGGGGCTGGCCTGTACTGTGTGGGCAGGCCTGGGAGAGGGTCCAAACCGTGACACGGAAGTGGAGTGAGTGTGGGCACAGGGTTATCCTGATTGGTGGTTTGGTCTGTGGTGTGGGTGCGGGGAAGTCCCTCTCCCGGGAGTTCTCCCACTCGGCACAGGGCCAGCCAGTAGGGGGCTAACAGAGAGAGGGTGGGAAGTTAGAAAGGGGGAGGGGGGTCAAAGTGGGTAGCTGCCCGAGCATGAGTTGTTTTGCTGCTTTTAAAAAAAACAACAAAGTCTCTGCTAACCTGATCCCCTGTGTTTTGGTTGTTCATGTGGGTGGGTCCCGGTACCTGTGTTGGGAGGGTCATCAGGGGGCGCTCGTGTGACTCCTGACATTAACAGGGTAATTGCTTGGTCATCGGCTGCTATTGTTTTGCTAAATAGTAGGGTGTGTACTTTCGCCAGTAGCAGCCTATATTAGAATCGTTAACTGGAGGCTAGTTAGGAAAGTGCATTGCTTCTGGTGTGCAGGAGCTGTTGAAGGTTCAGGCTAGAGCAGGTTAAGTACAGGGGGTCCTTGACTTACGAACGAGTTCCGTTCCTACGACTTGTTGTAAGCAGATTTTCGACGCAAGTCAGAATTTATACCTAAATTATACCTAAGTTAACACCTTAAGTCACTCACTCTGTACACACAACACATGAAGGACATATAAAATACAGTAATTAAATGAAACAGTAATAAAAAAAGAGAGAACAATTTCTTATCTTTATTTCTGTGTTCGTATTTAAGAACCAAACCGCGTAGGTCGAAACCAGGTTTTTTAAATAATTTATGGAAGTGTGTCGTAACCACAAAACGTCGTAACTCGAGACCGTCGTAACCTGAGGACTCCCTGTACTTGTTTCTTTGTCAATTGATTAGATTGCGTGATTTTTACCGTTTGGTTGTACCTGTAGTCAGTTTAGTTCATATTTCCTTTCCGTTTGTAATCTGTACCTTTTGCTTTGTAATCTGTAACTTTTTGTCTTTCCTAGTGCAACTGTGTTCGTTAGAATATTTAGTTAACCGAAACCAGTTGTTAACAGGGCAATTGCTTGGTCATCGGCTGCTATTGTTTTGCTAATTAGCAGGGCGTGTACTTTCGCCAGTAGCAGCCTATAGCGTTGCCCCTCCGGCTTTTCCTGCAATATTTGTACCCTCCCCTCCAGCCTAGCGGCAGCATCATTGCACGATGACCCAGTCGCTCAAAGACAAGGGAGTTGGGGCCTCTGAGTGGCTCGTGGGATAAATTGCTGCCTACAGGTCCTGAGGTCAGGGGTTCGATTCCCGGCCTCGCCATTCCCGACCATGGCCAGAGGCTCCATTGGTGAGGCAACAATTGGCCACCCTCACCGGGGGTTCGATACGGGGTAGGTCGGGCTAAAAAATCTCCGATTGGTCCATCGCAATAGCGCCCTCCTCAGGGCTGCTTGGCTGCTTGTGGCGGCACGAACTGATTGTACGCTGACTACGTCTTCCTCCGACGTCATAGGCAGTGTGCAACTGGTGTGTGCCGCCGCAATGTGCCGCCGCAATGTGAAAAAGAAGCGAGATTGTGTCGACACGTGATTTGGAGGAGTCACGTGCGCGTACCCCTCCTCCTAGTGCTGTGGTGTGATCAATCAGTTCGGTTGAACATGCGGGTTGGGAAAAAAGGGGAAAATCAGGGATGCAAATTAAAAAAAAAAAAAAAAGAGGGAGGCCAGTGCCTACCCGTCCCCACTACTTGTCGCCGCGGCACGTTATGTGTCAGTATCACATCCCTGTTCTCAGCTCTTTCCCACGCAGGTGGTGTTTCCATCGTCGTGGCCCTGCTCGGCGACGGGACATTTCCAACCTCATCTACCCCTCAGCAACCCATCTGCCGCCCTCACCATGGCAGGGGGGTTATGGAACTGCCAATCTGCTGCACGGAAGGCTGACTTCATCTCAGCATATGCCTCCCACCTCTCTCTTGACTTCCTTGCTCTCACAGAGACCTGGATCACGCCTGACAACACAGCTACTCCTGCAGCCCTCTCCTCATCCTTCTCCTTCTCTCACACCCCAAGGCCATCTGGTCGAGGTGGTGGGATTAGTTTGCTAATCTCTTCTTCTTGGAAATTCTCTGCTTTTCCTCTCCCTCACCTTTCCATTTCCACCTTCGAATTCCACTCTGTTACTGTGACATACCCCGCTAAACTCTTTATTATTATTTATCGTCCCCCAGGGCCCCTTGGCAACTTCCAAGATGAGCTGGACTCCCTGCTTAGCTCCTTCCCAGAAGATGGCACCCCACTGATCCTTCTAGGTGATTTAAACATCCACCTAGGAGCATCCCAGTCTGCTGCCTTTCTTCCATTGATCCACTCTTTCGACCTCTCCATGCAGCACTCTCCGCCGACTCACAGAGCTGGTAACGTCCTCGACCTGGTCTTCATGAGGAATTGCTGCTCCTCTGATCCGACCATCATCTCTTTCTCTCTCCCTCTGTCTCCCCTTTCCCCCTCATCTGCCTCCACTCTGTCTGTCTCTGTGCACCATAATCTCCGGTCCCTGTCTCTCTCCTCCCTTGCGTCTGCTACCTTTACTTCTCTCCACTCCCTCAACGCATTCTCTAAACTCCCCACTGATTCTGCATCTTCCTCTCTCCTCTCCTGTCTATCTTCAGCTCTTGATTCTCTCTGTCCTCTAGTTTCCAAACCTGCATGTTCCTCTCCTCCCAACCCATGGATGACCAACGTCCTCCATATCAACAGGGCCAAGCTTCAGGCAGCTGAGAGGAGGTGGAGGAAATCCAGGGTGCCTTCTGACCTCTCATCCTACAAGTCTCTCCTCACTGCTTTCTCCTCTTCTATCTCCTCCACTAAAGCTAATTTCTTTCAATCCAAGATTCATAACTCCTCCTCTAATCCTTGTCAGCTATTCTCCCTTCTCTCCTCTCTCCTCAGCCCCCCTCATCCCCAACCTCAATCATCTCCAGGCTTCTCCTTACCCGTCATACCACCTGTGGTCTTGATCCCATTCCTTGATCCCTCCTCCAGACTACCACCCCAGCCATCCTCCCATTCATCACCGACCTTGTAAACTCCTCCTTGTCTACTGGTTGCTTCCCCTCTTCCTTCAAGCAGGCTCACATCACCCCGCTATTGAAGAAACCTACCATAGACTCCTCTGTTATCCATAGCTACTGCCCTGTGTCCCTTCTCCCCTTCCTCTCCAAAACTCTTGAGTTTGCTGCCTCTAATCAAGTCTCTCTTCCTTTCTCAGAATAACCTGTAAGTTTCTGCAGCCATATCAGCTATGTAGTCGGGAAGGGCCACTGGCCCAGACAGCTTCCCGACTGAGTTCTACAAGAGATTCTCTTTTGAACTTGTTCCACACCTGACCTCTGTTCTGCCTGAGTCCCTCACGTCTGGCAGCATACCATTAACATTCAACCAAGCCTGCATAACCCTCATAGCAAAGAAGGGAAAGGACCCTGAAAACTGTGCTTCTTATAGGCCCATTTCATTATTAGAAGACATCCTCCGCATCATACATCAGAAATCATAGACACAAATCAGACAGGCTTTATAAAAAACTTTTTTAATGTGCGACGCTTATTTAACACACTGTACTCACCCACAATAACGTCCCTGAATGTGTGGTCAGTCTAGATGCTGAAAAGGCATTCAATATTCTCACAGTCGTAGAGAAATTTGGATTTGGACCAACATTTATTTCCGGGATGAGTTTACTATATGCCTCCCCTTTGGCTTCAGTCTTAAACTCGATCCACTCACAACCTTTTGACCTCCAATGCAGGATTTGCCAGGGGTGCCCTCTGAGCCCTCTGCTCTTCGATCTAGTGATGGAACCACTTGCTATTACCCTCTGCAATTCCAACCACCTGTCAGGCATCTGGAGGGGGGGTATCGAACACAAAGTATTGTTTTATGCCGACAACCCGTTATTTTATGTCTCCAACCCAAGTGTCTCCCTGCCTACCGCACTCTCGAGGTATGAGATATGGCACATCCCAATTCCTGTTTATATTATTGTCAACCAACATTAGAAACTTGGCACTCTGGAAGCTCTTCCACCTCCAATCTAATCCCCCAGCATGGGTCTCCATGAAAGCTAACTCCTCCTGATACATATCCCTGCCTGCTTTACTGGGGGCAGCGCTCCCTCTGCTCCCTAAGTCAGTTGACAGTATAGCTGTGCACCACTCTTTGAGGGTGTGGGGCCAGTTCAGGAAAAGGTTTGGTTTACAACTGCCCTCCCTTCAGAGCCACATAGCCCTCAACCCCCCCACCCCCCATCCATGCAGGACACAACATTTCAGGAATGGCACAGAAAAGGCATAAAATCCTTTCAGGACCTATTCAAGGCAGCTGTTTTGCCTCATTTGATGAGTTTTCTAAGAAGTTTAACCTGCCAATGATATCTACAAGCTAGACATTATATAAAGTGCCAAATATCCAGCTTTCCACAAATGCCTGCTCATAACCCCATTGACAGCTTCCTTTCCCTCAAACCACTTGCAAAAGGTTCAATATTCATTATTGATAATCTCATATCAGAGCTGAAATCCACTTTAAACAAGACCAAATTATCCTGGGAACTGGACTTGGGCTCACCTTTGTCTGGGGACATGTGGAATGTCATCTTAAACAGGTACACTCCTCTTCTATGTGCGCTTGTCACTCCCTACTACAATTTAAAGTTGTACATAGGTCATTTATCCAAAATGAAACTGTCTAGGATACTGGGGAAGGGTGCTGAAGTGAGCCTTACACAGGACAAATGAACAGGCCTGACATTGAAGACATAACAAACAATGGACTGCTCCTGCACATTGCTATCACGTTGAGCCTGGTCCAAGGCCTCGGCCCTCACTGACATAGAGAAATGTCCACACCACCACTCCCTGTACCCTGAAATTCAAAACATCCTAAGACACAGAATTAAAAGGCATATCGGAACAAAAATCTAGGTTTCCACATTTATTTTATGGTTTAGCATGTTCTCTGGTGGGCACATAATTGCATGTGAATGCAATTAATGACAATCTAAAGATCACCATAATCCAACATTTCAGTCATTTCAGCATATATTCAATAACTGCTCGTACAGTTTCCTTTATGTTCAGGGAAGTGTGAATCTTATTATTGTGTTGCAGGACCGGGTGTGGCCCTGGAAGAGCCAGCCCCGCATCTGGAAGTTGACCAGAGGACCAGTATTCCTTTTTTCAGTTTTTTTTTGTTTGAATGTTTTTTTTTTCTCTTTTTTGGCCATGGTGGCCAGACCCTCTGTGTTCAGAGCCTTAGTTGTCTTCATTTTTCCTTGTTTAGCATGTGAGCTATGTTTTCCCCACAACTGAGTGTTAATAAAATGGCTTTGGCCACCTTTTGTTGGAACTGTATTTCTCTGTCTTGTACTTTTGCCGCCAGCCTACGCCATCCAACCCTGCACGGTGTGACATTATGTATGGCAGAAAAGCTGTCTTGTAAGGTCACCTGTTCTTGGTAGGTATTGACAGTTATCCACACCTTCCACAAATCTGTGTAAGTACTTGTGGTGTGAATCTTAATGGGTTAACAGTAATATGATACATATCTCAATACATGACTGACAAAAAAGAAGCAGTGACAATATTTTTTCATTTAAAACACTAATGATACAAGATGAGTCAATGCATTTTGATGCAACACATTAACTTATTTTGCCAAACATTTTATCTCTGGCAAAGAGCAAATATAAAACAATGATATAACAAGCAAATATGTATTAAATGTAGACTTAAATACTGAATGCTCTATCTTCAGATGTAGGCTTAAGCTACTCCTGCTTGCACTGTGCAAGTAGTAGTTCATATACTTAGTCAGACAGTCATTTTAGACTTTCTGGATGTCTACATTTCACACTCCTTTTGCTTTTTTATTTTAAATAAATAAATTTATATCTCAGATAGATGTGAGATTCATCCAAGCTTTTCATGTATGGGAGAAGAAATTATATACTTGATGTACATTAAAATGATGTACATATGTACATTGATGTATATTAAAATAACACTATTATAAAATGGTAAATGTTAGTTTTGTCATTTTATTTGACCATGAACAACTTAGGCCTAACATACAGTATGAAAACACATACTATTACACTACAAAGGCTACACAAGATTAGAAAATGAAATATAGAAAAGTCACTTGGCTTTCACCACAGGTCTTTTATAACAGAAACATACAGAACTAATAATCAGTGCACTCCTTTTTAATTGCAATTTAGTTTCTTAAAAGTCCATTTTCATTTAATGTTTCCATTATCATTCTATTTAATGTACATTTTACAAATTGTTTATTGTGTTATGTATTGGAAATGTGTAGCACAACGAGAAACAATGGTTGTGTCTAATAATATATAAAACGATTATAATCGGACAGTGTTTTATTTCTCCAAACCTATATTCATGACCATATAGGAAGTGTTAACATATATGAAGCACAGGACTCCACAGTGTTCACTACTGAATATTTAAAGCCCAGGTTTGGTTACCTCCCCTGTTGCTGAAGTATAGTTACCTATTTCATTTAAAAGTGACCATAGAAACACAGAGCAGGAGGATCATATGTTACAAACCTTCTGTATGCTTCCTGTAACAAACCACAGCCATTTGAAAATGAGTTTTCAGCTCCGCTCTCTCATGTTGATGCCAGAGTATGTTTCTGAAGGCTCAGTCATATTGAGTTGCTATACTGTATGGCTGGGTATCTGTGTACAGTATTTAATGAAAACCAGTCTTTTCTGTTAATAATATCTACTAAACCAAAACAAGTGTAATTAATGCACTTATGTTTCATGAAGCTCAATAAGGATCATTAGAATTTCAATTTTTCCTATGAACCAGTGCACCTCATTCGGAAACTACACTTATTAAAAATATAAGGTGTAGCACAGATGTTCAGTACTGCAAACAACTTTTGTACATTAGATCATCAACATGATAAAAAAGAATATCATAAATTACTAGGAGAAAAAGTTACCTTTTTAAGTTTCCTGATAACTTATAATTACTTATATGTAATTTAAATTTAATACCAAAATTTTAAATATTCCCGTTAGTCTTATGCTGTTCGGTACATATTCCATTAGTTCTGGTTTTCAACAGTCATTTCAGATAATCAAATGTGGAGCTAATCTAATGTGTAGCAGTGCCCCTCTCGTCTAAAATCATCTTCCCTTGGCCTCATTTCTCTGAAATATCGCAGAGTGTAATTTCTCTCATTTTAAAACATCTTATTTTGAAAATACAGAATAGATTGAACACCTCTGTCTTGCAAAAAAAGACAAAATAAATTTTACTTGCTGTTGAGGTCGTGTTTCCCTCCATTTTGTGTTACTTTTCATGATTACTGAACTAGCTAAACTGTGCCAGTGAAGATGAACATGAGCGGTTTCATTTTATTGTGTTCCTAACAATAAATGTTGCACTCCAGGATTATGCTGGTATACTCTCATAAACTACTAAATGTCCAACCAGAATGTCATAGTACGCTTTGCATCACAGTAAAGCACCAAAGTCTTTTTTTGAGGTGGTGTACCTCTAAGTTAAATTTGAATTAATTTATTTATTTCGTCCAATATTTGTGATGACATGCTTGGAGTCCAGGGGGGCAGTGTCAGGCCCCACTATTTTTTAGGATGAAGTAAACCCCCCCTTGACTGTTTAAAGAGGGTAAAAAACGGAAGAAAGGAGATGGGGAGGGGGAGGGTTGCCGGAAACAGAGAGCATGATGGGTGAGAAGGTCCATGGCAGATTAATACTTACATAGACAACTGGATTGGACGGATACAGGTGTTTGAGTGAAGGGCTGTCCGAAGGTTGCCTCTCCCGAAATTTATTATTAACAAACTCCAATTCAGGAGAATGAACCTTCAGACAACATGAATGCATTTGAAAGGAGTTTGTTACAGTTTAGTTGTATATTGGTACGGACATTCATCTTGGGCTTGGAGTCCAGGGGGGCAGTGTCATGCCTCACTATTGTTTAGGATGACATGAACCCCCAAAGACTGCCAGCTAAGAAAGAGAGTTGAAACTTGTACCATAGGGAAAACTAGTCTGTTACCCCCCCCAAAACATGCAAGGAGGCAAGGAGGATTGGGTGATGCTGTGCGAGGGAGGGCAGGAGGATTGTAGATGGATAAGTTTTGGAAAGGATACTGCGGGATAGCTGAGGGAAGATGGGGTGCCAAGTCCACGAGTGAGTGAAATGGCAGGGCAACAGCCGTCGACGTGGGCCCCGGGTGAAGTCAGCGGCAGCCAAGAGGGAGATTACTCTGGCCAGTCTCCGGGAGCATACAATAGTGGGTCAGCTGATGCAGCGGTGCCAGGTGGAGCCCGCCGACACCAACTGGAACGCCGGCAGAGGGGAGGGGCAGCACGGAGTCCATGAGAGCGTGCCAGGGCGGAACAACAGCCGATGACATGGGGGGGAAGTCCGCCTGCTCTAGCTACGACAGCAGAAGCTGAGGGAGGCATACTCTGGCCGGTCTCCAGGAGTGTGAAAAAGCGGGTCAGCCGATCCAACAGCGCTTGTTGGAGCCCACCAAAGGGGGAAGTATCAAGTCCAAGAGATTGTGCCAGGGCAAAACAACAGCCTGTGGCGTGGGCACAGAGGGAAGTCTGCCTGCTCCAGCTAGGACAGCAGCAGGTGTGGGGGGAGGGGCACGGTGCCAGTCCATGGGAGTGTGCCGGAGTAGGCCAAGCGTAAGGAGCATGCAGTAGCGAAACAACAGCTAACAACGTGGGTGACAGGTAAAGTCCGCCAACTCCTACAGGAATTGGTAGCGGGTAGGAGTGTGGTGCTGGATCCCTAGGAGCGTGCAGTAGTGAGGCAGCCGGCACAGTTGGCACCAGCCAGAGCTCACCAAGTCCAGAGGGGATGGTGACACTGGGGAGGTTAGAGGTAAGCACTACCGGGTTGCTGGGAACGTACAGGGGACGGGCAACCGATGCCGTGGGCATGCAGTGGAGCCCTGTGGCACCTGCTCATACGCCGGTAGGGGGAGACAGCGAGGGAGGTGTGCACCACCGGGTTGCTGGAAGTGTACAGGGGAGGGGCAACCAATGCTGCAGGCATGGAGTGGAGCCCTCTGGCTCCTGCATGTACTCTGGTAGGGAGGGTGGGGGATGGTGAGAGAGCAAAAATTAGGTTATGTGAGGGAACGGCCACCATGTGCCATGGTGTTATGTTGTGTTTTGTTACAAATAACTGCGCGGTAGAACCCAGGCCTGAGACCCAAAGAGCAAGCCAATGATGACAGTGGCAAGGAAAAACTCGCTATTTTAAGGAAGACACCTTGAGCAGAACCTGGCTCATATGGGTGCCATCTGCATTTGGCTAGCAGAAGAAGCATGGAGAATGAATGAAAGAAGAGCAGTGAGAATGTTTTAGCTGCTGGAAAAGGTGCATGAAGCACAAACTCTCATATACAAAAAAGGTAAATAGGTTGTTTAAACTAACAGCGGACTCGTTAATGGATGAAAGAAATAAAAACTAATCCTTGACAATGCATTACTGTGACGTTACAGAGTTGGCAGTGGGGGTCAACGAATATGAACCTTAGTGACATCATCGCTTATGAACAAAGTAGTATGCACGTAGGGGCAGTATATTTTACCGCGTGACAGAATACGGGACAAACTTTAAAACCTAGACAACAATCACAGCTAAACAGAACAGCCGTGGTTCAAGTAAGTTAGTGATTCAACAAGCGGCACGACAAGGTCGCTAGGCTAAAATTACTCTCTGTGTTACACTGGTTAAAACCCGGAAAACAATCACAGTTGAATAGAACTAAATTAGTGCGATAAGCAGCATGATTCTGTCAAGTCACCGAGCTCCAGGCTTCGAGGTTTGTTTGTGCTGTGAGGGAGGGCGGACAAACCTAGTAATAGTGTGGACATGAAGGTGGATACTGGTGTTTGAGTGAAGAGTTGTCCGAAAGTTGCCTCTCTTGAAATTTGTTATTAACAAACTCCAATAATGAGTATATTTTTAAAGCTGTTCATTGAACAATTTAAAGTATCTTAATGTGTAATATGCCAAATGAAACTCACTTTTATATCAAAAGGCACAAATACAGGATGTATTTTTTTTTTGTTTGTTTCAATCAATACAAGACATTTCTGTAAAAGTCTCATTTGAGAACAGGGTATGATGCAGTTGTACCATGTTACTTTTTGTATCTCCTGAAATACAAACTTGCACCAAGACAAACGATTGACAGTCATTACGAAATTAAAACAGTCTGGTACAACTTGAGGTTTGGAGTATTTGGGCAATACATTTTTAATAACTGAAAAATAATCTTTGAGAACGTTGCACTGCCATGACTCTTTTGCAGCGCAAATTGACTAATTTGTGATAATAATTAAGTATCATTCAAATTCGGGGTCAATCTGCTCTATAAAACATAACGCATGTAGCGAATGAGACATGTCTGTTACTTTCTTACATAGCCTACGTTATTTTCTAGCTTTAGTTAATATCTTGTTAATAATTTAGAAATCTCATGGTTTTAACGATGAAACTGGCCATTCATACCATTAATTACCATAGGTAACTTTTCTTTGATTTGATTAAACCGACATGCTGGAAGAGTGACTTATTTTCATGTAAGAATTACGTGTCTGCAAACACACTCGTTTTTTCATCGACAAATTAAAACTTTGCGTCCAGCACATTTATTCTCGTATGTGGTATGTTGGAACTGTTTTTTTTAGAACTAATTTAGATGCTTCGCTTTATTTTGACATTAATCGTTGTAAAATGAGCCTGGAAAAGCGGTTTCAGTATCAGACACACTTCCACAGTATACAGCCCCCAGGCTGTTTTTCCACATCCGTGATGACTGTAAATGCAGTTACGCTCAGCATCGTAGCAACGGACGTGGTTGCCCAGAAACCGAGGCAACATATTACACTGTAATGACTATCTGTCTGAAGTTTATTTTTGTCAAGAACCTCCTACTATCATTCGGCGTCACCCATACCGTCCTGGTGTCTCTAACGCAGCACCTCCCAACTTCACATGCGCCCCTCGCTGCATGGTGAAGATCTTCGGCTAAGTTTATAGTCGGAACGTACTTTGACGCGAGCTGGCAGAACCTGGACTGAACATCGCAGTCTTTATAATGTGGATATTTCGCAGTTTTCCTGTATAGTAACGTTAACTTATTCGTTTTTCGACTCCAGGATCTGATTGCATAGATCAAGAAGAGGTATGAGTATACAGTGGTTCTTTTTTATCACCAGTCTGAAATGTTAACGTCCTTTACTTTTTAATGCAGGCTTCTTTCAAAGTAAAACAAGATACATAAGTACCGTTGTTGTGGTAATTTGATTTCTAACTTTAATGCACAGCATTGCTATGCAAACAGTTGTAATGAAAAGCATTTTTCTATCAACAGCACCGTAAAATAGGCAACAGACTAACAGAATATATCATATGTATCTTGGATAATAAGCCACTTAGCCATTTGATGTAATCAGATTTGCATGTTCTTATGTGCAGCATTAGAATAGTGTGTGTTTCTTGAAAACATTCATTTATTTCAAATATTTCTATGCAGCCTACACTCAAACAAAGTGAGGAGCAGACTGTAGCGGGGGAGGACATTTGGCCATGCTGCATGATTGCATGCTTTAAACTGGCTCTTGAAAGACACAATGTTTCCCTCATGGCTGAGGACTGAATGGGCCTGTGGGACAGAGAGACGGCAGCCAGTCAGAACTACAATAGCTTTGCTCTGTTGTGTGTTAGCTATCCACAGTGCAGCCAGGTGCTGTCCCTCCCCGTGCGTTTGTGCAAGTGATATCATAACCTGCAGCAACCAGAATCTTTCAGACACCCCCACCAAATACTTCCCATTTATTTCACTGCTGGACCTCAGCTACAACAGGATTGTTAGGCTGGGCCCTAACTGGACCACCACTCCTCTCAAAAAACTGCATGCCTTGATTATGAACCACAACTCCATCAGTCAGATCTCCCCCAAGGTCTTCACCTGGGTCCCACACCTTAAACACCTGGACCTGTCTTCAAACAGGGTGAGCTCTTTAAACACATCGATCTTCCAGGGCCTGGCAGAGCTGGAGGTGCTGATGCTGTTTAATAACCGCATGGCAATTGTGGCTCCAACTGCCTTTGATGGTCTTAAAAAGCTGCAGCGGATGTATCTGAGCCAGAACCGCCTGGCTGAGTTCCCACTGAGACTCTTTGTTGGAGAATTTCGCCTTCCCCATCTTGAGTTTGTAGACCTGTCAAATAATTTTATCCGTGAGGTCCCAGTGCAAAGTATAATCTCTCTGCCCACATGGCAGCAGGCTGGGCTGTACCTGCACCACAATCAGCTCACCTGTGATTGTATGCTGCACACCATGCTCCAGTACTGGTTCAACAGGCACTTTTCCCCTGTTTTGGACTTCAAAGGGGATTACAAATGCATTCTTCCTCATTTTAATGTGGCCATAAATGTGTTTGCACAGATGGATTTCATGAACTGCTCCAGTAGTGCCATGAATCTCTCTTTTTACTTCTCTGGTCAGGTTTATATAGCTTATCAGGGGACCTCCCTGATGATGCACTGTGATGCTAAAATTCCCATGTGGAACGCAGTCATTTTTTGGGTATCACCAAGTCAGAGGGTCCTGACCCCAGGTACCCATCTGGAGAACCTGAGTGCATACCTCAATGGTAGCCTGTGCCTGAACCACGTCCGCCTCCAAGATTCGGGGACTTATATGTGCGTGGTAGTCAACCATAGGCAGAATCTCAATGAAACAATCAAGATGACGGTGCAGGTGAGAAACTTGTCTGCTGAGTGGTTCAGTGCCAGTGAGAACTTCCACACAGCCTTCACCACACTGGCATCATGTGTGGTGAGCATTGTGCTGGTGCTCCTCTATCTATACCTCATGCCCTGTCAATGCAGGGCAGGGAGGAAACCCACAGGGCAAGGCAAGTACCTGCCCCCACCATCCCTCCTCCTACTGGACACAGAGAGAAGAGAAACCACTAGGAAGAGAGTGGTGTTTTTGGAACCTCCTATTGAGCATGCTCAAAATGGCAAAACAAATCCCATATCCATGGGTACAGATGGCACAGAAGGGATTCTGAAGATGAGGAGTGCCACAACCTAAACAGACTCACCCCCCATCTCACAGGACATCTCATAGAAGACAGTCTGCTCACCAACTTTTGGACTGTTTGCTGGGTCCTTTTTGTGGATAAGATTTCAGACTAAATATCCTTTGCAAAAGTTAGACAATAGTTCAAAATTTTTGACACCCTCCTACAACTTTTTGCTGTACAAGAATACCTGGACTTCAAAGGTTTTTTTTACTTTGAAATTCAGGCATTTTTATTTTCATTTAACTTGAAGTCCAAGCTCATCACATACTTCTTGGATGAGGGGGGATGGGCAACCACCTGCCTTTGTTGCATCCTGAGAATGTCAATATTTTCTCTTGTTTGCCAGTGAAGCATCTCACATAAAAATATAAAAATATTTCAGTTATTTTCCACTTCAGTATTGACTTATATCCTTTATTCCAACCAAAATTGGTTGTTTCTGACATGGGATGTTAAATAAAAGTGCATTTTAAAAAGAGGGGATATGATTTACAGTGAGAATGTCTGTAGGGACTCATTTCATTTGTGCAATGAACAGACTGAAGATTTGATTTCTCCATCAGATATGAAGGCAATGTATTTTTCTAACAAGATTGCCTCTTACTGATAGTAAGCTAGCTAACTAATGTTTTTGTTTACTATGTATTGTTATTCTTTTTATATATATAATATTGAGAGTATGTTCAGCTGAACCCAATCTTTTATCTTCAAAATCTTTTCTGCCACTTCCTCTGCCACTGCCTGGTCATTTCCTGACCACAGAAGTTTGCAATCTTGGCACGGGCCGCAAGTGCTTTTAGAGTATGTCCACATCCATTTTCTTCTTGTAGCACAAAATTGATTACAATGGCAGGTGGTGTTAAAATGGGTGACTTTGTTCTTCAATTAGATAAAGGAGTGAACTAACCCCATGTGAAAGATTGGTTATTGGCTTTAGGTAAGCCGTTCAGTGGGTGAGGGTGGCATGTAGGTCGATGAAATTAAATGCTGTGGTGGGATGTTGAAGCTGATTAGGTTGTTCTGTTGTACTGCTGAAGAACAAAAACATACACCCTTGCTTTTTTCATGTAGGAGTCTGTGAGTCTTCCTCCTTTTCTAGATGATGGTTGTTTCTTCTGTGCTTTTATTTTTCAGCTGTATGTCCTGAGTAGGGAGATGTCATCCTGATTGTAACATACAATAAAGCATCAGATTACCATCTCATATTTCCTTTAAAAGCTGCTTGAAATTGCACCAAGGTGGGTTGCCAGTTTCACTAAATTGTCTATACATATTTGAACAGGGATTAATGGGACACAATATGGGGAGACAGTATTCAGAGGGCTGACAAATAATGAATGACCTGATGAGATTCCACTTTGCTAGTTTGATTACTGGATAAATTAAACTACAATCTTCAGCTATACAACAAGTGTACTTTATTATAAGCAATGCTAACAAGTAACATTTCTAAGCAACAACCTAAATTATTCAGTTCTTTAAATAGCTTTAGTTTAATATCTGTTTATTCATAACTGTTACTCTGTAAATAAATGTTAAAATGTTTAATATCTGTTTATTCATAAATGTTACTACAGTGCAATTATTGCTGTATTCTGAAGTACAATAGTGTGAACAACAGAGCATTTTGGAAGTAGAAATGGTTGTTATAGAATGCACATAGAATGTTATAGAATAACAAAAAAAAACCAAAAGGATGGGGTGCTACTGCCACCTCCAGGCTCCTGCAGCTGCCAATGTTCAGGTATCTCTGAGGGACAAGGAATAGACCGAACTGGAGGGAAAGGAGCACAACAACAGTCACCCAACATACCTGCTCAAAATAAGGCATGCACACATCCCTTACTCAGCTGGGACTCCATCCCACTGCATCTCCAGCCCATTGCACAGTCATTCTCTTTCCTCTTCTCACCTGTCAGCCCCTCCTTCTGCTGGAGGGTCCCCTCAGCAGCAGTTATTGGACAGCAGCACTCTGCTGTCACTCATTCTTCCACCCACATGCACCTGAAGACAATGACTCCAATCAAACAAATGAAAAAGGACACTAATGATTACCCTATTTATTTTGTGTAACACACACTTTTTTTCCAGATTTTTAAATCTAAAAATTATGGGTGCGCATTATACACGAGAACTTAATGTAACCCCTTTTTTTCCCAACCAAATGCATGGCCATATTCGGGCTGGTATCACCGGAAATAAGTTATATTTATTAAGGGTGTACAAAAATTCACGGTTCGGTATGTACCTCAGTTTTGGTGCCATGGTTTGTTAAACATTAAACAGTGGCTCCTTGGCCACAATTCTGATTGTAACAGTTAAGGCACTCTAATATTGACATAAAAAAACTATAACACATGCAATAAACACAAATGTCAGTAATCCTCCATCGTAAGAATCCTCTGACCTGAACAACTGCAGCTTGCACTTGTTTATACAGGGCATGCACAACGGACTGACTGAAATGTACATGTGAAGGCACATTGCAGCAGAACTCAAGCACTTTGGCGATATTCTTAAATCCTGTATTCTCTACGACCGAGTATGGTCACATATGCGCAGTGATAAACACTCCTATAGCATTAGTTATTGCTTTGGCACAGTCTGAATCTGCAGTGAGAGGCTGCTTGAACGCAGTGGGGAGAAGGACTCACCTTCCTGTCTGTTTTTGTCTCATTCTGCTTATTGACACATTCGGGTGATGCCGAGGTAAATGACATGTTTGAAGTGTATCCACAGACATACCCAACTTCAGTTGGGAAATCGTACAGTGGATCCAAATGTCATGGTCTTCAGGCTCTGGTCTCTCATTTGTGTTTGCCATATGGATGGCAGCAACACTACATGAGCTTGGTAAACCAGGATAAGATGACTAGCATGCTACAGCTGAAAGACAACAACTGGTGCACTGACAAAACTTTCCAGGTAAAAGTTGTGCAGTAGAATTTCTGTTCAGCGTGTACAAGTAGCAGATATAAATAGAGTATTTTGACAGTAATCGTTTGGGTCACTGTACGTACCGAACCGAACGTCCTGTAACAAACTGTTTGGGACAAATGCACAAACCATTAAACCCCTAATATTTTGTCCAAGCAAACTGATCTGTAACAATTACGGACAAGATGTGTAACTTGTTTATCATTGTGATGGTGTAATATGTATGCTCACTACAGACAATACTGTCCATGCAAAAATGACAAAATAGTTCTTCAGCATATATGAAAAAAATTTCATATATTCCCAAAAGTAATCAAAGAGTAAGTTTGGTAATGACACAAATATGATTTCATTCAGTATTTTATTCAGCAATTATAATAAATCTGACCGAACATTCCCTTTTCCAGTAAATTGTAACATGGCCTGTCGCTGTGATCTCCATGTCTGACAGCCTGAAATGATACTAAGGAAAAGTCAGTGCATATTATACACAGATATATTTTTTACAGGATTTCATTGCCCATAATTAGGGGTGCGCATTATATACGAGTGCGTATTATACACAGATAAACAGTAAGTAAACCAAGTAGCCAACATAATAGAAATGCCAACAAACCAAGAGACCAAAGCCCAATAAAAAATCCCAAATTAAACTGGAAACAAAAACTAAACATTTTTTTTTTCCATTTAACCAAGACCTTGCCCTTGCTGAGCCAGCCACACCCCAACTTCTCAAAGTTCTACTACTTTAAACCTGTGAATCAGCCTAATTACTAACACAGGCCAGCTGACCAGCAAATGTACCAATTCCCAATAATGCCGCATACGTGTTCCTAAATGACTCAAACAGGTGGAGGCTCAAACAAAGGTATTAGACTTACCTCCTGACAAGAGCACTTCATTAAATCCCAGTTATAGTTGTGAAATGCAAAACAAATGAGTATGGTGGATGTTGTGGATATATGGATTTAGCTCTCAGGGAAAGTAAACAGGTGTGGTCCTCTATTCCAGGATCCTGCTTCCCAGCATTTCTGGTGTTGTCTGTCTTGGCAGGTGCAAGTGTATCATTTGGAGGGCTTACACATTCAAAACATGTATGGTGCTATGAAAGAAGACTATGAGCCTGAGGAGGCAGATTTACCAGACAGCTCCTATGTTTGCCCAAAGACAGAATTCAGTGGGGAGACCGACTCACTGTTTTTCAATGATGGGAAGAGACGGATTGATTTTGTGTTGGTGTACGAGGATAAGAATGAGGAATCTGAGAAGCGATATTCAATTAAAAAATGCAAGGTAAGTGGATTCCTGGTATCACAGACAAGATAGATAATACAGCCAATTGTATCTTTTTTTTAATCGTTTCATTTTTGTTCACAAATTTTAACTATAGTCACATTAAAATGTGACTAATCTTTGACCTTTGTTTAAAAACAATTTAAGTGTAATTTAGAGAGATCAAAGCTACTTCATTGTTGTCTAGAATCAAAGATATAACTTCTGAAACAGAAGGTGTCATGGCCCTGAGCTTTTGTGACATCTGGTTTTTTTTTTTTTTTTGAAAAATAAGGAAAATAATTCACAAGGAAAAATGCATCCATACATGCATGTAGATGTGTGTGTGTGTGTGTTTGTGTGTTTGCAATTAAAGCCCACCACCCACCAAATGTGGCTAGTTTTTTTGTTTTTGTCAGGTTAGACTACTTATACAACCAGCATTAGCAGGTGGAATTTCTAGGCAGTTTTATTATCGGCCAGAAAACTTGAAACAACAAAGAATTGGCTGTACTGTTACTGGATTCTGGAGTTACGGCAGATGGTAAAACATACAGAAATACCAGCTAGTGTAGTGCATGCTTTTTTTTCTGCCTCAATTACAGCCCTGCAAAAAAGCAGCTGGTGAAAAAAATTGAGTGAATTTTTCCATCTGTCACATGGCTGATGGACCAAAAAGGTAATTTCAGACCCTGCTTACACAAGTGTACAAGGGTTTTGCAGGTTTCTGCATGTATGTCAATATTTCATGCAATGTGGAAAGTATTTCATACTATGTTGGGAAAGGTTTTGATGAGGGTAAGACTTGTGTTTCCTAGGAGCCTACACTGTGATGCAACATAAAAGAAAACATTACAAGGTTGATTACTGGAACTAACAATCTCTGTTTGCATAACATTTCCATTTACTGTCCTTTGGTAAACCACAGCTAATGGAATTGGTGTTTGTCTGCATCTAACAACTTCTCTTACAAACATGCTCCAAAGAGCAGAACTCACTGACTTCACTACACACTCATACTTTGTCATCTGTTTATGATTCTGTGATGGGTCCTTCACTGCAGAGGAGAAGAGAGTATTTTGAAGCAAGTTTGACGAAGATGGGACTAGAGCTGGAAGGAACAAGATCCGTAAGTGGCTCACATGGACAAGTTCAACATAATCACTATGATGCTCACAAAATAGTAGTGTTACTGAATGACTCCCTGACAAAGCAGAGTCAGGACCCCCATAAAAATGTTCCCTTCCTGTAAGATTTATTGAAAAGAGATTCATGGGAAATGTCGGCTTTTTTTAACTCTAAAATGTATGGAGCTGGCGTGTTATGAATGACTCTAATCTTGACAAATAAAAGTAATTTGCAGTTGTGATCAAACTGACTATATTCTGGCCTCATGATCCTCCACCAAATTTGGACAGCATGTTGTGTGTCAGCAGTATCAAAAAGAAGTGAGGGCTGTACATTTTATAGAATTTATTCCAGTACTGCAATCATATTGGGAGTCTCATTCTGTGGTGTGCTGTAGACTGTGATCATTTTCTGGGGCCTGTGCTACAAAACAGGATTAGTGTCTTAGCCAGCTAACTTCAGTTTTAGCTCATGGTTACCCATATCATGAAAGAGGCTCACTTTTTAACTGGGTAAATTGCCATGGTAACATACACTACATGGCTTACCTGCCCTGTGGTAGGTTAAATTGAAGCTAGAACCTCTGACCCCATATAAGTGTGGTCTATTGACTAATCAGACCTATTAAACTCATGGCATCACAGCTCCTGGAAAATCATGTACATCTTGGCACTAGCTTTATGGGTTGTCAAGAGAGCAGATGGAGAGAATCTCTGATAATATACACCGTGCCACGCGATTTGCACCTGTTCTTGAAAAAAGGCAGGAACTGTTTATAGTGTGGGAAATTGTGAATACATTTGGGTTTTAAAATAACAATTTCCATGTCAACCCTCTTTGGTTAACGTTAACTAATCATAACCATTACTTCAATAAATCATTTATTTCGAACAATGAAATAACTAAACAATTATTTAAATACTTAGAAGTGGTAATTACTGTTCATGTCCAAAAGAATGTAGACAAAGAAATGACAACACTAAGCACATTTTTAAACCTTATTACCTACCACTGTATGTAAATATTGAGTATTGAGCAGGTACATGCATGTGCAACTAAACAAAGAGATTCTTTCTGTTAAACTCATTATAGCACACCTAAGGCAACAAAATTAACTATAGGGATTACTACATTTACCATCTATTTGTCCTATCATTGCTTCATACACTGGGTTTAGTTGTCACTTAACTACAATGAGCGAACTCCATAAATGGCCCTACATGTTTACAGGGTCAGCAATGTTTTGTAATGCTGCCCCGTGAGCCTTGGCAGAAGCAACTGAATTACTTTTCACATTTATGATTCATTTGTTTTCCTCATATGCCTGAATTAGGGATTACTCCTCTGGGCTGAAATATACTCTGCTACTCACACTGGCTAAACCCCCCCCCCCCCCCCTTTTCATGTGAACATGCAGTTCTGTGGACAGTAATCATTCCATCTCTGCACTTTCTCTACTGTAGGTGTTGGATGGGAAGATATTTGTGAAGGTGCACATGCCATGGGATGTGCTGTGTAACTATGCAGAGGTCCTGCATATCAAACTGCCCATCCAGCCCAATGACCTCTCATCCTCCTCCAGCACTTTCAACTGCTTCACCAAATACTTCTACCCCAGCCAGGACCTTATCCCTGCAGAAATAGAGTACTTCACTGCCCCATTTGAAAGAAGCAGACTGGCCTCCTTCTACATAAAAGACCAGGACCAGTTCTTCCCTCCTTCCCTAAGAAGCCAAATGGTAAGGGGAGGCCTACAAATCGGATTTGTATAAGCCAGGTACCAACTTACAGCTGAGAAAGTCAGAACCTACTCTAACTAATACTTTAAAGTCTTTAAAATTCCAAGGCTCAAACTGGGACATGTTTGTTTAACAATATAACTTTACATTCTAAAGTTATATGACTAAAGGAAAAGTTCTCTCTTCCATGCAGAACTTTATTTTTATCTTGAAACTTTGGCCTTTGCCAGTACAGTTAAGTTTTCAGCACAAAATTACAAGAATTTATATAGGTGTAGCCCAAGGCAGACCTGACTGTTTTCTACCAGACTCTATTTATCCCTGAAATATAGTTCAGTTCAATATGGGAAACACCCTTTTCACATTTTAAGATGTATGATTACCTTTCCACTCAAAACAAATAAAAGAAACAGCCATTCTGGTATATTTTCCCCCTCAGATTCCCTCAGAATAACTACTGCAAGCCACAAAAGAACTGACTAACTCAAATAAATAAATTCAAGTGAATGAAAGTTACAAATGGGGGAAATTCTTTTTTGACAGTACTGTGCAGTTGTAATTAAAGCTAGCTACTGATTGGGTTCAATGGAGTGACACTGGTACCATACCTATTATTTAAATAGCCACACTCTGGTTTTAAGGTTTAAAGACAGCTTTGTACAAACATTACAGAACAAAGAAGGCAATTACCAGCATTACATTCCTGCACAGTGGGGTTAATGTAGCTGTTGCACAAGGTGTTTATGGTGAAAGCTTTTGAAGATCCAGTCAGGTCTGGGCAAGAGTGGCAGAGGGGTGTTGTTGTTTAAGGAGTCGTTTAAGGGCTCATCGGAGTTTCAACTTTCAGATCCTGCCATAGTTCAGCTGTTGTTCCACTCAGCAGGGTACTTAATGAATTTCCTCAGTTATACATTCATTACATTACATTACATCACAGGTATTTGGCAGACGCTCTTATCCAGAGCGACTTACAACACAAAGTGCATTTCTTTCGGGACAAGGTTATCAAAGTGCTAGCAAAGGGTACAAGTCTCCAGTGCCAGTAGGGTTACAATGGACTGAAACCTATTGATGACCTGCTGTAGCCAAACTTTGGCATTCAGCCAAATTACAACCTTCCTCAATTTTATCTGCAGCTTCAGATAGCTATGCCTGCATGCAGGGCTCCATAGCAAAGTACGCTTTTTACTCATTACAATTCTTCATCCCCAAATCTCACATAAAGATGTGGCATCCAGCCTTATTAAACTCTTAGTAAGGAATTCTTGCAAACCACTTCCAGAAAATGCACTCTGTAAAGAGGACATAAGGTGCATTCATAACATTTGGAACAATGACTTTTCATGCTGCAGGTACCCCAGCATCAGTTCATCTACTTTAGGGTCCATCACAGATACCTAACAACATGGAAGTTATTCTGAATTAGGTTTAGGCCAACTCCAAATCGTTCCTTGCCCAATGAAGGTTCTCAGTGCTTCTGTTCATATCCATATGGAGTGGGAGTGACTCAAGGTATTTAGTGGACAGGGTTAGGTAGGAGCCCATGATTCTCCCTCCTCTTTTTTCCTGAACAGGGGAGGATATTGGAACATCCTCACACATGAACATCTTTGCTAAGGTTTTAATTTGTTTTGGTGATACTAATAACATTAATAAATATTAATGGATCACAAAAACATAATATGTTCGGCTTTGTTAGTGGCAATCTGCGTTGATAAAGGCAGTGGGTAAGTAAACTGTAATATTGATATATCAATAATGCAGTCAATTCTTCTGTCACTCATGGGTACTACATCATTCAATGACAAGAATTACAGGTAATGAAATAACATAAATGAAAAAGCTAGCTCAGCGAATAAAACATCTGTGTTTGGAATATTTAGAAGTGAAAATTAAAATAAACAAGTCAGTAAGTGTTAAAGCCAGTCTAAGCAGATTGGCCTAATTATTAATAAAGCCATGTTTTCCAATGTGCAAGGGCATTCAGTTCTATAGTCCAGGCACCATACTGAAATAGGCATTTCCCAAATGATGGTGCTTTGGTTTAATCTTCTCCAACACAATTTTTTATTATTTTCATTGTCTCTTTATGTTACATGGACATCATATTCTTAATGGTATACAGTACGTTCTGTGATGGGCAAGAACAGGTACACAGGCAGACTAGTAGAACTGAAAAGGCTAGCTGAACTGCCAGGGATTATTAAATCAACTGCACAGAAACTCTGGGTTTGATTTAATCAAACACAAAATTCAAGGCCATATACAATTTAACCAAACCAGACTTTACAGTAGAACATTGTTTTCTTTGTCTATGTTGTATTTTACTACAGACAAACAAACATGTCCTTTGGAATGTGTTGTCATCATTGTAAAATAGAATAGCATATGACCTCAAAATAATTCAGTTTTTGTTTGAATTAATCTAGCCCTAGACTTTAAATGCAATAACACTTCCACAAGTTTTGGCCCAGGTTAAGTCACATGGAATCCCATGAACATGTGACAATTTAAGGCAGGGAGGTTATTTAAAGCAAAGGGTAGGGACAGGCAGATTGCTGGAATAGAACAGACCCTGGCTAAGAATTTTATTAGTAGAGAGGAAACCATGATTGGAAATCAGTCAGAGCAGTACTGTAATAGAGGTGATTTTGAGCAGCTGGGAGTAGAAGGGAATGACAGGAAAAACACATGAAATACCATGAAATTCCTCCGTTTAAATGCAAGGAGCATAAAAAATAAAATTTTAGCTCTAAAAGATTATCTGACTTTATTAAAATGTGAGATTATACAAGGAATATAGACTGTGTACATCTTCTAGATGGCAAAACTGAAATAATTGTGGAGTAATACTAGTTTTAAAATGCACAGAAAAATTCATTCCACAAGTAAGAAAAGGGAAGCTGAAAAAGATGATTGACCAAAGTTTAACAGGACCTAGGCAGTATGTTGTAGCAGTAAAACATACTAACATGATGCTGGGATATATGGCAAAGTGATTGAGGTCCTAGACAAACTTCAAAAACATACAACATATAACGCTTCAGGTCCCAACGGGACATACCCAAGAGTTCCCTAGTTCCTCAAGCTTCAGGATCAAGAGGATTGATAAATCTAAGGAGATTATATTAAAAGTACACAATGCCACACAATTTCAGACCTCACTTGGAATATTGTGTGCAGTTCTGGGCTCTGCACTATATGAGAGATATTGTGGTGCTTGAAAAAGTACAAAGAATGGTGACAAAAGTGATCCCTGGTATTAAATATACAAACTATGTGGAAAGACTCAGCTTATTTAACCTCACTGAAAGGAGACTGAGAGGTGATGTAACAGATGTTTTTAAATTTATAAAAGGGCTAAATAAGGTTAACTACAATACATTTTTTAGGATGTCTGGAGAACAAGGGAACATATATGGAAACTAGATAAGAGTAAGTTCTGCACTGATAAAAGGAAGTATTATTTTAAAGTTTATTAAAGTTATCAATATGGAATGGGTTGTCAGGTCACGCAGTTGAGGCAGACACCCCTTTCTGTCTTCAAAGCCACACTTGAAGTCTTGATTATTCTGCAGTTGAAATGATGATCTTAGTTTGGTCAAATGGCCTGCTCTCATCTTACCATGTTCTTTTGTTCTTAATCTGAGCTCTGTGTTGGACAGGTTTACTACATCCTCAGTCGTGCTCCTTATGAAGTCAGAGGAAACCTGAAGAAATTTGGCATTAATAAGCTACTGGATTCAGGAGTGTACAAGGCTGCTTATCCCCTTCATGATGTGAGTGAGCATGGACCTTCTTTTATTGCTCATTTATCTTGTGTATGTGTGTTCAGTGGTTTGCATCTGAAGCCTCTGGATTGAACTTTGATGCCACCATAGTGTTTCAAATATCATGAAAAACATTTGAACATTGATTAAGAGCAATATATATATACAGTGATCCCTCTCCTATCACAGTAGTTACGTTCCAAGACCGCCCGTGAGATGGGAAAAATCGCGAAGTAGAGGCGAGATAGTTATTATATTATTTACGCATATATTAACCCTTTACGAACCTCCCCCACACTGTTATCAACCCTCCCTAGACTGTATTACCTTTTCCCACACTCTTACATGTAGTTCTACCTTCTTTACAATCGTTAACATCCTCCTGGTTCTTTTGGTTGCACTACCAGAAGCTGGAGTGGATGCAGGGCATTTAGGAGGCATCGTAGGACGTGAAATTAGGCACAAATTTTACAAAACTTTCACAAAACACAAGAGCACAAAGTGTACAGTACTCACTGATACACGACAGAGAGTGAAGTGAATGACAGAAACGCGAGACTACTGGACAACGGACAAGGCGAGATGCTGAAATACTTCTATGAGCCAATCAGCGTGAGGAACAGAACAGCATTACCCGTACGTACAGGTTTTTTTGTTTGAAATACCCTTTATGTATGTGTTTCAAAATGTCTTTTAATAATTTTTTTTTACAGTTTTTTTCCCTTTTTAGGCTAGAAAATGATAATTTTTTTCATGAAAATAATGAAAATATCGGAAATTTAAAAATTTTTAAATACAGCAAAAATCCGCGATAGAGTGAAAATTCCGCAAGATGGGATTACATACAGTGGGTACGGAAAGTATTCAGACCCCTTTAAATTTTTCACTCTTTGTTTCATTGCTTTTTTTCATCAAAAAAGTTCATTTTATTTCTCATTAATGTACACTCAGCACCCCATCTTGACAGAAAAAAAAGAGAAATGTATAAATTTTTGGAAATTTATTAAAAAAGAAAAACTGAAATATCACATGGTCATAAGTATTCAGACCCTTTGCTCAGTATTGAGTAGAAGCACCCTTTTGAGCTAGTACAGCCATGAATCTTCTTGGGAATGATGCAACAAGTTTTTCACACCTGGATTTGGGGATCCTCTGCCATTCTTCCTTGCAAATCCTCTCCAGTTCTGTCAGGTTGGATGGTGAACGTTGGTGGACAGCCATTTTCAGGTCTCTCCAGAGATGCTTAATTTGGTTTAGGTCAGGGCTCTGGCTGGGCCAGTCAAGAACGGTCACAGAGTTGTTCCGAAGCCACTCCTTTGTTATTTTAGCTGTGTGCTTAGGGTCATTGTCTTGTTGGAAGGTGAACCTTCAGCCCAGTCTGAGGTCCTGAGCACTCTGGAAGAGGTTTTCTTCCAGGATATCTCTGTACTTGGCCACATTCATCTTTCCTTCAATTGCAACCAGTCGTCCTGTCCCTGCTGCTGAAAAACACCCCAATAGCATGATGCTGCCACCACCATGTTTCACTGTTGGGATTGTTTTTGGCTAGGTGATGAGCGGTGCCTGGTTTTCTCCACACATATCTCTTAGAATTAACGCCAAAAAGTTCAATCTTGGTCTCATCAGACCAGAGAATCTTATTTCTCATAGTCTGGGAGTCCTTCATGAGTTTTTTGGCAAACTCTATGCGGGCTTCCATATGTCTTGCACTGAGGAGAGGCTTCCGTCAGGCCACTCTGCCACCCTGACTGGTGGAGGGCTGCAGTGATAGTTGACTTTGTGGAACTTTCTCCCATTTCCCCATTGCATCTCTGGAGCTCAGCCACAGTGATCTTTGGGTTCTTCTTTACCTCTCTCACCAAGGCTCCACTCCCACGATTGCTCAGTTTGGCTGGACAGCCAGGTCTAGGAAGAGTTCTGGTCGTCCCAAACTTCTTCCATTTAAGGATTATGGTTGCCACTGTGCTCCTAGGAACCTTGAGTCCTGCAGAAATTCTTCTGTAACCTTGGCCAGATCTATGCCTTGCCACAATTCTGTCTCTGAGCTCCTTGGGCAGTTCCTTCGACCTCATGATTCTCATTTGCTCTGACATGCACTGTGAGCTGTAAGGTCTTATATAGACAGGTGTGTGCCTTTCCTAATCAAGTCCAATCAGTTAAATTAAACACAGCTGGACTCCGATGAAGGAGTAGAACCATCTCAAGGAGGATCAGAAGAAATGGACAGCATGTGAGTTAAATATGAGTGTCACAGCAAAGGGTCTGAATACTTATGACCATGTGATATTTCAGTTTTTCTTTTTTAATAAATTTGCAAAAATTTCTACTTTTTTGGTTTTTTCTGTCACGATGAGTTGCTGAGTGTACATTAATGAGAAAAATAATGAACTTTTTCGATCGTAGCTAATGGCTGCAATGAAACAAAGAGTGAAAAATTTAAAGGGGTCTGAATACTTTCCGTACCCACTGTATAATGTACTTAAAAAACCGCAATGTACTGAGGGAGCGAAAGGAGAACCGCAATACAGAGAGGGAACACTGTGTATATATATATATATATATATATGTGTGTGTGTGTGTGTGTGTGTGTATAAAATATGATATTGGTCGGTTAGTCACAGAAAAAAAAAAACCCTCAAACTCCATTCGGGACCTGTGCCTTGTTGTTAAAAAGTTATCAGAATATGTGTTGTTTTTGCCCAATCATCCAAAGTGTGGGATTATTTTGAGCGTGTTGAAAGGATTTCTTATGGCTGTTAGATTACTACCAATGTATACCCTTACATAAAACACAGAGACTTGAATGCTATGTGGGCAGGTCTCTCTCTTAGTGAAATAATCAATAATCGTTCCAGTTAACAAGCAGCATATATTTCATTTCATTTTATTTATTTATTTATTGGTCTTTTCAGGAATTTTTCTTGTGGTTTGATTTGGTCCTTGGGATGAATGACTTCAGTGCTCTATTAGATCTAAGTGTGTGCATGAAGAAGTGTCGAACGGAAGGCAGAAGTGTGAACTTACTGTAAAGATAGTAGGTAGTCATAAGCAATGTGTTGAGCCGGATTTAAAGTAAATCTCTTACCAAGGGCAGAGATGCACATGAATTTGGATTCAGGAGATGCCAATTTACTACAAATATTAATGATCTTATTGAGTTTGTTTTTATTTTGCATAGAGAGTGAGCCACCCCAGGCCTGAATACAGAAAGTCAGGATGCTTTGAATGAAACTTCGGTAAAAGAGAGATAGGAGAGTGTTATCCACATTATAAGACCACAGTTTTCTCATGACGAATAACCTGCTGAGCTTTACTATAGACTCTGTTTGTGTTAGAGTTCCAGTTTAATTTATTATCAATAACTGTTGTCAGTAATGTGGGGTGATCTGGTTCATTGTTTCTGTTTTTCTGTCAGTTTTGCTTGATTGTTTCTATGTTTTTGTTTTCCATTCCCTGTCCATGCGCTTTTGTTTTCATTCTGTTTTCCCCGCCCACCTTGTTTCGTACTCTGATTGATTATCATGTGTTTCACCTGCCCTGCGGTTACACCTGTGTCTCATCACTTGTTAATCCGTGTATTTATTCCCTGCCTTGTCATCTGTTCTTTGCGAGTTCGTCTCAGTGTTGTTACTTGTTGCGCTACGACCCTTTCTGTTCCTGATCTGCCTGCCTGCCTGCCTGCCTGCCTGCCTGCCTGTCATTTACCCTGTCTGTTTTTTGGTTTTTGATTCCTTGTCTTGTGATTTTGTACCTTTGCTGAGCCTGCCTGTTTCCGAACTCTTTGCCTGTTTTTTGACTACCACCCTGGATTGTGTTTTTGTACTTTTGCCGAGTCTCACTGGTTTTGACCTCTGCCTGATTAACGACTTTGAGTTTGGATTTGTGGACTGTGCTTTTGGCTGCTTAATAAACTCCTGTTTATTACGTATCTCCATCTGCGCTTGGGTCCCTCTGAGTTCTGACAATTGTCCCAAGATATTTGTATTCGAAAACAGTCTCAATCTCCTCCCCATTTATTATTACAGCCATGTGACCTGAATTTCCCCTTCTGAAGTCAGTATGCATCTCTTTTGTTTTCTTAGTGTTCAGAGTCAATGAATTGTCAGAACACTATTTAACAAAGTTAGCTACTTCCTGTAGGTAGTTTATTTCACTATGAGTTAGAAGGCCAATTAAAGCAACATCATCTGAAAATTTTATAATGGAGCAATTTGGACAATGGCTAATGCAAGTGTTAGTGTTCAAAATAAACAGCATGGGGGATAGTACACAGTCTTGAGGCACACCTACATTTATAGATATTACTGATGAGGTACATGTTTTGAGATTGACATATTGTGGTCTGTCAGTCAGAAAATCAAAAATCCAGTAGGCTAGGTGTGGGTTTATTCCCATGAGAACAGTGAGGCATGAGGGCTGAGTAGTATTATAAGCTGATGAAAAACCTGCAAACAAAATATGAGCATGGAATTAGGTTGTTCCAAATGTTTATAAATTAAATTGAGAACTGTAGTGGTATTATCCTCGACTCCTCTCTTAGCCCTGTAGGCAAACTGACATGGGTCCATTTGCTCCTGTAGCTCCTTCTGGAAACATTTGAGCACAATGCATTCCAGACATTTCATTGCGGTGGAAGTCAGAGCCATGGCCTAAAATCATTTAGTTCAGCTAGACGAGACTTTTTAGGTACTGGAGTGATCTCTGACGACTCCCACAATTTAGGAACTGTGCATAGATCTAAAGATGTCTGGTGTAGTCTGCAGATCACTGGACTGAGTTACTCACTGCATTTTTGAAGCATTGCACCCTCCAGTCTGTCAGGCCCTGCAGCCTTGTGGATGTTCAGCCGGTTAAAGATAGTCTTATTTTACAGATATTTCAAGAGGTGCACCAATTGAGCACAGGGGGCTACTGAATGATCTCTGCCAAAGTGTGCTGCCATTCTGATTAAACCTGGCAAATAATGATTTAGTTCACCAGCATATTCCTTAGTGGAAGGAGTATTGTGTATAATTGGCTTCTCTTTTCCCAGCATTATTCTAAGCTGTTTTTCAACCCTTTCCTTGTAGTGCATTTTACTTTTTTGAATTTGAGCATTTATTTCTCTTTGTATTGTTTTTAACGTATGAAGTTAATTGGCTTTGAACAGTGCCGATTTTGTCATTAAAAGAGACTTATTTCTTTTGTGAACCATGGCTTCTTATTTGGAAATATTTTGTAATGTTTCACTGAAATTACGCTATCCAGACAAAGTTGTAACACAAGGTAATAACATCAGTTTATTCATCAAAATCCAAGCAGTTATTAAAAAACACCTCCCTCTCCGTACAATCAAAACAGCCTTTTAAACACTGGGTAGAATGTCATCCAAAATTCGTACTGATGTTTCTTGTGATTTCCTTGATTTTATTTTTTGTTTGTATGTATGTATCAAATGCACAGAATTATGATCTGAGCCACCTAGTGGGGGCTTGCTAACAGACATATAGGCACCCCTTATATTGCCATAACATAAATCGAAAGCTTTATTTCCCCGAGTCATGCATGTGACATGCTGCTCATAATTGGGGAGACAGTATTTTAGCATACAACCATTGAAATCTCTGAGCACTGGTTTTGGTGCATCCGGAAATAAAGACTTGAGTTCAAGATGTTTATGAATAGTTTCTGCTTTGTGGTTATAGGCTAATTCCCATCAGGCGGTATGTAAAGCAACACCACAAAAATCTGACCAAATTCTCTAGGCAGGTACTCAGACCGAAGTGAAACAGAGAGCAGCTCAACATCGAGTGATAGTTCGTCAAATAACATAGTTGGTACACCAGTCTGAATTTATGTACATGCAGAATAGATTCCTGAGGCCTCATTTATAAACCGTGCGTACGCACAAAAAACGCTCCAAAACACTTTCACACACAGTTTGGGATTTATAAAACTTCTACTTGACGTGAGAACGTGCGTACCGGTATGATACGTTTGACCCAGGCGTATTTAGGGTATATATTTGCTTTAAATTGCACATCCTAGCGACCAAAAGAAATTTGCACTATAGTTTCCTTTTTCCTGATGATTAATTAGGATCACATTATTATTTGTAACCAATGTTGTTGGACCATAAATGATAAATTAACAGATTAACAGATATGAGCAATCAGTGCATTATTAGTCAATGTATTTTGTTCACATTAATAGACTTAAAGCGTGTAAGGATAGCAAGACAGCATGACCATGCCTGCCTTGGCAATGAGGTTATTGTTAATTGAATGGTGCGACGGAACGTGTCTTCAGGGACTGTTCCGACTTTTTTTCGCCCATGATGATGACTGGCTCATGAGTCGATTTCTCTTAACATGACTGTACTCTTGGACCTCTGTGCTGAACTGTGGCCAGTGCTGGAGCACCCTACATGTAGCAACCATTCAATACTTGCCCATCTGAAAATCCTGTCAACTCTGGGGTTCTTGGCCACAGGGAGCGTCCAGTGGGAAATAGCGGACCGGTAGGATATTTCCCAGCCCTGAGTTCGATGTATATCAAGTTCCACTACACAGAAGAAACATCAAAAAGCAATTTGCAGCAATGACCGGTTTTCCCTACGTCACCGGTGCAATCAACTGCTCTCACATTGCAATAAGGGCACAATCAGTGGATGAATAGGTGTAAGTAAATCATAAGAATTTCCATTCACTAAACGTGCGAATGACTTGCGATGCACAAATAACACCAACATTATGTGGTTGCCTGATGGCCAGGGTCTCGTCATGATTCGTTCACTCTGATGAACAGTAAAGTTGGAAATCAACTCCGGTAATCCTAGTCAGCCACTCATCGATGGAGCTCAGTGGTGGCACCCTTCATACCGCCGCCCGTTGCCCATATACTTGCAGTTGGGCAAGTAGAAGCCTGTTTGCCTCAAGCTTGATGTCGGACCATCTTTTATTTATTTTGATCTGTGTGCAGCTCTCTATACCTGAGAAATTGACAGTCACGGTAACCTCCTGCCATGCAAGGTGTTTTTGTATTTGTTACCCCGGTTCTTTCGCAGTTTCTTTTTCCCCCCGTTCACTGCCATTATTGCATTTAAAATGTATTTCTCTGTTCTACACATTATTTATAGATCTTACTTAATTGATCTCGACTTTCGGAGCACCATATATGCTTAAATGTGGACCTTTCTGGGTGTGGTTGTTGCACGCGTTCATGCACACACAATTGTAGGATTAGGTGTGATTTAGAACAGAAGACATGTGTACGTGTTGCGTACACAAGTTTTATAAATCAGAATTTTTTTTTGTGTATGCAAACTTGTAGGTTTTGGCGTACGTAACTATTTAGGCACGAAAGTACACAAAGTTTTTTAAATGATCCCCCTGTTCTCTGTCCAATTGAACCGCAGGATTAACAGTCGTGGTTAATAGTTGGAATAAGCCAGGATTCCGTAAAGCATAGTAGACAAAGGTCTCTATACTAGTGTAAATACTTGGAACATGACTGCAGCTTGGGGAGTTTGATCTTGATCGATCACACATTTGAAAGAAGTATGGTTGGCAGAAGGGGTTTTGAGCCTCGAGCACGAACTCAGCAATGCACTCCACCTCTCTTACCACGCTTCCTGCGCTGTACTCGGACCTGATAGCTCCAGCGCTTCATGCATTCCTCTGGAACGCTGGATAACAAGCAAGTATTCTAGCCAAAGCTGGTAGCGTGTCGCAGGTTCAGTAATTCATCGTGTCCATTCGGTTGTTGATTCAAGGTACCAAGTCCTCCAATAAGGTCGACATTAGTGAGCAAAAGTAAAATGTAAATATAAAGGCATGGTCTTCTCATTAATTAAACGGAAAAAAAAGACAATATGGCTCAAAAAGAAAAAAAATGTCAGGACTCAGGTAGGACTCAGATGCGGACGTAACGTTGAAGGGATTTATTAGTAGCAGCAAAAGTCCGAAATCCAGAATTGTAGTTGAAAAACAGGCAATGGTCATGACCGGGGCGACACAGCAAAATCACAAAAACAGAATCCGAAAGAATGGTCAGAAAGGGCAGGCAGGTAAAGATCAAAAACCAGAAGACATGGCAACAGTACAAAAACACAATCCAAGAACACAAAACGGGCAAACAGGCAGGAATCAAAAATGGGCAGATTGAACAGGAACAAAAAGGCTTGTAGCGTAACAGTGTACAAACAACTGAGACAAACTCGCACAGAACACAGGACAAGGCAGGGTTTAAATACACAGAGGACTAACGAGCAGACAAGACACAGGTGCGAAACAGAGCAGGTGAAACAGATTGGTAATCAGGTGATGAGGGAAGCCGAGCAGACACGAGGGCAGACGAAAACAAAAGCACAAGGATCGGAAAAACGAAGGAACTGAACACACGAACACGATAGAGTAAAACTGACAACATAAAAAAAAAAAACACAGCCAATACTGACAAAAATAGCTTTAACTCTAGCTCAAGGCAAACTTCATACATGTTGCCACAGTGCAGCGCCATCTCCAGTCTGCAGCGCCTCCTCCAGTGCCATTCTGAGTTTGCTGGCTCAATTGTCCGCTGTGTTGAAGCACTGGCATCGTCCTCATAAAACAGAAAAAAAGCAGTGAAGGGTAAAACGGCATTCTCGATAACAAACGAAAGACCCGTTCCTTACAAGCCAGCAGCGGTACAGCCGTTGTCCCTGTTAGATGCAACGTAAGATGCCAGTTGCCCTCCACAAGCAGACCAGCAGCAGCTCCACATACCCACTTAGCAATGCTAACACTCGCATATGCTACACTGCCGTTCACAGTACACTTCTTTGCAACTTACTGAGGTACTCTATTCCTCTTTTCTTTTTTTACAATTCACAATACATTTTATTATTTTTCTCACTTTGGAGAAACTGTATATAATGCATATTATCATATACAAAAGTATCAGCCATTACAAAGGCTCATTATTATGGTTTTGTATTTCTCTGTAATGTAGCACAGTGTTAACAATGTTACTTATAACATTCTTTCTCTGCCCTGGAACTCAAACCATTTTCTGATGTCCCAAAAATATGTAGTTACATAATTAAATGAATATCATATGTATGGATGTACATACATACTGTATAGGTGTATATATGTATAATATATATATTATATATATATAATACACACATACTGTACATACATACATACATGCAAACATGCACGCAGACACGCATACATACACGCATACACAGCCTGTTGTATTTCAATTTATTCCTTATGTAAATATATACGTGCTGAACATGTGCATGTGAGACTTTGTGGGTGGTGTGAAACATTGTTTTGTAACTTATATATTTAAATATTGTTTTCTTTTTCTCCTATTCTAATTAACAGTGCAGATTCCAAGAGATGTCCCAGGATGAACACTGTCTTAATGAAAGACACCTCTTGTACAGAGAGTGGGCCCACCCATTGAGCTTCTATAAGATACAGCCACTGGACCTCATACGGTATATGCGTTTCACCAGACCTTCTGGACCTCCCACCAAACCACATACAGTCATAAAGCTGTGGTGTATTCTTTATTATACTTCTTTTTCAAGAAGGGAAGGGGAAGGGAAATTCAATCTATCAAGTCAGATTTTATAAAAAAACATTTAATAAATATTTGTGACCAACAACATTTATTAAACTTCCCTACAATAAAATATGATATTTGAACTGTACATAGGTAAAGATGGATGCTGATGCTATGACCAAACTACTGCTGTATGTCTTGTTATATTCCCAGGTCACCTGTTTAGCCTTTTGTTGAAGATCTCAATGAGGTACAAAATGAAAGCCAGGGTCTTTGCTATTTACCTTCACGGTAAATGTCTATGTCAAGGCTGGCTCTGAAGTCAGTGTTTTTATGTACAAGACTAAGAGCATGGACCTCTTTTTATGTTTGTGCTCGTCGCTATTGATATGGCATTAAACATCTTCCTTCGTGAGCAAAGCTAACAGACCATTAAACTTGTAGACATCCAGTTTGTCTCCATGAATGCATCCATGCTCGGGAGATAACTTTGTCCACTCACAAATTTTGTCATATAAGAATTTTGTCTCATAAGAATGTGCACCACCTAACGTTCGCTTCTACGTTTTTGCTGTCTTGTGAGCCAATATACACCAAACATGCCAACTCTGCTCATCATTCAGTGACATTGGTTAATCTTAGTAATCTATCTGGAGGCCCTAACCATTTAGGTCTCAGCTTTAATTTATGTCCACGATAACAACCAATCAAACAAAACCAATGTAATAAACTTATTTCATTAAAATATTTCATTTATACAGTTTTATTTTTTAATTCAATGAGCAAGAGTCTTGCCCCCAAGTGAGATTTGAGAGGTCTAGTGTGAAAGTGTGAAATCAGGCCCCAAAGCATGACACTTTAAGGATATGCAATAATGACAGAAACTGATGACGAC
Organism: Albula glossodonta; assembly: GCA_019788955.1. Classification (NCBI taxonomy): domain Eukaryota; kingdom Metazoa; phylum Chordata; class Actinopteri; order Albuliformes; family Albulidae; genus Albula; species Albula glossodonta. Next base: position 309,148 of record JAFBMS010000176.1, on the reverse strand, counting down.
CACTGTGCATTCGACAATGAGTGAGAAAGCTAGGATAGCTCATTAGCCAGTGACGTGTTTGTTAACCTAGTTTGTTAGGTGGTAAGGTAGCTTGCTAGCTAGTTAATTTGTGTATGGTGTGTTATCTAGCTAAGCATGCTGGCTGGCTAGGCTTGCCACCTATCCCGGTTTTCCCAGGATTGTCCTTTTTTTTAATAGTCAGTCCAAGAAAATGTATTCTTTCTCCTGGGACACTTAATGTCCCAGTTTTCATAGGCTACATACATTTTTACCGTTTTTGTTTAATTGACTATTTAGATTTTGTCTGTACTGTATGTCCATCCGCTTGAAACATGCATTGTTTTCCTGCTGGTGTGCATCTTTGGCTATGGTGGGATGTGACATGACTAGCCCATCGGCCTTGGTGGCTGCTACTGGCAGCACTAGATTGGCAGTGAACTGATAATTATGCTAAATCTACTATAGCCTAATACTTAATGGTAATGTCTAGAGATGGAGGATGAAGATGAGATTGTGTCTGCTGGATCTTACAGGCCAGTCAAAAAGAAAATGAAAAGTTAACTTATTTCAATAATGACTGGATGAAAAATGAAAATTACACCGCATGGCTAAAGCCAAGCAGAAGCGATCCACTTTCTGCTACCTGCTCCATATGCTCAAAAAAAAAAACAAAAACACCAGAATCACCCAGCAAACCAAGGCAATTTCATCATTAATGAGCAGGAAAAACTCAGAGGAGGACAAAAATGCTGTCTCCAAATTAACAGCTACTTATCACGGTGTGCAACATGGCCACAGCTATCTGTCCACTGGCTGTGGGAAGAAGGTATGTGCAAAAATATTCAGTGACTCTAATATGTAAATAGGATGCCCTGTGGCAGAACTAAGAGTGAGGCCTTAGTTGAGAATGTGTTGGCACCATTTATTCAAGAGAGATTAGCAGCAGAGCTGCAGAAAGCGCAGTACTTTGCTGCTTGTTCTGATGCGTCCAATTCTAGCCGCACAAAATTGTTCCCATACACGGTCCAGTATTTCTTTTTTCCGAGGGTGTGAAGTATGGATTACTAGATTTTTATGACGACCCAGCAAATTTAGTGAAGCCATATTTAAACAGATCGTGTCCATCACTTGAAAACAACATCAACCAGACTAGTACCTATGGTGCAGATAACACATCGGTTAATTATGTTTGGCTCAACTCGGTTTTTCAGAAACTCAGAGAAGTTAACCCAAACATTTTGCAGGGCAATTGCAAGTATCACATCATAAATAACTCTGTGAAAACAGCTCATCGCATCTTTAGTTCTGCAGGGTGTGATGTGGAGGCCTTTGTGCCTAAGGTGTATAGTGAATTCAGTTTTTCTGCTAAAAAAGTGGAAACGCTTAAGGAGCTCTGTGAATTCACTTCTACAAAATACAGGGAGATTCTGAGGCATGTCCCCACATGGTGGCTGTCTTTGCTGCCAGTGATCCGGAGGATTTTAGCCTTAAAGTCTTATTTTGTATAATTTGTAAAGGACGACTGCCCGAGTTTTGTCTGAACATTTTGTGTGTGGTGCTACTGACGCAAAAAATGTGGACCCAACTGTTGCTGAATGAATCTTGGCATTCATGTAAAATGTGCAGGAATTTGATTCCTCTATTAGGAAGCTGGAGAGTGACAGTGCTACTGTGATCAACCTTTACTTGGTGATGAACCGACTGCGCAGTCAGCTGATCACAAGGCACACAGACAAATTCTATGGTCGCAAAGCAAAACAAATAATGAGACGCCTTTCACCCCATTGACAGGAACAGTTCAGAAGCCTGGTAGAAGGATTTTTTGAAAAAAAAAAAAAAAAAAAAGTTATATATCTTAAGGATAAATTTGACTTCAAGGACCAGGTTATTGCACACATTGGCTGTCTCAGCTTTGATGAAGGACAATCACTCCAGTGGTCTGAGCTGGAAAAACTAGCCCTGGATGTTGATGAAGACAAGCTGTATGGTGATGTAGTCACCCTGGATGAAGTATTTGACACCATTCCAAAAGACCTAACACCAGACAGGAAGTGGGCCTATTTTTTCAGCAAGGCAACTGAATCTACTGAGCTTTTGAAAGTAGTTGCTTTTGTTTTTTCATACCAGTCAGCAATGCCCATGCAGAGCGAGTGTTCAGTCACATTGAGAATGTTTGGTCCGACAAAATAAACATCTGTCACTTGCAATGGTGAAGTCTGAGCTTCAGGTCAGATTGAACTTTTAAGTTGTCATGCACTGAGAGACCACTGATAGCTGCAGCAAAGGGAAATGCCAAGTATAAATGGAAAATTAGGTAAGGTAAGGCCTGTAATAGTCTTTTTTTTCCTATAAGCAAAAGCAAGCACAAGCAAAGCATACACCAATATCTAAGCAATCAGGTAAGCAGCTTTTTCTTCTCATGAAGATACTGAAGGTATTGAAAATATTCAGGGCAATGCGCAACCCTAATTCAAAAAGCACACTTCTCTAATTATGTTACATTGATCTAATTGACATGTGTTTTTGGTGACAGTGTCCAGGTTCTTTAAACTAACAAACATTGCCAGTATCAAATCTGTATTATCCTTTCAAGATCTGGGTGCACTGTTCACCACCCTGAGTCGCTCTTCTGTGTCTCGGCTACAGTTGGTCAAAAATGCAGCAACTAGGCTTTTAACCAAGACACAACATAGGTCACACATAACACCAGAAAGAAATGTAGTCTGTGCGGTCTTGGGAGTAATCAATGAGAAGGCATCACAGCAACAGAGACAAGCAACAGTAGAAAATACAGTCAAATATCCGCTTCTGAGTCAATTAGGTGTAAATTAATTTTAACACAAGCAGTACTGTACAATGCTTCTCTTTAAAAAGCTGGCAGTGTGGCATGTACAGGTGGCTTGGGGAAGAAAAATATATTTTGAAATATTAGCTAGTTTTTATTTGAGCTTGTAATTACTAACATCAATAGATTTGCTCAATATATTTCATTTCCTAAACATTTATTTCATATAACATCACCTAATAATACCTAGGTAGTTTGGATTGCATGTTAAATAGCTTTGCCTTTAATTTAATAGCTGTTGTAAAACGAGGTAACACTAGAACTGCCTTGGTTAGGTACCGATCTAGCTAGAATCGCTGCTTAAACAGTAGCTGACTGCCATGTTCAGCACTGTGTGTCCACTGGGGGAAGTTATTAAAGAAAGAAAGAAATTAAGTGTTCCCCTTAATTTTCAGTGGTGAACAGTTTGTGTGGGGTATTGTGGGATTGAGAGCAAAGGAAATCAAGTGAAAAAAGCAGAAATATTTTAACTACGCAAATGAGAAGTGAATTTGCCGGTCAGTGGTCAATTGGATTTTTTCTTGTATGGTAAACATTTCTCATGGCTCCAAGATGGAGGATAAAACGAGTGGCTGTTTACTGTACCTACAGAGACACTAACAAGAAAAAGATGGCAAGCAAATGGCTGCAGATAATGTTGATGTTCTCTGCTAACATACATTAATTTTTAATTTACATATAGTCTTGTCATTAACATTAATTTCTTCTGTAATGTTATAACTATGTGTGCACACACTTGCTAGCCATAACTATAATTATTACAATAAATGCATAAATATACCTAAGTCTTATCTGATTGAAGTCAGTGTAACAACAATTGTGACACTGGAAAGAACTAATGTTAAAACTGACAGACATGACCCCAGACATACATGTCCCAGTGCCCACATCCTTAAAAGTAGCAGTTATCAAGCCAATTGTCTCGAAGCCCAATCTAAATTCAAACCATCTATGGAATTTCAGGCTGATTTCCAACTCCCTTTCCAAAGATCTTAGAAAAAAATGTAAGTGGATTGGGTCCAATTGTGCAGTGGTATGAGCGAGTGTGTGTAGGTAAGTGTTTATCTGGCTAGCCCTATGATGGTTTGTACTGTTTTCAGCTGTTATTTGTTTTTAACCAAGGTTGTTGTTGATCTCCTGCCTCTCATCCAATGTATGTCCTCCAGCCCCCCCTCCCCCCCAACCCCAACAATCCTAGATTGAATGAAGCCAGTATTAAGAATATTGTAACAGTTTTGCAAAATGACTGTAAGTAGATATTTCCATTTTCCTGAAGATCAGTATCTCTTGTTCTTACAGAAAGTACTATGGAGAGAAGATTGGCATGTATTTTGCTTGGCTGGGCTTCTACACAGGAATGTTGACCTTTGCAGCTGTGGTGGGTCTGGGCTGCTTCATCTATGGATACACCACACAGGAGAGGAGCACCTGGAGGTACAGGAGAGATATGCTTCACTGAAACACTGGGCTGATAGAGGAGGGACAAGAGAGACACACTGTACACAAATACTCAGCTAATAGAGGAGATACAGGAGAGATATACTGTAAGGTACAGTAGTGACACTGCACTGAAATGCAGGGCTGATAGAGGAGGAACAGGAGAGAGATACTGCTCTGAATTGCAGGGTAGTCATTTTAAAAGCTTTTTTAAAACTCATAAAATTAAAAATGTAGTAGTTTCAATGTTTCCTGAATCTACAAACTTAGGCTATTATTTAGCCATTTAACCTCTATGTACACATCGGTTTGTCTCCTATTACTCTTGGTGAATGAGGATACATTGGTGTGTTTAGAATTTTTATAATATAACATTTTGAATGTTTACCTTAAAAAAGGCTTCCAGTGTAATACATGTAATACATGTTATCATGTTAATTACAGGCCCATTATATCATCTGGTCACATGTAATATATTACTTTAACTACAGGATACTTATATCATACCCACTAACATAGTCATCACAAGTTGTAACTAAGCACCTAGTGCATCAAAATTATCACTGACTTTTGAGCTGTAGTTCCTGCCTTGAAGGTCAAATAATAATAATAATAATAATAATAATAATAATAATAATAATAAGTAGGCTTTGGTGCCTGACAGAGGCAGCTGCAGATGAGAGGCTTGACCTGGGAGGTGTGGAAGGTGGGGTGGATGTGGCGGAGGGTCAGCTTCAGATCTTGGCGATGGGGAACGGGCTGATTAACCTCGGAGACAACTTATAGGAATCCACCCTGAGAGGCAGGTCACCAGTGGACAGCCACAGCTGCTGACCATGAAGATAGCGAGAAGCCTTGGAACAGTGGTGGTCAGATGTCCATGTGGGCTTCCAGATACGGCGGCAACAACAGATGAAGACCAGTGCTGAGGGTACACCAATGTCCTTCGCCTTGGGCAGGGGACAGAGGAGGCCAGTAGCCAAGACAGCACTGGAGGGGGAACATGCCTGTGGAGGAGGATGGCAGGCAGTTGACGTAGTACTCTACCCATGGAAAATGCTTCAGGAAGTGGGTTCCAGACACCACAGCACTGTCTCCAGGTGTTGGTTTGCCCACTCAGTCAGGCCATTAGACTGGGGATGAAAACCTGAGGACAAACTGACAGAGGCACCCAACAACTTGCAGAATGCCCCCAGAAATGTGATGTGAAATGACACCACATCCACAGGTGAGACATGCAACTTAAACACATGATGGACTAATAGTTTGGCAGTCTCTTTAGCAGAGGGTTGCTTGGGTAAACTTAGAAAAAGCCGTCAATGACTGTGCGGACGATGGTGTTACCGTTCAATAAGGGCAGACCAGCGACAAAGTCCAGGGTGATAGGGTGCAGCAGGCCAGGAGGTGGATGATTGGTTAACTTGTTCTGGGCACAGACCGAGCAGGCACAGATGTAGCTGCGGATGTCACTGTCCAAGGTGGGCCACCAAAATCGCTGACCAATGAGGCTCTTGGTGTGTCTGGCCCCAGGATGACAGGAGAGTCTGGAGGAGTGCCCCCACTGCAACACCTGAGAATGGAGACTGGGGAACATAGAGGAGATAAGTGAGGCTGTTCCGCAAGGCTGTGTGGATGACAGTTTCAGTGTGCCCGACACCGGCTTGCTGTTCTTGAAACCAGGACGATAGGAAAGGTTGGACTCTGGCGAAGAACAGCGACTAGCAGGCTTGTCTAGAGTTCAGGCGGTTGGCCGCTCAAATGTATTCTAGTTTATTAAGTCTAAACCAGGAATGGAATCCTGCCCCCTCCAGCTAATGCTTCCACTCCTCCAATGCCAGCTTGTCAGCCAGAAGTTCCTGATTTCCTAATTGCTCTCAGTGAGTGAGAGACGGTGGGAAAAGGCGGCACAGGGTTGGAGCTTGTTGCCTGTGGAGGAATGCTGTGAGAAGACCCCCCCAACTCCCACATCCGAAGCATCAACCTCCATGATGAACTGGCAGACAGGATTCGGCTGACTAGGTGAAAGGCTGCCGAGGTGTCTCTTAAGTTCACGGAAAGCCTCCTCAGCAGTGGGAGACCAGGTGATCCCCCTACTGGAGGAGGTCACAGAGGTGAGTGTGTGCTCCCTGGTCTTCACAAATTTCTACCGTTGCTTCATTCCTAGCGACACAGGAATGAAGCGACGGTAGAAATTTGAGAAGACCAAGAAGTGCTGAAGCTCCCACTGTGAGGTGGGTCAGAGCCAATGTGCTTGATTAGCCAGGGTTGACCCAGGATGACTGAAGCTTGAGGGATCTTAATAAGGTGGAAAACAATGTTCTCATGTGGATTACCAGACATGAGTAGACTCACCGGAGGCGTAGTGTGTGTGTGATGCAGACTAGTGGGACCCGGTGGAAGGAGCAGCAGGTACCGGGGTCTCCCAGATATAACTCAGGAGGTGGCAGGTGGGGCTCCTGAGTAGGTTGGGCTGACAGAGTAAGAGGCGCTGAGGGTGACAGGTGACTCTCTTGGGCATGCTGGACCTGTTTAAGTTGGGTGATGAGGTCGTTCATGCTGGCAGTGAACCTCTCAATGGTCTGGTCGACTGACTCCAGCTGACACTGGTGCCTTCCCAGTAGCACACCTTTTCCCTCCAGAGCTGACCTAAGGTCCATTACTGGCCAGATCATACAGTCACGGTTCAGACAAGGACGAAAGCGCAGATCAGGCCAGGTTCAAAAAAGGTGTTTGTTAGTGAAAGTACCCAGACTAATAAACACAGAACCAGAATAATAGGAAACAGGCAGAGTCAAAAAAAAATACAGACACAGGCAATCAATTCAAACAGTAGGCAAAAGGTGAAGTGAAAAAAACGGCAAGAGTCAAAATGATCTTGCAGTGACACAAACAGGATTTAAGCAGATGAGCTGATGGGGAAAAGGTAAGCAGGCAGGCAGTGCCTACCTTTGATCTACATGTTGTTAAACAGCTGACATAAACCGAGTTAGTTTGCTATCATCCGCCTACATATCACCAACATAGTCTGAATGTCTTGTTAAATATCAGTATGGACACAGTTTGTCCCTGAAAAATGACTTGGTGAAAGGGAAAAGCAATAAAGAATGGGCCAAAACAAACTTTGAATATCAATGTGGCATTACATTACATTATGGGCATTTGTTAGACGCTCTTATTCAGAGCGACTTACAAGGCAAAGTGCATAAGAACAGTACAAAAAGTGCGAAGATAAACCTAGAGAGGGGGAAAAGTCCCAAGTGCCAAAGTGATCGAATAGATCAGGACTCCCCTACAGACTACAGACTTACTAAACAGCCTAGTTAAAAACAATCACAAATTAAGAGCATAGTTTAAAAAACAATCACAGATAAGTGCAAACAGGAATAGACACATTACAAAGAGCAAGGGAGGGGAGGGGAGAGGTGCAGCCTGAAGAGGTGAGTCTTCAGTCTGCGCTTGAAGGTGGCCAATGTCTCTGCTGTTCTGACCTCCACGGGAAGATCATTCCACCACCGGGGGGCCAGGACAGACAGTAGACGTGACCTGGCATTAACGATAATTCAGGTAAAAAACTCATTTTAAACATGAGCTGTTCTTTTTACGCACAATTACTGACATTGGGTTAATAATATTATAATATTGTGGATATTACCCATAATCTTACTCATGGAGCCCGTTGTAATCTGCTGTTTAGTTTGGTAAACCACCAGGATTACACACCTAACTAGAGTTGCTACTCGTCTTTTGACTGCTGTTTTAGAAAGCTGAATATGCAATAAAAAGTGAAGACCAAGATGTAGTTATGGCTGAAAATTGTATTGGTGGTCTGTCTATTTGATTCAGCAAAGAGGTGTGTGACCCTCTGATTGGAGGAAGCATTGTCATGTGCCCACAGTGTGACAGAGAGTGCACCTACTGGAGACTCAACAGCACCTGTGAATCCTCCAAAGTAAGTCTGATGGGAAAATCAAAACTCATAATCTGATATGTTAATACTGACCTTAAGAAGGGTGGTGTTGGAGGCAATACTCCAGAGCTGTATCAGTGTGTCAACAGGAGAACAACACATGAATAAGAAAGCTGTACAGAATTTCAAATTTTTTTCAAAGTTTTGGTAATTATTAAAAGGTTTGTCTGTAAAATGCTATTTTAAAACTATAATGTTTTGTTTTTTTAAACCACAACCAGGTTAGATAATACAGACTAGACTACATGTCACCCTGCCACATGTTTGTATTGATGTGTTTAACTAAGCTTTTTTCTCTCACAGAAACTCTGCATTTTTGACAATTATGGAACATTGTTGTTTGCCATATTTATGGCAGTTTGGGGTGAGATGAGTCTTTTTCACTACATTTGCATCATATGCATAATGACATTCATAATAGCATGTGCAGTTGAACTAAAGTCCTGTTCTGAGTAGAAAGTACATTTATGGAAGAGAACCCAAATTTTACTGAGCATATTTAGGGCAACCGAAAATACGGTCCTTCATAATGTGTCTGTTTTCCCACTTACGCAGTCACTTTGTTGCTGGAGTTTTGGAAACGGTACCAAGCACAGCTGGAGTATGAGTGGGACACTGAGGAGTTCCTAGAGCAAGAGGAACAGCCTCGCCCAGAGTACATAGCAAAGTGTACTCATGAGCACATCAACCCTATCACCAAGGTATGAAATGTAACTCACTGTGGTAACACAATAGCACATTTCTTTATCATAGTCATCAAACCAGAGAGGTTTTTTTTCTGGCTCATTGGCTCATGTAAAAGATTCAAACCCTTCCTCTGTTAAAGTAAATCATTTGGCAGCATAACAGTTATGTGCAAGCATTCTTTTATGATTTCTCTTTTATGTAATTTTTCCAGACACCTACAACATTTAATGGATGTGCATATACCTCTTTGAAAACCCAAACAGAGTCAAACCCTTCACAGACAACCGATTCAGGGCCAGATTTACAAAGCAATAGTTGCTGAGCAAAATAATTCAGTATATTAAGGGGGTATGTGTTTTCTATTTCTAAATGTATGTCTGTTGCATGATGGAACCACAATGTACATTGAAAAGTTCTGGATGCAAGAAAATGTAAAGTTAACAATACCTTCATGATAGCTGACCAGGTATTTCATCTTCGGGTGTGTAGCTCAAGTTCCTCTTATATTCTCCTGGAGTAGAGGGGAAGTTCTTGTTCAGTTTTCTCTCATATTTGTATTGTATTTTCTATGACTACTTGGTGATTCTTCACAACGCAGTATTTACTTTTAAGAAAAAGCAACCCTTTCAGTAGCCTTTAATCTTTTAAGTGTGTTTTTGACTGTTTCCCTTAATCATCCCTCCAAGCTTGCATGAACATTTATTCTAAAAGTTCTAAAAAGTATTCAACAAAGACATTCTTTGGCAGAAAAAAAGATGAATTGTGTTCTACCTAGCTTTTTATATATTCTCCTAGGAAAAAGAGAGAGTTCCGTACACAACATGTGGGAGATGTGTCAGAGTGTCATGTGGAGTTGGAACGGTTATTCTCTGGGTAATGGATCAATTTTCCATCTTTATTTCCTTTTTTTTCTTAATATGCTAGAACAGAATGACTATCCATGTTATTCCTGGTTATGTTGTCGACATTCCCATACCATATACTTCCTAAAAGTATGGAATCAGGTGTGTTATTTCTGGCCTTTAAAAAAACATTCTGTTAGGGGAGGCCCCAGTCCTGGAGCAGAAACCACTTAGTTTATATTGTAATGAAAGTGTTACCCACACTGCTGCAAACTGCAACAATGGTGTTTAAGGATATCAAAATATAAAAATAAAAAATGATGTTGTGGTATCTCATGTGACAACTGGCCCTTGCATCTTTTCATGCTGATGGTGCACAACCATTCACACACTGCCATTATGCTGTCAGTGCATGTTTGGTTTGTGCATCTGCATGCACCTGGTTGACCATGAGGGGTCACTAGAGAGAGATAAACTAACAAGTTTTTGGCTGGCCTACACTCCTACCATCTTTGGTGAGGCTAATTTTTGCTTTGCTGCTGTGGGCCTTTGTTCATGGTCAGTGGTGGCAAGGGGGATTTGAACACCCAGCCTCAGGGTTCCCAGGTGAACACTTCACCCTGTGAGCCACTCGGCAGCCCCACCTCTTAAATCATCAGAACTGCATAACGTTAACAGTAAAGAAAAAAAAAAACAGTACAATTATTTTATTATTAATCATCATATAATTTTCTCTTTATATTTGTTTTGCATATATGTCTAAAATTCTGTTCTCTGTGTAGAAGGCATTCAACAAAACTCTCATTTGTATATGCTGTTATTCTCTCCCTAAAAAGCGTCAAGTAACTTTCTGTTCTTGAATTTCCTGTCTTTCTGTTAAGATTTTGTTGATTTTGGCATCAGTGGTGGGTGTGATCGTGTACCGTCTGGCAGTGTTCTTCGCATTTTCGGCGCAGATGCGGCAGGACCTGAAGGAGCTGGACCCTCTGCGGGAGTATGTCACCCCTCAGATAGCCACCTCCATCACTGCCTCCATAATCAACTTCATCGTCATTATGTTCCTCAACTACCTGTATGTGCGAGTTGCCATCTGGATCACCAATTTCGGTGAGATCTCTCTTCACCCTGCTCCAGAATTCAAGTATCCAACCAAGCGAACTTTATGGGAAAACCCAATGTAAAACTTAAATTTTACAGCAATACATGTAGCTAAACTACATTTTAGTTGATATCTATGAATACTCAAAGTGCACCTCACATTACTGGTCTTCTTACAAACAGCAGAGAAAGGTACTTGGATCTTTGCACAAAATCATGAATGAACGGTAACTTAAAAAGAAGTAATGCTGAATCTGAAACTGTTATAGTCTGTTAGGATTAAAAATAAATTATTTAAAGGGAGTTGCTGTAATTGTAAATAAAAACACCCCTCTATTGTAAATAAAACCACTGGCTGTATTTAAGAAGCTTAAAAATGTTCTTAGTTCTATAAATAAGGAGACCCCAGTTATCTCTAATTCTGATCAATATTATGACTAAACATTGTAGCATGTATGATTTACATATCTTAATATACACAACAGTAACCTTTTTTCTTTTGTATGCAACAAGCTGATTGTATGGGCATCCTGTACCTTTCTATGTGTTTGTGCATCACTTTAAGACATTGCACCCTACAAATAGCAATAACAACTGTTAAAACTCGAGACAGGGTTTTTGTTGGTCTTTAGTGCAGTCGCTATGATACCAACATTGCGCCTGAATGCACCTCGACTGAAAGCCGACATGCCCATGTGGCTGCAATGACTTATGGTATTCAGAGGGTGGATGCAGAATGCAGTAAAATAAGGCACAGTGCCCATTGAGATGGAACATGTTGAGATGAATAATCTGTTAATATTAACTAGGAGTTGATTCAGGCAGATGCTTCAGTCTGAATAGTATGTTTCAACAGCACTAATTTAAAGTAAATGAATCAATAAACATTGATTTTAATTGCATTGTACTTCTGCCAGAAATAAAACATTGTATCCAATATGTCAGATATTTGGTGAAATTGCACCCTCCTTTTTACATTTTTTTGTTTTACTGGGTAGGACTTCCTGTTCACTCTATCTGTCAAACTGAGTGGGAGATTGCTGTTGAAAATATGGAAACATTTTGGGTTTAATGGAAATGGTGAAAACACAGCTAAATCAGTTCCAGATTGTGTCTAGCTGAGATGAGGAGCAGAAAGTTAACATTTTTAAAAAATGTAAATGCTATGTAAAGACAGAAATACGCTTGTAACAACATATTGCCTCCTTGTGAATAGCATGCATAAATGTCTCAGAGCAATGTTAGCACATCAGACATTATAACAAATCAAGAATAATGTCATTTGGCAACCAGTATTCATATTAGTTTGTAATAATACAATTTTTAGAAGCTAAGTTTTAACTAAAATTTATGCCACCGTTTACCCCCGATTTTTCCTCATTTTTCCCCAACCTGAACTCAGCTGCAGTTGTTGATGTCCCCCTAGCAACCCTACTTATCATCTTCAGGAGGAGGTGGTTGTGATGTGAACCCTCTGATTCACATGACAAGCCCTCCCATCTGTCCAACATTGCAAATACATCAACAATTGCATATAGACATGTCAAGGGAGGAATATGAGGCCAGCATATAATCAGTTTGTGGATCCGCAGGTGCCCAGCCTGACCCGGCGAGGCTACCAGACAGCAATGAGACCAACAGAGCTAGCCAGTTTTAACTGCTGTTATTCCCACCCGAGGCTGGGCTGTTGTCTCACTAATATGGAGCTTCAGTGCGGGACAAACAATCACAGAGCTCACATTTCAACATATATGCCTGTTTTGGTGATGCTAGAACACTGTTGTCAGATTTCTATCAACAAAATAGTTTATCTTGTTATTTCACAGTGATACCTTTTCTTACCTTCATAACAATCCAACAAGAATATTAAGCGTTAAACCAACATGACCATCAGATACATTATAGGCAAAACAAGCCCATGAGCTTGCACAACTTGTGAGCTAATGCCAAAATACATGGTAAGCCTCTTCTTTAATATCAATATTGTCATAAACAGTAGCCAAACAACCTCGCCACCAGCCTTGTAGGGTGAGATGCTTATCTAGGAGAGTCAGTTGCCAGGCATGGTACCCTGCCTTTCCTCCACAAATCAAGCCCCATAGCCAGGTCACAGAGTAAGGGCAGAAACCCTTTCAATGTTCATGTCCAGCCTTGACACAGGGCTGGATCTTTTACTGGGGTAAATGATGAGTTGAGTTGGGTTGAATGACCTGTTTTCATCCTTGTGAATTCTTAGATTTTTGTTCTAAGTAAACCATTTCCTATTTTCTGTTTTCATAAATTCTAGAATTGCCGAGGACAAAGACAGAGTATGAAAATAGCTTGACTCTGAAGATGTTCCTCTTCCAGTTTGTGAACTACTACTCTTCCTGCTTCTATATTGCATTCTTCAAGGGCAAAGTGGTGGGTTACCCTGGAGAGCCAGTCTACTGGCTGGGGAAATACAGGAATGAGGAGGTGAGTCTGCAGTTTATAATCTGCATCTCTAGCTATAATCATAGTCTCTCCAGTTTATAATCTCTAGTTTTAGTCATCATCCCTGCAGTCTTATTGAGTGGAGGGCCTGAAAAAATAACTGTGTGACTTGAGAGATGTGGCAGATGTATTTACTCTGGGCCATCAAGGTAGGAGTTGTAATCTCAGAAATAGTTAAACAGCACAGCAGTTGTGTAGTAGACTACCTACCTACTGGAGCACTGCTAAACCTAGTCCATATACGCAAAAGGAAAACAATCTGCAGACTATTGGTGAGACGTCTCATGTATTTCATTCAGATATTATCATCTGGAGATTTAGAAAAAAAAAACATGAAGGTCAGTATGCAGGCTACTATATATTTTTGTGAAGTGTGGTGTTGTGTTGCTATTCGTGCCGTTATAGATTCATTAACCTACCATTGAAGCTCTGCTGTATTCTGCACCTTGGTTAGCCTAATCACCTGTAAGTCACTTTGGATAAAAAAGTGTCAGATAAATAGCTATAATGTAATGCAGCAACCCCCCACCCCCTTTAAAAATGAGAAGAAGACTTAAGAATTTCAGAATTATGTTAAATGGGTCTCTTAAATTCAGATATATTCTTAATGCAGAAATATGTCAAAACATGTAAGCCAAAGTCACCCTGAATGCCTTTAACAGTATGCTCTTTGATAACATTAAACTGGCATGCCAGGAGGGAGAGACAGAAATAATTAATCCCTTGATTAATTGGGATTAATTGTGTCAACCAAGGTAAATGTAAGGAGGATATTTTGGATGATGTATTTTGATAGAGTCTGTCAGTAAACCTACAAGAGTTTGCAGATCTAGATCTGGTTTTGTGTAGTAATCTTGACAGAATCAGGATTTTTTCATATATCCAACTAGTTTTGGATGTGTGGAAAAACATCATTATCTGATTTTTCTCTGTCTATCTACTGTAACTGTCAAATAAAGTGGGAAAAATGCCAAAAAATAATCTTAAAAAAGAGCAAATAGTAATGTGGTGTAAGATTTTCTCATCAACACCTGAAGGGAAGGCCTTGTTGTTTAACAATGGGAGTAACAATGAAGGAAAACATATTCTGTCTGAAAATGTCCTTATATCTTGCCATACTCTAACTGAATTCCATGCTGTTAGTTTACTAATTTTTGGCAATAACTTCTAATTATTTGTCTATATGGTGTATAATGTACATGGCCTATGACTGACTGTTATATTAATCAATCCCATCCCTGTGTTTCAAAAATGCACCCTCTATGAATGATGAAAAGTACTGCAGGCAGAAAACACACTATACTACCACTGAATCACGACAGATGACAGATACACAGCACCGCAACAACTTAACCACTTTAAACCCTGAAAATCTTGACATAGTGCAGCAATAGAAAAAGCATCACCAGTACCATCAAACTATGTCAATATCACCAGCATTGCAGAGATTGTGTCTTACCCTTGAACATTTTATTCCTCAATTTCTCCTTTTCAAAAGCAGTCGCAATGTCAGTAACTCTTTGGCCGGCAATAATTTAAAGTGCATTCAGACATTTCTGTCCCATAATGGTGTGTGTATCTACTAGCAGCTTTAGCATTTATCAACAGCACCCAAAAAAACTTAGGTCATTTTATGTAGGTAAGACAGGGCAAATTTATTTGTATAGTATATTTCATACACAAAGGCAATTCAAAGTGCTTTAAAAAATAAATGAATTTTAAGAACATTGCATTTTAATTATTTAAATGCATTTTAATTAAAAAATGAAGATAAAGTATGAAATTGAAAGGATAAAATAGAAAATATGAAATCAGATAAAAAGAATAAGAACAAATACAGATACAGAATACATAAAAAAAGATTTTGTAAAAGACGAATACATTAAAAGTTATAATACGTTAAACTGTATTTAAAAGTGCAGATGATTAATCATAGGCCTGAGAGAAGAGTTTTTAGCCTAGATTTGAAAATAGGTAAAGGAAAGGAAAATACCCTAAAAGCCACCTCTCCTTGATTCATTTTAACTCTAGGCAGTATAAGTAAGTTGTTTTCTGATGATCCCAGGTGACTGCTGGGTTTGTATTCTAGTGACATGTCAGAAATGTATCTTGCCCCTGGTCCATCAAGTGATTTGTATACTACTAGCAGCAATGTAAACTGTATTCTATAGCTAACAGGAAGCCAGTGTAAATATTTAACGACAGTTGTAATGTGCTAACTTCTCTTGGTTTGTGTTAACATTCTAGCTGCAGCATTTTGAATGTACTGTAATTGTCAAATAGTCTTTTTTGGAAGGCTACAGAAGAGTCCATTACAGTAATCCACTCTACAAGAAGTAAAGGCATGATTGCGTTTCTCCAAATCTTGTCTGGACGTAAAATTTTGAAACCCTGCTATTTGTGTTAAGTGATAGAAGGCTGATTTTGTTATTGCCTTTGTATGGCCACTAAAACTAAGATGCGAGTCCATTAGAGCTCCCAGATGTCTGATTTGAGATATGTCTTTATGGCCATGGAGTCAAGATGAGCCAGGACTTTGAGTCATCCCTCCTTACTCCTAAATAGGATCACCTTTGTCTTGTCATTATTTAACTTTAGAAAATATATTTGCATCCAATCATTTCATCAGTTCTATGCACTGTTACAGTGAATGCATAGGGCCATAGTCATCTTGTGTAAGAGCTAGGTAAATCTGTTTATCATCTATATAGCTATGGTAAGAGATATTATTGCTGTGTAGGATTTGGCCTGTTGGAAGCATATACAGATTGAACAACAAAGGCCCAAAAATTGAACCCTGGGGGGACCCAACATGTCATGTTTGTCCATTTTGAATCATGATTGCCATTGGTAACAATATGCACTCTGTGGTTTGTCTACAGTGCATCACTCCATACTGAAGAGCTTTACAGTCCACAATGTCGAAAGTTGAATGTGCTTTTAAAGTGTTAGCTAGGATAGCTAGCTTTGCTTATGTTTCGCTGTCACTGTAGCTATCTTATATATTCTGACTGATAGATTACTACCACCATTTCCAAAGCTGTGGATAGCTAGCATTGATAACATAATCTATGACTTAATATGAATAATTTAATGCCATATCCGACCAACCTATTTAACATAAAAACTTCGAACCAACCCGAACCAGTATTAAAATAACGCAACTACATCATGTTCACTAAAATTTTTTTTTACAGTGTTCCCTCTCTGTATCACGGTTCTGCTTTCGCTCCCTCAGTGCATCGCGGTTTTTAATGTACATTATATGTAATCCCGTCTCACGGAATTTTCACTCTATCGCAGATTTTTGCGGTATTTAAAAATTTTTAAATTTCCAATATTTTCATTATTTTCGTGAAAAAATAATCATTTTCTAGCCTAAAAAGGGAAAAAAGAGTAAAAAAAAATAAATTAAAAGACATTTTGTAACACATACATACAGGTTATTGCAAAAAAACCCTGTACGTACGGGTAAACGAGATTTGGGTTGGGAAGTCTAAGATGCCAGCATGTTGTACATTTGCTGAACTGAACTGGCCTTGTGTGGCGGTATAGAAATTTTTAAAATTCCATGATTTCATTATTTTTGTGATAAAATAAGCATTTTCTAACCTTAAAAAAACAGTAAAAAACATAGGAAAAAGTAAACTAAAATGTTTTCTCATTCTTAATTTAAAATAATTTACCTTTACATGTGTAAATGTGTATTTCCATTTTCAGTAGTTTAGTGCATGTGCATGTGCATTGAATTTTAATTTACATTTAAAATGTTTTACAATGTATTTAATGTACAGGCATTTAATGTATTTAAAATGTACGTGTTGTATTTCCATTTATATTTTACATAAAAGTGTTTACATATAAGAGTGTGGGAAAAGGTAATACAGTCTAGGGAGGGTTGATAACAGTGTGGGGGAGGTTCGTAAAGGGTTAATACATACGTAAATAATATAATAACTATCTCGCCTCTACTTTGCGATTTTTCCCATCTCGCGGGCGGTCTTAGAACATAACTACCGCGATAGGAGAGGGATCACTGTATTTCCTCACTCAGGCAATGTTTATTAACTGACACAAACACTGGGACTGGGCTTATCTGAGTAGCCTGCATTTATAGCGTATTGTTGGCGACAATCAGTGGAAAACAGAATGCCCATGGTTTTTTCAAATAAAAAACAGCCTGATCTATTTCATCTGCAGCCCACCCGTGCACTACTAATCCCCGACTGCACCTGTACCCGACAATGTTAATATTTGGTGTACATCTATATAACTGTGTATTAGTGAAATCCACAGTTGGAGAACCGACGGTTGGCAAGGGATTATTGCATTTACATTTTACATATACATCAATGTTTCTCTCACACTATACACATGTGTACACACACACACACGGCTCAACAATGATAAAACAAACAAAAGGTCAGGGATCCAAAACACACAGCGATCATGAAAAGGGGTAATCCAAAATGAGAGTCCAGAACATAGGCTGGGTAATACACGAGAAAACAATGAGAGGAATATAGAATGCTGGTAGCAAAACAGAAAACTGAGACGAACTGGCAGCGAAGGGCAAAATGAAACGGCTCTCTGAAGCTGTGTCAAATCATTCGAAGTAGCTGTGTTTCAGAATCATTCAAAGTGGCTCTGCTCCAGAGCCCCAACCGAAGCACGCTCTTAATGTCATTATGTTTCGTACTTGACGTAAAAGACAAGATCAAATGTGGAGCGTTTCCGACAGTTTACAGTGTCAGAAGAAAAGTTAATTATGTTCTGTGTTTAATCAATGACCCGGTATTGTTTATTTCTTGTCTATCATGTTTGTTGCAGTTTTCTTTTGTTCCGTAAATTCCCCAGTGAGTGCAGAAAAGGTGAATAAAATCATGAAAACTATGTGAGGAGTTGGTGTTTAAATGTTACAGGCTATCAAACTGTCAAGTACACGCTGTCTGGAGTTCATAACCTTAATAAAATTCAAAGGCTTCTGACTTAATTTTATACATAAACTACCATCTGAATAAATGCAACTGTTTGCCTTCCTGAAGCTTGAATTCTAGTTACGTTTTTTTGTACATCAATGGACCTCTCAAAGACTTTGAGTGAAATATTCCTTAGAAAGCTATACCCCAGCTGACAGTTGTTGGTTGTCAGAACCTTAAATAAAATATTCCTAGAAACTTTCACCTATTTTCTTAATGTTCCTTGCACATTATTTAACTGGAATGTTTCCTTGTGGCTGTAACATACCTTGTTCTGAATCATATGGAATGCTAGAATGTTAATGGCATGTTTACATTATAACATTGTCGAACCCCACTGAAATATGATCTCCATTTTCTCCAATCTTATGGGTCCATTTTCGATTAAATTAAACTACAAATAACACACATAACCTTGAGATCTTCATGAGAACATAGTTTTCTGCAAAATTCGAACTAATTTCTGTTTTAGAAATTCAGTGTTTAATTCTGTAAGATAAAATTTGTACCACTTGAATGTACACATATTTGTACATTCAAGAAGTTCACATGAATTGGAAGATAGGACCGGAAACCGTCCTTAACAAGTCCTTCAACAAATCAAGTTAGTAGAATAGCTTTTGTGTGGCGATTTAAAGTTGAGGCGAAAGAGACTGTTAATTACCTAGCTAACCTCTACAATGCATCCTTGTTCATTAGCAAATTAAACATCACCTCTGAATTTTATAGTAGCTACACACATAGGCTACCTATCTATTGTGACAGGTGCATTAACTGTAAGTCATTATTTTCCTGACTTGTTGCATCGCATTTACTTCACAATGGGTTATAGTTTGGGTAGTTAAATTTATCTTGATGATGTTATTTATAGCTTCCGTGGTTAACTACCACTAGTTTGTTTTGTACAACTTGATTGAACAGCAGCGTTAAATGTGCTTTGTAATTATGAGTAAAGTTAAAGCACTGTACTGGTTGTTTTCATCGTGTTTTTGGTTTTCCAGTAAGCATAAGTTTACAGTGACATTGCCCATTACTTTTAATATTGGAATTCCATCAGAAGAACTTCCATTCTGATCTCTGCCTCCAATAGTTTTTCCTTTAATCTTTCCTTTGTTGTCTACAACAGAATTCCAAGCTTCTTGTGGTATTACTGGGGCGTCAAGAATACCACAGGAGTGGTGCTAAACACATCTATTAATATGCTTCTCATTAATGATCGAGTGATAGCTATCATATTATTATCAATGTATGTATGGAATTCCAGATTAAAGCTTGAAAAACAGGGCAGGTTTTGTTATTTCATTTCAGATTACGCTTAAATTTGCACATAGTTTTAGGTTTATATATTAATAAATGAGGCCCAATGTGTCCAACAAGTTGGAAGCCAAGACAAAAATTACTATATGTTATTCTTCAACTAGTATTACAATATCTACCGCAGTGACGTTCTCAAATATGTGTGTGTGTCTGTGTGTGTGTGTGTGTGTTTAGATTTGTAATCTATCTGCGTTCATTTTTTACGACAGCGCAAAAATTACATATAGGCTGTGGTTTACCTTTGCTAATATGGCTTTCTCTTGCAAGCTACATGTGGCATAATAACCAGAAGCAAACACCCTGTTTTAAAATTGTTGCTATTTCATGAAAGCTTGGTCATAATAATGACATCTGAGGGACTATTTTAGGTTCATTTATAACCAGATACTAATGTCCAATTCTTCAAATCAAACTTATTGCAGGCTAACTGTAATGATATTGCTGGCTACTTGTACTGATATTTTGCCTTTGTCACCAGCAGACACTTGTAATTGTTTCAAAGTGTCAGATGACTTGGTAGTTCTTTGAAACGTCTTAATTGATCCAGCTGCGTTTCTGTTTCCAGGCAGTCCTAATTGTTTCAAAGTGTCAACTAATGGTGCAGTTTTTCGAAGCAGTCTTAATTGTTCTAAGGCACCAGCTATGCTAATGTTTCAAAACAATCTGAGCCTTTCCAATGCATCAGTGTTGTCAACTGGTTTAATGCATTTTCGCCCATGCTGTGATTACCAGTAAAAATAGTCTGATGGCTAAAGCTCTGGGTTTCTGTTTGTGACTTTTAGCAACTTCTTTCCAAATCCGAACTAGAATGTCTGTTCACTGTTACCAATAGGATGTAATATTTAATTTATTTATGACATTCATCACCCCTCGATGTCACTATCATTGGTGTTTTCCATAACAGTAGTTTCCAAGCCATTTCATTTCCATCTATTTATTGAAGTTTATCCATGTTGTATAAGTTGTAATTGTCATAGCCATTGCATGTTAATTAGGCTGTAAACTCCAGACAGTGAGTGCTTGCTAGTTTTGGTAGTGTTTGTAACATGTAACCCCAGCTCCACACATGGGTTTTGTGATTTCATTAACCTTTTTCTGTCTTCACTGGGGAACTGAACTTATTAAATGAGATAAAACTACAACAAACATGATTGGCAATATATAAACCTAGTTATTACTGAGTCACTGCTTTACAACATTGCATAATTAACTTTTCTTCTTACAATTAAGACTGTGTCCAAACACTGCCACATCATCTGACACTCTGAAACAATTAAGACTGTGTTCATACGTTTCCACAGCTGACACTTAATAAGGAATAATCAACACTGTTTCCAAATGCTTTGGACTCTGACTTTAGGAACAAGGAACTGTTTCGAAACACTTGTGATGGGGACATCTGCTGGTGACATACAGGGTGAAGGGTACAAGTCTCAAGTGCCAGTAGGGTTATAAAGAACCCTATGGATAACCTGTTGAGGAAAAAAAAAAAAAATTAGTAAACAATAACTTGGATACAACAATTAGTAATAAGCAATAACCCTAAGGTAGCTACAGCAAAAACTATGGCTAAGTAGGAGAGCTCGGGAGGGAAGGAGAGAGGTGCATCCTGAAGAGGTAAGTCTTCAGTCTGTGCTTGAAGGTGGGCAGACTATCTGCTGTTCTTACCACCGTGGGAAGGTCATTCCTCCAGCAGGGAGCCAGAATAGACAGCAGACGTGACCGGGAGGTTCAGGCATGGAGAGGAGGGGGAACCAGGCACGCTGAAGACACGGAACGGAGTGCACGGGCCGGCGTGTAGGGTCTGATGAGCTTCTGAAGATAGGATGGAGCCGTCCCCTTAACAGCCTGGAAGGCAAGCACCAAAGTCTTGAATCTGATGCAAGCCGAGACCGGTAGCCAGTGGAGGTCGGCGAGGAAGGGAGTGACGTGGGTGCGTCTGGGAAGGTTGAAGACCAGACGAGCAGCAGCATTCTGGATGAGGTGCAAAGGAGGATATAAAACAGTTCAAGCATCTTGTAGTTGCATAATCACATTTGCATATTTTATGACCCGTTAAACATATATGATCCTCAATGGTCTGGCAAAAATAAAACATAACCTATGTTTTCATTTTACTAATATAGTTTCCTCCTGCAAGTTGCATGCTGCATAACAACCAGAACATGAATGTATGTGGCCTACTATAAAATACTGTTTCAAAGTCATCTTAATAAAACATATTATAGTGACATTTGAGGAAGTATATTATACTGGTTTATAACCCTAAACTAATATCCACTTCTTCAAAGCAGACTTATTGCAGACTTAGAGTCAGCTACCAAAGCATTTGGAAACAGTCTTGATTGTTCCTAAGAGTGAGCTGTGTCAGTGTTCCAAAACAGTTCTAATTTTTTCAAAGCATCAAATGGCATGGCAGTGTTTCAAAGCACTCTTAATTGTTTTGAAGCTTCAGATGACGTGCCAGTGTTTAATTGTTCCAAAGCTTCAGATAATGTTTCAAAATGATCTGAGCTAGTCCAATGCATTAGCATTGTAAATTGTTTCAATCCCTTGTCCCTCGAAGTTACATGATCAGTAGAAGTAGTCCAATGGTTAACACTGATCTATTGTTTGTGACTAAAAGCAAAGTTGTGCTTTTCGAATCCGAACTACAAAGTCTATTCACTTTTGTTGCATTGTATACATAATGTACCTTGTGAATGCGTATATGTGCAATAACTAAATAAAATACGACCCACCTACTGGGACAAAGCCTTCAGGCTGGTTTTAAAGTGTCTCTTGTGCGAATAATAATGCCTGCTGACTTGTGTAGGCTACCAGCAGATGTTCTTATCACAAGTTCTTATCACAACTGTGGCAAACTGTGCCATGGAAGAAGATGATTTTTATGTATTGTTACTTATTATCAAAGTGTATAGTATTTAAGACTATATTTTATTTGTGTCATAATTTGTCTTTAGTATTGGTTACACAAAATATCTTGCATATCTTTTTAGTCTCTGGAAGCTAAAAACTGCAGGACCTCCGTTTTTTTTTCTTCCACAAACAAGCCAGAAATCCTTCACTGTGTTTGTACATTACATTACGTTAATGACATTTGTTAGATGCTCTTATCCAGAACGACTTACAAGTCAAAGTGCATAAGAATGGTACAAAAAATGAAAAGATAACCCTAGAGAGGGGTAAAGTCCCAAGTGCCAAAGGTGATCGAATAGATGAGGACTCCCCTACCGACTATCTAAGGAGAAAGTAAACAACAGCCTAGGTTAAAAACAAATCACAGTTTTACATGAGCAAATAAGGGTAGAGATGTTACAAAGAGCAGGGGAGGGGAGAGGTGCATCCTGAAGACACGACTCTTCAGTCTGCGCTTGAAGGTGGCCAGTGTCTCTGCCATTCTGACCTCGACGGGAAGGTCATTCCACCACCGGGGAGCCAAGACGGATGGCAGACATGACCCGGAAGTGCGGGAGCGTAGAGGGAGTGGCATCAGGCGACCAGGGGTGGCAGAGCGGAGGGGTCTGGCAGGGGTGTAGGGTCTGATGATCTTCTGGAGGTAAGCTGGAGCGGTCCCCTTAACAGCCTGGTATACTAGGACCAAAGTTTTAAATTTGATTCGAGCAATAACAGGCAGCCAGTGGAGGGCAGTTAGCAGAGGGGTGACATGAGAGTGTCTAGGGAGTGATAGGGAGGTATATCAGACGAGCTGCAGCATTCTGGATGAGCTGCAGAGGTCTGATGGCAGACGCCGGAAGGCCAGCAAGAAGGGAGTTGCAGTAGTCCAAGCAGGACAGAACCATTGCTTGGACCAGAAGCTGAGTAGAGTAGGTGGTGAGAAAGGGGTGGATTCTTCGGATGAAGTATCGTAAGAACCTGCACGCCCGGCTCACCGCCACGATGTTCTTGGAGTGTGACAGTCTGTTGTCGATCACCACTTTGAGGTTCTTCGCACAGGACAACGACAGGACCAGGGTGTCCCCAAGAGAAACAGAGAATTCCAAGATGGGAGAGGAAGGAGCTGGAAAGAAGAGCAGCTCGGTCTTGCAGGGGTTGAGCTTAAGATGGTGCTTATCCATCCAGCTCTGGACATCCGTCAGGCAAGCCGAGATGCGAGCAGAAACTTGTGCGTCCGATGGGGAGAAGGAGAGGTACAGCTGAGTGTCATCAGCATAGCAGTGATAAGATAAACCATGAGCAGAGGTTACAGGGCCAAGAGAAAGAGTGCAGAAGGAGAAGAGAAGGGGACCAAGGACAGAACCCTGAGGAATACCCGTGGCAAGGGGACGAGGTGCTAATACCATATCGGCCCAGGCGACCTGGAAGGAGCAAGGTAGGACTCAATCCAGTCTAGGGCTGTGCCACAGATCCCCATTGCCTCCAGGGAGGACAGGTGGATGGGGTGGTCAATGGTGTCGAAGGCAGCAGAAAGGTGTAGGAGGATCAGGACGGAGGAGAGAGAGGTCGCTCATGTGGCATGAAGTGACTCACTGACAGAGAGCAGTGCAGTCTCTGTCAAGTGGCCAGGTCTGAAGCCGGACTGGTGGGGGTCCAGCAGACTGTTCTGTGAAAAGAAAGAAGACAGTTGTTTGGAAGCGACTTGTTCAAGGGTTTTGGATAGAAAAGGGAGAAGAGACACAGGACGATAGTTCTGGATGATGGAGGGGTCCAGAGTGGTCTTCTTCAGCAGTGGGGAGACATGGGCCTGCTTGAAGGAAGAGAGGAAGCATCCAGAAGACAAGGAGTTCACAAGAGAGGTGACGAATGGATGTCTGGTGTGATTGCCTGGAGGAGAGAAGAGGGAATTAGGTCAAGAGCACAGGTAGTAGGACTGTGGGAGAGCAGGAGCTGAGAGACATCAGCAGCAGAG
Organism: Albula glossodonta; assembly: GCA_019788955.1. Lineage (NCBI taxonomy): Eukaryota > Metazoa > Chordata > Actinopteri > Albuliformes > Albulidae > Albula > Albula glossodonta. The sequence goes on along the minus strand of JAFBMS010000176.1, from coordinate 284,631 downwards.
AGGGGAGAGAAAGTAGAGAAACAGGGAGAGGGTATGGGGAGAAGGGAGCGAGGAGGGGTGGAGGAGGTAGCGAAAGGGGCTACAGATGTCAGCGAACTTCTCATCAAAGAAAACTGCGAAGTCATCTGGAGAGAAGGAGGACTATGGTGGGGTAGGAGGGGTGCTGAGGAGAGAAGAGAAAATAGAGAACAGTTGACAAGGGTTCGAAGTAGAATTCTGAATTTTAGCTTGATAGAAACTGGCTTTGGCAGAGGTAACCGAGGAAGAAAGCGCTGCCAGGAGAGACTGTGGAAGGTGGACAGGTCAGATGGGGCCCTGGATAGGAGGTGATCATGCTGGTTTGGAAACTAAAGGACACAGAGTGTAAAGTGCTGAAGAGAGAGAGGAAAGCAGAGAAGATGATAGGGGTCAGTCTTGATAATATGATTAATTTGCATTAAAAAAATTAACATGTTAAGGTTTGAAGATTAATTGTGAGCGTTAACTTGTTAACGTTGACAGCCCTAATATATATATATATATATATATATATATATATAGTGGCGCTAGGAGAGGTGGTATGAGGAGCTAGGTCCTCTGCTCCTCCTCCTTGGACTGCTGTCAGTTTCAATTCCCTCCCTCACCCTAGGGAGAATGCAGGAACGTGCACAGAAACGGTCTCACAAACAGGCAGGCTCACCTGAGAATGATTACTAATAACACCAGGTGCCACTTATTTTGTTTGGGGTTTTTATTTTGTTGAAAACAAATGCACACTGCCATCCAGATGCCACAAGAAGGTGAAGAGGGGGAGCCAGGCGTAGCCCCAGAGACTGCCAGCCCCCATCTCCTGGTCTTTGTGGGACATCCTCAGGGTGACTTGGGAGGATTTGGAGGTCTGCCCTCCAGACCTCCTTGGGGACCTGCTCTGTCTGCCCTCGGCCCTGCTCATGGATGGGTGTGCCCCCTTGCAAAGAGAGGCCTTGTCTGCCCCTGGAGTGCAGCCCAGCCCCTTGCAAGGGACAAAAGCGAAAGCCTGGAATACAACTTCGTGGAGTGTGACTGGTGTGGGGATCCCCACCATTGGTTGGTGTGTCCAGTGCTGGAGTTGGTCTGGTGTGGAAGCTGTGGCCGGAATGGTTGACCATCACTGGCATGAGTGCCCAGACCTCAAGAACATGGCAGTACATAGCCTCCTCCCCTGCATGACTGAGGAGGAGGGGGGGCACTCACGTCAGGCCACGTGCTCCCACTGACCTGGGGTGGGTTTCCCGAAAGCCTTTTAACACTAGGAACCTCTTTAAATGACTCTTACGATCGTTCTTAAAATAACGTGGGTTTCCCAAACACGTTCGTAACTAAAGTGTCTCTTTAGTTCGCTCTTAACTAACGAGAGATCCAGACCACTCGTTCACAGCAAAGAACCACTTTAAGATCCAGCTCGCAGCCATCCGCTCTTGCAGCGCACACAATACGCATGCTCTTTCGATGCATATATATATCGTGCTTATTTCATGGGTAAATATTTGTGTTTAATTCACTGATTTGGAGTAACAGTGTATTAATTTGAACATTATAATGTCACATTAATAATTTTATTGGGCTCTTTAATCCAATTAACTTACAATAATAAGAAAATGATCATGTAATTACTTTTTATTAATGACAAATATGGCTGCACCTGTGTAATCTTATAAGGACTTGGAAAACAGTAAATCTTTCTTATGTTCAATTTCATCAAGCAAGATGAGGATTTCCTCCTTTGTGAATGCTGAGTCCTTTTCCCTTCCATGACCGACTGTCCGGCTCCACATTGCCACATGCCAATTTATTGGAGCAATTTGGCTCTGGGTTGAACAACAATGCAATGAGCAGACAAGGTGAAAGGAGTTTTACTTAATTATTTAGCCTTTTCATAATTATTTTTTATTCATGTAAACTTCCGTTGTAATATTTCTATAGGCTTATAGACACTGAATCAATTTAGTTAGAGTATGATGATAACACTGTGTCTTCAAAATATTGTATTTCAGTGTTGATTGTTTAAAACGAGTGACGTATAACCCCACAGAATCGATTTATGAACTACAAATGCTTTAGCGAGGATGCGCTTGTCAAAGTAGCTCTTTGCAAAGTTCCTCTTAAGGCCCAGTCTAACGATTGTGTTTGGGAAACTCACGTAACGAGAGAACGTTCGTTGCTTAAGAATCACTTAAGCACACTCTTTAATCCTAACATGCAACGTTATCAGGAAACCCACCCCTGTATGGCCCTGTAAGGCCTGGCTTGCTCTCCGCCACCCGCCAGCCCAGTAGGCGTTCCAGAGGGCCCCTCACCCTCTTCTCTGGCCTCACCAACAGGCAGGCTCACCTGAGAACGATTGCTAATCACACCAGGAGCTAGCACTTGCCTTTAATTCGGCCACTTATTTAAGCACAGCCATGAAGGCTGAAGGAGTTTGGTTGGGTTTTTGTGTTGTTTTCTCATGGCTGTGCTGTTTTTGAGTTTTGATATTTATCCTTCTATCATGTTGTGGTTTCTTTTCCCCAAAAAAGAATAAATAAAAGGCCATTAGCCACTTTTGGTTTAAATTTTTATCAGCCTTTCCTTCCATGAAAAGATGTTTTTGCAGTTTCATGATGATTGGTCATTGTATTAAAGAATTATAACACATTATTTCAATACTGTCCGCAAATTTAATTTCCGTACTGTGGTCACATGCTTAATTTGCTTGCTGTAGCACCAACTATTGATAAGTTTTCACCAAGTTTGGCATACTTCCTCAACATGTAGTATTGATCAAAGTTCTTAAGTTTTGTCATGTTTGGACATTGGAGTTATGCTTCATTATACTACTTGAGGCCACATCTTTTTGCTCTCTATAGCGTCTACATGGCCATGTAATTATTCTAACCAAAGAAGTGGTGAGTACAGAAACCAAACATAAACAGAATTCATACCACTAGGTAGAGTGTCTTATGAAGCACATGAGTACGTTATTGTTACCATTTCCATTGTTAGCTTAATCACAAGATATAGAGACCCAATGGAAACTTGAGACGAACTCTGTCCTGCTGGCACTGGCAAATTTGTTGGTTAAATAGTCAATAGGTACAATGTGTGATTCACATTTAAACAGTGAGATTTCATCAAATCCTCCATGAAAGGATTGAAAATGAACATGCCATCTTTTCCTGCTCCCTCTTCATTCAGATTTCATGAGCATATCCTTGTGTGTATAATGATAGTTTTTATTAAATAGTACATTCCCTTCCAAAGACTGAAGTCGATTTGGTTGAGTAATTTATGCCCTTATGGAGACTAAATGTGAGATTGATTGTAGCCTTACGTCCTGTCACACTCAAGTGTGGCCAAGTCCTCTTAATGAGATCATGGTGATCGTGTGATTATGTCTGCTGCTTGTGACTGATTTTTTGTGGTGACCTTTCTTCCTTTCATCCCAGTGTGACCCAGGGGGGTGTCTGATTGAGCTAACCACACAGCTGACTGTTATCATGGGAGGAAAAGCCATCTGGAACAACATTCAGGAAGTGCTGCTTCCGTAGGTATCGCTCCTTTAGAAAGTGTTGTTTTATAGGTATGTCCACCTGTAGAAAGTGCTCAATTCATATTTGTTACTTCTCACAACAGCAAACATAAATCTATTAAGGATTTCAAATGTCTGCCAGCTAGAGCATTTAGCTACTTCATGTTGTGCCACAATACATGTATGTTGTTGTTTACTTTTCCATATTTTCCATATCAGTTGGGTGAAAAATATGATTTTCCACTATTCCACAATTTCCGGATCAGAGAAAGTTATTCCGCGATGGGAGCAGGACTACAGGCTGCAGCCAATGGGAAAGATGGGTCTATTTTATGAATACCTGGAAATGGGTAAGGCAGAGTAATTTGCAAGTGATCCACAATGGGTTTGTTACTTTCTTTGCCTGCATTCATCACTTTGCCTGTATTCTGTTTGCAGTGATTCAGTTTGGTTTTGTCACCCTCTTTGTGGCATCCTTTCCACTTGCACCCCTCCTGGCTCTCCTCAATAACTTGTTTGAACTCCGTGTTGATGCTTGGAAGATCACAACACAGTTCCGCCGGATTGTGCCAGAAAAGGCCCAGGACATTGGAGCATGGCAGCCCATTCTCCAGGGAGTAGCCATTCTTGCTGTGACAACAAATGTAGGTTTAACAAATACATTCACAGTAATTATCCATATGCTAAATGTTGCATGCTAATTAGAGGTGCAGACTGTGGGCACGCCGAATATGTAACACATGGGTGCATATTTGGCACATGTGTGCATAGTAGTCCTTGCCTAAGAAAAACAATGCATCAACAATTGCTTTCTCCGACCTCTCATTGCATTCTTATGCGTCTTGAGAGAGCACTGAAACAACTGAGAAACCCAAAAGAGGGCCCTATCTTGCACTCAGCCCCTCAGGCCTTATGCATTATTTTAAACCCTCTAAATAGCATAGTTTGTTGTGCCCATGTGGGTGTGTTGGTTTTCAGGTGAGGTGTAGTCAGGTGCTGTGGAAGCACAATATACAATCTTGCATGCAACTCATACTGATTCCACTGAAGACCAGCAAAAAACACTTTTCACATCTTTTCACAGTTATCATCAATTCACTTTAACTGAAATGTATTTGTAAACAAGTTGTCACAAAGCAGCTTTACAATTGGTCCCAGGCCTAAAACCCCCTCAGAGCAAGCCAAAGCAACAGTGGCAAGGAAAAATTCCTTGATAAACAGGAGGAAACCTTGAGTAGAACCTGGCTTAGAACCCATCTGCATCTGGCCGGCACTGGGCAGACAAAGAGTTAAACGAGTAAATGCAGTTTTGTAATATGAGGACGATAGTTAACTTGAATCATACTAACTCAAATAGTAATAAAACAGTATTAATAATAACAAAAACAGAGATAAAAACAATTCAAAATAGCAGATAGTAGTAATACTGTTAAGTATTAATGAGATCCAGAGGCAGCTGGTGACTCCAAAAAAGTGGGGAGGACAACTCTGAGGACAAGGGTTCTATTGACCAGCCTCCTCTGGCAGGGGTCCAGTTGTTGGCTCAGGGAGGGAGGGACAGGCAGGATGGGGAGATTGCTGAGCCAGAGTCGGGTTGCGGTGCTGGAGATTCAGCTCCAGACAGGAGCCCAGAGCAGGGGGGTAAAACAACGATTGATTAGTGGAAGGTGAAGTTGGTAGGATCAACAAAAGGCAATCAACACCAGACCATAGGCGGAGCAACTTAACACAGAGTCTCCATTCCATGATGTAGTGACAGCAATGACCACTCAGTCCACCAGAGACCCTATGATACATTTCAACACCAAGCCGTGTCCCTCAACTAAACAATTTTCTGCACAGGTATGTTTTGAGCTTAGTCTTAAAGGAAGAGAGAGAGTCTGCTCCCCGAAGTTCAAAGTTGTTCCATGGGAGAGGGGCTTGATATGAAAAGACAATATGATGTGTTGATCGTGTTTTGTTCTATTTAAGATTTTCGCAGTTGCATTTTGAACCAACTGAAGGGGCTTTAGAGAGGCATTTGCAACATTTGAACGACAATAATCAATTTTATTTCTGGAGCCAGAGCTACCAACATCGAAGCAAATTTGAAAGTGCTGGCTAAAGGTAATCGCAATTATTATTCACGTCTGCACGAACAATGTCCATATGTGACAATGCACTTGTACACTTTCTGATCCATGTATGGCATTCAGGAAGCAGGAAACATGGGCACAACATCTTATAAATAGTGTTGTGCGCCTAGGCATGTACGCCACACACATACACCCCGCTTGATAGATACACAAGGGCACATACAAACATGAATAAAAATAAAAAGATCACAACATAAAATATTACTGTTGTGTATATCAAGATATGTAAAACATGCATGCCACAATGTTTAATCATAAAATAGATCAGAATACAAGACAGCTGGGGTATTTACAGAAATACAGCTTTTACTTGAGCCTATTTCAGTCATTGTTGTCAAACCCTTGAAAGTTATATTTCATGACCATGAGATGGCAGAAAAGGCAAAAAACATGAGGCTCAAAGGTTAAACTTGAACCAGTCATGGCCATGATGATGAATAGAACTGGATACTTTTTTTGTAAGTCAGGGAAATACACATCAAGATTTAAACAGACAGTATTTACATTTATTTCAGAGATTGTGGTTTTACACTGAAAGCGGCTCCTGAATGACTTGTTCCTCATTTTACAAAACCAAGTTGTGCTTACCCCACTAGGCTGTAACAGAAAAATATCTTCATATATCTATAGCCTAGTAAGCAAACCAGATTGTTTAAGAGGTTTTGCCCACACAAAAGTTGCTACAAGTTTTCAAGAGCAGTGATGAGGTAAAAAAAATTGTAACAGGGTATTTACAGCTAATTTGGTAGACACTATCTTATTGATAAATGAAACCAATAAATTAATCTATTTGAAATTTTAATTTATATATCATTTACAAAGTATGTGGAAGATAATATTTCAATTGTGCATTTAGTTATTTAAAATACTATTTTCATCAGTTATTTAGAATGACTTATTTAGAAAGGTCAGAATTACTTCAAATGATAGTATTTGCTTTTTCAAGACAACATTTGCAAATACTTGAAATAACAGATATTTGCTTGACCCTCTTCATTTGCAAATAATTCAAATACACAAAACAAGTATTTGAAATAAAAAATATGCAATTAGTACCTATTTGACCCAGGTCTGCAACCTAAATCTGCAGGCAACCGTAACTAGTAATGTTATAACTTTAAACGATATACAGAAGTTAATTATTGCAATGGATTTTTTTTAATGGGGCAGAAAATTATGTTTGCTGAACCGGTTTCATCTTGTACTGGATACATTTTCTCTGGCAAGTATCTCACAGTTTAGGAAACACTGTTTGTGACTGGCCGCTATTATGACCTATTTGAGCCTCCGTTAACTGCATTTTTGTGGAATAACTTACGTTAGCTACTTCATGTTACTACTGGGAGGTCATAAAGAGAAGCAATAAAACAGAAAATAGTAAGTGACACTTGGTATCCTGAATGTTTGGACAGAAATATTGTCATGCCCTTTCCATAGCCAAACTCCACATTCTCAGTTCAACTCAAACATTAAAACCACACAATGCAACTAATTTTGCAAGTATTTCGTTAAACATTGTCAGCCACTTTTTATATTTAGCTTCAGTATGTTGTTAATGGAAAGCCAAGAAAGTTCAAAAAAGGTAATATAAACACAGTCATCATCATAACAATGATAGCTCACTAGTGCAGATCGCTTGAGGCGGGCCTTGCAACAGTGAATTGAATTTAGAACTATGTGCAATATTTTATTGGCACACTTATTGTTCAATCATCTGTATATCAATAATCATGAGGTGGGGAATGAGCCAAATACAAAATTACTGTCTATGAATAGTATTGTTTTGAACCTTTGCACATGCACCCTATTTTATGTGTTGTTTGTTTTAATGTTGTTTTTGCCTGTTCAAGGGGTGCAAGCGTTAAATTGGATCTTGTATACAACCAAAATGGTTAGTTGCACCCCAACAGTAGAGCACCTGGTTCCTCACAGTGCTTGTTAATTCTCTGTCATGTTGACTCTGTGTTTCAATGACAGCATAAGCAGTATGTCATTGGTGTTGTATCTGCTGTGCAGAGAGAAGTGAGGACTAGTCATCAGGTGAATCAGAAGAGTTCATGTGTACAGCTTCCTCCTCCTGTGCCCACTGCAGATAAATAAATACCTTATTTTTAAAAACAAAAGAATTTTAATTATGGTGAAACTTAGATCTGAATGAAACTGTGTTCCAGTAATGCTATACACATATTTTGCCCTCCTTAATTTGAGTGTAAAAATTATTTGAAACTATTACAAAACTTTATTTGATATGTCAAAGCAATCTTTCCACATCCATGCTAAGAGCCCAATATTTGTGAGATGCAGAGGAAGGTTAGGATTGAGCACAGGAGTAGACTACATTCTTTAGATGCAGGGGAAGGTTAGGATTGAGCACAGGAGTAGACTACATTCTTTAGATGCAGGGGAAGGTTAGGATTGAGCACAGGAGTAGACTACATTCTTTAGATGCAGGGGAAGGTTAGGATTGAGGGCAAGAGTAGACGGCAAAGAAAGACAGGACAGGAAAATTATTTCCTGACATCATTCGAAGCCAATAATATATACAACTTAAATGTATCTTTTTGAGGTTTTTGATAAATGGTAAAGAACTAAATGACCAAGGATGGCATGCAAAAGATTCTGTACCAATCCATAGGGAGTCATGTCTAATCAGAAAAAAACTCATCATGTGTTGTTTAAAATCAGGGGTAATATATGGGATAAGATATTCCAAGGTACAGTATGTAAAACCTGTGTCAGCTAAATAAAAAGGGAATTTCAATATAGTGTTAGATGGGATATTCTAGTGCATTGCCATAGATGTATCTAAATTGATTTAGATCTGGAAGTTCTTCAGTTCTTCAGGTATAACAGTGGGGAAGGTCCACCTGAAATATTCATACTTAATCTAATACATTCAGCCAAGGGTTCTGTCATAAATAGAAGTGTAAATAATAGTGGCAAAAGAGGACAGCCTTGGTGGCAACCAAGTGGAAATTTATCAGATAAAAGGCCAATTGTGTTAACTGTTGCCTTAGGATTTGAATATAAAAGTCAAATAAGATTAATAAAATAGACTATTCCACACCCAGTTATATGGGTGGGAGAACCATAGATAGTTTAGGTACAATGAGGTCCCCAGCAAGTTCAAAACTAGAAAACAATGAGGAATTGCACAGCTGATGTGGCTGAAATGTTCTTTATTTCACAACAGTATTAAAATACACAGGATATTTATACAGTACACTGGAGAATACCACACACAATTCACACTGCAAAAAAAAACCATACAAAAATGAATCAACACCAGTTGACTAAAGCCAGAATGCTGCAGTCTAGGACTTAACCAGGACCAGCCCATCCACATACACCAAAGTATGATGCACTCACTTATGTTTGTGTATTAATCTGACCATATAACACTGGCCTCCAAGTATTGCACCAAATGGTAAAATATTGCACAGGCCTGTATATTGAACCAAATTGTTAAATATTACACATTTGTTGCTGCAAAATATTACATGACACAGGCACATATACCTTCCAAAATGTTAAACGGGCCCATATCTTGCATTAAGATATTGGATATTGCACAAACCCTCAGATCATCTGAAACTTTATATATTGCACATACCCATATATTGCACCAACTTTTAGATATTGCATTGACCCTTGACCTAAGCTCATCCACAATAAATACTTGAGGGTAGATTTTCCCACACTACCGTCAATCATCATCTAGCTTTATGATTGTGAGTTCATAAAAAGCTTTGTGCCTGTCTATAATAATTATGTACATGTCTGTAATTTTGGCTAACAATGATAACATTTCAATAGCTAGGCTATTCGCCCAGCTATCAAGTAACTTTGCAAATAAGAGTATGTTCAGCTCCAGATAAGTGCGTGTAGCTAAAGTTGCTACAATAGATGGAGAGGAACGAAATATAGCCTATTTTAAAAGTCAAGACTATACACAGATGCTAGCCCACCCTGTAAATATTGCCTTGAAAAGTTTAAAAGTAATATTAATGGAAGATGTTCTTTTTTCTGACTTAAGCCCATACACTGTATTTCACTTACTGTGGAACTGCAGTGGACCGCAGTCTCTTTGGTCAGACATCTGTATCTTAATTGAAGATCATATTTGTTCTTACTTTGAAGATGTATTGTTTTGTTTCGATAATTATAGCAATCTAATTTAGCTACAATTGCTAGCTACCTCATTTTCGCAAGGCTATTGGTTACTTTGTTCGTGATAAAATGATATTTTACAGTGATACGTAGCGCTATATTTTCTTACTCAGTATAACTGGGTGCAGTTACATCAGACCCAAGTTGCAAATGTGTGATGCCATGCTGGGTTGGGCGACACCAACTTTAATTGTTTCGCAGCAGAAGAAAGTAAGTAGAAGTAAAATAACTGTGCACTAAAGTAATAATGGTATAACTAATGGTAATGATTTGTATAATGGAAATGCTTATAACTCCACCATGTATGGTCATGTATGGTCAGCAATGCAGCTTTATATGGACTGTGCATTTTAAATTAGCAGCTGGTTTGGTCCTGGAGGGAGGGACTTGAAAAAGCCTAGGTTTTCATTCCTCAAGGTGAGAGAGAACAGAAAGTAACTGTACTGATTGTTGAGAGAGTTTGTTGTTTTGTTATTTTTGTATTGTACATATTTTTGCACTGTATATATCTAGCAAGCACTTATTTTGTCACTTTATTCACTTTTTGGTTCGAGTTTTGTGGATTTTTGAGCTCTGTAAATAAACATTTTGCGTCTATGTGCTATTTGCGGCGGAGCTATTTTTGTGCGTTTAGACTGTGTGAACCTCCTGTCAGCCTACCTAAGACGATAGTTCGCAAGTGTAAAATCTTTTCTGTGGCTGCCCCTCCCTTGTTGTAACAATTTATTGTAGATATTGTGCAAAAGAATGAGCTTTTATAAGTTTAAAGTAGGTGCTGGTCACGGTAGGATATGCAGGTCATCAGATGGCATGAAAGCTAAAAAGCTGTTCTTGCTGTGGCTGGACAGGGGCTTGAGCCACCAACCTCAAGGGTCCCAGTCATGTACCTTAGCCACTAGACTATAGGCTGCCCCAAAACATAAATTAAAGCCACTTAATTTTAACTGAAAATACCCAAGTATGACAGTTTTCACATGGCTATGTCACCCACTTGTCTGATCATTTAAAAAAAAAAAATTCACAGGTTTTCACAACTTTTTGCTGCTAGGTAGCACACTTTTAGAACTGGGAAGTGTGACTGGGCCCTCAAGTTTTCTTGAGGGGAATGTCATTTTCCGGGCTGAATATTAGTCCTGGTGCTGCTATGTCTTTGATTGCTGACCTCTGACCACTCTTTGTGTTTTCAGGCAATGATTATTGCTTTTACGTCAGACATGATCCCACGGTTGGTGTATTATTGGTCCTTCTCTGTGTATCCATATGGAGAGCGCTCAAACAACACCATGGAGGGCTACATCAACCACACCTTTTCTGTGTTCAACATTCAGGACTTCTCTCCACAGAGCAGGCCCATCAACACACCATACTGGTTCCACAACATCACATCCTGCAGGTGGGCCAGGCCACTTTCTCAGCAGCTGTGTACAGCTCTGTACTGCAGAGTTCAGTACATTAACAGGACAACTTCCTGTGAAATTTTTGAAAATGAATTTTTTCACAGGTATCGAGATTTTAGGAATCCACCTGGGCACCCCAAACAATATGAACATAACATTTATTACTGGCATGTAATAGCAGCCAAACTAGCTTTCATCATTGTTTTAGAGGTAAGTAAAAGCCATTTTTTTGTTTTTTGAAAAGATAAAGAACCAGCACATGTTAACAAAAGTAATGCTTAAACCTGTGGATTCATGTGATTATGTGTTGACAGTTTAGCAGCCAAGCATCCCAAATCCAGTATTTGTATCGGAGCTCATAAATGCAGAGGATGTCTTAGATGTTTTGACAGCTCAAATTGTGAAATGTTGTCTTTTTTGTAAAGCTTTCATTGTGCCCTCTCTTTTCAGCACATTGTGTACTTTACAAAATTTGTGTTGTCCTACATGATCCCTGATGTGCCTGCAGCAGTGAAGGAACAGATCAAGAGAGAGAAGTACCTAACTCAGGTCATACTTCACGAGGCTAACCTCAAACTGGCCACCAGCCACACTTCTGCCATTGCCAGCAGGACTGAGGTCGAGACCCGACTAGATCTGCATTTGTGAACTGGTGGCCATCTGAAAACTGAGAAGAAACACAGGTCAAATAATTCAGGGAGTTTGGTTATGGAGTAATTGAACATCCTGCTTTCAAAAGAAGGGTCACATATTTCATCTTGTTTTGTCCTGTGTACATCAAACTGCCCCGCCCCCCCATTTCTGTGTCCATCAGGTTTTCCAAAAAAAAAAACTGCTCTCACAGAATGCCAGTTGTTCCTATAAAAAAATAACTGTGTCGCAAAATGACCATTTTTCATAAAACAAGTATACCAGTTACATGGACTGTAATGCTGTTGAGCTGGCAGTAAATACTCAAGAATTTTAAATTTTTACTAATCAGATTTACTAATCCCTCATCAGTTAACCTACACTAGAGTTATTTTCATAACTATTATGCATCATGATGTCCCCCATTCTTTCATTCATCTTGTATTTCCTGGTTTTAAGAGATCACACAAAAATAAAAATGATTATCTCCCCTATTTTCATACATACTCTTGAATGTACACCATTAGGGACAGCTTCTGTATTTGTCATGTGTTTTTGTCATCTTTGAGTACTTCTCCATTCCTCTTCTCTGTGTACTGTAAAACATTATGCAATGGTATATTGGATAAACATGTAACTCTTAAAGTAATCAACATTTTAGCTTCTTAACTTTCTCTTTTCTCCTGCAACATGGCAGAAAAGTGCTTAAGATTATGTTTTACATTTTATAATGAGCTTTCTAAAGAGCTTTTTAGCTAGCAATTTTTAGAATACATATAACAGGATTCCAACATATTTCTTGTTGAACAACTGTGTTCATGCCTCAAGTCTCTTTTTTGTGTCAGAATATCTAATTTATTATGTACACATTTATATATCCATTATGGACACTTGTTTTGGAAAGCATCTACCCTATAGTGTCAGGAATAACTTTTTATAATGCTTATATTATAATGCTTAATTTTATGTCTTTTAAAAGATGTAGTCAGTCAATATCAGTTCAATGTCAACTACAATTATTGCCTTGGTTTAGTCAAGAGTAGATGCACAATTCAGTGACAGATTTATGTTCTGCCACTTTCCAGCATAGTCTGGCATAGTGCACCATATTTCTCTGAGTTTTTGCATCATTGCAAATACTGTATTGATGAGTGTAATCAGATATTCATCTATACTATATTTGACAATCAACCTTCTTATCCGCTATAGACCTGCTGGTGTGTTTTTCTAAAGCACTCTGATACAGAGCGGAAATCATGGTTCCTCCAACGGTAACAAGTTCTCAAGGTACTGGTGCAACAAGGCATCTCCAATCTATGACAACTACCACCACCTTGTTTGAACACTGGTATGAGGTTCTTTCTGTGGAATGTAGTGTTGAACATAATGCCCATGTCACCCAAAAAGTTTAGCTTCTGACTCATCTGTCCATAGAATATTTTATAGAACTGTTTAGAATCATCCAGGTTCTTTTTGGTAAATTTGAAACATGCATTCACTGTATTAAATTTGTCTGCCTTGCTACTCTGTTGTGAATTCTAGTTTATTCCAGTGTCCTTTTAGAGGTGGAGTCATTCATTTCATACTGACTGAACTGAGGTGAGAGTGGCCTACAGACCCAGGTTGTTTGTTATCCTAGGGTTCTTTTTGACTTCCTGGATGATGGTATTGCTTGCTCTTGGAAAGACTGGCAGAATATCCAATCCTGAGAAGATTCACTATTGTTCTAGACTTGCTCCATTGGACAGTATGGCTCTGACTGGTTTGGAAACTTAGAAATAGATGTGTAACATTTTCCAGACTGACATGCAACTACAGCTTTTTTTGGGTGAATTTTTTTTATTATTATGACATAATGTGCCTGTTGAACATGTGCTGAAAAATTAACCGATGATAAAGGCCAACATTATTAAAGATTTTATTTTGACCAGGGCTAGAATGCTTGTTTAAGTGAGAGTTTCAATTTCTGCAGTCATATTCACATGTTTCTGCAGGTTAAGTTTAATGTCTTAATTATGTCTTTGTACTCTGTAGCTGGACTGGACTGCTTCTTATGTACTGGGTATTTTTTTAGATGAAAATTATGTGTTAGATAACAGGGTTTATAAAATATATCTAAGCATAATCTAATCATGAGCATAATGTAAGAAGCAATAGGTCTGTAATAATTGTGATGTTCAAATTAATTAAAAAGTGACTTCATGAATTCGTGTTTTCTTATTGTTTCAATTGTAATTTTTGGTTTTTAGAGATGCTCCAAGCCAGTCTTCTGGCCATAATGATTTGGCCTTTGTTGTCACTCAGGTCTGTGGGGGGAGAATGACACACTAGAGAGGGGGTTTGGCCCACTCGCACACTCATGCATACAAACAGCCACACTACAGAGGGGGGTAGGCCCACTGTCACATTCACACCCACATCCACACATAACAGAAGAATAAGGGAAGGGCACATGTTGGTCTGCCAATTCCAAGCTTCCTCTTCATCCCAAAAATATAAAAAAAAACCAAACAAAAAGACAGGAGTGCTGCTACTCGCTGCCGTCACCTGGATTCCTGCCCATGTTCAGACTTCTGTCCAGGATGAGGAACTGACCGAGCTTTTTGGCATTCACTCTCCTATGCACTTGGGTTCCTGTGGTTTCTATGAGCTCAGAGCTGATAGCAGTGCTGGACTGAAATTACATATACTTAAATATGTAATTTATCATTAGCACCTGTTTGTCATGCAACATTTGTGGATGAATTATATCATAGCAATGAGTGCTACATAGCGATCATTTAAGCAATATCCCACAAGAGGGAGTGCTGTTATACTGAATATCAGCACATCTGTGATTCATTCGTAGGTACGAGGCAGCGGGCCAAGTGCTGAAGATAATCACAGCCGTGCCAATATTCAGTATATCAGCATGACCTAAAGTGTGTAATGGCTTTTATACAACACAAACAAGGCTGTTTATCATGTAACAATAACTTGAGACAACATGTTTTTTTTTTTTTTTTGTCGTTTATACAGTTCTGCCGACAAAATTAGCTCCTTCAGGATAACATTTACATGTGTTGTCAAGCAACACATAAACAGTCTATTGGCTGCAGGTTAGTTAGCTAGCTAGCTACCTCCTTTTTACCATACACAAAAAGGCTTACTAGCTACTTTCATTCATACCTGAACAGCAGGCTCGCCAGCTAATTTTTAACATACACATAAAGGTTAGCTATACGGTAGGCAAGCAAGCCACTTTTAATCATAGCCCACTACAGGCTAGCAAGCTACTTTTTAGCATACATGTATGGGCTACATTTACGGTAGGCTTGCCAGCTAGCTATTGTTTATCACCACCAACTGCAGTATTGCTAACTTGTTTTTTATCATACATGGGAATGTATTCACATTTGCAATGTCAGTAAATGCAAATTAAGTTTGCATTGGTGTAATCAACGATTACATTTGAACATCTGTAAAGCGAAGTGATACATAATAGTAAAACATCCTAGTGCTGTTATACGCAATATCAGCACTCATGGAATGCCCCACTTGGTCATAACTAACTGTTGTACAAATGGCACTGAAGGCAACATGTTTCAATTATACTGTATATGTTCCCTTTTTATGTCACACTTTGAAAAAGCCAAATCAGGCTACAGCCCAATTATTAATTATTATTAATATCATTGTTATAGCTGTAATTTTGCCCAAAGCATATCATTTGATGTTTGAAGTATAAAGAAGATTGTTTTATTACTTATCCATGTTCATTTAGTAGCTGCAAGCATTGTTGACCTTTTGTTTAGTTTTTAAAGAGGTTTTCAAGTTTTTATAATACCGTAATTATTTTTTGTTTTTTGGGGCATTGACGGTAAACCTCCAAACCACGGTTATAAGTTGCTTTTTCAATAAAAAATAAAAAATCTACAGCCTTAGTGGACAGTTCAGAGCAGGAACCTTGTGCAACTTAAGGTGCAACTTAAGAGCACAGAGCTAAACGTGAAGGCTAAGATTTTAGATTAATCTGTGCTTCATTTATGAGATTATCAGTAGGATTGAAATGGGGGGTATACAAGTTTAAGTTTTGGTTATTCACAATGTTACTTCTGCAGATTAATCAGATGTGCAGAGAGATAGAGATAGAGGTTCAGAGCCAAGTACAGGGAAAAATGAAAGGGAACGTGGAATCACTGAAAATCCATTCAATTATTTTGCTCTTCCTCAGTCCATGGATTTTGACTTATTTTTTCAGTACCACCCAAAACTAACCCCTCAAACAGTCATTCCCAATGTATTCCACTCCAAACATAGCACAAACAGAAAATGACTGAAATACAATGAAGTAACTCACGCCTTGTTCTGCTCAGTAGGTCTTGCATTCGCAAAACCTTCAGCCAGTGACAGTGCATTTGTCAAAGGAGGCATGCAGGTCTGGAAACATGCCCATCAAAGAGTACAGGAACATGAGAGAAGCAAGACTCATAGAGAAAGTGCAGAAGCCTTTTTCCTCTGAGCCAGCAAAGCAGAAATCCGGTACCCTTCTGAGTGATAAGCAAATGTCAGTTCAATGAGATCAGATCAGAAAGAGGAGGCAGGTCATGAAACGTGTGATTGATGTAGTTAAAGAAATATAACAAATATAACTTGGAAAACATGTCCGTCAATCGTGGCAACTTTCTTGAGCTTATATTGCTGCTAAGCAAATATGATTTCTGCTGACAAGAGCATGTAAGTGATTGTATTGAGAAAAGCAAGAAGCAGATGGTAAGGAAGGAAGAGGGCCCTTGGTAACTATGATGTCCAAAACAACAGCAAATAAAGTAACCCAAGCTAACGTGGCAACGCCAGGAACTACAACTGCTACAAGCCCTAGGCTGGAGCTCCTCACTCCAGCACCTCGACCCCAACATAGAGACACAGAGGTAACTCCGGTTGCCATCCATCAAGCAGCACCTCACAGCATCCAGCTGCCAACAAACCACCAACCCTCACCCAGCCTGATGCCAGCACCGAGGGAGATGGTCTATCGCAAGGACCCCAAAGTGCCTCCATACCAGACGGGGGAGGACATTGAAAATTACTTCGCTTCGAAAGAATTGCAAGGACCTGGCAATGGCCAGAGGAAGAGTGGGCATGCCGTCTGGTGCCCCTACTGACAGGCAAGGCAATAGAGGCCTACACAGCCATGGACGAAGTGGGGGCTAATGACTATCAGGAGCTGAAACAGGCCCTACTAGAAAAATTTGACATCACGCCAGAGACCTACAGACAGTGATTCAGAGCGTCCACCACACCAGCAGGAGAAACACCCACTGAGACCTACCACCGCCTCAAAGGACTGTACCGCCGCTGGATCCAGCCCGAGCACAGGAGCAAGGAGGACATCGGAGAGTCCATTATTTTGGAACAACTCCTGCACGTCCTTCTCTATGAGACTCGGACCTGGGTTAAGGAGCACAAGCCGGAAACTGGACTGGCAGCTGCCAGATTGGCGTTGCAGTACATGAATGCCCACCGAGGGGGCACGCTGCAATCCCCTTCAGCAAACCCCACAGGCAACCGGGACTCCACAAATACTGAAGGTAACTATGGCGGGATTAGGGTAATGAAGGGAGACCGTAAAGACAGTAAAGGTCTGGTTTGTTTTATTGTCAACAACCGGGACATAAAGCAAATGTTTGTCCAGTCCATAAACCCAAGCTGACAGGATTCTGCTATGTTCCTAGGGACAGGGATAGCCTTGAGTGGGAAAATGGTGGGTCAGATTCTATCTTTTGTGATGTTGTGTTGAATGGCAAAAAGGTAAAAGCCTTGCTAGATACTGTCACCAGTGGGGAAACGTTTGTGGTGAACAATGGGATTTTGTATGTAAAAGGGGAGAAGGAGAATCGTTTGGTGGTCCCTATTTGTTGTAGACAACTGCTCTTATATGTTGCTCACACAATCCCATGGTCAGCCCACCTAGCAAATCAAAAAACCTACCTCCGCTTGAACTCCCATTTTTTTTGGCCCTCCATGTACACTGACGTTAAATCTTACTGTGCCTCATGTCCCGTGTGCCAGAAAACCAAGGTTGTCCGCAGGTCAGACAGAGCCCGTCTGCATCCTCTGCCAGTAATCTCAACCCCCTTCAGACGGATCGCCATGGACATTGTGGGACCCCTGGAGAGGAGTAGTGCAGGCCATCGATACATCCTGCTCCTCTGTGAGTACCCTGAGGCGTTTCCCCTGAGGTCCATCACCACACCAAAAATAATCAGTGCCTTAGTGCAGATGTTTTCCCGGGTCGGCATTCCAGATGAGATCCTGATAGACCAGGGCACTAACTTCACATCTCATCTGATGAAGCAGCTCCACAATCAGCTGGGCATCAAAGCCATCAAGACCATTCCATACCACCCCCAGACAGACGGCCTGGTGGAAATATTCAACCAGACGCTGAAGAATATGTTGAGAAAGGTTGTCCGGGACACAGGTAAAGATTGGGATAAGTGGCTCCCCTTCCTCCTCTTTGCCTACAGAGAAGTGCCTCAGGCATCTACAGGGTTTTCCCCATTTGAACTGGTGTATGGCTGGTCAGTCCAGGGGCCACTGGACCTCTTGAAGAAGAGCTGGGAGACCCCAGTGCCCTCCGAGAAGGGGATTGTGGCATACGTCCTGCAGATGAGGGACCAGCTGGAGAAATACCAGGAGGAGGCACAGGGAAACCTCCTGAAGGCGCAGCAGGCCAGAAACAGTGGTACGACCAGAATGCATAAAAAAGGGAATTCCTGCCAGGGCAAAAGGTCCTGTTACTCCTACCTTCGGAGACCAGCAAGCTGTTAGCTAAGTGGCAGGGACCGTACGCCATCACCAGATGGATGGGCCCTGTGACCTATGAGGTACATCATCCAGACAAAGGAAAAGAGAAACAGACCTACCATGTAAACTTCATTAAAGAATGGAAAGAATGGGCAACACCAGAGCGAGTAGCAATGTTTGCATGCAAGGTGGAGGCCGAGGAAGTGGAGGAGGATGATGGCGATTTGGAGGGATGGAAGCAGGAAGCTAAGGTAAACCTGGAGCATTTAGCTGGTGAGCAGATGACTGAGCTGCGGCAGGTCTTCAGTGTCATCCCTACCTTGTTCCAGCAGAAACCAGGACTGACCCAGGTACTGCAGAACACCATCCATTTGAATGACTCCACCCCAGTATATCAGCGACCTTACAGGGTACCAGAGAGGCTTGTGGAGCCCCTGAAGACCGAGATCCGCACAATGATCAACATGGGTGTGACAGAGCCATCCAAGAGTGAGTGGAACAGCCCCATTGTGATTGTGCTCAAGAAGGATGGATCTCTCCGAGTGTGCATCGATTTCAGAAAACTGAATTCTGCTTCTAAATTTGATGCCTATCCGATGCCTCGTATTGATGACCTCCTAGAACGAATTGGGAAAGCCAACTACATCACCACTCTGGCTTTGTGCAAGGGATATTAGCAGGTGCCCTTGGAGCATAAGTCCAGAGAATACACCGCCTTCAGAACTTCCATGGGCCTATATCAATTCACGGCTATGCCATTTGGACTTCATGGAGCCCCAGCGACCTTCCAGAGGCTCATGGATGAAGTGCTTCAAGGCTGTAAGGCAGGGGTGTCAAACTCCAGTCCTGGAGGGCCGCAGTATCTGCGGGTTTTTGTTCTTTCCTTTCGATTGGCAGCCATTTTAGGCCTTGGAAACCAGGTGTGTGGACTCTTTAGCCAACCAGTGATTTTAATTAATCAATTAAGTGCTAAAACACACCAAAAACCAGCTACCAGTGCGGCCCTCCAGGACTGCAGTTTGACACCCCTGCTGTAAGGATTGCTGTGCTGCTTATTTGGAACATGTGGTCATCTACAGCAACACCTGGAACGAACATCTCCAGCACCTCAGCCATGTCTTGGGCAAGATCCACGAGGCCGGGCTGACACTGAACCAGCAGAAGTGTGAGTGGGCCAGACAAGAAACCCGATACCTTGGCTACGTGCTAGGGAGAGGGGAAATCAAGTCGCAGGTGGACAAAATTGAGGCCATCCAGAACAGCCCATGACCAAGAACTAAAACAGGTGAGGTCATTCTTGGGACTTGTGGGATGGTACCGAAGGTTTGTCCCCCATTTTTCATTGGTGGCGGCACCGCTAACAGGCCTTCTCACCAAAACTGCCAGGAACCCAGTACCATTGGACAGTGCCTGTGAAGAGGCATTTAGAGCTCTTAAGGCCCACCTCTGTTTAGCACCAGTCCTCCAGAGCCCTGAGTTCACCAAGAGATTCCTGGTACAGGTGGACGCCTCTGCGACCGGAGTTGGAGCTGTCCTGGCACAGGGGGAACCAGGTGAGGAATGACCTGTGCTGTACCTGAGCCGGAAGCTCCTCCCAAGAGAGGTCAGGTACTCAACCATAGAGAAGGAGTGTCTGGCGATAAAGTGGGCACTGGACAGCCTGAAATATTATTTGCTGGGCCGGGAGTTTGATCTGCATACTGACCATTGGGCTCAAACCTGGATTCAAACTATGAAGGACAACAATGCCAGAGTGACACGGTGGTGTCTGGCACTTCAGCCTTTCAAGTTTGTGGTCCGCCATCAAGCCAGGAAACAGAATGTGACAGCAGATTAGCTGTCCCACTTCCCGAGCCTCGCGGCTTGCGGAGCAACATAATGCTCACTTTTTTTTCCCCCATACAAAGTTCCCCTGTCTGTGGTAGCTAGCTCACTGTGAGTGCACACACAGTTTTGTTAGCATATGCCTCGGGTCATACATGCATACATGAACATTCTGCATTCACTTTTCCCTCTCTGTTTAAAATGGCAACCGTAATCACACAAATACACACATTTGGTTATTGTTTTGTGTCTTTTATTTTACTTATCTGGTTACTGTTCAGTGTATGTTGGAGCGCTCAGTGTTTGTGCTGTCTTTGTATCTGTTGGTTGCCGTAGTAATGCTTCCGGGTACTATGGAGGGTGGAAGGGACCAAACCAAGCCTTTAACTGGGCAGGCTGATAAAGTCATCAACAATGTTGATTCAGCGAACAATTGCTGTTGAAGTAAGATAGGCAGGATTTAACATGGTAAGACTAGTGTGCAGTAGTTCTGTGATATGTCACTGATGTTGTCCATGAGAGCTTCATCGCAGTCACTGAGTGTAAGTCATCGACTAGACAGTACTTTGTGGACCTTGCAAAACAAACTCTTGAGAAGATGGACATAGACATCAAACGGTGCATTGGTAATGCAACAGTGGGAGCAGCAAATATGCAGGGGCATAACTCCTAACCAAGTACACATAAGGTGTTTTTGTCACATGTCCTCAACTTTGTGCTAACTGACACCACTGGGGTTGTTGTGGCAAGTGAATCCCTTTTCCCATTACTGAATGACACTTCAGTATTTGTCAGGAGGTGAGCCTGACATCCGCCGTCTTGGTGAGTGTTCCTTTTTGGTGATTGGGGGCACATGTGCGGTATGGTGATTAGGGTGGTTTGTCTCCTTTGCTTTGCCCGGCTGGTAATCTACCACAGCTGTCTCTTGTACTCTTCGCACAGGGAATCGGGATAAAAGAGCGGGGGACGAGACAGTTTGCGTTCAAGCAGCCTAGAAGGAACGAGCTTTGTGTTGGGATTTTAGATGGGGTCATTTTTGTTTATTGGAAAGCTTTCGTTTTGTTTCCTTTCATTTATTTATGCTCTCATTATTTTCGATTTTTGAAGTTTTGCTGGCGTTTTCATTGTCGGTTTGGTTTGGTTTTTTATTTTGGTTTAATTATTTTCCTTTGGGTTTGTTGGAAGAAACTCCACGGGGGGGATTTCTTTTTAGGTGTGCATGTGTTGTGAGTGGAGGCAGGGACTGCACGCCTGGGGCCGTGTCAGAGGCCAACTGAGGAAATGGACAGAGGCATTGGCAGGGTCTAGTGCGAGTGAGGGGAGAAAGCAACGGGCGGCGGAGCTCCATAACCAGGGCTGGGCAGAAGGCGAGCGGGGGCATGGCCCCAGTGGTGAGAGGGACGTTACAACAACGTGTGTGTGTGTCCCTGCTCTGCCCAGTCCACAGAGAGGTGATTTGGTCCATCAGCGTGCGGCCACAGCAGTTCCTGGGCAGTGGAGGAGTGGCAGTCTCTGCCTGGGTTTCTTTTGGCGGAGGACGCCCGGCTTGTTGGTGTGAGCCAAGTCGCGCCCTACCCTTCGTTTCTTTGCAAAGCCTAACCGTGCAATTTACACAGGTGTGGTCATCATTATGGAAACAATTGAAGAGGATGTGACTATAAAACCTGCATTCTCAAGCATGGACCAGGGTACAAGGATGCTCTCAAAGTATACTTACAGCTGAGGTTTTTTCAGGAGATTCAAGCAGACGTCCCTCTCTCTAAATCAGGGGTCTCAAAGTACCAGCCCACAGGCCACTTCCAGCCTGCAAGACAGTTTCATGCTGTGCTGATTGTTTTAGATTTGTATTGAGATTTGGCCTGCATACCAGTTTTGCATTTCGTTTTACATTAGCTTCTTAAGAATACTCACCTAATGTAAGCTTTGAGACTACAGTTACATAGACTAACATTAATTGTGGAGCAGTTAACGCTGGTCAGGGTCAGCCAAACAAAATATCCAAAAGAAAACACGCTTCCATTGCAGCAAATTTTGCTTCACTTTTATTCAGATTGTATGGGGGAGAAAAACGCTCTGATTGGGTGAAATGGGAGCGAATCTGATGTTGCAAGCGAAACTGAGATGGCCAATCCCCAACTTTATGCACATGAGAAGCACGTGAGAACCAATCAGGTTAGCGTGTGATGTGTTTGGCACGTGATGTTCTCTAAAGAGGTGGGAGTAACACAAAAAGTGTCACAAAAAAGATAGCGGAAGCTAAAGGCTACATTTAGCATGAAAACATGCATGTGATTAAAAGATGTATAGGCAACCATTTGTGTCTTCACCAACATGGGTTGTTTACATGTTACATGAACTTAGTTGGAGCAAATAGACCACAATCGACCTTTAAGTACTAGTTAGGTGTCACTTGGACATAATAAAATACTGCTAAGATCATATACTCGATCAGTGAAGTATTTATTTGACAGAGTTTTATCGATTTCCATGAAAAAGGTTATATTCTCGTGTCTAGCATGTGAACCAGTGAAACCCACAATGTTGGAACCACCACTGATAAGCTACATTACAAATGCTAACTTACATTTTTATTCATTAAAAAAACAGTCCATAGAAAATGCCTTCACACACTAGATTTATAGATGATGATATTGTTCTTAAAAATATAGCGGTGGCTAAGTGTCAAATGATACCCATTGTATGAGTCTGCAAGCTTTTGGAAGTTGACTGCTAGTCTGTTACGTGAAAACATCACTTCTGGTGTTGAATCAGATCTGACACATATTGAAGCTTATTGTTTGACATTTGTTTATCCTAATCAGTTATTGTTTCTTCATCTAAACTGCTGCCTGAACATGTGTTGGCAATAAAGGCCCCTTATTTAGTCCTAACTACTGAGGCCTTGTTTCTCAGTTGGCACAAGTTACAGAGTAGAAACCCTCTTTGCATTTTTTGAATTCTTTGATTAATCCTCAAGAAAATTCCACACCCCTCGTACAGTGTACATAGTTAATAATATGAAAATCATATAATAAAAAGATGTGTGTGCATGTTATATTGTTGGAGACTTTTTTTTTTCCTCCTGAGTCTGACTGACAGTATCACATAGTCAACCTCACTAAGCTTCTTTTCAGTTTCATAGGGACCAGAGAATTGAGCTGTCAAAGAAGAACCAGGGACAGGCAACAAAATCAACACTTAGTCAGCAGGGAGAAAGGAACGTACAATAGGTTTGGTGTCAAATTGCCATTTCATTGTGTCTTGTGACAGAGAGAGATGCTGTTTATCTAGAGCCCAAGCATGGTGCAACAGCTCCCTAAATTGTGAAACATAGTCCAGATTTGCAGTCTTTGGGGAAGGTGCACTTAGAAACTGTTCCTTGAGCATTTGGTGCCTATGCTCGTCCGCTCCCTGTGACTCCAGGTGGAAGACCCTGGAAACCTTGTGAGTGATGGCAAGAGACTGCAGCACCTTTCTGAACAGTCTTGAAAGAAGTTGGTTCCTTGATCTGTTTGCACACTGAGGAAAACCAAAGTTAGAGGAAAAGTTTGTCAAGGTCTTTACCACAGCTTTGGCCATTATGTTTCCAGAGGAATAGCATGATTGTCAGAAGAAACTGGTTGCCAGATTTAGTCCTCAGAAGGGGACCCACACAATCAACACTAACATTTTCAAAAGGTTCACCAATAACCAGGATCGGATGAATGGGGCCAGCGGAACAGCATAGTTTGGCTTTCCTGCAACCTGGCAAATATGACACGATTGACAAAACTGGGCCAGCAACAACTTTAACCCAGGCCAAAAGAAATACTGAAGCAGTCTGTCTTATGTCTTAGTTACACCTAGATAACCAGACCAAGGGCTGTCATGTGTGAGGGCCATCACTTGGTGGCAGTACACATCAGGTAGGACTATTGGTATACTGTACCCCACTCAGAATCACTAGAAGTTGCGTTCAGCCATTTTCTCAGCAATAACCGTCATTCAGAAAATAAGTGACCAGTTTTTCTTTTATTTTTTCAGGAGTAATGACTGTGGAAAACAATTTCAGAAGGGAAGGATCACTTTTCTACACGGCAATCAGCTGTTAATGGGTGGCAGGGATTTTCGGCACAACAAGAGTCAGACACAGGCTTAACACCTTTGACTTTATAGTCAGTCAGGCTATCGACAGAAGGAACCAAACCAGGGTCCAACAACAATGGTACCACGATCTTGTCTGATAAATTGAACTGTTCTCCCCTCTTTCGAGCCTGAGCCCGAGTCTGAGCACGTACTGGGAAAATCTGAGCACACAAGATCCGACAATTGAGGACAACCAAGAACCTCAAGTACAGGGTGCACTTTCTCTCTGGCAGTGTCATTCCCTAAAATAAACTTTACCCCAGCTGTGATTTTGTACCTTCTGGTTTTTGAACTTTTCTGCCCTATTTTTGCCCATTGTCTTTGATCATGTTTTGGTACTTTTGCTGAGACCGCCCAGTTCTGACCTTTGTCTGCTTATTGATTACAATTTTTGGATTTTGGCTGATCTGCTTAAACTATTCTTTATTCTCACTTCTGCGTTTGGGTCCTATTCTGACTCATGACAGTAATGCTTTCTTGGGTTTTGCTCAGACAGGGAATCAGTTCAATTATGTTGGGTAAAAAGTAAGGGGTTTATGCCAAGTTAAAAGCCAAATATCAAGATATAGTTGGCTGGCACTCTTTGAATCATAGGATAGAACTGTATGTAGGAGATGGTGCAAAGAGTTGTGTAGAGACAAACCACTTTACCAGTTTCTTAGACCAGCCGTACTGTCTCTATAATCAATCTCCTAAAAATCTCAGAGCTGGATCAAGCAGCATCAGCAGTGGGCACACAGTTGGTAGGTTGTGTGTTAAATGTGAGATGGTTGGCTTCTTCCCCCATAACTGTTGAAGCTGTCTGGAACATGTACAGTGGTTTGCGCCAACAATTGTCATGTTCTGGTAAAGATGCAACAAGGAGCTCTGCTGAGAGGTGCATGTATGAAGGGCTCTCTGCAGATTTTATTAAAAATCTTATGTTTGATGCTTTAGAAGAGCTAAAAGACTTGTCAGAGACATTGCAGGAAAGAGATGTCCATCCATCATATGCTGTGAATATGGTAAAAAGGCAGGCTTAAGTTCTTTCAGCAATATTTTTTCGAATTGCTTCTCAGTCTGTTGAGAATTGTACTTTTAAAGGGGTATCAGTTAAAACAGATGTCAAACAAAAACTCATTGAACCTGACAAGTTCTTCCACGAACTGAGGAACATGCTCTCAAGAATAGTCCCAAAGGAGGAAGTTGAACTTTTTGAAATCCTGAATGTGCTAAAACCTGGTAAGGACTTGCATGAGGGAAATAAGAACCTTAGACGAGACTACTTCATGGGAGGAAGTAAACTAGAATGTGATCAATTTGAAAAAGACTTGGGAGTAATAGTTGATCAAAGCTTAACAGGATCTAGGCAGTGTGCTGTAGCAGTAAAAAAAAGACAACAGGATGCTGGGATATATAGCCAAAAGTATTGATTATAAATCTAAGGAGGTTATATTAAAATTATACAATGCTTTAGTTAGACCCCACTTGGAATACTGTGTGCAGTTCTGAGCACCGCACTATAAGAAAGATATCGAGGCTCTTGAAAAAGTACGAAGGAGGGCAAATAAATTAGTTCCTGGCATGAAATATAAAAGCTATGAGGAAAGAGTCAAGTTACTTAACCTATTTAGACTCAGCAAGAGGAGACGAAGGGGTGATTTAATAGAGGTTTTTAAATTTATAACAGGACCCAACAAGGTTAACTACAATACATTTTTTTAAGGTGAGTTCAGTCTGTAGGACAAGGGGACATAAATGGAAACTAGTTAAGAGTAAGTTCCGCACTGATATAAGGAAGTATTATTTTACACAAAGAGTTATCAATATATGGAATAGATTGCCAGGTCATGTAGTTGAGGCAGAGACCCTTGCTGTGTTCAAGTCCAGACTTGATGCAGTTTTGGACACTCCTTAAATTGTAATGGCGAGCTTTGCTGGGCCGAATGGCTTGTTCTCGTCATAATATGTTCTTATGTTCTTCTTATGTTCTCTGGAAGCTGAAATCAGTTAAGCAAGATCTATAAGTAATGTGTAGGATAGAGCAATACATTTTAAATGCAATAATGGCAGCAAATAGGGGAAAAAAAATTTCTCAGTGTGAAATCAAAGCTTTAGTCTCCTGAACAGAGATTAGAAAAAATATTTCAGGTGGCCACGGCACAAGGGTAACAAATACAAAAACACCTTGCATGGCAGGAGATTACCGCAGCTGTCAATTCCTCAGGTATAGAGAGCTACACACACAGATTGAAAAGAAAAAGAAAAAATGGTGGGACATCAAGGTTGAGGCAAACATGCGTATACTTGCCCAGCGGGCAGCAGTTTGGGGTGCCACCACTGAGCTCCCTTAATGAGTGGCTAGCTTCGATTTGTGGATTTGATTTTTAAAAAATGAGTTTATCAGTATGAACAAATCATGACATGACCCTGGCCATCAGGCAGCCACATTTGTCAGTGTCATTTGTGCATCACAAATCATTTTATTGAATGGAAATTCCTACGAATTGCTTACACATATTCAGCCACTTACGGCACCCTTATTGCAATGTGAGTGCAGTCAATTACATAGGGAAAACCGGGCATCCCTGCAAATTGCTTTTTGATGTTTGCTGGCAGTGTAGGGGAATCAGATGTATCTCGAACTCAGAGGGAAAATGTCATTCAACACTCTTGGTATGACATGACTGAGTGAGGGCTGGGATATACCTGGCTGGTCCGCTATTTCCCGCGGGACACTCCCCGTGGCCAAGAACCCCAGAGTTGACAGGATTTGCAGTTGGGAAGCTATTGGCTAAGTTGCTACATGTGGGGTGCTCCAGTGTTGGCCCCAATTCAGCACAGTGGTCTAAGATCACAGCTTGTGTGAAGTGAAATCAACTCATGAGCCAGTCATCATCATGGGCAAAAACGTCGGAATGTCCCTGAAGATACCTTCCATCACACCATACCATTCACAATATCCTTTAGCAGTGCCAAGACAGCCATGGTCATGCTGTCTTGCTATCATATGCTTTAGGTCTATTAATATGAACAAAATAAATCAATTAAAATGCACTGATTGCTCATATCTGTTAATTTACTGCATCATTTATTTATGGCCAAAAACAACATTGATTACATAAGTAATATCCTGTGTATCAGAAGACAGATGAGAAAAGAAAATATTGTAGGTCTGGTTACTGATGGGTCTGGTATGAATATTTAATTTCAAAATAAAAAAATCATTCTTATTCACATTCTCCTTGTCTTTTTCAAGTTAATGTCAAACTTGTTACTTTCAAAAGGAAGTGAGCTTGATGAAAATAGTCTACAATTCACTTCATTTGAAAGTCAACTGAATGTCATATTAATGTGTCTTACAAATACTCATATATTTGCATTTAGTTATAGTTTGTCTAGACAGGGATGAATACCAATTTACCATTACTTGTGAAAATTCATTAAGTAATACTAGCGCAGTACTAGCGCAGGACCACTTATTGACTTGTTTATAACTCGAAATGTAAAGTTAAGGACTTGGGACTTGCGTGTATTGACTCGGGACTTGACTTGGGACTTGAATGCCAAGACATTGAGACTTAATAGCGACTTTTAAAACAATGACTTGGAATGAAGCCTGTCATTGTTTTATTGCATTGTGCAAATAAACTGCTTTTGTATACCTCAGCTTTGCCATCTCCTTATTCCATTTATAGAAGCATACTCACTGCACAGGTGACCCCAGCCTAAGACTACTTCTCAAGGGCTTTCCAATCCTTTATCATTGTGAGTGGTGTAGCAGACTGTTTTTTTCTACTGTAATAGGTGTTAGTGGCCGAAACTATTTTATTGTGTGTAATTTAGAATACTTCTAGTTCTGTGGTGTGTATGGTCAATGGCTGTGTCCAAACATGGAGGAAACTGGCAATGATGAGACTAATGGAAGTTTTTACTTGTATTGTTACAGCTAACACTGGGTTGTGCATGCTGACAGAAGAAAATAAAGTGTGCTCTCTCTCTAAAGCATAGAAAACTAGAAAACACTCCAAAGCTGCTTCTTCTATATAACATGCTCCTACTTCTCCTTACTCCCTTCTAGGGATGGGACAATATAGTTTTATCATGATTCAATTTGATGTACAATATGTACAATATTCAAAATTACATATCACCATGAGTAGATAGAGCCTAATAACAGTTAATGACAGAGTATGAATATTCAGAATTGATATTTAATTTTTAGCCCTACGATATACAAAATAAATTCTCATTTGAATAATGTTCTCTACTGGACAACATATAAAAGAGATCAAAGAAACAACAGAAATTCTTATGGAGATGTTTGATTACGCCTGCATCCATTTTCAAGTTCTTGTAATCTAGGGGTGCTTTCCAATACTTTTTCTCATCTCCTCCACTCGTCTCTTACCCCAGAAGTATGTGGAGGAAAGGAATGGAGGAAATGTGAGGAGGAGATGAGGAAACGAGATGAAATGAAAATTGATACAGCTAATCTGATTAGCTGCTCATGATTTAACATAAACATTACATTAAGGGCATTTGTTAGATGCTCTTTTCCAGAGCGACTTACAAGAGAAAGTGCATTTGAGTGGTACAAAAAAAGACCATCTCACAGATGGCCATCCCACATATGTACAAGGAAATAAATAACACCTGCTGCTACAGTAACTTGCTCAATTTTACATTGGTAAAATAACAATTCGCAACTCAAAAAGGTGAATATATCGCATAAAAGTGGATATGTTTGAAAAAGCTAACAGTAATGTTTCCCTATTAATCTAAATTATTCAGTTACCGTTTATTGTTGTGGCACTTATAATGTACTTAAATTTTCTACCTCCCTAGTCATCCCTAGTCATGTTTGAAATCACCTGTCCATGATGAAATGTTCTGTGGGATGTTCTTTTAATCTGACTGGTGGTGAGCACAATAATGTCACCCAGTAATGTGAAAAGACTTTCGAGAGATCATCTTGTTTGTGGTTAAATAACAGGGTACAATAAGTGGCAATATCCCAGTATCATTTTCTGACTTACGAAATGGATCAAAATATATTTGAATCGCAATATACCGAATTTCGAACTCTACTCCCTTCCTGTACTAACAAACTCCTAGGTAAAACATTCACCCCTAAAAAAACAAACAATTCAAAATCAGAAAATCCAACACGAAACACATCTAAATTCTGTCTGGAAAAACTGTCTACAGGAAAAAGAGGAAAACAAAAAGCACAGAACATTATAGTATTGTATGCTACTTTTCTAACACTTCTGCCCTGTATTATCTATTTATTTAGTTAGCACCTTTCAAGCACACTAGCACAAGGTGCTTGAACAAACCAGCGGAATAAATCAAAATTAGTTGTAAAAGTAATACCATGTATTTGTTCTACCATTGGTTTAAACTAACTAAGGTGCTTATGAAGGTTACATTTTGTGAATAAACCTTGGGGTTAAATTTGACTACCTACATTTTTTAAACTCATTAATGATAAATAATATTATAGAAATTATTATTTATTGTTGCTTCCATAATTATTTCTACAAGACAATTTTATCCAACAACAGATGAAGAAAGAGCATGTCCACTTTCACTTGATTAATCTAAAAGTGGACGAGAAATATGCATTGAGATAAATATTTAGTAATTTATCGATGTTGTCAACATTTTCCATTTATTTATGTCATATTTAGTTATTTACTTGTTTTATATTGTTTGAAAAGAACATAATTTTACAGCACATCAATAAAACTGCATTGCACTCAATGACTCGCTGTGATCCACAGCTGAAAGCTCCTTGGAGATTTCTTGGAGGCTTTCGATGATGGCTTGAACCTGTGGATCATTGAGTAGCTGGTACTTTTCCTTTCCTGTAATTTCTAGTAAAAGCTTCAGGATCTCCCCCAATATATGTATCACAGGTACCAGGGCCACAATGTATCTTGTTTGGGTCTCTGCCACTTTTGCTCTCCCAGCCAGTGTGCCTAGTATGTTGACAGCGCTCCTCATCTTCTCCTGCATGCGGGCAATATTGGAGCGCTGCTTGGCAACCTCCGTCAGGCTCCGGTCAATTTGTTGCAGTGTCTCATTACAATTGTTAATCTCCTGCCTCTGCCATTCCTTCTGCTCATGCTTTTCTTTTAGCAAACAGCTGTAGCGAAAGGCTTCGGCTTCACAGCGGGCCACCTCCTTCCTTGCTTCTTGTTCTGCCCAAGCGGCATTGTCTAGGTCTGTCTGAGAGACACCAACCATGACTCCACCTGTAAAGGGCAGATCATTTTTTAAACTCAATTCTTACAGGGTTCAGTGGCTGTTCTTCTCTGGGATTTATCTCCTATGCTAACTTAGATTGAGTATCAACAGAAAATTCCAGGTAAGGCCCTTACTGGCATAGCAACTTTCTCTTGGTACCTTTTAAAGAGACGATTCCAATGAACAAACTGCAATTATGTTCATACATCAGACCAAGGAGGTGTCATTTTACATTTTCCCATTTTACATTTTCTAATATCAGAGTACCCAATGGAGTGGACTCAATGGTCTAGGATTCAGCTAATTAAACTCAAGGTATATTCTGATGTGTATGATATAGTGTTATACTGTGTTCAAGTCTGTTCTTGATGTTATCCATGGATTTATATCATGTTATCTGCATTTCCACCTGGTTGATGTTCAGCATCAATTTTGTACCAGAACCTTAAGCACATATCAGCTTCAGGGATTGGTGCCATTTATTGGTGAATTTATGAATATTTTCTGATATTTGGAGCTCTTTCAAACCAATATGGTGTTTTAATTGGACCAATTCTGCAGGTGTGGAGTCTTGCAGCTGCTGCCAGCCTGAACATCAAGTTCTATCAGCAATCCAATTCTTTCATATGTATGGCATTGGCTATTCTGCTATGCTGTTCAGCTTTGAGTAACAGGGGGCAGGGGAGTATATAACAGTAGTAAGTAGTAAATAGTATATAACAAAGAAAGTACATAACAAATGTATTCGTCCTTTAGTAACTCACCAATGATAGGTCCGATGATGGGGATGAACATCACTCCAATTCCAGCATTTCGCACAGCTTCATCTTCTGCCTTTTTCCTTTGAATGTATTCAAGGTTTTTCTGATTAGATGATAGGGTATGCTTTGCATCTTGTAGGGCAATTTTATAATTTTGTAAGCTGTCATATATAAATTTCATGTGAGTTTTCAAGTTAGCCAAATCTGCTTCTTTAGTCCCCTTCTCTTTGTCCAGCTCCCCTTTGCGGACAGTCAGACTCAATGTGTACTCATCGACCTTTGATAGCTCCTTGGATGCAGCAGCCTCTGATTGCTCCAGGCTCTGTTTTCCCTTAAGAATAACCTGCTGGACATTTTGGATGTCTGGACTGCTATCCTTCAGAAGAATGCTTGCAAGGACTTTGAAATTTTCAATGCCGTCTTTTAGGCTGGGAATAACAGCTTGTAGAAAGTCCTGCTTTTGCTGTTGAACAGATGACATTGTACCTGTGGATGAGAAGCATATCAGTTTTTCCAACATTCTGTACAACATTTTTTTGTACTTATCATGCAAAATAAAGTATCTATGTAGAGAAAAACTCAGCCAAAGCCATTAACATTTATCTAAGAGAAGCTGAAATCTTTGCTACATTACAATTACATGGTAAATTACATGGTAAATCGGAAAAATCCAAT
This sequence comes from Albula glossodonta, assembly GCA_019788955.1. Classification (NCBI taxonomy): domain Eukaryota; kingdom Metazoa; phylum Chordata; class Actinopteri; order Albuliformes; family Albulidae; genus Albula; species Albula glossodonta. Next base: position 252,365 of record JAFBMS010000176.1, on the reverse strand, counting down.
TTATGTTAAAGAGATTATTCAGTATGAAAAACAACCTAGAAAATGAAGATCTCCTTTTTTATATGAATTAATGTCTACCAATTTCCAATTTCCATTACATTATAGGCATATTGCAAACAATTTTCCCTCTAGGCTGCGCGCTTATGCAATTGCACACTGCTCCCGCATTCGCCGTGCACAACAAATCTATGCAGCGCATAAAATAAAATCCAACCTGAACTGTAAATAAAATTTACCATTTTGCAATGCAACTCAGTGAGTGACAGATGACTGACAACAAGCGGTAACTACAGATAAAACAATGACTAACACTGTCCAGCCAATGATATTATGCGGTTCACACATATTTACTTACGCAGCCAAACAATGTCATTAACAGCGCTTTATGCTTACGTGCTGCTGTTTTGCAAGTTAGCATATAGCTAACGGTGCAGCAGAGTTAGGAGAGGTTAATGCTGCCAGCCCTTTACTATGGCGAAACGAATGGGCTGTGGCGCATCCACTCACCAAGCCAAAGTAAAAAAGAAATGTGGTTCTTTTAAGATGGAATGGCTGTCAGAGTATTTGCGAATTGAAGAACAAGAGGTGATACTGGGTGAAATTTGTTCTTTTTCGAGTGAGAAAGAGCTGCTCTGCAAAACCTGCTGTGAAGCCAAAGTAGCAAGCAAATTTTCGGAGGGAAAAGTGTGGACTGAATGGAAGTTGGACCACCTCAAGCATCACATTCAGCAGAAAAGTCATCTGAATGCTGTTGGAATTGTAAGAAGACACAAGATGGGAATGGGGATTGGTACATTATTGCTTTGATGTGAATAAAATTTGATCACTGAGAGGTGTAAATGTCTCAATTCTTCCAGAGCAGGACCTCCACCCAGATCAGAGCAGGACCCTCACCCTTTTTCATTGTAAGTGAGGGCCAAATCACTCATATTAAAAGTAATCTAACGGAAATTACTGCTGTAATTTGATTCTTTTAATAAGCCATGTAACTTGTTATGATCTCAGGTTTTGGAGAGGTGTCATACTGGTGAGGCCACAGCGTGCAGGTCTGATGTTGCTCACAGTGGTCCAAAGAATTTTCAGGGAGTTTGCATGTATGCTCAGACACATGAAAAATTAGGTGGAACATTGATTGCAAGCATTCTTATCCAGCGGTACTAGTTCGTGAGGTCCATGTCTGACATTTTTGGATCTGCCAATGTAACCCCTAGTTCCTCACTTGATCCTACTCTGACACCACACGGACAAGATCGCTGGGTTTCAGTGGTTTATTGAGCCTGGCAAGAACCAGTAAATAACAGCTGGTAAAATGGACAGTTACCTGTCTCTGGTCCTGTGATACACTCACCATCAGCAGAATGTGAAAGGGCAGCGCACACATGTCCAATTAGTAAATATATGATGTACACAATGTTGGGATATCATCTGACTATCGACTCACTATCTTACGCACGCAGCCGTTAGCACTGTCGGACATACAACCAAGCGTAATTTTTATATTTACATATATTTTATTTTTTAAATGTATACAGATACACATTGCTTAAAGTCCATGATACTTTCTGTGAAATAGGATGTTGTGTGACTTGGATGTCGAACACGAACACAATATTATATACATCCTTACCAAAGCTATATGGGATACTGTACTGTAGTGTATCTTTATTGACTAAATAGCAAAGATTACTGTACACATACAGTACTGTATTTCAGCTAATGTATCTGGCAAAGTAATATATGGGTTAAATAGGTCACGTCCACTACATCCCATCTGAACTCTATTATAAACTTATTGTTTGAACTTGAAAGTGTGTTAACTTTTAATGTGTGTACATGGTATGGGCACCTGGGGGCTAAGAACAAAAATAGATAGTCAGTAAAATTACTGGGAAAGAGCAGAAGCTACTGGGATGTATACATAAAACGCAGGTGAAACAAAAAGCCAGACGAATTGTGTCAGATCCTTTTCATCCCCTTTATAAAGAATTATATTATTATAGTAGTAGTATTATAGTCAATTTGCATTTTTGAATTAAATCATTGTAGTGATTTCATCAAGCATTATCTACATTATGGCATATCCTAGTTATAAGCATTATAAATTGCTAATACCAAATGGCAAGGGCGAGAGTGAGCCCTGCACATATGCTGTTTAAAGTGGTGTAACGGTACATGCATTTGTCTTGAACTGTTCGGTACAGGATGTTTGATTCGGTATGCGACTTCCTTGGTTCAGTGCGCCCTGTGACCCAAATGATAACTTTCCAAATAGTCTATTTATGTCTACTACTCATACGCGCTGAACAGAAATTCTACAGCACGAGTTTTACCCGGGAAGTTTTGTCAGTGCACCAGTTGTTGCCTATCAGCTGTAGCATGCTGGTCGGCATAGCCCAGTTAGCCAAGCTGTAGTGTAGTGTTGCTGCCATCCATATGACAAACACAAATGAGAGAACAGGGCTGGAGGATCCTCCCATGACATTTAGATCCACTATATGGGAGCAGTACGGTTTCCCGGATTAGTTACAGCGAAAATGGACAGCAATTAGTGTCAAACTCTATGCCAGTATTGTTTAACTGAAGTTGGGTATGTCTGTGGATACACTTCAAACCTGTCATTTACAACGCCATCACCCGAATTTGACGAGAAGCAGAACAAGACAGTGTTCAAGCAGCCCCTCACTTCAGATTCAGACTGTAAAGAATACTGGGCTTAATCATATGGTCAAATGTGCCTTCACGTGTGCACTTCAGTCAGTCCATTGCACCCGCCCTGTATAAATGAGCACAAGCTGCTGTTATTCAGGAATTATCAACACGTCAGAGGATGCTTAAGATGGAGCATAGCTGACATTTCAGGAGAATGAACCTTTAGACAACATGAATGCGTTTGGAAGGAGTTTATTATGATGTAACGAGTTGTATATTGGTAGAAACATTCATCTTGGGCTTGGAGTCCAGGGGGGCAGTGTCATGCCTCACTATTTTTTAGGATGAAGTGAACCCCCCCTTTTGACTGTTAAAAGAGGGTGAAAAAAACAGAAGAAAAGGAAGTAGACTTGAAGGTGGAGATGGGGAGGGGAAAGGATGCCGGAAACAGAGAGTGTGATGGGTGAGAAGGAACATGTCAAATTAATACCTTGTATACAACCAGACGGATACTGGAGTTTGAGTGAAGGGTTGTCTGAAGGTTGCCTCTCCCGAAATTTGTTAATAACAAACTCCAATTGTGTTTATCGCATGTGTTATTTTTCTTACATTTCTTCGACAATGTCAATATTAGATTTCCTTAACTATTACAGTGAGAATTGTGGCCAAGGAGCCACTGTTGCATGTTAACATTTTTTAAAATACATGACAAAAATGTTCATTCATCTTGCACTCAGATAACTAACCTATCAGTATGCACAATTAATGTTAACAAGTCAAGTGAACAAGAAAAGGTAACCGTCTGCAAACGGCACAAATCTGTTCTTTTTCTTCTTCCGAGAGTATCCATGATTTGAAATGCCAAGTTAACGTTAGTTAAAATGTTTAACGTTTGATTACCAGAGGAGGGGGGATATTGGTGGGGCAGCACTACCAGTATGTATCAACCAATCATAAGCATGCAATACATGGCTGTGCGTATCTTCCCAATTGATTGCATGCATGTAATTGGATGAAAAAATATAGGCCTATGGTAGCCAAATTGCTTGTCCATTCATCTGTCTGTGACATAACTGTCTCGTTATTATTGTCAACAAAAATGGTAATATATTATATCTAAGTTTTTATTTTCAATGGTGCATTTTTACTTAGTTATCGTCTCATTTTTGTTGTGGAAACAAGTTTGTTTACATTTTTCACCACAGTTATCCTAGACAAAATGAACTTTTTAAGTTCCCACTGGTTTGGCTTACATGTGTAAAAATGAGTCCTGAAGCTTTAAATTCTGTTTCAAGAAAATATTACACTTTGAACATAGTTAAAAAGGAATTAAGGGCTCTCAGTTCTAAATAAACAATATTTTAAAAAGCCAAAAATCTTCACTTCAGGTCCAAGAAATGATTTAATATAAATGATCTTGAAGCACAGCTTTTGTTAGATAGCCTTTATCACATATTAACTGACATATAATACTGTAGCTGATGGAGTGGTGTGTCTTTTTTTATTAAGTTGTGGCCAGTAAAAAATGTTTTTATTTTTAAATGTAATGTATCAACGACTCGCCCAAACATAATTTGTAGAAAGAAACTGCTAATGGATTATTCCAAGTATCAGTGTGCTTGTTATTTATGGAAAATTACTGAAAGTACACTGTACTGTCCTCCATATATGTAGCCCATTAGTGTATACGTTGACAGCAAGTTAAATGCTTCCTCCCCAAGACACTGTACACTGAGATGGTTTCTCTCAAGTTCAATACTGAGTCAGAAGGTGAAAATAAAAGGTAAACAACAATAGCTATCTTAGTACATTGTACATGCAGCTACTACAACTGAATTAAGACATTGGATCAGCCAGTCAATAAAATTATATTATATTATATTATATTATATTATATTATATTATATTATATTATATTATATTATATTATATTATATTGTAACACATAATGGCAAATAGTACCAAATACAATACAATATAAAATACAAATGTTAAGACAATAATGATAGCAGCTCAGAACGAAAAGGTCTAACCAGCAGAGGATGATGCCTCAGAGATTATAGACAGTTGTGTCCAATCCCCACGCACACACATGCAAAATAAAACAATAAATAAATTAAAGGGGGAAAATAGACAGGTATAAGTCAGAGACTGAGAATTTAGACAGTAGATTCATGAGCTGAGACTTCGGCTTAGAACAGAGAACCAGTGTGGCTCTAATTTGCAGATACAACACAGCCATATTTGGACAAATGATATTTGCTAAATATATTCTTATCGTGATACAGATGTTCATCAGCTTCAGTTACCTTGTGATTTCTACAAACTCAGAAAAAACTGAAACATATGAAAACATAAACCAAAATGAATGAGTTTCTCTCACCAGACAGTGTGTGGAGTTCCTCTGTAAATGTGGGTATTGTTCTGTTCAGACTAGATGTTCAGGTGCTGTTTATATACACTTTAGAGATGAATATGCATCTGTCAACACAACATCTGAGATCTATATCTACATGTTTTTCTGAGATATATGTTGGTACTGTCATTTATGATAAGAATCACTTATGTTGTAACTGTGCATAGTTGTGACATAGTTCATGTATCATAGTTCCATTGCAGCTCAAAACATATTTTTTCAGCACTGTTGCTGAAAGAGACTTGCATTTGGCATTGTTTTATATAAGCTTCCTTATGGTAATACATGATATTGCAACTACACACATAACTATTTCATCATGTATGTATTATTTCAGTTCTTTAATTTAAAAACAACAGTCACAGTAATGTCCCATATAGCTATCAGCAGGAATTACAGGATCAAAGTATTTATAGCCACATTGAAGCCAATGATTATTCGGGCATATGAGACCCTGAAATATTGTTCATTGTCATTGGGTTGATTCCAATATACCATTGGTTACAGACTACCATAGTATTTATCAGTATCAAAATTGAAATAAGATTCAGTAATAGTGGACAGAAATATAGCACACAGACTTGTGATAGCTCCAGTAGTGGTGTAGGGAGTCATAGCTCACAGACTCATAAATAGCAGCCACAGAGCAAAGCACATTATTCTCCAGGAAGTGCTGTGAGAAAATGGAAGGAACATGCCTTGCAATTTTCATATTCTTAATTCTTAGGTACTTTCTAAACACCTCAAAGAATTAGTAAATACATAACAATGGAATTTTAACAAAGCTGATGGTACAAGGATGATGACTTAAATCTGATACTGATACTGACAAATCAGATACATAACACAATTACAAAAAATAAAAGACAACCAATTAAAAGTACCACCTTAATTCCTAAAAAGTACATGATTAAACATGAGCAGTTACAAACTGTGACTGTAAGTACTTACTTAAACTAATCAGTAACAGCAGAGGTGTTTCTAAGTAGTTACCCAGTACTTACCAGTGGGAGTTAATAATTAAGCAATAAATTCATTTTATCATAAACATATTTACCTGGTAAATACGCAGTAGTTAGGGGACTGCAAAAGAAAGTGTAATTTGGCTTCAACACTACTTCTAGCTGACGTAAGGTTTTTTTGTGGTTTTTCACCCTCTCAGGAGTACATCTTTGAGTAGCAGAATGTAGCTAGCCAGTTTGTTTATTTACTTTGTTTTTACCATTCTTCAGTGTTTTAGGATTTCCTGATTGTGCTTGTGTTAGTGTATTTGTTTCAGCACTAATTGGTCCAGCTGTATTTGCTGGAGGTAAATTTGTCTCTTGTCTTTTTGTGTGAGTTATTCCTTACCTGCATGTCTCCAGGTGGGGAGAGACACAGGCAGGGAGGTGTGGGTTGTGGGTAGAAGGAGAGAAAAACAGTGCTGGGGTTAGGACATGTGATTGATATCTCTATGCTTTATGAATGGTTTTCTTCATGAATTTGTTTTGGTTTCTTTGGTTTTGTTTTCCTTCTCTTTATGAGGGATGATCCGGGAAGGATTTTTGTAGTGTCTTGGTGTGTGTGTGTGTGTTTTTATCATTTTGTGTGAACAGGTGGAGTGCTGCAGGACCACTTCCAAATGCCCGTGGGATGTCGCAGATGGCTGGAGGTGGGACCAGCTGGGGAAGAACTGAAGATGAGACAGGGTGGACTGAAGGCAGTGACATCACAGGTGAAGCAGAAGCCATGGTGTGGCACAGCCCCAGTTTAGAAAGGGACATAGCTGTGTGTGTGGCGTGCTCCACATTTTAGTCTGCCCAGCCAGAAAATTGAGGTGATGTGGGCCATGCTGTCTCCCTCTCCCCAAGGTTACCGCTTCAGACACGAGACGGTGGGTGGTAGCATCCGGAAGTGGCGGTCCAGGAAGAGGAGGAGTAGCACTCCTGGGGTGTTTTTTTTATAGTTTTTATTAATCAAAACTAAACAAGCTGCACCCCACCCTTAATTTCTCTTGTGTCGTGGGAATGAGTAGCGTGTTGTTAGCTGGTTTTGTGGCATCTACATATCAGCTGAACTCCTACAGGCTATTCTTGGAAATATTCCATTGGGACCTGCTGCCTTATTTGTTTTAAGTTTTTGAAGTTTATCTAGTACTTCTGTGTCATTTAAATCAATTTCTTCCATAAGACTCTGAGAACAGAATGCACCTGAAGGCATATGAGAAAACACTTCACTAGTGAAACTCTCCACAAAGTAGCTGTTTAGGGTATCAGCAATAGCTTTGTTATCATAAACCATAAGTCCATCCTTGTTTTTTAAACCTCTTATCTCGTCTTTAACTATCCTTTTTCGACTGTGGTATTGAAAAAAGCATTTAGGGTTACTGTTTGCATCTAGCGCAATCTGTCTTTCCAAACACCTTTTAGCTTCCCTTATTTCTTTAACTTGACCTCGCATTTTACTGTATTCAGTTTGTTTGTCTCTGAGCTATCTAACTTGAATTTTCTAAATAGTTTCTTTTTATGTTTCAAACTATCATGTAACAACTTATTCATCCACTGCGGGTGCTTATTTTTCAGCTTCCCTTTTCGCACTTACGGAATGAATTTACGCTGTACATCCAGAATAATCGTTTTAAATATGTTCCCCATTTCTTTCACAGTTCTACCATCTAAAAGAGGTACTCAGCTTGTCTAAAGTTGAAAATTCTAGCATTGGAGGATGTAGTCTTAACTCGCCAAAAAACTTCAAATGTAACTGCACTACGGTCACTTGTTCTGAGTGGCTCCCCTACCTCAGTACTGCAGATTCTATCAGGATTATTACACAGAACCAGATCTACAATTGGGTTCTCTCTTGAAGGTTGAGAAACAGACTGTATCAGAAAACAATCATTTACAACATCCAGAAACCTCACATTTACCTTGACCAGACACAGCTTCCCAATTTATTGAAGGGTAATTGAAGTCCCCCATTGCTATTGTCTCACACTCCTTACATGCTAGTTTAATGTTATCAAAGGGCATACTGTTAACACTGCTGTCAGAGGCTGGTAGCCTATAACATATTCCGACATTCAGACCCTTTTCATTTTCCCCCAGTATTTTAATCCATGTCTTCACTAACACCAAAGGGCTCCATACCTGGAATTTCCTGGATATTAAGATAATCCTTTACATAGAGAGCTACACTCCCTCCTCTTCTATTGGTTCTATCTTTTCTAAGCACCTTGTATCCCTCTATGTTATACTCATCCCCATCCCCATCCCCATCCCCTGCACCAAGCCACGTCTCCGTGATCCCAACAACATCATTACTATTACTCATAACCGCTTCTACATCCAAAATTTTATTTTTTATGCTTCTAACATTTAAACAGAGAAATTTCAGGGTACTGCATGTACATTTCCCCATCTTTCCTCTCCACTCACAGCTACTCAAAACCATCCCTATAACAGTGCTGCTCTAACTGATTTGCAATCGTGTTTCCTTCACTACCAATAAAATATTTAGCCTTGGTGTGTTCTATTCTGGCAGTCTGTCTATCCCTACCCATCTCACTATATAACATCCATGCCCCCCCAGGCCCTAGTTTAAATAACCCTCTGCTACTCTAAGCATACATCTGCTACCCTAAGCCTGCGAGCCACCCAGAGGCCCTGACAGGTAAGACTTTTAAACAGCACAACATTTTTGATAGGATCACATGTTTTCTGACCTTCATTGCAGGGCAGACTGCAACAGCTAAATTGGATAGATTTTTTGCTCGCCTAACTTGAGCATACAAGGGTCTCATTCCGGACTCATGGAAGCATAAATTCCACTGAATTTGATTTTAAGTCTCACAGGTTCTTTTTTGCACCGTTTGGCTCTTTTCTTTCATACTGAGGAGCTGCAGGAAACAAAACCATAACAATCATTTTAGATACATACAGGAATAGTAATAATGTCCTTGTAATTTCAAGACATTTTGTGCATTACAGACACAATGTACCAAAACCACACAAAACCTAAACCAGCAAGATAGTGTGTGAATTTGAATTGTTGGTTTGAGGAATGCAAATTTTCACATTATTCAATGTGAAAAATAAACAGCTTGTGGAGATGGAGGTGTGGACAATGATGATGCTGTTGATATGGGAAATGATAACATGACAGAGACTGTAGAATTTCCTGAGGTTGGTGATTCTTTAGATGATGTCGAAAAAGACAGATGTTTTTACCAATTTGGCCCTCTTTTACTTGAATGCAAGAAAACCTGCTTTGACAATATCCACTCCGATAGAAGCGTTTCAAGAAGTATACACACATGCTATAGACTAATAGTTTGTTAGACTTCGTGAACAATTGTCAAAGCCTGAAATTCCTGATGAAAGGATTTCTAATATCATAGATGAACAGTCAAAAGAGAACTTATTGAAGATGTTTAATGAGGGCTTGCTCAGATCAGATACAACCCAGAAGAAATATTTTGAGGAAAATTTCAATTATGTTGAGGCTCTTGATTTTGATGCTTCTTGTAAACAGTGCTTTTGCCAGTATGTCCCAGTGAAAGACACTCTAAAAGCTCTGTTGAACCTGCCATCAGATGAGAGAGCAGGAGGTGTCAAAATTGCACTTACCAGAAGATCCAAATGTGCTTGAGGATGTGAGGAATGGTAATGTAAGGATTCACAGGTTTCTCAATTCAAAGACCGCAGCACTAACCACTGAGCTATGAGGTCAGGGAGTGAACTCAAATCCAGAGACACTAGTAGACTTTAGGTGAGGAATTTATTCCAAGCCAAAAAACACAGGCAACAGAATCCACGCAATATCCAAAGAGAAATCCAAAAACAGTCCATGTCAAACACAAAGAGCAATCCGTAACAAGGGAAACAATCCAACAGGAAAATCCAAAAAGCATAAATCCAAAACAGAGGTATGGTCAAAGTCAGGCAAACAGAGACAAACCAAAAACAACAAACAGGCTCAGGACAAGGGCTACACTGAACACAGGTAGAACTAACAAAGACTAAGCAATGACAGAGACAAAGACCAGGATTTAAATACACTAATAAGGAAACTATACAAATGACACACGGCAAATGAGACACAGGTGGGGCAATCAACAGAATGGGAGTAACATAATTAAGAAGCACAGAGTCTCTGGTGACCCCTGGTGGGGAAGCAAAAAAGTCCTAACAGGACTCTCCCCTTAAGAACATCTCCTGACGTTCCAAGGATGATCAGGGCGATGGCAATGGAAGTCCTTCAGGAGGTCCTTGTCAAGGATATCCTGAGCAGGAACCCAGGAACGTCCCTCAGGACCGCATCCCTCCCAATGGAAGGGAGAACTTAACTGGAAAACATGAAAAGTGGGGTGAACTCTCATGGATCGGGGCTGTAGGAGTCGATAAGCGACAGGGTTAATCCTGCGGACCACTTTGAAAGGCACGATGAAACGAGGAGCCAGCTTGCATGATTCCACCCTCAAAGGGAGGTTCTTGGGGAAGGAAAACAGTCCTAACAGGTAAGACGCCCTTTTACAAGGGTTTGCCTTCATCAATCTCTGTTATCTTGAAGCAAGTTGTGAATCATCTTGGATCTGTCAAAAAGAAGCAAAACACACTAGCTCCCAGCTGTGTACATGACACTGGGTGAGATATTGCCTCATAACAGGCCATCCATTGACCCCTAGCAGTTAGTCATGCTTTGCAGGAACTTTTATGGACAAGTGAAAGTGTTCTCCTCCCTTGTAAAAGACTTAAAATACATTGAGCTATCTGATATTACCTTGGAGACAGGTGAGGCTGTGAAGGGGGTAGTAATTGCAATCGTAGGTGACAACCTGGGGTCGCATTCACTTGGAGGCTTCACAGAGAATTTCAGGAAGAGCAGAAACTTCTGTAGATACTGCCTTACAACCAGAGACAGATGCAGGGCCCAGCAGGGACTGCAGAAAACTTGTATGCCAACCAGGACTTCAGCCATGTTTTGGTCATGATCATTTCAATGGGATTGTGTCTGTAGATCTTCAACTGAATTTAAAACATCTTGTGTCCACTGGGAAGCACTTCACATTTTTGCAGTTGAATAGGAGGATCTCTCAACTAAAGTTGGTAGTGATGCTAACAACTGCTCTTGTGTGGTTGCAGCTGATCGAGAGAAGTTGGAAGGAAGTGCAGCACAGAACTTCTCCCTATCCTTGTAGGTACATGTATAAAGAATCCACTTGAAGACCAAGTTTGGCAGTTGTGCCTCAAGCTGAGGGAGATAGAAGAAATTGTCTTTGCTCCCAAGATTCATACCAACCAGGTAGCCTATCTGAAGTTACTTGTTGAGGAATATTTGGAGTCTAGAGCACCTGTTTTTTCAGACCAAACATTAAAGCCAAAACACCATTCACTTCCCAGACTTCATAATACAATTTGGCCCAGTCATTCACTTCTGGACTCTCTGCTTTGAACATTGGCATAGATATTTTAAACAATGCACAAAGAAGCTCCATGATTTCAAAAACCTCTGTAGCACTTTGGCAGAAAGGCACCGATTGCTACAGGCCTATCCACACTCAGGGAGCCTGTTCCCAGCCATTCCCCAAGTAGACCAAGCCAATGAATTTGATGATCAAATGTTGCTATTCAATAAGCTGTTAGACTAAGAGGTGTTAAGAAACAAAACACAGTAGAAACAGCTTCTATCACATACAAGGGTAGTACATACTGGAAAAGAATGGCTATACTTCTCAGTGTTAATGGCAGAGGTTATGAGCTTGGTAGGATTGTTCTGCTTCTGGTCAGTCAGGAGAAGATTTATTTTGTTTGCAAAAAATCTCATTCAGTGCCAGCTTTGGATCTTGGTGTTCACATCCTGCAGCATGACACACAGGCTCATTATGTTTGTGTTAGTGTGGATACCCTTGCTGACTGTAATCCACTGCCACTGTACAAGCTGTTTCACCTTGATGTAACTGCACTTTATTATTCTGTTTCAGGTGAAGCATAATGGAAGCCACCATTAAAAGTGTCAAACACAGGGGTGAGGCCAGCTGATGACATGGAATTCATAAATGAAGATGATTTGAGCTACATCTACCGTATCATACCGTGGCTACATCTAAACCTGAAATTATTTTGACTGTCATGCCTGTACCTTATCCTGATACCTCACCCAATTCAGAGCCTACATTGGAACCTACAAGCCCTGCTTCTGTGCAGAATAGCACTTGGGTATCAACATTTTCCGTGCCATATCAGAAAACACGTGAGCGTTTGCGAAGGTGTCTTGCACAGAGGAAGAGATCAGGGGCCTCATTTATAAACTGTGCATACACACAAAAACCACTCCACAATGTACAAACACTAGTTTTCATGCATAATTTTTGATTTATAAAACTTCTGCTTGATGTGAGAATGTGCGTATTGATGTGTATGACATGCGTATGCACTTTTAGGGCACATATATGCTCACCCTAGAAACCAAAAGAAATTTGCACAATAGTTTCCTTATTCCTTGTGATTACCATATGTGTTGATTGCAACTATTTATTAATGCATTTTTTTTCCCAGATTTTTAAATCTAAAAATTAGGGGTGCATATTATACATGAGCTAAATGTTTCCCGTTTTTGCCTGGCTAAGTTCATGGCCACATTCGGGAAGTAAGACATAAGTTATATTTATTGTCCAATCTAACTTATCTGTAATGAAGAATTAAATCGCCATAATAAATGCGAAGCAAAGACGAGTAATCCTTCTTCATGTTTGGGCAGGTTGGACGATATATCTAATCATGTGATTTCCACAATTTTGACTTTACAAAACAGGTGCACTTGTACAGATGGCTTACACTAGTAGCATTTGTTATACCTACACATTCTTATAATTTGCGGATAATTGTACTATTCATTCTCCGCCCAAAGTCATTGAATATTAATGTCAAATGTGCTCATCTGATTTGCAAGATTCTGCTGTTAAAATGCTTGTGAAACACAGTGGATTGTCTGGAGTTTATATGCTACAGCGAATGCTACAGTGTGAAATTGTTTAATAAGGAAGGCAATCAGCTAAATACATATTGAAAAACTAATCCTTTAATGTGTTTTACATTGTAGCGTCCTTGTGTTATGGAATTCAAATTGATAAAAATGGAAGTAAAGGTATTGAAATAGATCTCAGTTTCTGAAAATAAGCATTTAGGAGTCTTTTATACGTATAATACATCTGTGTTGAGTACAATGTGCAATAAAGTTTAGCACATAGGCCTCAACTAGTTTTAAAAAACAGTCACTATCACAAAATGACAGGTAATCATTTACTCTGATTACGCAATTTGTGTTGATTATTCTGTGAATCGTTTGCTTTATTGTTAATCTAGGTGGATAAACGGGAGCAGGTTGCAATTAATGATAGATTTAAAGGTGAGGTTCATGATTCCTCTGTTTCCAAGTCACCGACCGTCACTGAACGGCACACAGAAGTCACGGTTCACACCACGGTTTTGACATTACGGTTTGGTACAACAGGGACAAAAAGCAACAAAAAAACCCCAAATGCATAAGGCTAGGTTTCTTTTTGTTTATTTTGAAAAGCTTCTGTGTCATTATCACTTGCCATAGTATGAATGTCTCAGTCAGGTGCAAAACAGTTTCAGCTAAGCTCAGTATGGTATGTTGCTAAATTACAAACGGGTCACAAGCTTCCGTAAACTCTCCATATGACTACATACACCGAACTGTAACATCTGTATTGTAATGGTTCGGGACGAATACAAGTACCGTTATACACCTAGTAATGATGCAAATGATTATGATCACGTTCAGTAATTTATTCAGCAATCATGATAAATCCGATGAAACATTCCTTTTTCCATACATTGTGATGTGGCCTACCGCTGTGATCTCCAAGTCTGACAGCCTGAAATGATACTAAGGAATAGTTTACACACAAGAGACATTTTTCCCGGGATTTCATTGCCCATAATGCATATTATACACAAGTGTGTATTATACACTTATTAATATGGTAATTAGGATCACAATCAATGTTGTTTTTGGCCATAAATAAGGTATAACAGATATGAGCAATCAGTGCACTTTTAATCAATTGATTTTGCTCACATTGTAAGTAAACAATAAAATTCTCAAAATGAATAAAACAACCATTTTGTTAATGAAGAGACGGATCCCATGTTCCCAGTTGAAGACAGATACTTTACTTACACAGCCGGCCACAGGAACACAAGAATGGAGCAAAATGTTGAAAGATTATATTGTGTGGTCAACAGTTACTGTATATAGTTCAAGGAGATACATCAGCATGTGTTGGCTCATATATGGTAATGGGGAACCCTATGTTCTGCAAACGGCAGGTAACAGGTCGTTAACAGGAGGTGCCATTTGGCCCTGGTCAAACGCGGCAACACCCCTTTGTAATTCTATACACATTCACAAACACTGTGCCGCTCTCCAAAATGTTCTCCCAACAACATAATTAATCATAAAGTGTATGACGATAGCAGCACAGCCTGACCATGGCTGCCTTGGCAATTGAGGATATTGTGCATGGTATGGTGTGACAGGAAGGTATCTTCAGGCACCATTCCGACTGTTTTTTACCCATGGTGATGACTGGCTCATGAGTCGTTTTCGCTTAACATGACCTGTGCTCTTGGAACTCTGTGCTGATTTGGGGCTGGCACTACAGCACCCTACGTGTAGCAACCAGTCAAAACCTGCCCATCTGCAAATCCTGTCAACTCTGGGTTTTTGGCCATGGCGAATGTCCAGCGGGAAATAGCAGACCGTTCGGATGTACCCCAGCCCTCACTCAGTCATGTCATACCAAGAGTGGTGAATGGCATCATTCCTCTGTGTTCAAGGTACACCAGATTCCCCTATACAGCCAGTAAACATCAAAAAGCAATTTGCAGCGATGACAGGTTTTCCCTATGTAACCGGTGCAATAGACTGCAATAAGGGTGCTGTCAGCAGATGAATATGTGTAAGTAAATTGTTAGAATTCCCATGAAATAAAAGTGCAACTGATTTGCCATGCACAAATGACATCTACAAATGTGACTGCCTGATGGCCAAGTTCATGTCATGATTCCGTCATATTAATCAATTTTTTTTTTAAAATAAACTCCGATAATTTCAGCTTGTAGCTCATCAAGGTAGCTCAGTGGTGGCACCCCTATACCACCGCCTGTTGCTCCTACAGTTATCATTTGGCAAGTATACACCTGTTTGCCTCAACCTTGATTTTAATCTGCATGTGTGGCTCTGTATACCTGAGGACTTGACAGCCATTGTAACCTCCTGCCATGCAAGGTTTTTTGGAATTGTTACACCAGTGCCATGGCTGCCTGAAATTACATTTTTTCTAATCTTTATGTTGGAGACAAAATTGTCGATTCTGTGTTCAGAGAAGTTTATTTTTTCAGCTTTTCACTGCAATTACTAAAAATAAAATGTATTGCTCTGTATTATATATTATTTGTAGATCTTGCTTAATGGATTTTGACTTCCAGAGCTTAAATGTGGGTGTTTCAGGGTGTGGTTGTTGCGCAGGTTCACACATGACAAAGAGGTGCTGAGCAAAGGTAAGTCAATGGCCTCATGACATTAATGTATGAGCCATGTGACATCAGTGTTGTGACATTAATGCAAGTCCTTCACCGAGTATATCAGATTTACAGAAAGAGTGGCCATTCCTCTTCTTGCAGAAGTGCAAGAACTCTTGTACTAGAGCACTTCTCCACATTGATAGGAATTGAGCTAGAATCAAGACTACGAGAATCACTTGCAAAATGGAAAAGACTGCTACAATATTTCAAAAGTCACCTTGGAAATGGAAAAAGGAAATGAAGACAGTCCTTTATGGCCTTCAGAGATAGATAGACGACATGGATCCTGGACTTGCTGCAATACTATTCATGATTGCTTTCTTCATAGAAAATGAAGATGCCATTTTCCTCTTGGCTGATGTAAATCATTTCTTATACAGAACTGCCACAGCATCAGATTTCTTGCCTTATGAATATGGTACTTGTGATTTCTAATGGTATTTTATGTTTATTTTGTGTTGCAGGAAACTTCCACCCTGGCAAATGCTGAGGCCTGGATTTCCCTGCTTAGCACTCCAAGGCTCATCATGCTTGGTAAGATCCCAGCACTAAACAATAAACAACACACGCTGAGTTAAAGGGTTACTCCATCTATAAAGCATATTTGTATCAAGTAGTCATTATGTGCTGCCTTGAATCCCTGAAAATTAAAGTTTTCCTTACAAGCTTCATGGTAAACTTAGATTCCAAAAATCACTAGCCCACGCTGATCCAGTGGAAAAAAATAGGGTCCATGCTTTTACAACAGCAAAATGCTATCAAAAGTTCTGTTCAGAAAGCTCACACTTGTCATGCTGTATAATCCAAGTCTCCAGTCGTATGCTGAGGACTTCCCAAACACACAGATTTTTACTAAGACAAGTTCATGAGTTTCACTTCTGCTCATTGACACTTTTGAAAATCCACCTTGAGATGACTGTTGCAGCCTGGACCCTCTTTTTTCCCCATAGGATTAGAGATGGCTTTCTTATTTTGGAATATGAGTTTACCTCATATTCCAAAATAAAGGCAAGACAGTACACTGACGTGCACTCAATGTAATAAAATAATTGCCACATACTATGAGGAGATTACATGTAAACATGTTAAAAGTTTATTTCATTCTCTGTTTTGTTATTACTGAAACCCGTTTAAATAATTACCATATTTTCCGCACTATAAGGCGCACTTAAAAGCCTTTAATTTTCTCAAAAATCGACGGTGCGCCTTTTAACCCGGTGCGCCTTATGTGTGCACTGAGGTCCAAAATCTGTAAAAATGTTGTTGTGCGATTTTAGTAAGCGCTCCGCTTGATTGACTGTCAGACCATTTCCCGCCGACATCGGGACGTAATACGAGCGCTGGCAGCAATAAACCAATTAGAGAACATTACATAAAGCTACGTACAGTACATACGCTTACCTCGACAACGCCTCTAGTAAGTACACTGTACTACCGGTACGCTGCAAAACAACATTTGTTTGACTACACTGTAAGAAATGTTTGTAAAATTTACAATAAAAAACTGTTAAATACCAACAGTAAAAGACTGTAAAATTGAAAACAGTATATTAGTGTAGTAGATACATGGAATTACTGTAAATTAAGAAATGGTGTTTAACTGTACTTTTTACTGTAACAATATGTAAAAAAGACATTATTTTGCTGTGGAAAATATAAAAGTTTGTTAAGATTAATGGGGAAATACTGCAATGTCACAAATATGCAATCACACTAAAATTAACGGTATTACGCTGTTTAAATTACAGATTTAGCTGATGTGTACTTTTAAATTTACGGTATAAAACTGTTTACAATATAGCAAGAACACACCTTAATTTATACAGAAATAAGATGTTAAAAAATATGGTAAAAAATGTTTGAAAAAAATATTTAAAAGTATAGTATATAGTATACCCCTCTAAGTGAAGAAATGATACGTAACTTGAATTTTAACTATCATGTGGAAAACACACATTTTCACAGTAAAAACGTAGTAATATAATAAGTAATTTTTGAGTTCAGCATTTTAATCCTCAAACAGGCCTGCTGTGACTGCAGAGGACAATACTGTATGCACTCTGCTCTCAGTTAACTGGACCATCACCGTCCGAGAGAGAGAGGGAAAGGCGAGATAAACACTGTCCTGAGCCACCTTTTGCTTACATGCACTACAAGCAGGAGGCTACTACTACAGACCAGTAGACACGAGTGTGTTCAGGGCAGAAAAAGTCTACTCTGGGTTCTTTCACTTCTGTAGACGAAGAAGAAGAACTTCCGGTAGAGAGTGCAGGTGGACGGCGACAGCACCTGTAGCTGGGTGCCTCTTGAGAGGGAGGAGGGAGCAATACCTGCTGAACCCGTATGTTATCAGAGAGTTCTTGTGACAATTGCTGCGCCTGCTGAACCCGTGAGGCCCGCCAACCAGTGACGGAGGCAGAGATGCGCGCCCACATACAGGAGAGAGAGAGAGACGCGCGCAAC
This sequence comes from Albula glossodonta, assembly GCA_019788955.1. NCBI lineage: Eukaryota > Metazoa > Chordata > Actinopteri > Albuliformes > Albulidae > Albula > Albula glossodonta. Next base: position 234,248 of record JAFBMS010000176.1, on the reverse strand, counting down.
GTAACGGTCACGCAATTCAAACTGCAAGCAAAGATTCATTACTCTAAACCGTCTTTGCTGCATGGTGGTTTTATTTTCTGAGAGGATTAATTTGTTAAGGAGCAACGCGACTAAAAAACACGTAAGTAAAATTATCTTCTTATGAGATGTTTGCATGTCTAAACAATTTTTTCCAGTGTGATAGCAAACAAAGCTTTGTAATAATGTTATGTTAAGCTTGCATAGGTCTACTACATATGTGAGGTAAAATTTTACACGGTCTTTTCTGCAGTTCTGTGTTTCCCTCGCTTAAAAGGTGAATGTTAGCTGTCCTTAATTTTACAAAATGTGTTAATTTAGCTAAATGTTGGTTTAGCTGAGTTGTCTTATGTCACATTGTGTCTGTGTGTTGTCCCGAACATTATGCCTAGCTTACGTTAACGTTAACATTAAGTCGCTGGACTCAAAATGTTGAATTGTAATTTCTGTGGTAGCTCTGTTAGGACTTTGAGAGGTTATGTGCTTCACTGCAAACTCCACAGAAATGAAAAGCGCTGTTTATTTAAGTGTTTTGGAGACGGGTGGAAACAGACATTTTGCAGGTATGGAGCTTTTAAGGCTCATTTTTACCGGAGGCACAGTGTTGTATCTGCTAATGCTAACGAAAGTGTCGGGATGGCTGTTACCACTTTTAAATGTGTAGTGGCCTTGTGTGAACGTCAGTGCCAAGACATCCAAGAATTGAGTTCTCACTTGAAGGAGCATATTGTAGAAGGACGTGCTGTAAGTTGTCCAGTTAGAGGATGTAATGCTGACTTCAGGGTCAAGTCTTCATTTACCGCGCATATGTCACGGAAGCACAGAGGTTTTACAGACAGTAGTGTAAGTGATGTGTACAGAGAATCTGCTTCTCATCCGTCAACATCTACTCCACCTGAATCACGTGACTTTGTCCCTCACCTCGATGCTTGTGCAGCGACAGGTACAGATGAGGTCGATTTGGACATATCTGAAAATTTCAGTGATCTTTACCTTAGAAACGTGAGTTTGTTCTACTTGAGATTGCAGTCACAGTTCCTTCTACCTGCTTCAACTATTCAAAACATTGTAGAGGAAATGCAAAACATACATGAGTTGGGTCAAACATATACTTTGGGTAAACTCAGTTCGCTGCTAAAAAATGACACAGCATTATCAGATGAGGACATAACCAAGGTTTGTGAATCTGTCAAGGGATTTGATCTGTTCACTGCATGTCATACAGGGCCAATGTGAACAGCTTATTCAAGAGCCAAGTCTTTTATAGAAAAATTCAACTATATGGAGCCCAAGAAAATATTTTTAGGAAGAGATGAGAACAGGGTAGATAGGTTTGCCTATTATGTGCCTGTGAGAGAGACTTTGAAATATTTGTTAGAATCTGATCTGTGGCAGAACTGTGTGTCAGGAGAGCACTCCCCCAAGTCTCCTACAGATGTTCTAAGTGACATTAGTGATGGTCAGATATTCAAAAACAATGATTTTTTTGCTCAAAATCCATCATGTGTGAAGTTAGTTCTATACCAGGATGCCTTTGAAGTAGTTAACCCTTTAGGCTCTGCCAAGACAAGACATAAAGTTTTAGCTGTGTATGCATCTGTTGCCAACTTACCACTGCATGTACGGTCTGACACAGACCACATGTCACTTGTGTTGTTGTGTAGAGAGAAAGATTTCAAAGCGTTTGGGCATGCTAAGGTGTTCTCTGACCTAATAACAGACTTGAAGGAATTGGAGGAGAATGGGATTGTTGGATCAAGTGAAACAGTCAAGGGAACCTTGTATTGCATTGCTGGAGATAATTTGGGCTCGCATTGCATCGGTGGATTCTCTGAAAATTTCAGCTCCTCAAAATATTTCTGCAGGTACTGTCTAATCAACAGATCTGACTTTTAGGGTGATCCAAATCTGTGTGGACCAGAGAGAACCATCGACAACTACAGTGCTGCTGTTGATTGCCTGCAGACTGAAGGTTCATCACCAGATGTGGAAGGAGTAAAGTTTAACTCTGTATTTAATTCTTTGAAATACTTCAATGTCTGTCTGCCAGGTTTGCCACCTTGTCTGGGACATGACATATTTGAGGGTGTTTTGTCTTATGATGTAGCACTGTATTTAAAGTATTTTATAAAGAAAAAGACTTGGTTCACTTACTCCATTCTGAATCGACGCATTAAACAGTTCAAATACTGTGGTTCTGATGCTTCTACAAAACCATGTGAGGTCAGCCCCCATGGACTTAAACTCTCAGGTCAAGCTGTACAGAATTGGAATTTTCTAAGGCTGTTGCCTCTCATAATTGGTGGCAGAGTTAAAGATACAGCAGATGATGTGTGGCAGTTGACTCTGCAGCTAAAAGACATTGTGGACATGATATGTGCACAGAAAATCTCTGTGCCTCAGGTTGCATACCTTGACGTTCTTATTCAAGAATATTTGGAGTCAAGAAAAACTCTATTCCCAGAAACTGGCCTGAAACCAAGGCATCATTATTTACGTCATTACCCAGAAATGATCCTGAAATTTGGGCCCCTGATCAGACTATGGACAATGCGCTTTGAAAGTAAGCAGTTACTTCAAGAGATGTGCAAGAAATTTGAAAAATTTCAAAAACCTCTGCCTTACTCTGTCTGAAAGACATCAGCTGTTACAGGCGTATCTTTCAGCAGGATCAATGAGCAAGCCTGTTTTCCAAGATAAAGATGGTTCTCCATTTTACTCAGGACTATACAGTGAATCCATTCAAGATGCAGTCAGACAATTTGGATTCACAGAGACCAACACAAAGGTCACAGTAGAAATTCTCTATAAGGGAACATCATATAAAAAAGGACAATTCCTTGTCACAGGGAACACTGACTCCATGCAGTTTGGTGAACTTGTACTCATTTTGATTAAAAATGACACTGTTCATTTTCTGATGTCAGTGTACACAGCAGAATTCCTTTCTGGGTACCACCTTTACTCAGTGAGGAAAGACAATGAAAAAATGCAGTGTCTGAACATCAGTGACTTGATTGATTTCTATCCATTGCCATCTTACATTAAAGATGGATACCAAATAGTTCCTTTGAAACACAGTGTGTTATCACATTATTAACTGTCTTGGACTGTCATTCTGGGGTTAATTGTGCCTTATTCACTTTCATACTCAGAAATGGATGATGCAGAGCAAATCAACATACGCAGTGCTATCACAAAGGTGTTGCTAGACCTCGCAGCCTCAATCTTGGATATTTTAGTGGAGACACTTCAATCGTTGGGAGTAGAGACCACTGAGGATTTTCCATTCATTCAGGAAGCTGATCTCCTTTCTACACTGAGACCAATTCAGGCCAGAAGATTGGTAGCTGCCTGGAAACAAACCAGTAAGTAAACATTTTTAGAAGTAGGTCTGTAACCAAAGATAAAACATTATTTAAATACATTTTGTTTATTCCATTCTTTACAGCACAAACCAATGAAGGCCATAGCCAGTCAGCGCTGTCTTCTCCAACCTCCTCAACGAGCTCTTCAGTTAGTCTCTCCTCGCCGTCCAACTGCTGGATTGCCGCGGCAGACTGGGTTGACAACTTCCAGATCCCATGGACGAAGTTTCCTGAAGACTTGATGCAGTGTTTAGAGAGAGGGAAAAGGCCAAGTCCACGGGTACGTAGAGAAATGGTCTGGATTGTCGTCACTGACATGATGAATGTTTGTGCCTCTCCAAGTACCAAAGCCTCCACAGAAGTTGCCAAAAAACTTGTTGCAAAATATCCACAGTCACTGCAAGATGTCATTGCAGGTGATGTAGTTGGACTAGGATATCACTCACTAGTAAAGCAGTTACAAACCGGAATCGAAAATGTGAAAAGGTCTTCAGCACCAAGTATAAAAAAAACGCAAACAGGGGTCAGATGACTGTGACACTGATGAAATCCCAGCTGAACAACGGGCAGCTATGCAGGACACCTATGGCTGTATAAAGTGGGATATGAAATATATGCCAGTGAGTGAGACACCAGAAAGCCAACAGGAAAAGAAAGACAAAATGAAAGCGCTCAGTGAACAGACTGCCTTTAGCCCAGACGAGGTAAAAACTCTGATGAAGTGTATCTACTACTCCCAACGCAAAGACATAAACAAGGGAACAGAGCTGCAATCCCTCCTGGAGGAGTGGCCTTTTTTATTCCAAGAGATTGGCATGACAGTACACTTCCAAGAGCTCACTGGGGTATCGCTGAAAGAGACTTTCCTCACCAATATCGAAAAAAAAGGGAAAACGGCTTCTGGACTTCATGAGAACCATTTGTGCAGAGAAGAGCAAAAGAATTCTTCAGGCAGTCACAAAACTTGACATTCTGAGAGGACAGTTGGAGGGCTGCTCGGAGGATGTTAAAGACATGGTTCTCCTTCTTCTTTCCTACTTTGATGACAAAGAGGAGAACCTCTTCCACTATGTTGACCAGACATGTGTGGCAAAAGACGTACCACTGGAAAGACTGCCTGTGAATCCATGTATTATTGTATGTGGTAAGTGTTGATCAGTTTCACTAAGCTAATGTTAAGAAGTATTGCATGAAAACTGTTATGCATTGTCATGTTTTGAAGTGCTGCTTCAAAGCCTAACAATTTTGATAAGACTGAGTTTGGATGGTAATGGCTGGTCTGCTCTTTTACCTTTCTGTTCTTTGCAGGAACCTCCTGCTATGCCTCGACACACTTCATGGTGAGTGTAGATGGCAAGATTGTGAATGACCACATCCCCAACTTCATCTCTGCCATCTGTCTCATGTTTGGAGCATACTATTGCCTGAATATTCACTATCCTGTTGATCTGGGCTCAACACTTGAGTTCCTTCAGAGGTAAACACATGTTTATTATTTTTATTGTTATTAATTTTTTTTTAATTCCTTGTTTAGAAAAAAATTGTATTTTTAGTGGTTGATTATGAAATTATGTTCAAAGGTGTTTCTTCATGATCAATCCTGAGAGGGGCACAAAAGTTGAAACAAAGAAGAACAAGAAGCAGCTGTTGGTGAACCCAAGAGTCCTCACCCTCATCGCAGATCTCGCTGACCAGGACTGGAGAGGGACATGGTAACTGAACTGTTAAGTCTGACCTCTTGCACAGTGCCATCTGTATGAACAGGTATGAAACGGTGTACACAAAGGCTGCAACTAATCATACTTTTCATAATCAGTTGATCTGTGTGTTATTTTCTTGATTAATTGATTATTGATTGGTTGATTGGTTTGGTCCATTAAATGGCAGAAATGGTGAAAATGTGGATCATTGTTTTCAAAGTTCCAGGGGACGTCCTCTAATGTTTTATGTTCAGTACTCAAAGATATTCACATTTTCCTGTCATAAGAGGACTAAAGACACTGAAACACTGAAACTGACTTGATTAGTAGTTAAAGTTATGTGAACTGGGTCGTTGTGCATTTTCTGTGGAATTGTTATTGCTTTGATTACGTGAACAATAAGCAGCAATTTTGTGTTTTTTTTTTTTTGTTTTTTTTGCAATTTGTGTTAGAGGCTGTACTTTTACTTAAAGGGTCAAATGTCAAACAATTTGAAGATATTACTTGAAAATAAGATTAAAGCAACAGCAATTCAGTGAAATTTTTATATATTTATTTGTGAGAAGCTGCTCTTTCAGTTACTTTAAACAATTATTACTCAATTCTAATTTTCTATTCCATAGAAGGAGTTTTCTAGTTTTGGCCTCTTGTTTTTGGCTATGAGAAGGAACTTTTCAGAGCATTTGATCAGACAATTTGGCCTCACTGAGACCAACACAAAGGTCACAGTGGAAATTATGTAGTGTCACAGGGAACATTGCTCCATGCAGTTTGTTTAATAGTGTTTATTTGATTAAAGATGACTGTGAGGAAAGATGTTTAAAAGAGGTGTGGTATCTGAGCATCACTTGACTTGATTAAAGTTTGAGTTGGGTTTATCAGTTTTGACTTGGTTTTTATTCCCAGAAGCAACCTTTCGGAATACTCAGTAATTTGAAGTTATTATGGTACTAACAGTAAATTTACAAAGCTTCTTGCATTGGGGTTGATTTGAAGGTTTACATTATATTAGGTTTATAATATATCATTTTTTCCATCGAGATTTACCACAAACAAAAAATATTTTCAACTGAGAAATTTACTCTTGCCAAAAAGGTGTACCATAATGTCGTATATTTCATCACTGTATTTTTTACGGAGAAATTCTGGCAACCACAGCTGCCAGTATTTTACCGTAAATTTTACAGATTTATTTTTAGTTCACTATAAAAAGGTTTATAATGTAGCTGCTATTTTTAAAGAAAATTACTGTAAATAGGTTTACAATAGCTCAGTTTTTTATATAGTAATTTACCCTAAACAAAACAGTTTTCAACCATGAAATTTACAGTTCCTTAAAAAAGCATACCGTAATTTCTTATACATGGTTGCCATATTTATTATGGTAGTTTACTGTAAAATAGTTCACAGTCTACCTGTTATTTTTACAGAAAATTACCATAAATAGGTTTACAATATATCATTATTTTAATAGTAACTTCCTGTAAATAACACTATTTTCAACCTTGGAATTTACAGTTCTATAAAACCAATACCGTAATGTCTTATACATGGTCACCATATTTTTTACGGTAAAATTCTGGCAACCACAGCTGCCAGTATTTTACCGTAAAATATACAGATTTTTTATTACAGTGTAAGGACCCCCAAAAATGGAATCAGCAAAGAGACATGCCTACGAGGCACAATTCAAACAACAGGCTATCAGTTACACGGCTGTAAATGGGAATAGGGCAGCCGTGAGAGAATTCAAAATCAATGCCTCTATGGTTCGGAAGTGGAGGAAGCAGGAGAATGAATTGCGCCAAGTTAAGAAGACAAAACAGATGCTGGAGTCATCGTTAAGGCCAATCAAAAGGGCTGGATGGATGAGGAGAAAATGACAGAGTGGCTGAGAGAGGTGTATGTAAGAAGACCGGATGGTTTTTTCCACACATCACTGTCTCTGTTGATCTGCGACTCCATGCGCACCCACATCACCGCTACTGTGAAAAACCAAGTGAAGCAAATGAATTCAGAGCTTGCCATCATTCCGGGAGGATTAACAAAAGAACTCCAACCACTGGACATTGGTGTGAACAGAGCATTCAAAGTGAAGTTGTGAGCGTCATGGGAGCGATGGATGAGGGACGGCGAACACACCTTCACTAAGACTGGGAGGCATCGACGGGTGAGTTACACCACCATATGTGAATGGATTGTGGATGCCTGGGCAAAGGTATCTGCTTTGACTGTTGACCGAGCTTTCGCGAAAGCCGGCATCATTGCTGAACAGCCACCCGGCAACGAGACTGACTCGGACAATGATGAGAGGGAACCCGGCATGTTTGATGGCGAAATTGCCCAGCTGTTCAGTTCGGATACAGAAGAGGAAGACTTTGATGGATTTGCGACAAAAGATTGATTAAAAAAATAATTTGAGTGTATTTTAAAATAAATATGTAAAATGAAATAAATAAATAATATTATAAATAAATATGCAGAATAAAATTCAACCAAACTCATGTTTTGCTTCCGTTGCCTTGTTTTAGCATGCGCCGAATAATACGGTGTGCCTTATGTATGGCTTAAGTACAGAAGTAGACCCCGTAATTGAGACTGCGCCTTACAATCCGGTGTGCCTTATGGTGCGGAAAATACGGTAGTCCCTATAATGTTGAAAATTCGAACTATTTCTCTCTGAGTGCATTGCAATTATCCATACATTGCTGCAAGACTGAGGAAAAGTGCTGATTCCAATGGTTCTGAATGGAACCTAGCCTCTATCTAGCCGAGCTGCCTTGAGTGTGTGATGTTTGCAGGATATGTGAAGAACGGCAGCGAATATATTCCCAATTAACCTTGAATGGCAGTTTCAACGTAAATCTGCGCTTACGTACTTTCTTTTACACTCTCCCTTATGTACGCATATGATCACTGATTACATTGTACCGAAATATCACAGTCTTACTTTCTGTTCTGTGTACATACACATACATAAAATGCGTGAATATATTTACCAGTGCAATAGCACGTCACCAGTTCTCAGTCTATGTAGATGGAGGTTACCATGTCAAGGCTGAGGATGTATAACAGATACTTTCACTCAACACTGACTTAAGTAGCCAAATGACAGGTCAGGTTTAAAACCAAGAAGTTAAGTATCAATTGACAGCTCAGTCACTGGTAGAGCGATATTCTTGTATGGTTATTATATCAGCTAATCTGTTTGCCTTAATAATTTAAACCCCCTGTCAGCGATGTCATCATTAACAAAATAAGGTGTTCGTTTACAACTAATGTTTCTGTTGAATTACTTCATTAAATACTCTGTGTTTCTTAACCAAGCAAGCTGTTGAAAATAGCTTGCTTTCGTCAACAGTGTAATCCCATCTTGATGCTGCTACTATCTCAGCATAATTCGGCCAGCTGGAGGCTAGCTCTTACTCAGAGCCATTGGAATCAACGCTTCACATCAGTCTTGTGGTTAGGTATGGGCAATCACAACACACTCACAGAGAAACAGTATATGTTTTTGGGACTTTGTACTGTACTTAAATGAATGTCAGTATCAATGAAACAAAGAATTAAATAAAGTGTGCAATGTTGGCTAAATCCCCTCTGGTGCATGGTGTGCATCTTTGCTCTTTTTGCATAAATCAATACCAGCAACTCCACTGCTTCACTACCAAAACCAATTTCTCCATTGGCTGTTTGAGCTACGGACAAGCAACTAGTATCCTGTGTATACATAGCAATGTTCCAGCTTCGATTTTCAACATGATTGTGAAAACAAAAACGAACATACGTTTTTTTCCCCCAAATGAACTCGCAATGTAAGTACCTACCACAATGCAATGTAATATATCATTATCATAACAGGTGTAAATTGACCATTAATAACATGTAAAACTAACCCCCCACACACACACATACCCAGCAATCCGTGTCACTGTCTCACTGAGGCAGCGTAAAGTGAGTACTTGATACAGATATGCTTTATGGGTGAGGTAACCCTGTAGGGATGACATTTACATCAAAAGTCTAACTGTGGTGTCAATGGTAGTCTTGTGGGATCAAGTAAGTCATGTTTATCAAAACATGTATGAAAACTAATATCTAAGCTCTCACAAAGATTTGCACATATGTAGAGTCTTGCGCTCACACTGGCAGTAATGACTGTTTCCCATTCACTGATTGTACAGAAAATATCATCAGCTACCTCTGGATCTTACAATGACTTGCACTAGAACCTGTAGTATGAATGTGATAATCTTAATAAAATGAAAGTTTTACAAATCTCAAGTGTGAAACTAACCATTGCACCAGCTGCTGGACATTGATTAGTGATGTCTATAGCAAGGTTTGATGGGTGACCTAATGTTGGTTATCTAATGTTATATCTGTCAGTACTGCGTGCCACATTTTAGGTGTTTTTATGTGATTCTGCTTTTCATGTGAAATGTTAAACCCTATCAGGTTGAATGCTGTGCAGTGTCAACTTAATTTTCAGGAGAGTCCATTCTGGGAGCAAAGAAATGGATGCGCTCCATTGAGGGCATAATTGTCCTCCAGCTGAGTTACCATTCAGATTTCACTTCTTCCCTGGCTGTCCTCTTTGGGTCATATGAGTTCAACATTGAATATCCAAAGGAGGCAGCCACATCACTGGAATTTATCCAGAGGTAAGCACCTACTTGTTGATATTCTTCACTAGGGATGGAAACAAGTGCTCAAGTACTCCTAATGTAACCAGCTACTCAACTAGTAAAATACTGCTCAAAATTAGCAGTGATCTGAGACAGAACAGAAAAAAACTATTTAAATCCTTCACTTGAATCTGGCAGTTCCACTTGAATCCACTGTACTGTAGCCTTTCTGAGGTCAGCTGAGCCTACCTCTCCTTGTTCACCATGCAACATAGCACAGTGGTGATAGTTTGTTTATTTTTGCTTATGTGGGCTGTTGTTTAATTGTTAAACAGCAGAGTTTTATTTTTACTCGCCATGCAAAAGATAGAAAAACAAGCACAGCTTTAATTGGTTCTATGAGTAAAGGTAAGTGTAAATTTCATGCAAATATCGGTTCTTTTTTGCTTTGTCATTTTAAAATCAATACTCGAGTACTTGTTTTTTTATCTAATAGAGTACTCAACTACTAAATCACTCGAAATTCCCATCCCTATGCTTCACACAGCCATTAATGTGCTCACTGAAATCTTTTTGTCAATTCTTTTGAAGTATTTCACATATGGTCTCGTACTGACAGTTGTTGCAGAGTGACATATCATAATAAAAGCTGTGGATGTAAACTTAAAGTGATAGCTCAGATTCTTACTCATATACAGGGAGTCCCCAACTTATAAAAATAATTGGTTCCTGAGGGTCTTTCATAAGTTTTTTTTTCTTTGTAAATCCATCTTTTCTCTTTCAGATACTTTATATCATTCACCAAGATGAACCCCTCCCCTTAAACTTCTATCAGTCTCAAAAGTCTTCAAAGACTGTCATATATTTACATACACTGTCGAGTACTGTATAGGAAAACTACACTCTCCATTAATTCACAAGTTTAATTTTGAAAGATAGTTTAAATTTTACAAGCGTAAATTTCACAATTTAGGGAAAGTGGGAGGGCACAGTTGCCATCTGTTGCGGACCATGTACTTGGCGCGTGGTTTGAATTGGTAAATTATGTTTTTTTTCTTTTTACCCCAGAAAATTATTTTTTCATATCAGTGGTTTTCTGTAAGTCAACTCTCTAAGTGTAGTGGTATTTGCTGGTCCATGTGAGTGTAGTACATCCACCAAGTCTGGTCCATTAACTCCTTCCCTGTCATGAGAACAAGAGCTTCATCGGGAGTGTTCCTACTCCAAAATGAATAAAGTAGATACACCGTCCTGTAATCTCTGTTACAATATACCATAGCACTTTAAATAGGTTATATTGTATTATCTTTAAGGAGGCCTGCACTGTAGTGTATTTCCCTTAGTGTTCAATGTATTTATTGAAATCATATTAATAGAAAGCTCAGTTCGCTGTGCAGCCATCTCACATGTTAATCTCTGGGAAACTGGGGTTCTATATTCAGCTCTGGCCCCTCTACCTATGCCTCCTCTTCTCTATAACCCTCTCACCTTTCCTACCTTTTGAATAAATGTTAATACTATACTAATTTAGTGTCAGTTATTAAAAAGTTTGTAAGATTTTTAGTGGTATTTTAGCAAAAATGGTACAAATTTTTATCAATCCAAAATGTATTTCCTCATGTCATTTTTTTGGATTAGAAGTCACAGGGAAGGGGGAAGAACTTTGACATAACCTATTCCACACATCATTGCTCTGCATTTCCCTTTTTGAGCATGTGACTAGGCATGTGACACAGGACAAAACGAAGCATGCCTGCTGGGCACAAATACTTCACTTTCAGGGTCTTTAGTTCTCCCAATAGACCTCCATTGGAGTCACTGTTTCTACATATTACACACTCTGAGGGAAAGACCAGTGGCATGCTGGTAGTGTTAGCGGGTTTATGGCTTGTTGTGTGTTTCCGGTACTACATATGACGTTTACAGAGATGTCCTGCAGAGGGTGAGGAAATGTATTCCTGTGATCCCGATGCTGGGTACATCTTCAACATTACATTACATTATTACATTATTGACATTTTGCAAATGCTCTTATCCAGAGTGAATTACAACTCAAAGTGCATTCAGCCAGGGATGAGAGTGCTAGAGCATGGGTCTCCAACACGTCGCTCACAAAGAAAGTGGCCAAGCCATGAATGAGCTGAAAGCAACACTAAATAGACTGCAATCTCTATTCACCAAACCAATGAAGAAGGTTAATGCGGCAACAGAGGCATCGTTTAGAGTGGCACACATCTTAACAAAGCACAAGAAGCTGTTCATTGATGGTGAGATGGTGAAGGAGGCAATGACTGGATGGCCGAAATGTTATAGGGGCCATAAAAGTAAGACAGAAATTATGTCTGCTATTGCTGATGTACAGCTCGGGGCTAACACAGTGACTCTCTCTGTGCTTTCTGCAGATGCAGATGCACTGGGGCAATTGGAACGGGACATGAGTAGGTGCAAATGGTTTTCAATTCAGTGTGGTGAATCAATGGACTCAAGTGATACCACCTACTTGGCTGTGTTCTTTGGATGGTGTTTGATGACTTTTCCACCAAGGAAGTATTTTTGACATTGCTTCTGTCAGGTGTCAGGAGTGGGTACAACCCAAACCTTTCACCCAACCAGGTCGCCACCCCTTTGGGATCCGCCCACCACAAGGACACCAGGACAAAGTAGGTAAAAGCCACACGTTTATTAAATCAAATGTAACAAACAAAACACCAATTCATAAAACACACAGCAATACCCCGACAATCCCCACCCCCAGGCTCCCCTCCCCCACCTGCTTCCTCCAGACCCAACCCACAGGAAAGCAATACCCCGTGTCCACACAACACACACAAAAAATACACAAGTGCTCCTCCCCCACAATGACACACACACACACCTTGCTCCACTACACCCCAAGGTGGCTGGCCCCCTGTGGGTGGAAGCCGGGAGGAAGGAGAACCACCCTCTCCTTTTCACCGGGGGAGTTCTGGCCAGTGGGGGGCCACACACTCACACTCATTCACGCTCACACTCACACCACAAAGAGAACACGAAACAAAAAATTAAAATAAGGTTGGGGTGTAATTTGGCCCGCAGCACAATGCCTGGCCTCACTTACCCCCCAAAATAACAAAAAAAAAAAAACAAAAAGGACAGGGGGGCCTTAACAGCCTCACTCCTGGCGACGACCCACGTCCTCTCCTTCTTCCAGGGCTGGCAGCACCACGGGACTGCACTGGGGAAGAAAGGAGACGAGAGCCGGTCAGTCCTATAACCACCCTGAGCTGAGGACCCATGCACGTGGTCAGTCTCTGGCAACCTCCCTTCACTGTTGGGGAGTCCTTCTCCCCAGCACTTGCTCTCTTGGGGTGGAGGATTCCAAAGACCGGCTGCCGCTCCGAAGTGTGTCTTTTTTTCCCCCCAGAGATCCTCGCAGAACTCCCCTTCTGCCGCCTAACTCAGGATGCCTAAAAACACACATAAGGACAACACTCACCCACACACTTAAAGAAAAAAAAAACAAAAATTAAACAAACCAACTCAAAGAACTTAACTAGGTTCCGGGTCGTGACTCCCAAAACTTCAAAAGCAAAATGCGAATGAACGAATAACGAAACCTAAAACCCGGCTGGCAACGAAACCAAAATCCCACAAAAACCAAAAGCAAAACTGTTTGCAATACTCAGTGCTATTTCTGTCAGCATTTACACTGCTGTGCCATCCTTACCTACCTGCCTAAATAGCCCCAGTAATCAGGACAGGCAGATAGCAGGTGCGAAGCGCACACCGGCAGCAAACACCACCCACGACAATCATTCAATGAATGACGCTCCTGTCCCGGTCTCCCAAGCTCACCTAAGGAAGCAGCACACCAACAGCCCTGTCAGGACGACTCCTGTTTCCTCTGGAAACCACAACCAGAGGTGTGATATTGTTAATAAACAATACAATTCTCAAAATGAGTAAAACAACCATGTTGTTAATGAAGAGACGGATCCCATGTTCGCAGTTGAAGACGGATACTTTACTTACACAGCCGTACGCAGGAGCAAAATGGAGCAAAATGTTCAAAGATTACATCGTGTGGTCAACATTTATACACTTTAAGGGAAATACATTAGCATGTGATGGCTCATATATGGTAATGGGGAACCCTCCGTTCCACAGACGGCAGGTAACAGGTCGTTAACAGGAGGCACCATTTGGCCCTGGTCGGATGCAGCAACACCCCTTTGTAATTCTAATACACATTCTCAAACACCGTGCCGCTCTCCAGAACTGTCTCCCAACAATATCTACAACGTTTTGAAGAAGTACTTTGTGGAAAAAAAATGTTCCCATTGAAACACTGGTGTCTATAACACCATTCATCAACAGGCTATATGCGCAAAGGTTATGGGACTTGATCATGTCATGACACCTGTTGTTAAGATTATCAACTCCATTCAAGCAAAGGCCAAACAACACAAAAGCTTCAAACTGTTTCTTGAAGAATTTTCTGCTGAGAATGGTGATCTCCTCCTCCACACAGGTGGCTGAGCAGGGGTAAGATACTACAGCGCTTTTTTTCCCTGCTGAAAGAAATCAAAGCTTTCATGGAATCAATGGAGGAGGACACTACCCTATTGTCTGATGCTGGGCGGCTACTTGATCTTGTGTTCCTGACAGATGTGACAGCGAATCTGAATGACCTGAACTTATAATTACAAGGCAAAGACAAAACCATATGTGATATGATCAGTGCTGTGAAGGCTTTTAAAGCAAAACTCTCATTTTACCTTCATCAAGTGAGAAGTAAAAGACTGCAGCACTTCGCCTCAGTTGTAAAGATGCTGGAAAGCCATGCAGGAGCAGTTGATGTTTTGTGAAAAAGCAGCTTTCCGAGTAAGTTATTAATAACTTACAGAAACATTGTGTGCATTTATAGTTCACCTTCTCTTCCCCTTTGTTTGTGGAGTTTGTGGAGCTCTGCTGCTCTGACCTGCACCCATTTGTGTCGTGTCTGGTATGGGGTTTTCTCATGTGGCACAAGGGCTAATAAATATCGATGCAAGTTTATGGGGCAGTGGATGCGCACTCTGTCATCCCTCACAGGTAGGCCATCTGCGACAGAGTAAAAGAGCAGGCAAAAAAAGAAAAAGCTAGTCTCTGTCAGTCTATCAATAAAGAGCTGGAATGTGCCGCTCAGTCCAGACAATTGTGCGACTATAATACATAAAGTTGGTGGTTTGCGGGTCGGATCAGGTTCGGGTGGTTGATTAACACATACTTTTGCAGGTTGGGCGGTGCGGATTTGGCTCTCATAACGGGTTGGGTGGGTGTGAGTATTAAAAAACCCTGACCTGTGCATCACTAGTACATAAGTATTGTGACCTCCTGTCCAAGTTTGGGCAGGAGTTTTTGGACAAGTTCCATGATTTTGATAAACCTGAGCTCCATGTGGCATTCATTGCCAACCCCTTCATGGCAGAAGACATAGGTGAGATTTCAGAGCAGATGGCTGAACTGTTCAGTGTTAATCCTGTGGAGAACTTTCACCAAGCAGCCCTGAAAGTATCTGTTTTATTTGGCTCTACATACCTCTGTGAAGTAGCTTATTTTGATATGAATTTCATGAAATCTAAATTCAGAACAATGCACAGAACAGAGTGAATACAATTACACATGTGGACCATAAAATGATGACAAGCTTTTGATGTGTGAATGGAGGTGATGTGTGATACATTGATAAGTGGATACAGAAAGAAATGAGAAAAAAGTAATGATTTAAAAAATAGTAATGTTTTTTATGACTTTGATGTGAATCAAGTAGTTTTGATATATGAGCTTCACACATTTGAAACATATGGATACAGAACATACATTTGGCATGCGATTGATGTGAATTTAAAATGTTTTTGATCCAAAATGAGAGCTTTGGATATTGACATTTGATGTATACACAAAATGAAGCTTAATTCAGCTGGTTAATTTGAGTGTTTTCATGTTATGTGAATAAATTAAAATAAGACATGAGTAGCTCTCAGATGAAAAAAAGGTTGAAGACCCCTGTACTAGAGTGAAATGTAAAGTCCAAAGTGCCAGAAGGGATAGCAGAGACTTCTAGAATCTAAATGGTAAAATGTGAAAGAAATATTGAGCATATTTAAAGAGATTATTCTGGATGCACAGGATGAATTCATTTCGCAAGTGAGAAAAGGGAAGTCAAAAAAGAAACATAAACAATAGACAGGCCAGGACAGTTTGAAACAAAAAAGGACATGACTCAGAAAATTGAAGTTGGACAGCTCGGAAGCAAATAAGATTGAATACTATAATAATGAGCTCAAGTTATAAACAAAAAAATAATAAAAAAAAAAGCTAAAAGCTGTTCTTAAAGACAGGTTGTCGTTATGTCCAGGAGAATGCATAGTGATGTCTGAAAGTGTTTGGGTGGAAAAATAAAACAGGGAGGTAAAATACGTGCAAGTGTAAATGTTTACAAATGAAGGTGAATACAAAGGTGACAAGGTGTGCTATTTACAATAATTTACAAGTATTTACACAAGGAACCCAAAACAAAGAACACAAATGTCAGTGTACAGAACACAAGACGAGTATGCAGAACCAAAGGTGGGCAGCAAACTGATGAACCTGGCAGTTGGGGAAAAAAGAAGAGTAGACACCACACACACAGAACACTCAACATTGATTCCTCTTAACACTGTGCTGGATTCTAAGAATAGTTCTGCATGTTTTTGCTATAATATTTGAATAAATGAGACCATTTTGGATTGATTTGGAGATGGGTGGGATGCTCTCCCACTAGTAAGTTGAAACTGTGTCAGATCTGGGCCAAAAGTAGTTGCATCTGCAAAACAGAGCTGCGTCAGTGTCCTTTTGCATCACAGGCCATGATGGGGCGGATCCTTCTTACGGATCCGGAACAGAAAAGGGACAAGACTGGCCCATCCCATCCAACAATTGTATTAGTTCCGGCACAGTTGCAACATGGATCCACATATATGATAATATCTGGCCCAGATGTGGCACTGATCCGTCTGGACAACAGTTTTAACTCCAGCTCATCCGGCCCAGATCCACAAACCAGACCAATACCAGCATGGCCCCTTTTTACAGATCCATGCCAAAACAGTCCTGAAACTGGCCAAGTTTGAAATAAAATACCATGACATCCTGGCAAAGGATGAACAACACCTTTTACATTACATTACGTTATAGGCATTTAGCAGACACTCTTATCCAGAGCAACTTACAACACAAAATGCATTTTTCGGGACAAGGGTGTTAAAGTGCTAGAGGGGGTAAAAGTCTCAAGTGCCAGAAGGGTTAGCATGGACTAAACCCTGTGGAGGCCTTGAACACATTTTCCTTCTTCAACCTCCCGCAAAGGTAGAATGAGTTGTGCCCTCATGGTAAAGGCAAAATGCCTGTACGATTTTTGGACAGGTGCTGTCATTTTTCACTGAAAACAAATGATGATACACATTAGCTGATGCCTATATTCAGTATAATAGTTCTAAACAGTGTGTAGTCTGTAATGTATTAAGGCCTATCTAAGTATAGTTGCAAATTAGGTCAGTAAGGTAAAAGAATACAAAGAATTGTTATTATCAAACACTTTCAGAAAAGAGTACAGTGAAAATTGATCTAAGTTTGTAATTAGAGGGGCTCCTCATTGAAACACATGGAGGTGGGCTTAAATGGAGCGTCCTGGTTCCACGGTGACTAATGGTGAAAAAAAGATAACGTGGCCCTTTCTAAATGAAAGATATATTTACAAAATCATGCATGGAGCCTAAATATAATGTGACTAAGCAGCATATGAATTATTATTTTGCCCACATACAGAAATATAACCGAAAAGTTATTCTTATTCAAAGTTAGTTTGTGCTGGCTCTAGTAATCATGCTTTTTGTAGTGCTGTACCATTTAATCCCACCTAAAAAGAAGCTAATTTTTGAAAATATTCAGCTCTCCAAAACAATTTATAATGTATTTATTTGTGGACAAATGTAAAATTAATCAGAGAACACTGAGATTCTTGAGATTAGCTCTGTGCGCCGGCATATAAAACCCATCTTTCCATATGAAGGAAAATAGCATAAAATGACACAGTACCATTTCTTAATACACAAAAATCAAAACATTAATCTCTCATTTTACATAATGTAAATTAAACTCTCAAAGAAGTGGTTGAAAATAGCAGAAAAGTGATGATATCTGAGGGGTCCTGAAACACCAAAGTTTTTTGGTGACTTTGTGTGAGGTCCCCTGAGACTGCATGCACATGGGCAGGGCTAACTCAACATTGGAAAATATGATTGGTATGCAATAAAAAATGATATGGAAGTAACAAATTGCTGAATTGTTTAAAATAATGAGTAGCACAAAATATCGTTCTCTCTTTTTGTTATTTGACTTCAAAGAAAGTGGGCTTAAAGGGTACATAGCTAACCTCATCTATAGTCTGGTTGAATTTATTTCACCACCCTGACTTTAGCTACTGTAGGTCTAGTTATGACAGCTTACAATTCATTAATCTACAATTCATTATACCTCAAAGATTTAGTGATGCACTGTTACTGTTATTTTTTCTGGTTTTTTACCTGGGCTAGCTCTATAAACAAGGTTTGTCACTGCATTAGCTAGCTTGGGTGGTATAACTTACGAGTTTGCCTTTGGCCACCTCGTAGTGTACTTAGAGCAAACACTATATTCTCTCGCTTTGTCCCAAAATTTGAAATTTGTCTACATTGAAAGATAACCTTAAAACTACATAGCCTGTGGCTTTTTTGATTATTTTTTAAACCATCACAGCCACAGACTATAGTGCAGTTTGTAACGTTGGGAGCTAACGATCCTAGCTAGCGAGCCTAGTTAGCATGCTAATATCAACTAACTTGACCAACTTCTTGTCTTGCAACTTCATTAGTTAGTTAACAGTTTCAATCACAAGCTAAGTAAAATGTTGGATTACATATGTAAACACTCATCACTTCACAGCACCTGTGATATACAGTCATATTTCTAATATGGCTATATGCAAAATACTAAAAAATCGCTTACCTCAATATTCACGCAGCCCTCCAGGGTGAATATTTCACGTTATTCCAATGAGTGAGCGGGAATAAAAGAATTGGCATGTTAGTAAATTTAAGTGAGTCTGTCTTACGGATGTCCCCGGATGCGTTCTGAGTCCAATGACCGACACAGTGGTAAGGGCTGTCAACATTTGTTTGGGCCACTGTGGGAGAAACTGACCTCAGCCTGGGCCAGGGCCAGGGCCAGGGCAAGGCTGAGCGTCCCCTCCACACTTTGTTCACAGATTCCCAAAAGACAAACTTTACCCAAGAAGTCTGATGCAATAATGGTTTATTGTACATACAGCAAAGTACATTCAATATACCTAGCTGGTCTGTGCAGAACAATAATTTCCCCAATCACTCTCCCAATCATTCTTCATACACTCACACACAAACGCCCCGACACACTCTCCCCAAAAACCTCGCCCAGTTCCCTCGCTTCTTTGAATGTGCTCTCTTTTATAGCATAAAATCAAACCCCTCCTTCAGTTTTACCACAGTTTTTCAATACATCATTGTTTCCACATCCCTTCTGGTTCCCAAAATAACTGTTGCACCTGGAGCCTATAATTCATTTTGTTAATATAGTGTCTATGCTCACACAACAGTATCTCCTTCACACTCTCCCCCTGTGTAGCAATTCCCAGTACGTATATACTTTTTGCCCCTCCCTCTCTGGGTATACCCCATTTAATCAAAAACAACTCCGAGGTTCTGGGTTAAATTAGCTTACCTGTACACATTACATTACAGGCATTTGTTAGACACTCTTATCCAGAGCGACTTACAAGGCAAAGTGCATATGAATGGTACAAAAAGTGCAGAGATAACCCTAGAATGGGGTAAAGTCCAAAGTGCCAAAGGTGACAGGATAGATCAGGACTGCCCTACAGACTATCTAAGGAGAAAATTAACAACAACAAAGTAGGTTAAACACAAATCACAATTAAAAACAAGTGCAGATAAGTGCAGAGACATTACAAAGTGCAAGGGAGGGGAGGGGAGAGGTGCAGCCTAAAGAGGCGAATCTTCAGTCTGCGCTTGAAGGTGGCCGGTGACTCTGCCATTCTGACCAGGGGGCCAAGACAGACAGCAGATGTGACCTGGAAGTGCAGGAGCAGAGAGGGGGAGGCATCAGGAGGCAGAGTGGAGGGGTCTGGCAGGGGTGTAGGTTCTGATGATCTTCTGGAGGTATGCTAGAGCTGTCCCCTTAACAGCCGTAAAAGCATTTTAAATAAACACTCGAGGCTACAACTGTGAGTGTGACTGTTTAATGTTTGAATGGTTCATACTCCAGTTAGCATGTGCATCTGCCGGCTTAACCAGTACTGTGTACAGCACACATGCTAACCCCTCCTATTGAACACCAATGATGTGCACAGCACATGTGGTAATCACTCACATTGTCCAGCTTCACTGTGAAATGTGATTTGGTTGGAAAATAGTGTGCAATTACCGTTATCCCTCAGTGTCCATGGGCGGTCCTGGAAATCTACGGATGCTCAAGTCCCTTATATAAAACGGGGTAGTATTTGCATATGACCTATGCACATCCTCCTGTATACTTTAAATCATCTCTAGATTACTTATAATACCTAATACAATGTGAATGCTATGTAAATAGTTGTTATACTGTATTGTTTAGGGAATAATGACAAGACAAAAAGGTGAAATTCAAGTTTTGCTCTTTGGAACTTTCTGGAATGTTGTTTTTTTTAGTATATTTTCAGAAACCCACAGAACCTGCAGATACGGAGGTCTGACTGTAGCTCTTATGCATACCTTGCATAAAATGTCAGTTATTCCTCAACCTCTCTTACTCTGCATGACTTGACATACCACAGTTTGTCAGTTGCATAGGTTGCTAAATTGCATAGGTTTATTTCCACATTTTGGGCTGCATTCCAATAAAATATTCACATACCACTTTCATGTGGGTGTAATCCAGCACCTGAAGTATATGCTCAACTCAATGGAGAGGAGCGAAAGCAGGAGTGGAATTCTTTGTAAATTGGACTTTACTTGGAAATTCACTACAGTGTGGTCCAATTCACATGTTATGTATTGTAAATGTTGCATTTTTCCAGATTGCAGTTTGCAGTTCTCGTCAGAATTATTGGCAAATAAGATTGAATACTATAATAATGAGCTCAAGTTATAAACAAAAAAATAATAAAAAAAAAAGCTAAAAGCTGTTCTTAAAGACAGGTTGTCGTTATGTCCAGGAGAATGCATAGTAATGTCTGAAAGTGTTTGGGTGGAAAAATAAAACAGGGAGGTAAAATACGTGCAAGTGTAAATGTTTACAAATGAAGGTGAATATAAAGGAGACAAGGTGTGCTGTTTACAATAATTTACAAGTATTTACACAAGGAACCCAAAACAAAGAACACAAATGTCAGTGTACAGAACACAAGACGAGTATGCAGAACCAAAGGTGGGCAGCAAACTGATGAACCTGGCAGTTGGGGAAAAAAGAAGAGTAGACACCACACACACAGAACACTCAACATTGATTCCTCTTAACACTGTGCTGGATTCTAAGAATAGTTCTGTATGTTTTTGCTATAATATATGAATAAATGAGACCATTTTGGATTGATTTGGAGATGGGTGGGATGCTCTCCCACTAGTAAGTTGAAACTGTGTCGGATCTGGGCCAAAAGTAGTTGCATCTGCAAAACAGAGCTGCGTCAGTGTCCTTTTGCATCACGGGCCATGATGGGGCGGATCCTTCTTACGGATCCGGAACAGAAAAGGGACAAGACTGGCCCAGCCCATCCAACAATTGTATTAGTTCCGGCACAGTTGCAACATGGATCCACATATATGATAATATCTGGCCCAGATGTGGCACTGATCCGTCTAGACTACAGTTTTAACTCCAGCTCATCCGGCCCAGATCCACAAACCAGACCAATACCAGCATGGCCCCTTTTTACAGATCCATGCCAAAACAGTCCTGAAACTGGCCAAGTTTGAAATAAAATACCATGACATCCTGGCAAAGGATGAACAACACCTTTTACATTACGTTACATTACATTACATTACGTTATAGGCATTTAGCAGACACTCTTATCCAGAGCAACTTACAACACAAAATGCATTTTTCGGGACAAGGGTGTTAAAGTGCTAGAAGGGGTAAAAGTCTCAAGTGCCAGAAGGGTTAGCATGGACTAAACCCTGTGGAGGCCTTGAACACATTTTCCTTCTTCAACCTCCCGCAAAGGTAGAATGAGTTGTGCCCTCATGGTAAAGGCAAAATGCCTGTACGATTTTTGGACAGGTGCTGTCATTTTTCACTGAAAACAAATGATGATACACATTAGCTGATGCCTATATTCAGTATAATAGTTCTAAACAGTGTGTAGTCTGTAATGTATTAAGGCCTATCTAAGTATAGTTGCAAATTAGGTCAGTAAGGTAAAAGAATACAAAGAATTGTTATTATCAAACACTTTCAGAAAAGAGTACAGTGAAAATTGATCTAAGTTTGTAATTAGAAGGGCTCCTCATTGAAACACATGGAGGTGGGCTTAAATGGAGTGTCCTGGTTCCACGGTGACTAATGGTGAAAAAAAGATAACGTGGCCCTTTCTAAATGAAAGATATATTTACAAAATCATGCATGGAGCCTAAATATAATGTGACTAAGCAGCATATGAATTATTATTTTGCCCACATACAGAAATATAACCAAAAAGTTATTCTTATTCAAAGTAAGTTTATGCTGGCTCTAGTTATAATGCTTTTTGTAGTGCTGTACCATTTAAGCCCGCCTAAAAAGAAGCTAATTTTTGAAAATATTCAGCTCTCCAAAACAATTTATAATGTATTTATTTGTGGACAAATGTAAAATTAATCAGAGAACACTGAGATTCTTGAGATTAGCTCTGTGCACCGGCACATAAAACCCATCTTTCCATATGAAGGAAAATAGCATAAAATGACACAGTACCATTTCTTAATACACAAAAATCAAAACATTAATCTCTCATTTTACATAATGTAAATTAAACTCTCAAAGAAGTGGCTGAAAATAGCAGAAAAGTGATGATATCTGAGGGGTCCTGAAACACCAACGTTTTTTGGTGACTTTGTGTGAGGTCCCCTGAGACTGCATGCACATGGGCAGGGCTAACTCAACATTGGAAAATATGATTGGTATGCAATAAAAAATGATATGGAAGTAACAAATTGCTGAATTGTTTAAAATAATGAGTAGCACAAAATATTGTTCTCTCTTTTTGTTATTTGACTTCAAAGAAAGTGGGCTTAAAGGGTACATAGCTAACCTCATCTACAGTCTGGTTGAATTTATTTCACCACCCTGACTTTAGCTACTATAAGTCTAGTTATGACAGCTTACAATTCATTAATCTACAATTCATTATACCTCAAAGATTTAGTGATGCACTGTTACTGTTATTTTTCTGGTTTTTTTTACCTGGGCTAGCTCTATAAACAAGGTTTGTCACTGCATTAGCTAGCTTGGGTGGTATAACTTACGAGTTTGCCTTTGGCCACCTCGTAGTGTACTTAGAGCAAACACTATATTCTCTCGCTTTGTCCCAAAATTTGAAATTTGTCTACATTGAAAGATAACCTTAAAAGTACACAGCCTGTGGCTTTTTTGATTGTTTTTTAAACCATCACAGCCACAGAGTATAGTGCAGTTTGTAACGTTGGGAGCTAACGATCCAAGCTAGCGAGCCTAGTTAGCATGCTAATATCAACTAACTTGACCAACTTCTTGTCTTGCAACTTCATTAGTTAGTTAACCGTTTCAATCACAAGCTAAGTAAAATGTTGGATTACATATGTAAACACTCATCACTTCACCGCAGCTGTGATATACAGTCATATTTCTAATATGGCTATATGCAAAATATTAAAAAATCGCTTACCTCAATATTCACGCAGCCCTCCAGGGTGAATATTTCACGTTATTCCAATGAGTGAGCGGGAATAAAAGAATTGGCATGTTAGTAAATTTAAGTGAGTCTGTCTTACGGATGTCCCCGGATGCGTTCTGAGTCCAATGACCGACACAGTGGTAAGGGCTGTCAACATTTGTTTGGGCCACTGTGGGAGAAACTGACCTCAGCCTGGGCCAGGGCCAGGGCCAGGGCAAGGCTGAGCGTCCCCTCCACACTTTGTTCACAGATTCCCAAAAGACAAACTTTACCCAAGAAGTCTGATGCAATAATGGTTTATTGTACATACAGCAAAGTACATTCAATATACCTAGCTGGTCTGTGCAGAGCAATAATTTCCCCAATCACTCTCCCAATCATTCTTCATACACTCACACACAAACGCCCCGACACACTCTCCCCAAAAACCTCGCCCAGTTCCCTCGCTTCTTTGAATGTGCTCTCTTTTATAGCATAAAATCAAACCCCTCCTTCAGTTTTACCACAGTTTTTCAATACATCATTGTTTCCACATCCCTTCTGGTTCCCAAAATAACTGTTGCACCTGGAGCCTATAATTCATTTTGTTAATATAGTGTCTATGCTCACACAACAATATCTCCTTCACACTCTCCCCCTGTGTAGCAATTCCCAGTACGTATATACTTTTTGCCCCTCCCTCTCTGGGTATACCCCATTTAATCAAAAACAACTCCGAGGTTCTGGGTTAAATTAGCTTACCTGTACACATTACATTACAGGCATTTGTTAGACACTCTTATCCAGAGCGACTTACAAGGCAAAGTGCATATGAATGGTACAAAAAGTGCAGAGATAACCCTAGAATGGGGTAAAGTCCAAAGTGCCAAAGGTGACAGGATAGATCAGGACTGCCCTACAGACTATCTAAGGAGAAAATTAACAACAACAAAGTAGGTTAAACACAAATCACAATTAAAAACAAGTGCAGATAAGTGCAGAGACATTACAAAGTGCAAGGGAGGGGAGGGGAGAGGTGCAGCCTAAAGAGGCAAATCTTCAGTCTGCGCTTGAAGGTGGCCGGTGACTCTGCCATTCTGACCAGGGGGCCAAGACAGATAGCAGATGTGACCTGGAAGTGCAGGAGCAGAGAGGGGGAGGCATCAGGAGGCAGAGTGGAGGGGTCTGGCAGGGGTGTAGGTTCTGATGATCTTCTGGAGGTATGCTAGAGCTGTCCCCTTAACAGCCGTAAAAGCATTTTAAATAAACACTCGAGGCTACAACTGTGATTGTGACTGTTTAATGTTTGAATGGTTCATACTCCAGTTAGCATGTGCATCCGCCGGCTGAACCAGTACTGTGTACAGCACACATGCTAACCCCTCCTATTGAACACCAATGATGTGCACAGCACATGTGGTAATCACTCACATTGTCCAGCTTCACTGTGAAATGTGATTTGGTTGGAAAATAGTGTGCAATTACCGTTATCCCTCAGTGTCCATGGGCGGTCCTGGAAATCTATGGATGCTCAAGTCCCTTATATAAAACGGGGTAGTATTTGCATATGACCTATGCACATCCTCCTGTATACTTTAAATCATCTCTAGATTACTTATAATACCTAATACAATGTGAATGCTATGTAAATAGTTTGTTATACTGTATTGTTTAGGGAATAATGACAAGACAAAAAGGTGAAATTCAAGTTTTGCTCTTTGGAACTTTCTAGAATGTTTTTTTTTTTTTTTAGTATATTTTCAGAAACCCACAGAACCCGCAGATACGGAGGTCTGACTGTAGCTCTTATGCATACCTTGCATAAAATGTCAGTTATTTCTCAACCTCTCTTACTCTGCATGACTTGACATACCACAGTTTGTCAGTTGCATAGGTTGCTAAATTGCATAGGTTTATTTCCACATTTTGGGCTGCATTTCAATAAAATATTCACATACCTCTCACCATCTCACTCAAACGCCTCTCACCAGCACACTTTCTAAGCTAGCACAGTGTCAGTGCATGAGTGAGATGACCAACATGACTTTTGACTGGATGAAAGCACAAACATAGCCAATATTACACAACTTCTAGTTTACATTTGGTTTCTCAATGTGGAAAATTTTGTAGAAGAGATTCTGTTTTGTTAGAGACACTATGGGAAAAGAAATCTCTTAAATTTTGGATGACTTTATAGAAGCAAATGGAATTGGCTGGCCTCGATGTGTTGATGTATGCACTAAAATTACTGTCATGCAGAAAGTTCCGGCCAGGCAATTTGTTCCGGATGACATGACAATTGAACTCTATTCAGCTGATCGGCATTCCACCCAAGCCATTCCCAATGTTAAAATCTTTGTTTAGCCCTATTGAAAACAACAGGTGTAATGCCAAAAAACAAAGAACATACTTTGTAAAATTAAAGGTGCCATATCTAATGTGCATGATATAGTTATAGTTCATAAAATAAAATACTGCAGCCTATTATTTGTTAGGCTTTGTGGTATTCGCTCACAAAATACCTTTCAATTACCCTGTTAATCCATGGTAAATGGCAAATAGATAGCAGAGACAGCCAGTGAATTTTTATATTGCCTATGAACATAATTGTAGTAGGGTGTATGCACTATTACAACAGGTGCTTCTAATCTGGGATGGGAGACGTCTTCAAAACATAATGAGAAGCTCACTCTTACTGCCCTGACGGAGCCTGCCATCATCTAATAAATGCAGGAGGGCATGGCTGATTTTCATAGTTGAAAAATTATTCTGGCAACCTATGTACAACCTTGAGAAGAGCTCCATGTTATTCTTCAAAGTCACCATTTTTTGCATGCTTTTGTTTAGTGTTTTTCGTGAGTGTGATGTACAAAAAACCTAAAGGTTTTTAATTAAATTTAATTTAATTTGAATTAAAATTCATTATGACCAATAGGATCATATAGGGACTTTATTCCCTCTACTGAGTGTTACTTTGTAAACACCTTGAACTGATCTTGCCCAAGCTGGTGCCCCCTCACACTGTTCTCAAAGCTGAAGAGTCAGCAATTTCTTTTGAATCAAGGATGATGATGTCCCTGCTCTCCTCCTCAAATGGGTTGCCAAGGTTTCCTCAATAACTTTTACAAGTTGAGGCTGTGGACATCTTTGGCAAATTTCAGTTGCACACTCAAGTTTGGTCATGGTATTGCCTCCCTGTGTGCCTAGATCTAATCTGCTGTACTTCCTTAAATTCTTGGACTACACCAGCCCCTTCAGGGCCTGCAACCATCCATTGACAAAGTGCACCAGGGTTATCAATTAAGTCGACGGCTCTCCCGTCCCGTTTTACACAAGCATTATTCTGTTCACGTGCCTGATCAATTGGAATTTCAGAGAAAACTCTTTTTATCTTCTGTGCTGTGAAATTGCCAGCTGAAAAGCTCCTTGAGAACTTGTGGATGTTTTGTGACAAGCTCTGTCATATCCCTTAAATGCACAGGAATCCATCTTGCATAATTGATATGATCAAGGACAAAACACCATGGAGTGAGCTCTGTTAAAGCATCAAGATACATGTCAAAAGACTGCTGTCGGAGAGACTGCACAAAGACCAAGAGAGACATCTTGAGCTCTATAACTCCTCAATGTGATGACTGTTGATTTGCATGGTATGCTGCTCAAGCTCCTTGGTTCTGAGACTAAAAGCACCAGATGCAACTGAACATAGTTGAATATCACTGCTGTTTCCTGTGCAAAATCTGCAGAAGTGTTCCACTGAAAAACTCTGCAAAAATCCTGCAACACTGTGAGCTCCCAGGTTGTCAGCCACTACACTGAATACTGTACCTTGAAGTGACTCACTTAACAGTGGGACATAAACACCAAGCTCCTCAAGAGTTTTTAGATCCTGTAGAAGAGGCTGAAAGATTTTATCATAACCATAGGTGTTAACATCATCGGTTTTGCACAATACTGTCAAGTAGATAGATGACAAAGCAGAATGAGACCCCGGGGGCAAGTTAGCCAAAACCCAATAAACAGCACAAAGCTTATGCTTCTTTCGTGAGGTGCCAAGTGGGTTACAAGTTTCAAAGTCATCAACATAAAAACTTAGGATGATCCTTGGCTTTTCTCCAGCAAAGAAACAATTTTCCTTAAACAAAGAGCCGTCCCTTGAGGATCTGTACTGATGTGTCACACCAGAATTTGTGCCTTCCTGTCTATGACGACCCTCAACAACTTTTGTAATGATATCCCCTCTACTTAACAGCTGCTGTAAGGACTTCAATATTGGGACATATTGGAAACTTCGTTTGTTTTTAGCATCAAGAATGTATTGAACTGGCTCTATAACCCCAAAGTTATCCTTGTAATACTGCTTACGCAGATAGGCTGAACTTAGAGAGACAAATTTTTGTATGGACCTATGCACTGGATTACCAGAACAAATTGCATTAACAGTTTCTCTAATCACAAGTTCATCAACAAAGAGGTCTCTCTGATGAAAGATGTCACTAACAATGTCACAAGATAATGGCACATGGGCAGAACAGATCAAATGATGGAGTTCCCCGAGAAATTCATCTACAGCTGAAGTGGGCACATGGACCAAATGTTCTAACTTCAGCAAAGCAGTGGCAAATCTATGCTCAATGACCTTCTGCAAGTCTTCAGTATGAGAATGAGTGTTTGAAGGAATGGCAGTATCTGACTGCTCAACACACTCTTCACTGTTTGCTTCCAATTCATTCACAGATGATATCCTTGTAGTTATAACTACTTCTGGTTTAAAATCAATCAAAGTGTGATGGTGGTGTTTTCGGTTTTTGTGTGATTTAAAAGTACAATAAATGTTTGTCTTAAAGTCACATCCTAAAAACATACAAATGACTGTCTCGTTTCGTTTGAGATGTGCATTTATATGAGAAAAATAATCCTTCTCTGATGCTAAATCAGTACAACTACAAATGTGACAACTGAATATAGCTTCTTTTTTGTGAGGGACACCTGTGGTGTGGATTTTACTTTAGTGGACAATAAGGGCATTCCACGTCTTAAATGTGCATGGACAGTGCTGGTATGTACATGGATAGCGAGAATTACGTCCAAAATGTGGATGCTTGAACTTGTAGTGATGTAACAGCTTTGACCTACTTGATACAGTTTCTGTGCACCCCTTACAGCTCCACATTCCCTGGACCTAATCCTGCAACATACATCAAGATCATCATTAGTCATGTCATTCATCCTCACTGCACTACCAAAATTCTATACAAGATGGAAATATGCTATCATTTCCAAATACATTCATAGGACTTTAAACACAAGGACTAACACTTGCTTGTTTAGACCAGTGATATTTGGCAGAATAAAGCAAGTCAATATTTTGATTATAATCAAATGTGAAAAAATACAATTAACATTTTATCAATATCTCACATTCTTTTTAAAAATGTATCTCAAGGTAAATGAAGATTCAGATTCAGGGCTTAAATAAATGTGAGCGTACCTACCCATTACAGAGCTTTTTGAATGTATGGTATGCAAATGGCACAGTGAACCTGTGAAAGAAAATATTTAGCATCAGTCAGATGTCAGTAAAAAAACACACACACACACACACACACAAAAAATCCTAAACATGTCACAACTTAGCTAATACAAGTTTTTATTTTCGCCTCATCCTCCACCCGCCATGGTCACAGTATATTACGGTACAGAATAAATTCACTCAACACAGCCGGCTAACGGCTGCTCTCCAACGGCTGCAGCACTATGGGCAGCAGCGAGCCCAGGAGCGCGGTCTCAGCAGAGAAACACACACTGACGCTTATTGTCTACATTAAATTAACTAGCGGGTGTTAGCTAAAGTTCCCCATGTTATGCAAATAGGCTGTAAGTACACAGAATTACCAGGCTCGTTATATTACGTTACTGTTTTCAAAACATGGCTCAAGTCGACTGTTGCCCAACTTACAGGAACATATATAAGTTTGAAGAACTTACTTTTTCAGATATTGTGTCACCACCTCTTGCTGCAAAGCATGGAAACTTTCCCACAACGTTCCGTTGGCGACATGGATCTATTATGGTTCGCGGTCTTTCCTTCTGAGCGGTCTTCTTCTTGGTCTATTTTTGGCATCCTATTGGTGCGCGGGCACCACCTGGCCAACGTCACTGCCGGCTGGCGACATTTGAACGGCCAGACACTAAACTCGATTACAATGAGTTTGTTTTTTTAATTTGATTAATTTCAATCGACTTGCAAGAAACTAGTTAGTTCAACAGTCTTTATAAACAACTTCAGTGTACTTGATTAAACCATGTTCACGAACAGAATATAAATGAATTGTGTTGCTTTTACTGATTTCACTTTTGTAAACTCAAAGTCCCAATATTTCCGTTTTTTCAGTGTATTTTTGTCAGTTGTTGATCTGACATGCTCCAGCCGTTGAAGCACCTGTCTATTAAACCTAGCACTACTGCTGTTAAATGACTGAACATGGCAAACTGGAACAGATGAAGTCTTAATGACAGTTGACAGGAAAGATTTCTGTGTAGTAATGAGGCAAATGGCTTACTGTTTTTGACCCATGATTTAATTCATTAGGTGGCATAATGTTACAAGCTAATATATAATAATAGCGCTCGGGGAAAAAATAGCCAGGGTACACCAAATTGCGTGCAAGTTTGAATATATATATATATATATATACACACAGTGATTATTCCAACACAATATAGTTGTACAGTATTTACAAAAGAACATATTTACAATATGCAGGGGAGGGGGGAGTACAAAAAGGTTGTGGGGACGCTGCCAAATAAAAGAAATTAACAAAACCCAAACCCATATCCAAAATAAAAGTGGCTAGCTATGTTACATTAAACAAAAACCCTTAACTACCCTCCAGAAAACAGTAAAATAAAAATACAATGGGTGGCAGCCTTCTCTAATCTAATGTGTTTAACAAAAATAACAACCCTAAGTGCGTGTACAATGTACGAGGGCCCCCTTTTAACACCAATTTGTGACACCCTGGATAACCCAAAACTAAAAAGGCAAGTAAACAAAGTACTGGGAACACAGAAAAAACAGACGAATGAACAGCTTCTCTAACAAGTATGCGGGTGCAAGTATGAGCATAAGCTCAAGACAGAGGTGCAGGCACGGTGTATATAGACACGGGTGAGACAGGGCAAGGATCGATTGGCCGAGGTGGAATGAGGTGACGTCACAAGGAGGCAGGAGGCGATGATACGGGAGGATGGACTGGTGGATGAGTGATGGATGACATATGGAATGTGGGGAGGTGTCACCTGAAGAAGAAAACAAAACAAAAAAGACACAGCACAAAGAAACACAAACTGCAGCTGACCAGACTGCATGCGCTATTCCCGTAACAGTCAGTGACTGGGGACCTTAAACTACACCTCATTCGCTTTGAGGCCTTAATTTGATCATTTACAGTTGTTTCTACAGAAGCTCTATTTTTAGCTCTGTGAAGAATTAGGGTATTATATTGTAGATGTCATGTGTAGTGATATTTTGCTCATTGTGTGATACATGTTGCTTCAATTCCTTGCCCTTCATCTAGACGTGAAATTTGAAGTGAGTTTAGGGAGCTGTTTAAGTTAAATTAAATCACTCAATCAACTTTTATTTGTATAGCGCATTTCACAAACATTTGTCACAATATGCTGTAAGTTATCCCTGGCCTGAAACCCCCCAAAAGCAAGCCTGAGGCACCGGTGGCAAGGAAAAGCTCCCTATGTGGAACAGATAGGAGGAAACCTTGGGAGGAACCAGGCATGAGAGGGGGAACCCATCCTCCTCTGACTGGCTCATGGTATGGGTAGTGATGACCAACATGGTCAGTAAGTCAGTTTGAGAGAGGTACGGTTCTGGATAGGGTGATACACTGTGTCATAACTCAACAACAAAAGGGGAGACCGGGCAGCACTTGAGCAGAAACCCAGGCAACAACGATTGCAGACCAGGCAACAGCTTGCTTGGGGACCCAATGATGGCAGAGACCTGGTAGCAGCATGCTCAGGAACTTGGGGCAGAGCCCCGCTGCAGACATGGAGAAACAACAACAAATAAGACTGTTAGTAGTGTGCAGTTGGTAGTAGCAGTGACAGAGGTCAGGGTTCTACAAACTGATGACCCCACCAATAGCCTTCTATGGCTGAATAGCTACTGGGACAGTGATAGATCATTAATGTTGTCATAAGAGGGGAAAGAAACCTACCCACTCTTCAACAGCCCACTCAAAGGGAAGAAGGAATCACAGCTGTTGAGAAGTGACAGTAAGGAAAGGTTTCCACCCCAGAATACTCTATGACCACAGGTCGCTCCAGACTATGTTAACTGATTATAAGCTTGAGCAAAAAGGTGCGTTTTTAGCCTAGCCTTAAACATTGTGACTGTATCTGTCTCCCTTACAAGTTTTGGTAGACTGTTCCACAGAAATGGCGCTCTCTAGTAGAAGGCTCTACCACCTGTTGAGTTCTTAGCCATTCTTTGGACTACCACATAGCCTGCATCTTGAAAACAAAGCATTCCTATTGGCTGATAGGGTAGAAGCGGGTTACTTAAGTACTCAGATTTTTTACTCAGTGTTTTTTAACAATCAGTATTGTTATGCCTTTTACCATGTAATGAGCATCTCAATGGCTCTTGAGTATTAGCTCAATAGTTCTTTCTCACCACCTACTCCACGCATCTGCTAGTCCTAGCGATGGTACTCTTCTGCATGGACGACTGCAATTCCCTCCTTGCTGACCTTCCAGCATCTTCCATCAGACCTCCCAGCAGTAGCTCATCCAGAACGCTGCTGCTCGTCTGGTCTTCAACCTTCGTGGTGCCCTCTCCTCTCCATGCCTGCACTTCACGGTCACGTCTGCTGTCTGTTCTGGATCCCCGCTGGTGCAATGACCTTTCCACGGAGGTCAGAACAGCAGACAGTCTGTCCACCTCTCACCTCTTCAGGATGCCCCTCTCTCCTTTCCTTCCGAGCTCCAACACTTAGCCATAGTTTTGCTTGTTGCAACCTGATCTTAATTATTGTTGATATTACTAATTGTTTCTTGTATTGTTTCTTCAACAGGTCGTTCATAGGGTTTAGACCATGCTGATCCTACTGGTACTTGAGACTTTTACCCTTCGCTAGCACTCTAACACACTTGTCCCAAAAGAAATGCACTTTGTGCTGTAAGTCGCTCTGGATAAGAGCGTCTGCTGAATGCCTATTATGTAATGTAATGTAATGTAATTTGACATATGAAGCATAATGATGAATTTGTTTTCTGTGGACCAGGATTCCCAGGACGATTTAAAGGTTTTAGACATAGCATCTGAAAATCAGCATGAATAAGCAATTAAATTTCAAATTTTTATATTCAACACATAAAACTAATTATAAGGACGATGTCCAGGAAGATGTTCAATTTTAAGGTGCTGAGGTAGCATCAAACATATATGAAGCCTGCTTAGCTAATTACCATATGCTAATCATTATTTAATGCTAAAAGTTTAGCATGTTAGCTAACAAGCGAGGACTTGCTTGTCACTCTGACTAAAAAATCATGTACAATGCTCTGCTATCCTTATAGGCTAGTATTTTTAAGTGTATGCTGGGAAGTAAACTTGTAGTACTCAATTTTTAACTATACCCTCCAACCGACTGTCAAATTGAATGAACATATCTGTCACAGTAGATGCTGTAAAGAATTTTTAAGTTGTGGGTAATACGCTGTTCTTTTAGAAGAGTCATTGCCATGACAACCAGGGGCCAAACTGTCGAGGCTGTACCGTAATAGAGTACAGCCATTTAAGTTATGGTATAAATATAGTGAAGAGTACTATATAATGCTTCTTCACCAATCAATCGTCTTCAATCTAATCCATCACAACGTGGCCCTCCAGAGACTCAGCCTCCTCCAACGCCTGGGCCTGGAGGTAAGCAGTGAGCTTACCGCATGTAAGCAGAGCCTCTCCACCCTCTACCAGGAGGAGCGGAAGAAGTATACTTTCCGCTCCAAACTCCAGGGCCTCGAGGAGGACGAGAAATGCACGAGGTATTTCTTCCGCAAGGCGCAGTCAAAGAGAACTAACATCTCCTCTTTTTATAACAGCACAGGTGTGGTGGTGTCTGAAGAGGCCGAGGTCCAGGAGGCGGCCAGGGAGTTCTACCAGGGTCTATACGCCCTAAGGCCCTCGGACGGGGCTCTCATGGTCGCCTTCCTGGACGGCCTGGACAGACGCCTGGGAGACGAATCCACCATGGAGGAGGAGCTGAGCACGGACGAGCTTACGCGTACCGTGCGCTCCCTAAACCAACACAAAGCTCCTGGTCCTGACGGGATCCCAGCCGAATTCTACCAGGCTTTTTGGGATCTCCTGAAGGACAACGTGGGGGAGGTCTTTGGGGCTGCGTACACAGAGAGGCGGTTAGGCGCCTCACTGCGGCAGAGCTTAGTAGCTCTTGTCCCAAAGAAGGGGGACCTGAAGGACCTCCAGAACTGGCGGCCGATCAACCTCCTCTCAGTCGACTATAAGATCATGTCGAAAGCGCTGATGAGGAGGTTCCAAGACCTGATAACAACGGTGATCGGCCCCGACCAGACGTGCAGTGTTCCAGGGAGGTCCATCAATGACAACCTGCTCCTCGTGAGGGACTTAATCATCCACTCCGGGGAGCGTGGGTCCCCCCTAGGCCTTCTCAGTTTAGATCAAGAGAAGGCCTTTGACAGGGTCAACCACGTGTGCTTGGAGAGGGTGCTGGAGAGGTTTAACTTTCCAAGCTCCCTCCTGCGCTGGACCAAAATGTGTTTGAAAGACATCTCGGGCAGAGTGGTAGTCAACCAACACCTCTCTGCCCCCTTCGCCATCAGGTCTGGCGTCAGGCAGGGATGCCCTCTGGCACCCCTCCTGTACGTCATCTACCTGGAGCCCTTCCTCCAAGCAATACGGAGGGCGCCGACCATCTCTGGCTAACTGCTCCCAGGTGGCCAGGGGGGAAGGTTGAAGGTGATGGCGTACATGGACGACATCACCATCGTCGGCACAGATAGTCGTTCTATCGCTACTGCTAACAAAGTGGTAGACGACTTCTGTGCAGCCACGGGTGCCCTGGTCAACAGGGACAAGAGTGAACTGTTTCTGTCGCCGCATTGGTGTGAGGTGCTGACCTTTTCTTTTCCTGTGCGCAGAGACAACATCAAGCTCCTGGGGCTGTCCTTCCAGTCGGACGGAGGGGGGAGGAAAAGCTGGGACCAGGTCCTCTGCCGCGTCCAGGGAAAACTGGGGAGCTGGAGCACGCGGCCCCTCACAATGACGGGTAAGATCCTGGTCCTGAAGGCGATTGTCCTCCCGGCCCTGCTCTATGTGGGTCGGGTGTTTCCCCCGGACAGAGCCTCTGGTAAAACCATCACCAGAATGGCCTTTCGATGTGTCTGGGGGAGCACTTTTGAGAAACTGAGCAGGGCCACGCTCCTGAAGGACGAAGACAAGGGGGGCAGGGGGGTCCCAGACATGGTAAACATCATCTTGGCTCAGGGTCTGGCCACCCTGGTCCAGAACACTCGGAAGGGGGATAAAGCAGTGTGTGCATTCGCCAGGCACTATGCCACCCCTTTCTTGAGGACTACGGGCCTGGGTGTGCTGGACCACAGAATGCCATACAGCTGGGACCCCCCGTACGTCTACAGAGCGTTGAGGGCTTTCGCTCTCGGGACGGGATTGCCTGGGGCCGGACTGACCTCGTGGAGATACAGAGACATAATGTCCTTTTTTAAAATCCAAAGAGACTGTCTCTCTCCCGAGGGGTGGTCCGGCCCTGGACCCGAAAACAGTCTGGTCGAACATAAATCATAAATGCATAACAAACAGACAAAAAGACATATCATGGATGTCCGCTCACATGTGTCTCCCTACTAGGTCTTTTATGTACAGGCGGCACCTGGCCCTGACGGAGAACTGCCCCCACGGATGCACTGACTCGGAGCACGTACACCACGTGTTCTGGGACTGCTCCGTGGCCAGACGGGTCTGGGGCCTTGTTTTGTCCTCTGTCTCCCTGAACAGGCTCCTGCCGAGGTCCTCCCTGACGTCTGACAGCGTCCTCTACGGCCCGCCCGGGGGATGCAAGACCATCGAGCTGCAGCGCCAGTGGAGGATCATCAACACCATCAAGCAGGTGCTATGGGAGACGAGGAACATCAAGGTCTACCAACAACAAAACGTAGATCTGGTCACTCTCCGGAGGAGGATTCAAAACCTCCTCCAAGACGGCGTTGTGGTGGACTTTCGTAAGAACGAGAGACTGGCAAAAGAGAAATGGGGGGTGGACCACTGGAAAGAACTGATCATATAGTCCACCCCCCGGGCTGAATCCACCGAAAGCTCGAGCACATGAATTTTCCCTTTTTTTCTGCTTCTTTTGTTTTTTTTAAAAGAGTTTTTTCATTTTTGTGTTGTTTGGTAAATTCCCCCTGTTATTTTCTGTGAGGCTTTACTGCCCCTTAAATGTGTTTTCTGTCGTTGATTGTTTAATTTTTCTTTGCAATTGGTTTATTTGATATCATGGCTTTCAAATGAATGTATTTTCAATTGAAACTTAAAAACCTAATAAAAGACATTCAATCTATCTTCAACACCAGCAGACCCAATTCACCCATACCACAATTAACCCAAGGGGAAATTCCAATAATTAGGTCAGTGCTTTGTAACATGAATTCATACAAATATAATTAGCTATAATTCACTCAGCAATATTTTTAATGTGTATTTAATCATCCTTTAACGCTTGAAAATTCAGAATGGTGGCCATTTTGAAAAATGTAATCACAAGTATATAGTATATTTACACAAGAGTATTTACATACATATTTGTATACATATCACTCAGAAGACATCCAGAGTGTCATATACAACTGTGGTAACGTATACCGGAACCACATAGAACAGCAAGAACCACAAGAGGATTGAACAGAAGAGGTATGAAAGAACAAAATCTCTTTCAAAATACCCTCCCACCTGTCTTGATGTCCATCCAGGATCTTGCGAATGGACCTCTTTGGGGTTTGGTTCATACATTTGTCCAATCCTGTTTAAACAAAGTGAGTAAATTAATTCCTTGAGTTCACAGTAGGTCATTCAGTTAATGTAGTCTAGGCCATTCAGTTATTAATAATTGTGTGACCCAGTGGATATACGATTAAAGTATTTTGGTAATAAAGGTTTGAGTACACCACCTAGGGACTTCCACTCCAAGAGTAAATTCACATAGTATAGAGGCTACAGGGTTCCCACACACATGTAAGCTTGTAAGAATTTACCACAGACGTGGTATTTC
This sequence comes from Albula glossodonta, assembly GCA_019788955.1. Taxonomy (NCBI): domain Eukaryota; kingdom Metazoa; phylum Chordata; class Actinopteri; order Albuliformes; family Albulidae; genus Albula; species Albula glossodonta. Next base: position 197,228 of record JAFBMS010000176.1, on the reverse strand, counting down.
AGTTTAAATGGGAAAATTTTATTTAAACAGTTCATTAAAAACACATTTTATTCAAAATAGACCATAGTAAACCTTGATCTCCCACAAGAGGTGTACAGACTGCCACCAGAAATAATAAATAAATAAAATGGAAAAAGGGTAATGTAGGCCGTCTGTCAAGAGGTTACCTTCACTGGAACGGGGAGGGGCAATACACCACCATGCTCTGGGTCCTGGTGCCTGTTAACACACACACACTCACACACCCTGGTGCAGCTACACACGCACAGCAAATGGGTGACCACTGTAAAAGAAAGTGATGTTCACTTTAACCCAAGCAACACCACATGCAGTGCAGGAAGGAGGAAGGGGGAGGCCCAGGTCCGGCGGCCTATCCACAGAACGGCCAACACTCCCCTGTAGACTCTATAGAGCAGGGGAACAAAGATAAGAGTACAACGACCAGCATATTCAGTATTAAAGAACAGACCACCCGATAAGGGTTAAGAGAAAACACTGGGGGCAGTCAGGACCTCACTCTATTGCCCACCCAAATAAACAAAACATAAAAGACGCAGCACTGACTATATTTACACATTTACACTAATTTGTAATTTTGTTCAAACACTAATTTAAAACGAGGCAAAGCAGCAGGTGACAAATGTTCCTAAAAGGACACAAACAAGATTAGTATCGTATTTTGCCAGTACCATCATATAAATTCATAGGCCACCACATTTCCTTGTTGTTGGTACATAAATTGGAGAAACCATCAGTTTATTTTACCTCTAGTTGTTTTCACTGAAAGCGGTATTTAGCCTACTTGGTTGTTGTCTCACCGCAGAAAACTGTATTAAAATATCGCCGTAGATGCATGTTTTGTTTGAAATAAACACTGCGTGGTTTTAACGAGTGCCAGAGAAACATGGCTACCTGTTGTGGCAAACAGCTCACGTACCACCCAGACGGTTTGTTACAGACCCAGCAAAAACACCTGTTAGCAAACACAGGTTAACACCAATAACAGACGGGATTTAAAAGATTTTAACCAGAGTAGGCACCCATACCTTTCAGCACTCACACGCTGCAAAACAGAAAAGCTGCCACAATAAACAGAGTAAAAACAAAGCTGACGGAGGTTATACACACTAAAACGACCCTCTAATTACCTGTTAGCTGCTAAAAGCTATACAGGAGGTGTGGCCAAGAATAGGAACACCTACAGTGGCTTCGAAGGGAAAGAAAGCAGAAAAGCAAAAGATAATTCTGCCGGTTACATTCGCAAGCAAACAATCAAGCATGATTGGCTTACAAACCGTGGCTGCGTTCCAATCCTTTTTTTTCTCGTTTCCTCCTTTCCTCCCCTCCTTTCCTACCCCGGAAATGTGCCAGAAATATGTGAAGGAAAATAGGGGAGGAAACGAGTGGAGGAAAGGAGAAAAGGAGGAAAGGAGGAGATTAATCGAAAATTGGAACAGCTAATCCGATTCGCCCGTCATCAAAGTCAATGTCGGCTACTGATGAAGTAATAATTTCGACTGACTCTGAAGATACCAAAGGCAATCAAAATATTCTGTGGGATGGTCTTTTAACCTGACTGGTCGTGAGCACAATGATATCACCCAGAAATGTGAAAAGACTCCCGCGGTAGGATACATCGATGTATCCTCCGTTTGGAGGAAACGAGAAAGGAGGAAAGGAGGAGGCGAGATTGCGCTTTGTAACAGTGGAGGAAAGGAGGACACATAATCAGCTTCCTGGGAACAGAGGAAAGGAGGAGACGAAGTTGAGTATTGGAACGCAGCCCATATGTCTGTGGGTGGTAAGCTGAGGTCAGGTGATTGTGACGTCCCAGTGTGCTGTGCCCCCCTATTTTCTGCTGGTAGTGTTTTTGTGTGGTTTCCAGGTGTGGTACTGGCGGTGGCTAATTGATTAACACCTGGCTGCAAGAGGATAAGAAGACTACATTTGGCACGCTAAGGTCTCTCTCTCATTTTCCAGACAGCGGGGCGACTGTCAGTCCGTGTGGCCGTCAGTTTTTTTTATTTTTATTTTTGTATTTGTTTGCTGATAGATTTGTTTACTGATTTCATGATACACATATATGCTTTCACCCACACTTCATTTTGCAACACACTCCATATTTTGTAAGTATTGTGTTGGAAAGTTATTCATACTCGTGTTGTCTCCAGATTGTGGCCGAGCAGTCGTAACATGATGCTTGACCCTGCACCTCAGAAACAGGGTGTCATTAACCTCGATCAAGGAACAAGTGAACAGTTACACATTGGCATTTACTGTTAAAAGGGAATTTGTGTTAGTGCAATCACATAGATGCTTATACCTCATTCCAGAACTCCCAACCTTGGTCAGTCAAGGTGACTTCAAGGGCACCATGGGTGAGGAAAATGTCCATCATCGGCAAGTTAGACTAAACACAGTTAATGAGGAGTGAGAATAAAATCGCATGAATTTTACCGCCATACCTACTCACGTATACTAGAAAACATACACTCCTGTGAGGTCTCCACTGCCATTTTCTCCCTAATGGTTCTGGCCTCTACCCACTTCGTGAAGGGTGTGGCCTTTAGACAGTATTGGTTCCTGTTCCTTGATGTCTTGAATGACCTGACGAGGTGAACACCTTAGTGTGTAAAGAACGACAGAGGAAACTCATGAATTCTAGCGATCACTGGAGTGAATGTGCATGCACCTTGGATCCTGTACTGGTGAGTAGTCTTCACGTACCTCTTTTCTCCTCCAGGCAGTGCTTCACCGAACTCTAGTATAAGCCCCCTTTATTTTGGGCCTTGTTGTTGGAATGGCTGATTGGATGATTGAATTGATTGGTGTGCTTTAGTATTTCTTTGCCAATAATCCATTGTGAAAAAAGATAATCCCTAAATGAATTATTGATCATTTATTGCTTGAATTACTATTGAACCTCTTCTAGCCCTCTCTTCCAAGATTGCCGCTGTAAATATATACCACTATTTTAATAAACTTCTGGTGAAATTGAATCACGTCTCTGTCTTGATTCCAGGTAAATTCTGTTGTACCTGTGTTATGTGGCCTTGGTGTTAGGATTGAGTGTAGGTAGATGGTCTAGAAATACTGAGTGTTCACACCTAGGTTACACCTTCATCTTAACCTGATCAAACTTTTGGCACGGGACAACAGGAGCTGATCTGTAAGTAAAGGTACAGTAAAGCAGAAAATGGTGTATTACAGGGTTTTCCGTAGGTTTTTAGAGGGCTTAGGTGCTGTCTGGGTTCCAGGGGGTGGTGGTGGTTAGGGGGTTTGAATTATTTGCATTTTAAGCTATTTTGAGTTTTTTTCATTGTTTTCAACCATTATCCTTACCATATTTGTGAAAGAAAGCTGGCAACACTTATTGTACTATATTCTATATATACTATACTATATTTTATAATAGTCAAAAGTCTATTCACTTCACCAAATAACATGTTTGAGATTTAATGACAATATATGTGGATTACCTTAACTTGTACACATAAGAAGAATAAACATGTTGAAATACATATGCAGTTATTCTGAAAACAATTTAAAAAAGGACATAAAAGAGACAGATTGAGAATTTCTTGATTTATTGCAACATTTATTTCAACTGAAAATATCACAGCCCTTTGTTGAACACCTCACTTTCCTAGCTTTGTTGGCCCTGTAAAATCTTCAAATGAATCTTTTGCAGTCTAACATCCCAGAAATAACACACAACTTCTACATATTTGTACACATACATGTATATACAGTATGTCAGGGGCAGACTGAAACAATAATTCAGGCCGGGAATTTGACTCCATCACTCAAACCACCAGACCACTGATTTTGTTGGCTAACACTGTTTGTTGATGTAACAGGTACCTGACTAGTTATAAATTTGGGCACTATGTTCATCTGGAAGGAAAGTTATCCAGATTACAAAATACAAAAATTTGGGACTGACACACAAGTAGCCTATCTAAGTATAATACGAAAGTCCAAAAAACATGCCCCTGTATAAAAGCTTTAACTCACAATACATTTTCTTTGACCCTTGTCAGCCAGTTAAGGAAGATTCATCGTATAGCTACTTCAGAGTAACCACTAAGTAATCACCTCAAGTAAACCAGTAGGCAGCGCAGTAGATCACTGCTCTCTGCCATATTGTCAATGATGTCATCTTTGTCAAGTCCCATAAGAATCTCCTTCTCTGTTGCCATCAAAAGGAATGCTTCAGGGTTCTTTTGAGTGAGGGAAGTTCTTAGTTGGTACTCCACAAATTTCAGGGTGGAGAAGGTCCTCTCACAGGCCACCTGAGTGATGGATAGTGTAAGGAGGAACTTGTAACGCAAACCAATGATGTGATATGCATCCGTGAGCTGAGTACTGAGACAAGAGAAGATAGCAGGAGTTTTTACATGTGGAACAACTTTTGCTCACCAACTCCACACTTTCATCAGGATCCTCAAAGCCTTCCCCTGATTCATCACTGGCAGTGGCGGCACTGGTGTTGTACACCTCCAATGGTGACTGTTTCAGTCTTTTTTTAATTACAGGCAAAATAATACACATGACACACACACATGTGGCGATATAATGACATGACAAAAATAAAATAAAAACACACACAATAAAATGCAAAATAAAATTATTAGGATCCCTTCAGTAATTCAACAAACAGACAGTACTATTCAACAAATCAACAGTGCCAGTACATTTAGAAACTGAGATATACATATGACAGTAAAAGCATGTTTAGAATTTTATGTAATCCCACTCTATTGTGTTGTGCTACTTTTTAACAATTTGTAGCAATTATTCTTTCCAAAAGAAATTGACAACAGAATGATTTTTTTTTTTTTTTAAGAAAATTTTGATTCAGATCAGTTCTTGATTGAGCTTTATATAAAAATGTTTTTCCTAACAGAAAAATTGTATTTATTATCTGGGTACAATTTTCATCTAGAACCCCCAACATAATGTTTAAAGGTGAAAGTTTAAAATGAATGTTAAGAGGCAACTGGTCTTCCTCCTCATTACAAAATCTACAAAATGATGATAGTTCACTGTTAAACATATTAAGTTGTTTTTTGTAGCAGCAATTTTGTAGAATCTCTTCAATTGTAAGACCCTGGAATATGAATCAACTGTAGTTGAAACAATTGTTCTAAAACATTGTTTCCAAATATATTAAAATATTACATTCATCTTAGCAAGTAGAACAGACTATATATGGGAAAGCAGTAAGGCCTCTGCTCTGTAAAATGAAATTATAAATGATTTTATCTTTGCATTAAATAGCCATTTCTGACACCTTGTAATTGTTGCACAGACTTGCTGTCTGTATCCTCTCTTTTTAAATTTCCATTTCAAATTAGCTACCAGTAGCTGAAAGCAACTGGTTGAAATTAAAATTATCACATATATGGCCATACATACTGCAAAATTGGTGGTACGAAAGGAAAACACCCGTACTACCCGTACCCGTAATATATCATTTTTAATTAGCCATTCAAGGTGGTGGGATTTTAATTGAAAAAAAGCGGAACAATTTGCTGTCAAAGAATAAATACACAGAAGATAAGTTTTGATTCATTCTCCAGAGACTGTAACGGTGAATTTTATTAATCCAGGATGCTTTTAGGGGTGAGTTCATTGCAGCTATATCTTGTAGATTTAATCCACCATTTTCATGTGAATTATATATGTATTGCCCTCTAATCTTGTCATGCTTATTATTCCAAAGGAATTTAAACATCTTTGGTTCAAAACCTCTAGAGAATGATGCATCTGGGGAGGGAAGTGCAATTAAGAGATAAATAAACTGAGGAATTACAAGAGTGTTAATCAATGTAATGTTCCATGCAGCGACATTACTTTCCCTCTCCAAGGTTGTAAAACCTTTTCAATTTTTCCATTTTCCATTCGTAATTTATCTTAACTAATATCTCAGATTATTTGGAATGTGAATTCCCAAAATATCTACTGAGCCATTACTCCACTTAACTGGAGCTGGGCACTGCAGGACAAAATCTGTACTTTGCAAAGATCCAATTATCATAATAGTGCATTTATCAAAGATCGGCTTTAGTCCTGATAATTTAGAAAAAAGATTTAAATCAAATATGAGGGCATCTACTGAAGATTTCTCAGGTTTTAGAAAAAAACGTTGCATCATCTGCATATAATGTTATTTTATTTTCTATCCCATTAGGTTTTAGAACTGTTATGCATGAATTATTTCAATTCTAATAGCAAGAATTTCAATACATAATAAAAACAAATATGGAGACAGTGGACAGCCCTGTCGTACACCTCTAGACAGGGTAAAACTATTTGATAAATAACCATTATTTACTATTTTACTGGTTGGTTGATTATACATGACCTTCACCCATTTTATGAGGGTTTCTCCAAAATTATGGAGTTTTTTGGATGAAACCAACTTACTTTATCAAATGCCTTTTCAAAATCAGCAATAAATAAGCACAGACTTTGTTCAGTTTCACAATAGTCTATAGCAGCCATTCTCTACCTTGGGGTCCCGACCCCAACTGGGGTCGCAAGATGATTTCTAGGGGTCACCAAATCATTCTGAAAAAATATAAATGCGCAATATTAATATTAAATTACATCATTTCAAACAGGGAGTTGTTTTAGTTGTTTTCTGCTTCATTGTTTGTCCCAAATTCATTGTAGCCTATCAACGGCATTTGTATGATCTGAACTTTGCGCGTGAGCTTGTGGTCAGTGACACACAGCAGGAAAAATAAACAAAGAAAAAGAAAAAAAACCCGGCGCGTTATAGCCGCAGCTGCAGCAAGTTTGCTAGCTGGAAAAACGGAGTGATGGCTTAAAAAAAGTGTTCCAGCTCAAGATGATCAGCAGCAGGGGTCCCAAGATCAGCCACCAGAAAGCCTACCACCACCTGAGAAACGTATGGCACTGGACACCGGCGGCTGATAAAGGTTCGAGGCTCCGTAAATATCAGACCAACTTTTTTAAATATGGCTTTACCTACACAACAAAAAAAACATAGACTACCCACAGTGTGTCATTTGCTCTGAAGTGCTGGCACACGAGAGCTTTATGTTTTTCAAGGAATCCAAAAGTGTTTCAAAGTAAAATAATAAGGAAACTAATAGCTGAAGTGTGATCATAAGTGCTTGATTTGTAAATCCGACGGTGGGCGTTGTTTCGGGGGGGGGGGGGGGGGGGGGGGGGGGGGGGGGGGGGGGGTGGGTGGTGTCGCGGACAGCAGTGCATTTGGGGGGCAGTTAAATTGGGGGTCACTACTCAAAAAGTTTGAGAACCACTGGTCTATAGGATGAAGATGATGATGTATGTTATCACCAATGAAGCGCCCTTTTATGAAACCTGGTTAAGTATAACATAATTTGAGGTACACAAATTCATAATGTTTTTCTTAGCAAAATTGCTTCGATTTAATCTTAAAAAATGAGCAGTGCACTTCTCCCCTTTTTCCATCCAAGTGGCACGTGATGTATTAATAATACCATTTACATGCACAGAGTATAAATTCTCAAATTCCAGTTCTTTATTTTTTATTTAAATAAGACATTTCTACAGAGGGCAGTTGCCTTTCATCCAGCCTTTTATTCAATTCATTTATCTTGTCCATTACAATTCTTTCCATTATCAAGTTGTTTTTTGTTTCCATGACCCCATCTTAATGGCATGTCCTCTAAATACACACTTAAAGGACTCCAAGACATTGTGTGGATCAGATGAGTTTTCATTATTTTTGAAAAATTCTTTGTTTATTAAAAAACTATCATTTAAAAGTGATAAATTCAATTTGCAATAGCCACACCCCCACAGATGCTCAGCTGTAATAACTTGAATTGAATCATAGCATGATCTGTCAGTATTTGCTGTTTATATTTGTCCTGTTTATATTTTCGGTTTTGTTGGACTGTGTTTGTGTGTTTTCTTTGTTTCCCGTTGCTTTTGTGGGTGTTTCCCCGTTTTGTGTCTGCCCTGCTTTCCTCGTTACCTGATTGCCTATTTGTTTCACATGTGTCTTGTTAGCTTGTTAGTTCTCTGTGCATATATACCCTGCCTTGTCTTCTGTTTGTTGCGAGATTGTCTCAGTGTTTCTCAGAATTTCACTCGGTGCCTGAGTGTGGTTGTTAGAATAATGAGTACCTGCATGGTCTTTGCTTATATTTAAAACTGTATTGAAATCTCCAACAATAATATTTTGGTTATTCTTTTGTAGGGCAATAACATTATGGATCCTCTTCATTTGGAGAATATATGTTTATATTTATGTGTAAATTTTCTACTGTTGCATCTAGCATAATCCATTTTCTATCCTCATCAGTTTGGATAGTCTGAACTGTGTGTTGCAGCTCCTTCTTAAACAAAATCATAACCTCCCTACTATTACTAAGGCCATGACTTAGGTATATATCCCTACCCCATTCTAATTTCCATTTGAACTCAATTTAAAAGTTAGTGTGTTTCTTGCACACAGATAATTTTGATATTGCAGCCATGTAAAAACTTCATTTCTTCTGGAATATTAGCGAAGCCATTGCAATTGTAAGTTGCAATTGTTATACAACAACATGCCATACATCATCTAAGGAAAAATAGGAAAGGACTAACCTTCTTTTCACACTAACGAACAACTTCAAGAACATAAAACACTTATTGAAATATACATATAACACAAAAACAGTTGCATTAATTAGGCAATAGCATTAGTGCTGTCTCATCCCCTTCCCATTTACATTAACTCAATGGTGAGTCCATTAACTAGTGGTGAAAATTAACATAATAGTGTGACACAGCCACAAATAGGAGATCAGATCCCATACATATGCATGCACTCCACTGATCACATAGGGGTTTTTGTGCTCAGGTCAGGTGACAGTAAGGGGGGTCTGACTTCATCCTATACAGGATCCACTGTATAACTTTAGCTGGTTTTGTGTGACCGGACAATGTTTCTTTTTTGTGTTTTCTTTCAATATCAGTTTTTTTTTCTTTCTATATTTTGAATATTGGTTTGTTTGATGGATTGTATTTTTTTTGTCATGTAGTGTAAAAAAAAGGACTTTTAATTTGATAGGAAAAGGGTGTCCTCCTGTGGGGAGGAGACAGGAAGTGAAAAAAAAAAAAGATACCTACCTGGGTTAACCAAGAGGGGCTAACCAAGAAAGGCTAACCGGAGAGGCAAACAAGGGGCTGGAGAATTCCTGTTTGGGGCCTGATGCCAGTCCCACTGAATCTGTTGTTTCTCTCTTCCTGGACCCTTTGATATGTTGGATTACCTTGGCCAAATGGGATGCTGTGAATTCAACTACTGAGCCCACAGAGGAGGACATTTTTTGGGTGAGACCAAACCTTTGTTTTGTGTTGTTTGGTGGATTACCAGAGCCTCACTTGGGAACGTGTGAGTTCTTCCCTCCTTTTTTTTTTTGATACCAATGGACAATTCAATGGACTATTATTTAAGTTAATATTGCATTAAGATTGATTGTTTGGAAAGGTTTTTTTTGTTGGGTGTTGCATCACTAAAAAAGGAATTGATTTAAGTTACCTCGTTATTCATTTTTGTTTGCACATATTCAGTGTCCCGAATCTTCTGGTGACAGTTGGTTTTTTTGTTAAAGGGCCAATTTGTTACAATAGTAAAAGAAAAAACAAAACCACAAACCCATGCCAGTCAGGTAGGCCTCTATAGTCCAAGATTCTTCTCTGCCACTAGTTCGACAATATTCCAACTGATCCATTGTTTCTTGTCCATTTCCCATAATTGTCGCTGGTTAGTAACGATGATCTGCGTGTTTCGACGTGTAAACTCTCATGGCACTGGGACACTAGTGAGCAGTCCCCTCTCCTCAGGCCTTTGCCGTGGCTTGTGGATTTCAATATGTCTGTGAGGTCCCATCTTCACTAAAAACCTTCAGTTTGGCCGGGGCCAATATGTACAATTTTATATTCTTGGCCATAAGTTGTTCTCTCATTAGTCTGTACAAGGCTGTCTTGTTTTATTTTGAAGGTGAAGTTGTGATCAAAGAAGATACACATACCATTATACAGTGCTGTGAAAAAGTATTTGTCCCCTTACATATTTCTTCTGTTTTTGTTTTTTTGTCACACGTAAATGTTTCAAATCATCAAACAAACTTTAATATCAGACAAAGATAACCTAAGTAAATACAAAATGCAGCTTTTAAATGATGATTTCATTTATTAAGGGAAAAAAGCTATCCAAACCAACCTGGCCCTATGTGAAAAGTAATTGCCCCCCCCCCCCCTTGTTAAATCATGAATTCACTGTGATTAACCATATTTTGTGGAAAGCTGAGTTTAATTTCACTTGCCCCAACCAGGCCTGATTACTGCCAGACCTGTACAATCAAGAAATCATTTAAATACAACCTGTATGACAACATGAAGTAGGCTAAAAGATCTCAAAAAGCAACACATCATGTCGCAATCTAAAGAAATTCAAGAACAGATGAGAAACAAAGTCATTGACATCTATCAGTCTGGAAAGGATTAAAAAGCCATTTCTAAGGCTTTGGGACTCCAGCGAACCATAGAGAGAGACATTATCCACAAATGGAGAAAACATGAAACAGTGGGGAACCTTCCCAGGAGTGGCCAGCCAACCAAAATTACTCAAAGAGCACATCTACGATTCATCCAGGAGGTCACAAACAAACCCAGAACAACATCTAAAGCACTGCAGGCCTCACTTGCCTCAGTTAAGGTCAGTGTTCATGATTCAACAATAAGAAAGAGACTGGGCAAAAATGGCATCCATGGGGGGGTTCAAAGGCGAAAACCACTGCTGACCAAAAAGAACACAAAGACCCGTCTCACATTTGCCAGAAAACATCTTCATGGTTCCCAAGACTTTTGGGAAAATATTCTTTGGACTGACAAGACAGCAGTGGAACTTTTTGGAAGGTGTGCATCCCGTTACATATGGAGTAAAACTAACACAGCATATCAGAAAAAGAACATCATACCAACAGTCAAACATGGTGGTGGTAGTGTGATGGCCTGGGGCTGCTTTGCTGCTTCAGGACCTCAACAACTTGCCGTAATTGATGGAACCATGAATTCTGCTCTCTACCAGGAAATCCTGAAGGAGAATTCCAGCCATCAGTTTGTGACCTTGAGCTCAAGCGCACTTGGGTTATGCAACAGAACAATGATCCAAAGCACGCCAGCAAGTCCACCTCTGAATGGCTAAAAAAAACAAAATGAAGGTTTTGGAGTGACCTGGTCAAAGTCCAGACTTAAATCCGATTGAGATGCTGTGGCATGACCTTAAACGGGCCATTCATGCTCGAAAACCCTCCAATGTGGCTGAACTAAAACAATTCTGCAAAGAAGAGTGGGCCAAAATTACTCCACAGTGATGTGAAAGACTTATTTACAGTTATCGCAAACGCTTGATTGCAGTTGTTGCTCCTAAGGGTGGCACAACCAGTTATTAGGTTTAGAGGGCAATTACTTTTTCACATGGGGCCAGGTTGGTTTGGATAGCTTTTTTCCCGTAATAAATGAAATTATAATTTAAAAACTGCATTTTGTATTTACTCAGGTTGTCTGATATTAAAATTTGTTTGATGATCTGAAATATTTAAGAGTGACAAAAAAGCAAAAACAGAAGAAATCTGTAAGGGGGCAAATACTTTTTCACAGCACTGTAGGTCAATTCCTTCTTCCTCCATGCGGTATGTAGAATTTGTTTCTTTGTTTCAAAGTCCAAAAAGGAGACGATTATCAGTCTGGTATGATCTTTGCCTTCTCTGTACAAACAGTGCGCTCTCATAATGTTAATATTGCCAGATATTTTAAGCACCTTGTTAAAACAGGTATTTGAGGAAGGCTGTCATATTGTTGCTTTCAGTTTTTTTGGTATATTGAATATACACACATTGTTTTGCCTGGACTTGTTTTCCAGGTATTCAGTGCATATTCCATTTCCGAAACATTGTTCACCAGATATTTAATTGATTTATGGTGCAGCATTTCAGTATCATGTAACTTACTGACACAATGCTCCACCTGTTCCAGTCTGGTGCTTTTTTTTTCAAGATCAAGACAAAATTCTGTCGTCTGTTGCATAATTGCTTTAATGTCTTTTTCAGTCTCGTCTCAAAATTTTATAAAATCCATTCTGAACTCCTTAATCTCTCGAGAGCGTTTCTTTCTTGTTGATAAAGTTGCTTTTTTTTGTCGTTGCACCTGAACATAAGTTCATCCCCCAACACCAGTTAAGGCATGAAGGCAATTGGAGTTTAACTAAAGCACCATTTCTTTTTTTTAGTCTTGTGGGGTTGGAGAAACAAACAGCTTTCACGCTGCCGCCACTATTGGAACCAAAAGACTGTTTCAGACTTTCCCACAGTTGTGCAAGGCTGATCATTTCAGCCTGCAAAGCCTCAACAGTGGCACATTCATCATATTCCAGAAGGCAAGCGCTGAGTTCCTTCATGGTTGTCTATGGAAGGCCCTTTTCTCTATAAGGAAAAAGTTAGTTTTTGAGGGAAAGAAAGTTAGGTGACAAATGTGTGGTTTTGTTGCAGTGATGTCAGTTACGTTGTGTCCCCTCCATGTTGCCGCTTAGTAGTTGATTTCCACTCGTACCACGTTGGAATCCGCTTGTAGTCTAGGGCAACACAAGGTATCAAACCTAAAGGGAACTTAAACAATGAAAGACAGACTTCTACGCACACTTCCATAGGCAGTTATCAAACAGATAAACAGGTGCTGACAACAGAGTGCAGGGCATGACAAGGTCCGCCCCAGGATTCAGGTCCCCAACCTAAGATATGAACGCAGCGGATCTAGGAAGTCTGTGACTTGTTGCGGCCTAGGCTTACACCTAGTGGCCTGCTATGTGTCTGGCCGCACTCAGAGGTCTATGACAGTAGTACAGTCTAGGCTTACGCTTAGTGGTCTGCCGCGGTGTCTGGCTGCATACAGCCTAGGCTTACACCCTAATGGTCTGCCATGGTGTCTGACCGCTCCTACAACCTAAAGGGACTTGTTGCAGTTTGCCTAGGTTGCAAGAAGTCCCTCAGGTTGTAGGAGTAGGTGTAAGCCTAGGCTGTATGCAGCCAGACATACTGAGTGGTCTGCCTAGACTGCACTATGGTCACAGACCTGTGAGTGCGGCCAGACACATAGCAGGCCACAGGTGTAAGCCTAGGCTGCAACAAGTCACCGATCTTAGGTTGGGGACCTGAATCCTGGGGCGAACCTGGTCATGCCCTGCACTCTGTTGTCAGCACCTGTTTTATCTGTTTGATAACTGCCTATGGAAGTGTGTATGGAAGTCTGTGTTTCACTGTTTAAGTTCCCTTTAGGTTTGATACCCTGTGTTGCCCTAGACTAAAAGCGGATTCCAACGTGGTACGAGTGGAAATCAATTACTAAGTGGCAACATGGAGGGGACGCATCACAGCAGCAATAAGAGCAACAAAAACACACATTTGTCACCTAACTTTCTTTCCCTCTTGAATTAACTCCTTCCTTACAAATGTCCAAGACAAATTTCTCTAAGAAAAAATGAAACCTTATCTTATCTTATGTTCAAATCCTTTTCAATTATTTTCAGAGTAATGACCACATCCGTGTAAAGTGCACGGTCAGGCTTTGCAAAGCTTCCAAATACTTTCCTCAAGGCCTTATCTTTGGCCCATCAAGGGGTTTCAACAATTACACCAAGCCATCTGTGTCTGCTGTCCTCACTGGTTTCCTCTCAAAGCTTCATGCGCGTGTAGGAATCTCAAACGAACACTGCAGTGTCATTCAGTAGTGAGAAAAGGGATTCACTTGCCAAAACAACTCCAGTGGTGTCAGTTAACACAAGGTTGAGGACATGTGAGTAAAACCATATGTGTACTTGGTTAGGAGACGTTCCTATGAGCAATGCAGAGAAGCCCCTGTATTGCCCCTGCATATTAGCTGCTCCATCTGTTGTATTACCAACACACTGTTTGAGGTCTATGTCCAACTTCTCACGGGTCTGTTTCGCAAGGTCCGCAAAGTATTGTCCAGTCAATGACTCACAGTCAATGACAGCAATGAACCTCTCGTGGCAACATCAGTGACATATCACAGAACTACTGCACACTGTTCTTTCAATGTTAAATCCAGTGTTGTGTCTAATCAATTTGAACAGCTTCCCTTTTGTGTTCTGTTTTATTTGCTCAAAGCGATATGTATGCTGCAACGCTTAGGACCCAGCTTGGATTTAGGAAGTTGGGGAACAATGTCAGTGGTGTGTCCACCCTACTGGTAGTGTGTGACTTTTTAAGTTCACCTGTGCAGTAATTAAGGATTTGTTTGGTGAGGGTTGAGTTCCAGCGCTAACAGGGCTTCAGACAAGACTATTGTTGCGGGGACAAACAGAATAGTCCGGATAATGGTGTGTTGAACAATGCTCTCTTATGATTGACTGTGTATGTGTTGTATTTATTTGGTGTGTAAATTGACGGGGTATTTGTGTGATTCATGTACATATAGTGTGTCCCATGTTGAAAGTGGTCTCCGTGTTCACCAATTGTTTGTTTGAATTTTTCATTGCAACTAATAGGGTGGTGGCTGAAGCATACTTGGACCCTGATTCCTAGGACAGGGAAGAGTGATAGAAGTTATTTTGTGTAACTGTATGGAGTAATGTGCCTTAATTGATGGTTGTGTGGGAAAACCTATTAATCATCTGGTGCAATATTTAATAATTTGCTGCAATATACGGGCCAGTGCAATACTTAATCAATCAGTGCAATATACAGGTCTGTGCAACATTTAACCCTTTGGTGCGATAATCAGGATAGTGCAATACTTAAGGGTGAGTGCAATATAAGGGCTAGTGCAATACTTGGAGGTCAGTTTTGTACATGGTTGGATCCAAACGCAAACATAAGGGAGTGCAATACACATTGGTGTATGCATATGGGCCGGGCCTGGTCAAGTCCTAGCGTGTAGCATTTTGGCTTCAGTAAATTGGTGTGGGCTTATTTTTGGGGGTTTTTTATCTATTTTTTCAGTGTGCATTACATAAGTCTGTGTGGTGTTTTCAGTGCACCATGCCTGGAACCTGTATACCAAGACTGTGTTAAACTGGGTTTGCTTGTGTTGTTACACCAATATATGAGCATATGGCCTGCTAAACCGCTACAGCCTATTTTACTGCACTCTTTCATCTGTTGTGTTATACATCTGACCTAAATATACTGTGTATTTCAATATGTTTGGGCAATAAAGAACAAGTTATAAGCGTATCAGCTGTGTATTCCCTAATGTTTGTAGTTTTGAACCTGACGGGGACTTCTTTGTAACTAAATGATCCAGGGTTCTCCCACCCTTATAACTGGGAGTGGGGTAGTCTATCCAATCTGACATGTACGAAGCCACATGTCCATTTGTATTGAGAACATCCCTGCCTGTCTCATTTCAACAGCAATTGTCTGCTGAATCAACATTCTGATGACTTCAGTTACTTTATTTGTTGTTGGTTTGGACATCATAGTTACCAAGGACCCTCTTCCTTTACTTCCTATCAGCTTCTTGCTCTTCTCAATTTTCAGTATGGATGTCTGCTTTGCTGGAACTAACATGCTCTTGTAGGTAGACACCATATTTGCAACAGTTCTACAAGCACCATTTATTAGTTAACAGTAATAAGTGACAACATATTATGATTTGTTTGTTTATTTAATCATTTATTTGGCTCCGCCAACACAAATAGTTCTGCAACTGGATTGGGACTGGACTGTTGCCAAGCAACACATACACATTTTCCTGCACTCTAGCTTGCTACTTTGTGTCTACACACTACCACAGGCCAGCTACTTTCTATCATGTACATTTATCTTAATGTTTCCATTTATTGTGTAACCAGCGAAATAAGTGTCTCTTGACAGTTGCTTTGGTGGCATGTGTGATTCCAGTGAGTTAACAGCCTGATCAGACAGTATGTTGCCCCATCCCTTCCTGCTCTCCAGTAACTTTTTTGTGAACTTTCAGACCTGCAAAACAAACAAGTTTTTTGTTTATGTATATTTTTTATGTTCTGCAACTCATTAGCTATAGATCACACTTCACATTGTAGTCTGTGTATGTTTATTTAAAGCATCTCACCGATGCGCACTCACTGCCATGATCTCCCTCACCTCAAGTCCCGCATCAGACAATTTCTGTCTGGCAGTGGCTCTAAGGCTGTGGTTGGTATAAATCATGTGTGTCCCTGCCTCTTTGCACATCCTGGGTAACATCTGTGAAAGCTGGCTTACCGCCAGGGGAACGGCGGGGCCAGGGCAGACCAAAGCCTGGCAAGAAATAACTGTTGCAGTAAATTCGGTGTCAAAAGTTCCGCTGTAAGTTGCAACAGGTTAAAGGAAAATGGTTCGACATGAAACTGGAGGCAAATTATTGGAGAGACGTCGTTAGCTGGAATTACCGTGGAGGGTGACCGGGATCTGATTTTCCCTGGTCTTGGATCAATCACTCTCCAATTCTGAAGGTAAATTTTTGTATACCAGCCTTATCATTGCCATAAATCCTGGGAGTCAGCTGCACCCGGGCCCGCGAGGGGGCATGGTTGGCCAAAGTGGTAATGTCACATGCAATACATCGTTGGGACCGTCATGTTTTCCCTAAATCAACTTGGAACGAATCCCTAGTTAAATAATTCGTTCAAATTAGAACTACTACGTAATTAGGATCCTCCATAATAGTGTGTCCTCCCTTGCCTTTCCCTCCACTCTGCAGTCCCTCTCTAACGTCATTTTACCTTGTATAAAAATAACGACAATGATTGTACTAAGAACTAAGAAATGACATAGTAGCAGCAAGAGTAGTGGAAGCAGTCAAAGAACAGCAGAACTTTCTGTTCAAAACCTGAAAATGTCATTGAAGATCATTATACCTGACCAGCATTGCAGTGTCATTATATCCAGAAAAAGGTAAAGTCCGGTAAGCTAGCTGTATTCTTTGGTTAATTTTTTCAACTACTTTAAAATTGCAGCGGCAGTTATAATTGTTGCTTAGTAACGTTAGCCACATTAACACGCTCAAGATTCCACCAATGTGAAGTCAATGGAGGCGTTTTAAGATTTGTAGTTTAAAAAGTATGAATCTATAGCTCAGAAAAATACAAGCAACCTGACCAGTATATTCACGCCAATTTCGGTATGTCTACCTTAAAAACTGTTGGGGGAGATACATCCGGAAGAACCAGGAATAATAATACAGTATTAAGAAGAAGAAGAAGAAGTAAAGATTCTATAGAAGAACAGTAGTTTGCACCTTCGGCAAGCAAACTAATTAATTTTATTAATCAGTATAACACAAATGAAGCCGAATGACCTGTTTTAATGTTGAATCCAATAGTGATTTTATATAACACTTTGAACCGTTATAATGTTACGATATTACTGCCAAATAATTTGCTACTCATTTTTAATCAAATAAAAAAATGAGTGAATGGAAAAATAAAAGCAACAACACGAAAAACAAGCTTTACAGCTGTGTTTTTCCATTTACGCATGCAATACGAGCATTTTAGAGCACTCGTGAAATTTCTCCGGATCCTACGAACAAACTGATATACGAAAACTTTGATAAATCCCACATTTTTTTGTGTAAATGCATTTACGAACGATTTACGATCAAATCCGTTCGGCTCATGTTTGATAAATGAGGCCCATTGAGTGCATTGAAATATGAGCAACCCAGCCAATTGCACATCTGCAGTAGAGATGGTGGCTGGTATGGTGGGGCAACTTCTGTCCCAGGCACACGTAAATGGTTTGAAAGCAGCCCTCTAGTGCTTTGTGCTCTATCACAACTGCTGCCATGAAGGCTCTCTCCATTGTTGATCCTGAAATTAAAGAGAGTATTCACTGGCGGACATATACATTAATCGACCTGTTCTACACCTGACTTCATCCAACTTACCTGCTCTTATGTTGGCTTCTCTTCTAACAGCTTCAATCTGAGTCTCAGACTTCTGGTAATTGGTCACTGCATCAAGCCTAAAATTTCTGCTGGGCATTTTGACAAAGTTTCCACCTAATGGGTGGTGCTTGTCTTCAGTAGCCAGCCATGGCTTTTGGACTAGGCAGGACCCACTGGATCTATGCCCAGCTGACTTCCACTTTCCCTCAGCATTTTTCTCTCCCTCAGCCTGACTGGGTTTTTCTCCCTCTTCATGCTGCTCTCCCTCTGAAGATCTGATATTTAAAGCAGTTAGTTTGTGACCTAAGCAAAGACTGTGGTCAGATACAAAATCTGTGCAGTACTTAATAGATCTGTGTAATGTTACAGTCACACTTGGCTTCTAAAATCTGCCTAGCAGTGGAAATTGTGGGTGGAGACACAGATTCCGTTAATTCAGTTAATTCGGGCATGCACGATTCAATTGTAGTTTTCATCAGCAGATGGCAAAAATGGTCAGTGTGCTGTAGCCCTTGCTTTGTTGAGGAGAAGGGGAAGACAAGCTAAACATCCTCTAGGTAGCAGCTAGCTTTTAGTTAGCGGGCAGTTAGATTTTAGCTATCAGATAGCTAGCCAGATAGTTAATGAGTGGAAGCAACCAACAGCCTACTTTCACACATTTGTATATTCACTGTCTGTTCCACTTTTTAGACTGATGTCCTGCCTAGCTGCCTCCCTTTTGTTCAAGTTCCTGTCATCCCTTAATGAGGGATTAAAAAGCACTGGGCAGTACAACACCGCAGTGATTAATGTCTCCTCCATTTTGATTTTACAGTTTGACTTGAATTACAAGAAGCAAATTGACATGCCCCTCGGGGTCAAAAAGCAGCTCTCTGATTGGCCAGACAGGGGCACATTGGTCAAAGTTCACCACAGTTGAAATCAGGGAGTAAAACAGAGCCCCGCCCCACATCAAGAGCAGAGCAGAATTCTACTCCTGGAAGCGTTGGCACCACCTTCCATTGACCTGAATGGAAATTTGCACAGATTTCTTGCATTGGAAGCCAAGTGTGAATGGAGCATAACTGTGGCTACCTAAAGAGTTGGCAACTTCATTCTGGTCATGGCCTTTCATCAAAGAAGGCTGTGACCTTTTTAATGATCTGTAAATCAAATGAGCAGGTTCATGGAACTTAAAATGGCTTACCCATTAAAAATATGTATCACCTTTAAATAATGTGTCAACAAAATTATAAATATTCACAAATAAGTACTAAATAATTCTAAAAAGTAATGGCAAAATATGCTACAACTTATTTCACAAAAATGAAACATGCACCTTTTGTAGACAGGCAAGGCAACTCACACTACATGACTGTCAAGATGAGGACTTGTATCACTGTCTGCGACTGGTTCTCACACTACACTGCAGGAACCGGGGAGAAAACAATTTCTGTCAGGGACAATCATGGGAAATGCCGCAAAACCCACAAGTATTTGGAGAAGAAGCTACCTAAGTCTGTGTTCACACATAATGTATTCTTTGAAGTGGTCACAAACTGTTTTACGTAATAATCCTATGAAATAGACCGTGTTTTCAAAACTGCCCTGAGCTTTGTTGGGACACCATTGGCAGTTCTTTTTTTTCTGCATCTCTGGCCTACATCAAGGAATTTTTTTACTGATGACCAATCACAAGAGGAGCAGTGAGACCTGTCATGTCCAATAGCAATGTCAAAACTGGAGAAGGTAGTGGTAGAGAAGCTTATTATGTTGGAATCAGAGCACAATGAAATATATGACATGACAGTTAAACAGTTAAACAATATTCATTTATGGAGTAAAACTGGATGAGTCCTTAAAGTTTCTGGTTGGTGTCTGTGTTTATTTCTGTCGAGAGCAAAACTAGCCTGTTACCTAACATTAACTGTAGGTTAGTATAAGATATGGTAACAAAGGACACTCTCTGCATTCTGGAATAGCTTCTTTTTTTTTTTTTTTTTCAAGTTCGCCTACCTGGCAGATATTTTCAGCCACTTATGCATTCTGAATACCACTCCCTGAATACCAGAATGCAGGGAAGAAACAAAAACATTCTCATGACCACTGACAAACTGAAAGGGTTCTGGTCCAAACTAAAAGGCAGCACCGCATGTCAGTGGTGCAGGACCTGTGTTACGCTTTCGTCCCACCCCCCCCCCCCTTCAAACAAAGACTTTGCTCTCAAAGGCAGGCGCATGTGTTCCCCTGATTACAGATGCCCAGTATAACATTTGTGCACTCCTTTCAGCATTCCATGGTTATTTTACATTTTAAGAAACAAGATAATTGCATTTCTATCATTAACATCATTCAATTTATGTTGTTAATCAGGTCTTTTAATTTCAGTATTTCAGTTCAGTTAATTTCAGTAGTTTGTCTGTATGCAACCTAACCTTTATAAGAGTTTGTCAATACTGACTCAATTGTTGATATTAATAAACAGGTGTTATGCAAACATTTCTAATCATTTTTGTGGGTAGGGGTGCCTTGGGAAATAAAAAATTTATGTAAAGGGGTGCCATGATTGAGAAAAGTTTGGGAAACACTGGCTTAGGCCATAAATAATCAAATTATTATATGTGAACAATCAGTTAATCAATTAATTTCTTTTGTCCATATCAACAGACCTAAAGTGTGTCAAGCTAGCATGACCAGGACTGTGTTGGTGCACTTGAAAGATATTGTTGTTTGGTGCAACAAGAATGGGTCCTTAGGGAGTCTTACTTTTTGCCCATGATATTGACTGGTTCATGAGTCAGTTTCTTTTAACTGGAGATGTGATCTTGGATTTCTGCTCTGAATTGGGATCGGCGCTGGAATGCCTTACACGTGACAACCAATCAACACCTACCCAATCCTGTCAACTCTCAGTTTCTTGGGGATTTTTAAGCATGAAATAGCATACAGGTCAAGTATATCCCAGCCCTCACTTAGTCATGCCCTACCAAAGAGTGTTGGATGGAGTCCAAGGTACATCAGATTCCCCTACACAGTTGATGATCAGGCAACCATTAAAAGGCTGTTTGTAGCAAAGACAGATTTTACTAATGTAATCGATGCTATAAACAACATTCACATGGCTATAAGTGTGCTGAAAGTGCATGAATTTGTGGTGATTAACCACAATGTCAATTCGCAACACAAAAAAATTTTGATAAAAAAGTAACTGAAATAATGCTGGATTTATGATTGAAACCGGCGTTTTCTCTTTCTATGGTGCGTAGTTCCGCTTGCTTTTCTTCTTCTAGTGGTATAGTAGACGTAGTGGTGAACGTTCATTGGTTCACACCAACGTGCCGTTTGTTTACTTTTGTCCTACTTGTTTACTTTTTTGGTAAAGTTTAGTTGCATGTTGTTAGAATCATGGGCTACGTTAAGAGTGGCGGCAGCTCTGAAACATATTAATTAACTGAATCTCTCCGGTGCAAGAGACAGAACTCAGTGAAGAATTGAAGAAGAACTGGTGAGAGATTACTTTCTTGAGGTGGAGGAGGATAACATGCACCTTATGCTGTCAGTCTTGGAAGATGAGGACAGTGGTGATGAAGAAACCATTCCCGACTTGGATAAAAATATTGTATGTGAAAGAGGTCACAAAGTGGATTTTGAAGAACCGACAGATGATGATGATGCAACTTTCCCTGTTGTCACTAACAAAGCCGAAGATACAATGCAGTTAGTTGACTTTACTGACTCTGACTGTGACCAGAAACTTACAGAAATTCTCAATTTCACCTTCGGTTGCGGTTGAAGGAGAAAAGAAAACTCAAAGCTCAGCCAGGAATCCTGTACAAACAAACTGCCTTATGAACGCATCTATGAGCTACGCTACAAGGTAAACGCGTTGTCACAGCCGGAAAAGGACATGTTCACTGCACATCCGCACCTTTTGTTGTACCTTTTTGTATTTTATTATAAGCTACTGTGTTGTATGTGTCAAATAGTTTGTGTCAAATTTGTTTTATAAATATATTCAGACTATAACCACGCACTTCTATTTCATGTGCCCAGACAATCACTGTCGTCCTCCGCGTTAGCCCTTCACCTATAAAAATGGAAATAAATCCCCACACCACTCCCAAGAACAATGGGAAGGATTCTCAGCCATCATCAGCCATTAGCCCTCCAGCCTTTCAGGTGCAATTGCATCCTGGGATCGCTTTTTGGTCAGAGCTGAGTAGGTGAGAATGACAGCAATGCCACTTTGAACACACTTCTGAACACTGGCTTTAAGATAAAACAAAAAGGAGATCAACTGTTAATGTACTGAAGTCACAGAATGATTAAGAGACATGCAAGGATAGGCTAGACTTTGAGATTGAGAAGAGTAAAAAGAAGTATCACAATTTACCACTTAATTAATGTTTAACTTGAATGATGTTCTTTTTATATTTTATAGAAATTTATGGATCCTTTTTTTCAGCACTGCAAATCCAAAATGAACTTATTAATTGATTAAAGCACTATCCAAATCTGACTATTATAAGCATCAATTCCTTTTCTAAAAGTGATTTTTGTTCTGAGAATGTATACAAAAATTAAAAAGGCTGTTTTCTCAGAACTGCAGTTTGCAAAAGTATAACGTTCTATTGAACATTTCGGCCAAAGTATTTCTTCAATCCTGGCAAGTGACACCTCATTTTGTAGCTCTGAATCTGTACTTTGGTATCATGTAATAAGATAAAAAAATGAATTTTGCGAATGTGCCCCTGAATTATACGTTCTTGTTGACAATCTATGTCCCCACTAGGTTATCCCTAAGATGACCCTGGCATCAATAATCTCAGCAAGCTTCTAAACAAAGGGGCTCGGAGGTGGCTCACTTTAACTCCCATGCTTTTGTTTCTCACTTGGGCTACTTGGGCTCTGTCTTTGTATTAGACCTTTTTTTTATTATTACACTGCATATCTGGCTCTGGCTACCAACAACAATAAGCAAGACACTTGGTTATTTGTTACCATTGTGTTCTGAATGTTACAATGGTACATTTTTGGTCTCACTCTCTTCTCAGCAGCGATTGTTTTATTAACATTGCTGTGTCCTGTGTCTCGGTAAAATTGATTTATTTTCTGAACACCACATATGGCTAAATCACATTCATGCACAGAAAAGGGTAGGATTAGTTGTTATTTATCTATGGAGCCATGCATATATGAGGCTTACACAATGTTTAAGAATCAGAATTTTTTGTTGTGTACTAAAGGTTCTCAGGGTTTGATTTATGTAAGTTTACTTACTCAGTAGGCAAATTTTTATGAATGAGGCGTATACCATGTTTATTAGGGGTGGGAGAAAAAGTTGATTCAGTTACGAATTGCGACTCTTATGACAAACAATTCTGAAATCATGGCATTGATGAAAAATCGATCCATTTATTTTAAAAAATACACACCTATTTGGAGTCATTATGCTAATACAATACCATATTTATACACTTTTTTCAGATTTTTACATTTAAAAGTTAGGGCTGCCCATTGTACACAACAACTTAAGTGTTACCCCTTTTTTCCCGGCCAAGAGCATGGCCATATTCAGGATGGTATGACCTGAAATAAGTTATATTTATTAGGGGTGTAATGGTATACAAAATTCGGTATGTACCTCGGTTTTGGTTTCACATTTTCAGTACATTTTCGGTACAACAGAGAAAACAAAAAATTTAGAAAATAACATTTTTGTCATTTATTTTGAAAAATGAAAAACATTCAACCCTGTTCTGACTAACAGTTAAGGTACTCTAATATTGACATATTTTCATTAAGAAAAAATAACTAATGCATGCATAATTCCTGATTATTACAATCATACAAAAATAATCAAATGTCTGACACAAAACATACACATGAGGTGTGATGTGTAATGCAAGTGGAGTATGAATGAGGGCGTGTACTGTATGTGGTCAATGAAGTCAGAAAACAGGTGTTATCAGTAAAGAAACAAATTACAAATATACCAAAGAAGGGACTGTCAGCCACTCGGACTGACAGCCACTCAGTTGCATGGCGGTGAGAGAGAGTTTAGCGTGGTAAAGGCAGTCTTCTTATAGTCTTCTAGACAGGTGTTAGCAATCAATTAATTCCACCACCACTACCACACCAACACATCACACAAAAATGCCACCAGCAGGAAACAGAGGGGCACAAACAAGCTGGGACGTCACAGACCATATACTTAAATCCTTTATTCTCTACGACCTAGTATGGTTACATAACTGCCACTGGCAGTCCTATGGGGGGGCCAGTGCCCCCGTGACAACAAGCCTGGCCCCTGTGGCCCCCCTAAAGTTTAGGAGGAGGAAAACTAAGAACAATAAGGTCTAATGTAACTGCAGTGTTTCCCATACATTGATTTATTTGTGGCAGCCCACCACAATATCAACATTTACCACCACATATTTTTTTTTTTTTTTACTATGTAAAATGGGTAAAATCTGTAGAGCTTCACCCAGTGCACTGATTCACTCGACCCCTCCTTGCCCCGCTCTCACTCTCTGACAAACACATTGATACCTGACCTGTTGCTCACCTATACTTGGAGCAGTCAGTCAGATGTGCTCCACTCTAGAATGCATCCTCGGGGCGTGCTACACAATTCCCCCTCTGCGCTGCATGTCTTGCTTTGGAGGCAACCAAGTCTAGACATTTTTCTTGTTGTGAAACACCAGAATATCAGAGGACTGATTCTTGAATTTATCTCTAGCTTCATTTGTTCACGTGTTGCACTTAAAATGCAGAAATGACGTTTTCATGTTACTGTTATATTCCCTTTTGTTAATATACATTGGAACATGGACATGTTAACTTGATGTCTCCCACGACAGCGAACGGAAGGTGGGTTTAAAACAGCCTTCCATAGCCGCACAAGTGGTCACTGTAATCTACAGAAGTACTAGCTGAAGCCTCACGATCTGACTCCTGGGAAATGTATGTTTTGCAACATTTTCTTTACTAGCTTGGGAACTAGCGTAAACCCAAGTGATTACCCAAGTGATTGCCATTTTTTTCCATACAACACAATCACTTTCTCCGATCAATGTAACCAGCATAATTAGGTTACTAGCTATCCATGTTAAATAATGTTAGCTTTCCAGTCCAGGCCAGCAAAACTGGACTATGGACTAGAGATCAGATAATTAGCTAGCTGTCTTTTGGAAAGTTCTACCTCTCGCATCGCATTACCCCCAATTCACCATGGATTTCATTCAATAGCTTTCATTCATATGTTTAACAAGAAGTTAAATATTTCCCTTAAAGGCAGAAGTGGTTAAATAGCAATGACAAAATAAAGGTAGATAACAATAAAATAAAGGCAGATGTGGAAACAAGGTGATTATTAGTCCTGTAGGGCTACAGTAAGATAACAGCATAACTTCAGAGACTGCAGAATGAATGTGAGAGAGACCCAAGAATATTCATTTTAGAAATTTTATAATGGTATTATTTTTGTATTAATGGTATAAACATTTTTAAAATCAATGTTCCAAATTAAAAGGTAACACAAATTACAGTGTTCCATCCTAATAAATGAAATTCAAAATCAAGGGAATATGTGTCAATTAAACATGGGGGGGACACAAAATATTTTTATTATTATTGTTATTTTAATCTTACTTGACACAAAAAAATTGGCAATAGAGTACTGTATATTTTTCAGTTATTTAACACAAAGTGAAGCAATGGAGCTGTATATATTGTTCTGTTTATATATTTGTCACAAAGTACTTGGCAATTAAAATATTTGTGGAGCACCCCCCACCCCGGTCAGCTACCACAACAAATTAGAATCTAATTGACCCTTTGCTTAGCCCCTCCCTATAACGGCCACTATCCAATTCTATGTTAGCAACTGTAACTAGGCGCGGGAAGCCTGTCAAGCTTTCATTACAAGGGAACGGTATGCATATGGAACCCGCAAGTCCGACAGAAGATGTCCTCAAAGTTTAGAAGGGGGTGCCATATTTTCGCTTTTCCGAAGCTAAAAATGCAAGCGTGTCTAACAAAGGGTTAAGTCACCTGCGCACCCGTATTTCTCCCCTTTCCCATTGCATTCTGATGAACAAGGTAAGTATGATATGTTCTTTGTGTGCAGCTTATTCATAAAAGCTGATAATATCAATCTACAATTGAAATGTATAATCCCCTGCCTCACATTAGTCATGCATGTTTTTATTATTATTATTATTATCAGTACCAATACAAATTATTATGCATTTTTAATGCATTCGAGTGTAAACTGATGTGACATGCTAAAGATTGACAAGCTAACTCCAAGCTGCAGACTGTCAGTAAGCTAGCTTGCTAACTTTTGCAATTTTAAACATGAGTTTTGGAATATGTATATCCCGTTATGACAATGCACTACTGACTCGAGTGTTTAATAATTGTTTTGTCAAGCCCATTAAGAATTATTTGTTGCGATGGTTTATTGACAGGTGGAGAAGTTCGTTCCAAATTGTGAATCACCTTTTCTTTTTCAAATGCACACAGATGCAGGTATTCACTGATTTTCTTTACTTTTACGAAGATCGTGTTTCTGTATATTCTATTATTCTGAATGTGTATGTGTACAGATATGACGATCACAATTTTGTAAAAGCATTGTTTAATCACTATACTTATCATTGCTATGTATCTGGTACACATGGGTGGGTGCATTAGCTACCTGTGCTGCCCCTCATTGTTCTGTGCCCTTTCCCATTACACTCTGATGAATGAGGTGGAGAAGTTCGTTCCACATTGTAAATCACCGCCTTTTCTTTTTCAAATACTCTTATGCAGATGCCTGGGAATTAATACAGATGCAGCTACGCTGTCGTTGGTCTCCTGCTTTTAAACACAACACAATGCAGAGAGTAAAAATTGAGCTGGTTACACTGTTAACAAATCCTGTCAAGCTTTCGCACCCAGCACGGCGTTTTCAATGATACTTTGAAAACACTATGCCGGGTGCGAAAGCTTGACAGGCATAGAAACAGTAACTAAGGGGGATGGGACTTAGTGAAGGGTCAATTCTGAGGGAAACACTGAATTGGCCCCTGTATCAGAACAACTGGCCTCAGGCTCTGCCCCCCCCAGCTGAATAGCATTAGTTATTGCTTTGGCACAGTCTGAATCTGCAGTGAGAGGCTGCTTGAACGCTGTGGGGAGAATAACTTGCCTCCATGTCTGTTTTTGTCTCATTCTACTCATTGACACATTTGGGTGATGCCATCATAAATCATGTTTGAAGTGTATCCACAGACATACAGTTGAACAATGTTGGCATACAGTTCGGCACTAATTGTTGTCCATCTGCTGAAACTAAACCATACTGCTCCCACACAGTGCATATAAATGTCATGGGAGGATCCTCCAGCTCTGGTCTCTCATTTGTGTTTGTCATATGGATGGTGGCAACACTACATGAGCCTGGCTAACCAGGCTAAGCTGTCTAGAATGCCACAGCTGATAGACAATAACTGGTGCACTGACAAAACTGTGTAAAACTTGCACTGCAGAATTTCTGTTCAGTGCCTACAAGTAGTAGACATAAATAGACTATTTTGTCACAGGGTGTACCGAACCCAGGAAGTCGCATACCAAACCAAACGTCCTGTACGGAATGGACTGGGACAAATGCACATTATACACGTTTATAAACATTATATACGAGTGCATATTACACACAAATAAATATGGTAATAGTTAGCCTATGTTTTGAGTCGGAAGGCACATTGTCCTCAGATTCATGCAACACCCCCTCAGTTTAAATGTGAAATATGTACTCACTTTGAATTTTACAAACTAAATGGATAACTGGATGTAAGCACTCTAAGGTGGTAACAGTTCTTGGCTTTCAATCAAGCACAGCTCATAAGCACAGGGTCTTGGTCAACGGTTCATACAACCTTTTTTTTCCTATTTATTTATTTATGATGTGCGTGCTGTTCTTGGATATAACTGCCTCTGATCTCTAAGAGGCTGTCATCCTCTGATGGTTAGTGCTTTTTATTCTGAGCTGCTGTCATTGTCTGAAGCATTTAGATGCAGACTTTACATTCTATGAGTCTCTTGTTTTCTACACTCAAGCTGGGCCTCCCTCCATTATTTTCCCTCTCACTGAATTCCTCCACTGTCCTTGTCAGCCCTGCATTCTTCTGTTTGTTCCACCTATCTTTGTCTAAGTGTTTTCTGCCAATTTACCTCTTAACAGGGTCAGCATCTTGCCACACCCTGTATTGCATTGCTTTTCTGCTGCTGACAGCACCATCTCCCTTGGTGTGTCATTTGAATGGGAACATGTGCTAACTGTCCAGCTATATTGAGTTATTCCTGAGCTTATACTTAGTGATGGGTGAGTGAGGTCATCATTTAAACAGTGCTATAGCAATAAAATCAATTAAAGTCAATTAAATAGTCATAAACACAGTGTAACCAACAAGCATAGAACATAATACATAACCAAGTAAAACTTATTTATACAATAATAAGTTATAATTGTGTAACTAATTATAAATTATAAGATTATAAACAATGCATGAATGTAAATACATTATACAAGTCATCATAATATACAATATATGATACATAATCAAACGTTACATAAAAGTACAGGTGCTAAATGGGGGTAGGATAGTTAAATCAGGTCAATTCTGAAGAGGTGGGTTTTCAGACCATGACGGAAGGATTTTAATTATTGAGAAGTCCGTAGTGGGACAGGGAGTTCTTTCTACCATTGGGGATCTAACGTGGAGAAACATGTTGCACGGGAACCTTTTACTTTCACTGAAGGAGGTGCCAGATGTCCTGTCGCTGCAGATCGGAGTGGTCTAGCTAGCGTATATGGATAGATGAGGTTCTAGAGGTAGGTAGGGGCCATCGCTGCAGAATAGGCCAGCGTCACGGTTTGAAATTTGATGCTTGAAGAGAGGAGTAACATGGGAAACTTTGGGTAGGTTGAAAACCAGACTAGCAGCCGGATTCTGCATCATCTGAAGAGGCTGTATGGTGCAGGCTGGTAGGCCTAGAGGAGGGAATTACAGTTGTCCAAACGAGAGAGCACTGTGGCCTGGATGAGTACATTGTCAAGAACGGTTGGATCCTCCTGATGTTATACAGAAGGAAATGACAGGACCATGCTGTATGATGTGATCTTTGAAATCCAGATTGTCACCAAGAATGCCACCCAGGTTATTTGCCGAGCAGGAGGATCTCATTTCTCACTTACTAATAGTGATGGACAGCTCTTGTAGTAGGGAAGATTTGGCTGGGATAAAGAGCAGATCCGTCTTGTCAATGTTCAGCTTCAAGTGGCAGGAGGACATCAAGGACATCTAGGAGCGCTGAAGTTCTCTCACTGACCTGGGGGATGGAAGGTGGGAAAGAGAAAAAGATTTGGGTATCATCAGTGTAACAATGATATGAGAAGCCATGTGCTTTGATGACTGAGCCAGGTGTCCGACTAGTGATTACAAGTTCATGTTTGATAGCCGAGTGTATTTCCACCCTAAAATGTTCGTGAAACCTCATTCCAACCATTACTACTTACAGTAATGCAAAATACTTAAAATTTAACATTTACCTCTGTTACCCACTAAGCAGATTTACAATAAATTAAAATATAATTAATTAAATAATTATAAAAAAAACAAAATAACAAATTGTTACATTGTCGTGTCGTTACATTGTCTCCCATCAGAAGTCCACTGCTGTTGTCCTCTTTGCCATCGTCCCGATCATCCTGCCCCTGCCGTTCGTCTTTTCATCATTCTTTCTGTCACTCATCAACATTCTGCTACAGTCTCAACCAATAAGAGGGCAATACGACTTTTAAATACCCCTACTTCACCATAAAGAAGAGATTTTTGATGATTTTATGTCTGTGCTGGTTGTGTGTGTTCGTGTAGTGTTTATGCCCATGTTATCCCTGCTGTGTGTTGTAGCGTGTGTG
The DNA here is from genome assembly GCA_019788955.1 of Albula glossodonta. Taxonomy (NCBI): domain Eukaryota; kingdom Metazoa; phylum Chordata; class Actinopteri; order Albuliformes; family Albulidae; genus Albula; species Albula glossodonta. The sequence continues at coordinate 167,335 of JAFBMS010000176.1, read as the reverse complement.
GTCTCTGATGTAGTGGCATCCCTTTTTGTTGTATCTCCTGTTGTGCTCTTTTGTTGGCCACGCTGGGGCTAGGAACAGGATAGATAGGGGCCCCTGTACACGGCACGCAGTGGGATACTGATGTATAAACACACTAGGGTAGGAGTGACTGCCACCCCTTGTATTTTCAGTTGGGTTAGCTAGAGTAGTTAGGTAGGTTTTGCTTTGTGTTTTCAGTAGTTAGCTTGCTTTCGTTGTTGCTAATTACGTTTGGTGTTTCTTCTTTTCATTCCTTTGGCAACACTCATAGTTCCGACCCCTCAGTCATGTGTATGTCTGTGTAAATATACTGTAAATACTAAACTGTAAAGATTGTTGTCACCTGTGCACCTTCTTCTCTTGGTCACTTAATGAACACCCTTCACCATACTTGCATATTGTGCTGTTGTTCCCCCTACCCATTTCACTGCAGTTATGTCTCCTTCATCCCACGCTATACATATTACGTTCCCTTTCCCATACCCCTCGACTGCCAGGGTCAGAGCATAAATAATAAGAAAATAACATACATACAAAAAATCATCTTTGCTGTCATCACTCAAAGACCTTCACCTAGCAAGTTGTGGCCACCTGAGGGAAACCTTATTGTTGCAGGCCAGTCAATGTAGGCCTAGGTTTCTTAACCTAATAAAGTTAGGCCTACACTGTTAATTGTAGGCCCAAATTGGGATATAGGTCTGTTATAAAACAAACTATAAATATATAATATTACTGTAAAAATAAATAAAATCTATCTGTATAAAATCAATTCTTCAATCATTAATGTATGTGTGTGTGGATTTCATATTTGTCTGTAGGGTAGGGCAGGCAGGTTGGGCCTTATAAACTCAAAGTGGTACATGACAGGGCGCCAGCACAAAGGAGTTTGAGAAAGGCTGATTTAGAGGATGTACCCAGATTATTTTCCTTGCATAATCTCACACCTTAAAAAAAAGTTTGCTTGTCTTAAGTTGAATATTGTAGCAATGGAGGATGTAGACTTGGCTTGCCAGATAACTTAAAATGTAACAGCACTATGGTCACTTGTTCCAAGTGCCTTCCCTCTCTCAGTACTGCAGATTCTATCAGGATCATTACATAGAACCACATCTAGAATTGTGTTCACTTTTGTAGTTTGATTAACAGACTGTTTTAAAAAACTTTCCAAAACTCCTCTCATCTACCTTCACCTGACACAGCTTCCTAATTAATTGAGGGGTAATTGAAGTCCCCCATTAAGTTATGTTTCACCCTCCTTGCATGCTAGTTTAATATTATCAAAGAGCAATATTGTTCACGCTGCTGTCTGCAGTTGGTGGCCTGTAACATACCCCTACATTTACACCCTTTTTCTTTTTTCCTCAAGATTTTTTTTTTTTTTTTTGCATATAAGGTAGTGAGCTATGCCCCTCCTTTTCTATTGGTTCTGTCTTTTTTTAACAGCTTGTACCCCACTACATTATACTCAACCCCATCCCCTGTACCAAGCCTTTAAACAGGAGGGCTTTCAGGGTATTTTTTATGTATTACTTGTCTTTCCCTTCCATTCCCAGCTGCCCAAAACAAAATTTATCACAGTACTGCTCTGACTGATTTGCATTCATGCATATCAGTCTAAAGCTCACTACTAATAAAATACTTGCCATGGCATTTTCTGTGCCAGCAGTCTGTCTGTCTTTACCCTTTACACTAAACAACTTCCCTGCCCCACCAGGCCCGAGTTTAAATAACCCACCACTACTCTGTACCTTCGCAGGGCCAATGAAGCTGTACTCCTCTGCTATATTGTCTACATGGGTAAGCCAACTAATTCCTTTTTTAGTATAACCAATTACAACATGTTGTTATGGCTGACTGCAGACAAGTCACACAGCAGTGGCATTCTGCATAAGCTGAAGAGGCCTTATAGTCAAAAACCTCATACTATATAATCTTATATAGATATAGAAGCAACATGACTGGGTTATAGAACCAGTTTTGAGTAAGACAACTCATTGTCCCAAACAATGCCAAGGTTTTTAGAAGTTTAGGATGATGGTACTACCAAGCTGTCTTGGGAATATTTAGTTTGAGATGATGGCTGTTGAGGATGAAAAATCAGGCAGGCTTCAACAAAAGATTTCAACAAAAGAAAACTGCATATTATCTGCATAGCCGTGATAGGAAAGAACATGGGATAACATTGTTGAAACAAGGGGTTCTGTGTATATAGACAATGACAATGGATGAAGAACCAATCCCCAGGGACACCTGTCCATGAGGCCATGTGATTCTAAACAGAGCCGTGCCAGGTTATAATGAAGTGGTGATACAACAGAACTCAGTCATTTCAGCAACTCACAACCAAATCTGTGGTGAGAATGACAAAGGTATGGTTTTTGGCTAATAATGGCAAAGTTCTTAATGCAAAATTTTGTTGGTAATATGATGGGGCTACCGCTACTATTTTTCTATTATATATAACTTTATACATTCTGTTAAACTTGCATGTCATTTTTGAACCTGCTGACCTGTTCTCTTCCCTGAATGCTGGTATGCTACTGTAGTTTTTTATTTATTTCTCTGTGCTATCTTGATAAGGCAACACGTCTTGTGCTTAATTGCCTGCTTGTTGGTAGCCACACTATATAAAGTTCTCTAGAAATGTTGTCATTTGGACTTTAGTAGTTCTCATTTAATTATTGTCATTACAGGAGGAATCACTTCTGTTGTTGCTGTTTTATATGACATATTGTATTGGGCCTGACTCCACTGTTTGTGCAATGCATTTCTGGCCCTCTCTCTGATAAACGAACTGTGCAGGTGACTTTTGGATATATTTTAATAACAATTTCCCTTTTTAAAATTCTTTTCCGCTGTCCCACCCTGAACACAGCGGAACTGTTTGGTCCACTGCAGTGACCCATTCCTGCCAACTCAGGAAAAGGAAGCCATGTCATGTGATTCCTCCAACTCACAAAGCAACCAGCCCTCGTTGCTTTCCGCACTGCAGGCACACCACCAATCACACACTGCCTATGTTGCTGGAGGAATATGCAGTCAGCATATGTTCAGTTCTCAACACTGCAGACGCCCAACCGACTAGGGGTGAATTTCCCAAACAACAACAGTAGTCACAAATAACTATTGTAATAAGATGGATTGTTAGAGAAACTAACTTCGTAGTTATGACTATTCCCCGAAACCACAGTATGTTGCAAATGGGAACAACGGTTGTATGAACCAAAGTAGTTTGAACTACATTGTTAATGGCATGATTCAGTATTTGGAGTGTTTCACTTTCTCAAAATACTGCAACCTGTTCCAAAACTCAGATATTCTCATGAACAAAGACAAAGATGATCACTGAATGTTTTAAACATGTCATACTGCAACCAATTTGTGCATGTTAATTTAGGGTAAAACATTTAGTCTTTATATGTGTGGCTCACTGTCTATGTCCTCAAGTTATAGGTATGCCAACATGTGACATTGTGCTTCAGTAGGAAGGACAGTTGCGGTGCGAAGGTACCCGGTTCAGTTTTGTTTTCTAGTAGTCTATCAGTTGTCACATCCCTGAGCAAGACATTTAAACTTTATTGACATATTAAAAAAGCATTTTGAGTGGTCGGTAGACTAGAAAAGCATTTAAGTATGCATTTAAAAATGTTGTTTTTGATACATGAGCAACCTACTCAATAGAGTTTTGCCACTGTTAAAGATAACTATAATTACCACAATGCATTACTCCTGACAAGAAGTTTCTGAACATCACACAGACACATATGAGTGGCAGGAGATTAAGACGATGAGTTTGAGAGGTATGCTGCTCTTACCAGACAAAAAGCTTTAACAAGTAAACCACGATACATACCACATAAACTGCTGGCTAGTTTTTACCTAGTGGAATGCCCTATACTGTAATGTCTGTTGAAGCTGTAGATCGCTAACATTATTTGTTATGTATTTTAGAACATTACACACTGTGGTGGTCACTACAGTGTTCACTCTCTGTATCGCGGTTCTGCTCTCACTCCCTCAGTGCATCACAGTTTTTTATGTACATTATATGTAATCCCGTCTCACGGAATTTTCGCTCTATCGCGGATTTTTGCGGTATTTAAAAATTTTTAAATTTCCAATATTTTCATTATTCTCATGAAAAAAATAATCATTTTCTAGCCTAAAAAGGGAAAAAATAGTAAAAAAAATAAATTAAAAGACATTTTGTAACATACATAAAGGGTATTGCAAAAAAAAACCTGTACGTAGGGGTAAACAAGATTTGGGTTGGGAAATCTAAGATGCCCGCATGTCGTACGTTTGCAGTACTGAACTGGCCTTGTGTGGCGGTATAGAAATTTTTTAAATTCCATGATTTCATTATTTTCGTGATAAAATAAGCATTTTCTAACCTTGATGAACAGTAAAATATAGTAAAAAATAAAGTAAAATGTTTCTCATTCTTAATTTAAAATGATTTACCTTTACATGTGTATTTCCATTTACAGTAGTTTAGTGCATGTGCATTGAATTTTAATTTACATTTTAAATGTTTTACAATGTATTTAATGTACAGGTATATAATGTATTTAAAATGTACGTGTTGTATTTCCATTTATATTTTACATAAAAGTGTTTACATATAAGAGTGTGGGAAAAGGTAATACAGTCTAGGGAGGGTTGATAACAGTGTGGGGGAGGTTCGTAAAGGGTTGGGGAGGTTCGTAAAGGGTTAATATATACGTAAATAGTATAATAACTATATCGCCTCTACTTCGCGATTTTTCCCATCTCGCGGGCGGTCTTGGAATGTAACTACCGCAATAGGAGAGGGATCACTGTATTTCAAATTTACAATTCAAGAAACTTTAGCAGGCTAATGGCTGAGATTTCATTGAAAAAATAACAGTGATAAATTAGATTTTATAATGACATCAGAGGCCTATTTTATAATGGAAATAGACAGCATCTCCTTATACATTCAACTTGAGCCCATACTTTATATAGCTAATTAAATATGGCCACTTTAGCATATTGCCCACCTGTTCAAACAATGTGAAGAACTTATCAACCTCCTGTTCTCTAAAAGGAGGGACCATTCACAGACTATGGCTGATGTCAAAATCAAACAAAGAAATAGCACCAGCTTTACAGGCATCCAATTCCATCTGCTTAAGCCAACACGCATTGTCATATACAAGCTGCTTTTAGTCTAGCTCGTGCCCTCTCTCGCTCCAGTTCAAGCTCTTTAAGCCTAAGTTTGAGATGCCTCAACTCCATTTCATGCATATGGGTAGGACTACCACCCTCCTCAGACACAGACCGGGTTTTTACAGTGGCTTCCCCCAAACAACCCATGACTACTCAATGCCCCACTGACCATAGCTAAAATGTCTTCCTTTGAGACATCACTGCTGATCTCGATCTCATAATGGGCAGCAACTCTCAACAAGTCTTCCTTGTTTAGGCGATTTAGCACAGCCAGCCTAGGGTTAGCCACAAACTCACCCAAATCAAACATGATTGTAACAAAACAAGAGCCAAATGAGCCAGAGACAATCACAAGGCGACCTGCATTGGGACAAAGCGCTACAATTCATACTAGTAGCATCAACAATGAAGTAATGAAGCATCAGCTTATCCGTGTTACTACAACCAAAAATCAACATTCAAGATAGCAAATAACCTGAAGGTATCGAACATGAAAACTTCAAAATGATCCGATCCTGGACCTAGAGCCCCTAATTAATAGGTACGACCAACCACGTCTGATACCACCGAAACATACAAAAAGTCCCAACAGGTCAATATATGAAAACAAAGGCACAATGTTTATTTAAGAAAAAGGAGTAAACAATGCAGCAGATTCAACACATCATACAAATACACCACAATTGAATGAAAATAAAGCCGTTACCCTAGCAGGGAGGTTGAGGGTTTCCTTGCACCTACCCACGGTGCGACCCCAGGGCTGAGGACGGCAGGAGCACCCCACTGTTTCTGATGGGCAACTGCGTGTTCAAAGAACAACAGGTCCCACTCCTCACCGTAACAAAAATACTGCTACAATGGAAATAGGCTAACGAAAACAAAAGGAACTTAATGAACATAAATTAATTTAAACAGTAAAGAAAACTCAGGAGCCAAGTGTGACCGTGTCCGTCCAGAGAGAGGGCTTCAGCCTTTTGCCGCCAACCTTTTAAATCAAAAGCTCCTCCCACTGGATTACCTGCAGAACAGGTAAAGGGAAAAAAGAAAACATGGAGCGGAGGGGCATAACTGGAGCGGAGGGGCACTGTTTACCTAATTCACTGAGACAAAAAGGACAAGGAAACTCAAACAACCCCAGCTGACCTTTGGAAAGGGGGTAGTTGTAGGAGGAGTGAAGACAAAAAGAAAGGGAGAAAGTGAGGAAGAAGAGAGACAAAGTGCAGGTGCTGCCAAAGAAGAGATGTGATTGTAAATGTTACTTAGGCACTTTAATAATGCTGAAATATATGGGAGAGGTAGCACAGGAGAGGTTTTTATGTTGTGGTTTGGTATCTCAAATTATCTTAAAAGGTGCACTACTATTTATTGATGTTAAACAAATCTAAAACAGTAAAGATTACCAGACTTATTTCAGTGTGGGCATGGTCTATTTGACCATCAGTTTTAGCCTATTAATGCCAATGCTGGACTCTGATTTCCAGTTAAATGTTGTCTGTGTTGTCACTGTAATTATTTTCAACTGTTGCTCTCCAAAGGGTCTATTCAGACCCGCGCTCAGCGTGACTTAAGCGCTTTTTCGACCCATTGCACGCCTTTTCAGTGTCTGTTCGTATTCTGACCTTGAACCTTTAGGCGTAATTGGGAGACTTGCACGTTTGGGGCGGAGATTCATAGAAATCGGGGCAACGATTAAAATATCATTAAAATACCCTCTATGCGGATTCAGACTTTGACTTAAGCAGATTTTCAGGGTGCGTATCCTACGCGCAGCACAACCCTGTATTAAGTCGTGCACTCCTATTGGTCAGATTGTGAATTACATTTTTTTTTCAGTGTTGCCATATTGCATGGAGTAGGATAACTCTTGAAATCATTGAAATTATTTCTGGATAACAGGTGCACGTAAAAGTATGGCTCTGACCATCGCCAACAATTGAGTTGTTGAATTTGAAAAGCATGGCTGCATTTTGGTCAGTGCTCCTCAGTCCGCATGTCTCAAATAAATATAAACTCATTAACACTTATGGCGTGTTGAGGTTTTTAAACTCCGTGAACCCACGGACAATAATTCACAGATCTCAAGACTTACCATATACCAATACAAATGTAATCATCAGGTCAAGTAAAACTAACTCTGGAACAAATTCAGTATTCACCTTAGATACTGGTACATTGTAAAATGTGATATCAAGCAAAGTTAACGTTCAGCGATAAATCACGCTGTAAAAATGTATGCAAGTTAAGTAAACCATCGTTGTTTATCAAACCTCAGTGATTTTATTTACTTCATTCATCTAAAATCTAATTAAACATTTTGCTAACCTAAAGTAAGAAGCTGAGGTGACACTCATTTCAATCAAGGAAGGTGACACAAAACAGAAATCAACAGGGTTATGCAAGTTGTTCAGTTAAAACACAGGCGACTTTGCAGTCCAAATATATATATATATATATATCGCTTCCCTGTACTGTAGTTGAAACTGCAGTCTCCAGCAGCAGGCATTCAGTACAATAAACATGTAATTTACCGTGTATTTTGCAAGTTACAAGATAGGCAGTTTATTTCACATGAGAGCCAAACCATGCTCTTTCCATCTTGACCAATTTTAATGACGGTCAGGAGTGTTACGCTGACATCCGCGTTTACCTCATCCACGTTCCCCACTGCCACGCTCTGATTCGCCAATATAAATGGGTCGTTGCTGGTTGGACTGAAATGAATGACTATACAGTAAACCCCCGTTATATTGCGGTTCAGTTTTCGCGGTCCTGGTATTTCACATTTTTTTTCTGTAAGGCCTATTAATTTTAATATCACTTATATTTTCACCATTTTGTGGCATTCCGCAGCATTGTTTATGAGTGTAAAAATTGCGCGTCACGACAGAATAGCCGTACGTACCGATTCAGCCAATCAGAGTGTTGGTATGTTGGCCGAGTTTTCTCGGCCGCTGATTGGCTGTTGTGTTCTAGAAGCATCTCGCTGCTTGCCTTGCTTGTCTCAGTTCCACGTGTCTCCCTAAATAAACCATAAAATATCTACTGTGTGCTTAAATGTGTTTAAATGTGTTTAAAGACCTTAAAATGCTTCTAATAACATGCCTAGGGCGCATTTAAATAGAGTATTTCTATTTCTTCACTTTGATCTTCACTTATCGCGGGTGGTTTACTGTAATCTGAGGCTGATAACAGCTAAATATGAGTAGCCAGTATTGTGTTCACCTTACATTAGATATCCAGCATTGCAATTTCTGATAAGTCATGTTCGTTGGTGCTACTGCTACTTCACAAAAGTGCATATTAAAATTGTACCTGTAATGCCCATTAGAAGTACAACTAGTTTGCGGCCTTGACAAGTCATTTATAAGTATAATCATATCAATGAAACAATGATGACAATGAAATCCAATTGATTAAAATGTATTAAAAAACTAACAACTACATGTAACTACTCAGCTCTTACATTTGGATTGCACTGCATGATTTTTAGCATATAATTACAGCATTTGATAATGCACATTAAAGCCGCCTATTTTTAGCAGATACTACTAAGTTCAAGAATCACAAAGAGCAAGGGTGCCCAATACATCGATCACAAAGGAAGTCCGGGTACATTGCATGCCATTAGCTATGTCATTAGCTAATGATATTTTCTAACACATAGATCACTGCGCAAGCTAGTGCAAACCTCCAGCGAGCCACCTAATTACGCTTCCAATTTATTTCAGCTAAAGAAAGGTGTAAAATGAGTGGGGGACCCGGACCAAGTAAGAAACTAAAGACTTACCACTTCCATGCGGAATAGGAGGAGGATTTTTTGTGTCACATTCGAAGGGTGTTTGTCTGATCTGCCAAGCTAGCATCACTATCCGAAGAAGGGAAATTTGGAGCGGCACTTTCAGACTGTTCATAAAAATTATGACATTGACTTCCCTACGAAAAGCGAGCTGAGAAAGAGAAAGGTGAAGGAACTAAAATCACAGTTGTCCAGACAGCAGTCATTTTTCTCACGCCTGACTTCAAATGGCTCATGCAGCAAGGTACGCCAAATTACATTTTATATGAAGTATACTCCGGATATATTTAGCATTTTTAGTGTGGGTAGATCATTTTGGCTAGGTCATTTTAAAAGCAGCTCGCAAGTCGAAAAAGTGTGGGCACCCCTGACGTAGAGTTTGCACATGGCTATGTCACTCGTTTGTCTGATCAACTTTCAAAATGGAAGGTTTCTCTGCGAATCATCGACTGCGTTCCAATCTGAAATAGAATCCTCCCTTCACTTCTTCCCTCCAATCAAGTGAGCCCTGCAGTGATGTAACATGCGAGGGAGCCCTTCCCGAATGAGGGGGAGCAATGGAGGGGAGGGGCTGTGGCTGTTGGAAATGTTAAAAGGCTGTACATTATATTTGTTGTTTTAGTAAAGGTGACATATACAATTATGAGTACTATGTCCTGTAAACAGACACTGCATTGTTATCCAGTCAAATACAGTGACACTGAATTAATGTAACACACTTTAACATTCTTCATATTGTAGGGCTGAGGGATATGCTAATGGGTGCAGTTTAGCCAGACAAACAATCAATGGCTTTTCACATGTCTTGCATCTTTCTCAATAGAACAGATGAATTCTGAATGGGCCATTTGTAATCAAAGGACATTCCAGGATGGGGTGCTAGGTGTTGGATGGTTAGGGTTAGGAGGGTTGTCACAGTAGGGGTGAAGAGGCCTGGGGGGATGGGTGGCTGGGAGATGTGAAGGTGAGGGGCTAGGGTGTGTGTTAGGGTGTAAAAAGGTCTGGGAGGGGGTTAACATGGGTCTGGGGGAAAAAAAAGTTTTGTTGTTGTCCTGTGGGAAGTTTTGGGGTACATTAAATATGTTAAAAACACACAACATAATTGTTTTTGGTGTCTTTTATTTTATTAACAACAGAATGAAAAAGTAACATAAATTCAATGTTGGTAATATCTTCACGATAGTATGTTTTTACAGTGCAGTGGGCAGTGCAGCTCTTGGGACAGAAATTACAGTTAGTCGTGTTCATGAAGGTGTCCAGGGATTGTGGTTGGCGCAGAGAGTAAGGCAGCAAGGTTGTCTCTCCTTGCTGTACCACCAAGTTCATGTCGTTCTGGGCCAGGTACAGGTTGAGGCTCTGTAATGTCCTGGGCTTCTTGAGGGTCTTCCTCCACAGTATCTCTAGCAGAGAGGCACATATTGTGCAGCACAGCACAGCAGGTGATCACAGTGGGCACAAATAAATGATCCATCTCCAGAGCCTTAAAGAATAAGCACCTCCACCTTGTTTTCATCATTCCAAAAGCTCCCTCTATGATGGAGCGAGCCTTGGAGTGATGGCGGTTGAACCTTTCCTTGTAGTGATACCGTGAGTATGGTGATGGGAAGTTCTAGACAGGGGTACCCACCATCACCTAAAATGAAGTGTCCTGGAGGTGGATAAACAGCATTAGGTACATAGGGCTGCATTTCAACTCCTGTGTGTTATGTACCGAGCCCAGGAATACCACAAAAATGTTCAGAAATCTCCCCTTGCTGTCACACACTGCCTGAAGCTGAATGGAATGAAACAGTTTCCAGTTGTCCTGTGCATCCTGGGTGTTTGGGGCTTTAATACGCATGTGGCAGCCATCAATTGCCCTTACACACCGTCTAAAACCATGGTGGCTAACCAACTGCTCAAACCCTTGTCCCACAGCATCCAGCTCTCCTCCTGTGGGAAGGAGACGATTTGTTGCAAAAGGCCTAGCAGCTGTCCTGAGACTTTGTGCACAGCTCTGTAACAACACTGTGGTTTTAGGCACCCCAAAAGCACAGGAAACAACACTGTATGTTGGCCCATGTGCCAACCAGTACACCAGTATCAGCACCTCCAGATGGTGACCCAAGCCATGGCACTTCTGAAGTTTGAGATGGTGCATGAGGGTGTTCATTGCCTCTCTGGACAGGCGACAGGCCTTTCTGAGGTCATTGACTCCCATCAAAGTAAATCCTTAGAAGGGGCACTGTGGTGTTCATCGTGGTATACCTTGTTAGAGGAGATTCCTGAAAATAGCAAAACAAATGTTTATAAATACTAATGTCACGAAATGTTTTCACAGGCCTTAAACATTACAAAAGGCTATATAACAGTACAGATTTCTGGCCACTGGTGAAAGCACACTGGTAGTTTGCTGTATCCCCACAGAAACATGCCGGTAAGGCAAACATGCAAACAACGCTGTTACAAGACATACATAATTAATTTAAATTTTGCCCACCTGTATTGTAATATGTCCATGCCTGGTCTATGTTCTATCAGATGCCAACCATCCTGTTCCTGAGCACACCCTCCCATCCACAGTTTTTGAGCATGTTAAAAGAGTCAGTGTAAAAGTAGAAAGAAACCCACATTAGTAATCGATACCTACGACTTTAGCTTTACACGACAGGACCTGACCCTTCAAGATAACCGTAATGTAGAATGTTATTACAGAATGTTGTGATTTCATCTGGTTCGATGAAAAAGCAAGACTAAATACAAACCATGTAATAACATGTGAGTCGACTACGAAATCTGTTTTATGAATTAATTACTTCAGTAACTATTATTTTGTACTACTTAAAATATTTGTTTCCTTACATTACTTCAAAGACAAATGTTTGTCATGTACACTAGAGATGAATAAATTGTAATGGATCATGTTAAGCCTTAATTCCAAAGCCACATCACAAATACAAGGTTAACTTTTAAATGTAAAATGTAAAAAATATTTACCTTTTCCGCAACTACTGTTAAACGAGCATACCTTCTTCTTCTTGCCATAAACATGTGACACAGAGTCTGTGTGAACTGGAAAGGTACAGTGTACAGGCAACTAACTCAGTCGGCTCCATGGTAACAAAAACTTCCTGTTGGCTTGTTGACAAATGTTGAAGTGCGGAAGAAACAATGAGGGTCATTCCAAGTCGAACAACCACAACCCCTCACCTCCATTGCTCCCCCTCACTCGGGAAGGGCTCCCTCGCCTGCTACATCTCTGGGGGGCTCACTTGAATGGAGGGAAGAAGTGAAAGGAGAATGTTATTTCGGATTGGAATGCAGCCTTGGAATGACCCTCACAGTTCTTCCTCACTTTGCGTTCCTTCGCAAGGACTGGATTGCTGCAATGTGTTCCTTGCAGGCTGCAGTACCTGATCCAGTTCAACTCTCGACCGCATAGCCAATGTAAAGACGGACAGAGTTCTCTCTAGGCTATGTCATGTAACTTAACCAGCAATATAGTTAGACAGTGAAGATGCATGTTAGTTACATATGCCTACATGTTATTTCCCCATGCCAAAATCCTTATATTTTCCATGACCATAAAATCATTTTAAATCAATGTTTTCATCTACTATTAATTGATGTGATGTTATTTTCAATAAAGTTGCCACTTATTTGTATGCACAATTTAATAATCATATTAAATAATTATCACAATCATAACAATAGTTGCTATAATCATTTGTGTAGCATCTTTTGTGCAGGGTGCATCCCAAAGTGATTTGCATAGACAAGTAAAGATAATTAATAAAATCGGTAACAATAAAATATGGTACAACAGATCAATAAAAGTTTAGAGACAGGTAAAAAGATGAAGCAAAAAATAAAAATCAATATCAATATCAGAAGAATTAACCCGAAATTATTCTGCGATACTGTTATGACCCTGAGTCATAAAAGTATGGATTTTCTGTTCTGTGTTTTCCCTCCCTGCCTGAGGGTGGTACTGTTCACCCCGTTTGTCTTTTTGAGGTTCTTGCCAAGCAGGTGGTGGATGGGGACTGGCCTGAAGACTAATTGCGCCACGTTTAAAATGCTGCCAGTCGGATGCCAGCACACTTCGTCTTTTTCCTGGCTCCCAACTCGACCGTGCCGCATTACCATAGAATTTGTATGATGAACAGGGATTTATTGTCTTGGTGGTATATATATATATCATTTCAGATATATATATATATATATCTGATATCATATATATGATATATGATATATAACACATATATGATATCAGATATATATATATATATATATATATATATATATATATATATATATATATATCTGATATCATATATATGATATATGATATATAACACATATACTTGGTGGTATATATATATATATATATATCATATATCATATATATATATATATATATATGATAACCCAATGCAAAGAGCAGTCCGGGTAGCTGTAGGGGTGAGCAGCCTTTTCTCTTGTTGCTGTTATTTCTTTTTCTCCTGTTTAACGTTAGGGAGGTAGGTCAGCTGCCCGTATTTTTATTTTGGTTTTTCTTTCTGTGAGAAGTTAGTTCATAAAATTTAGATTGTTTATTGTTTTGGCAATGCTCTCCCCGAAGCTTATGCTACCTCTGTTCGAGAAATAAATATTCTGTTTTGGACGGCATATGCTGTGGCATTGGTCATCCTTGGGAGTGGGGAAAAAGGGGAAATCACATTTTTTTCTATGCTATGCTCAGGTTCCCCCTAGGCCAGGCATAACAATACATATAGGCAATTATACCGGTATGTTTAAATGGCGATTTAAAAACAATACGTGCTCAACAGAAGATTCTGTTTCATGCTGTGTGGATGATTGAAGCTAAGGGTAGCATAATTGTTACTTTTCAACATTCAGCAAATGTAGGTTATTCTCAACAAAATGTATGGCTATGGCAGCTATGCCTCCACTAGCTTATGAGAGCTTATAGTTAAAACTTCATGGCCAAAACGTATATGTTTTTTTGGACCAATTAACCAGTTAAATTGATAAGCGGTTATTGAGTGTTGGGCATTTCCTTTGAATCTGTAAGAATTAAAAAATGACCACCACCAACAACATAGCATTTTAGCGAATGGATTGTATAATCAATCGGCAATGGGGGTCTTTGAACTTGGTATACTTTGTGTTTAAATTTGCTAGTTTTTTGGTAGCAAGAGCAAAATTTTCAAATAAAGTCTAACACGTGGACAAGCGAGTAAGCATTGCCATGCATTCTAGGCTATATCAACAATTGGAGGGATGATTTTTGTTGGCTCAGTTGGAGGGACTGAAACCAAGGGCTTGAGCAAATGAAAATTCACCCTTCCCTAAACAAATCTGGAGTGGAATCTCCCTCATGGTGACAGCCATTTTACATATGGGACTTTTTGGGGATTCCCTCCTGAACTGGAGTGCACAAAGAAGCAAGAATTTTTTCGGATTAGAACACAGCCATCGTTCTTGGTAATGTAACTCCCGAGAAAAACATTAGTGGGCCATTGAGGTGTCGTGGGGGGCGTGTAATTTTCTAGGCTGAATTAGCATTACTCAAGCTCCTATATGGGTCCTCCTACTTTTCTGCCCTGCATGGGCCGGGCATGGCCACATAAGACAGGTCAGAATACGAATAAGTATGTTCCACATAACTATTTACGCAGAAAAAACGCTGAGTGCCCTCAAGTCATAATTCCCCCAAATGAATAAATGCATAGATTTCTGCTGTAAGCTTCAAAAATCCTGGGTAGATTTCCCTAATAATGATTCACATATTCAGCAGCCTGAACATCCTAACATAGGGAACACAGAGAATGTCTTCATCTCCTGAACCCAAGTTCAGGAGATTGGGGGGAGGGCAGAGCAGGGAGAGCAGGGCAAAAATACAAAGAAGACACAAGTTAAGTTAATATGACTACAACTGAAAAATGTTTTAACTTGAAAACAAAGATAAAATCATTTCATTTTGCAATCAAACCATTACATAGCATCTCTGTTTCCAGCTTGTGCAACAAGCAATTTTTTGTTCTCCTACAATGAAGAAGACATGGTGATAAAATCTCTTTATGGTATTACAAAGACTGTAAATTTAGCAATTTTTGCTGTGAGAAGCGCATGCTCCACCCTCAGTAATGTGCATATAAAGAGATGGATCTGACAGCTACTTATCTCACCTGAGAGGAAGAACACCACTTCTGCCA
Organism: Albula glossodonta; assembly: GCA_019788955.1. Classification (NCBI taxonomy): domain Eukaryota; kingdom Metazoa; phylum Chordata; class Actinopteri; order Albuliformes; family Albulidae; genus Albula; species Albula glossodonta. Next base: position 152,128 of record JAFBMS010000176.1, on the reverse strand, counting down.
TACCAGAGGACAATCTCTAAAGTCATTGGTAAGATAAATTCTGTCTTTCTGTCTTCAGTTTTAACTTTTTTCCCTGTATCAAGGCCAGTAAAAATAGCAAAGTATTTCAGAAGCTGAATGTACCTGGATGACCAGGGAAAGAAGCTGCTTTACTGAGTTCAATTCTCATTGAGAATTCATGCATCATGCAGACTATATATATATATATATATATATATATATTAGCATATATATTTTATATAGGTTTTCAGACTATGGAGAATCATCAGTAGTTAAAGTGCAAATATGTTTTGTCAAATTCATTGAAAAGCCTCTGCATGTAATAATAATAATAATAATAATAAGGAATGTTAGGAAAATAATGGGAGACTTTATCAGGTATCAACAGAATTGGGCCGATAAGGGAACGGTAAGGTGTGGAAATTTTAAGTCATATTTGTCTTTTTTTGGTGAAAAAGTGCTAATGCTAATATTAGAATTAAAATATAGGGTAAAAACCAGAAAACGCCTAGTTAATAGGCTAATGTTAATTGTTATTGGCTACTTGCTCATTACCAATGCAGAGCATGGCTATGTCAACATTTAGGTATCCTAACCTATGTTATGTATTAAAAGGGGGCAGTCAGGTCTGGCTATTTTTTATTTGTGGAAAGTGCCTTTCCACATAGTGCTATTAAATATGTCTTAAATTAATATGTCTTAAAAGACAGTGATGCACACTGGGCAGTTACACAACTCACATGCACCCTGCTTGTTACACACACGTGAGCAAGTATAAATATGAATAAAAGTAAAAAAATTCCATTGACTGTTGTGACAGCTAAAATCATACTGTCTCATACATTTCACAGCTAAAACCATACTGCTTTACAAATCTTATAGACAGCCCATACTTTAATTTACAAGCTCCTCTCAAAAGTTCTTATTTACTTGCCTTGGTCATAACATTTATGCCTGAAAGGTACTTAAAAGGCCATGGCTTTTTTCCAAAGTCCATGAAAAATATTTATATAATCTGGCCTCTGAGTGCTGTTTTGCTCCACAGTGTACAACAAAAGTTGTAAAAATGTTTGGATCAGACTGATAGGCACAAATAAGTTACTGTGAGCCTGTGAGGCATTACTATCTTGTGCCTAAGTCAGCCCATCTATAACTTTGTAACAGTAATGTCAAGTAAGATTTTGCATATCTCAAATGAAGGTTTTATTCTCATACCTGGATTGTGACATAGCCATGCACAAACTCTACCATGTAATTTTCAAACTTGGATATTTTCTACTAAAATTAAGTGGCTTCAACTTCTGTTTTCAGATACAGGACACATATTCTAAAAATCATACAGTGCAACCTACATGTAAGAGTGGAGTAGTTCAGTTGAATGTAATTATATGTTTTAATATACATTTAAATGTATTGGATTGTTATGGGATTGATCTGGTTAAAAATATTGAGATTTGCAAAGAACCAATTACTAGTCCTGTACAAATGAGCAATAAAATGTCATTTTAATGTGAGCTTTTGTAAAGTTGCAGTAGCACCAATGAACATTATTTATCAGAATCTGCAAAGCTGAATATCAAATGTAAGGTGAATACATTCCCCGCTCATATTTTGAATTTCTCATATTTAGCTGTAATAAGTCTCTTGGTCTGTCCAATCAATGTATTTTGACATCCAATAAGCAAACAGTCATGTTGAACGATTATATTCATTCAAGTCAAACCAAGTACCCTGTTTGTGTTGTCAGTAAATAAGTAAAATACAGTATACCCCATTATATCGCGGTTCAGCTTTCGCGGTCCCGGTATTTCAGTTTTTTTCCTGTAATATTAATTTTGCAGCATTCCGCAGCATTGTTTATGAGTTTAAATCTATTGGTCTTGCTCTCTCTCAATATCTTTTATGTGTTTAAATGTGTTTCTGTTGTTTTAAAAGTGTGTTTAAAGACCTTAAAAAGTAACGTAAAACTTATAATAACATGCCTAGGGTGTATTTAAATAGGGTATTTCTATTTCGCGGATTTTCACTTTTCACGTCTGGAACATAACCCCCGTGATGGAGAGGGGTTTACTGCACCCAAAATGAGTAAAAACAACCATGTTGTTAATAAAGAGACAGATCCCATGTTTGCAATTGAAGAAAGACACTTTACTGAAACAGCTGGCCATGGGAAAAGAAGCACAGGACAAAATGTTCAGTGATTACAATGTGTGGTCAACATTTATACGGTTCAGTCAGGAAAACTCATGTTTTTGGTTAAATATTTATTGATATGAAGATTATTTCATTACATTAGTTTTGGCAGAAGTTTCTGCTCTGGAGGTGCTCCCTACCAGGGCTACAGAAATAACACTTGAAACAACAACAAGTTAGGCAGGAAGCAGAACTGCTCTATCACCTTGCTCTATCACCTCTTGAGGATTAGGCTAAAACTTTATAATCCCTTTCATTCAAGAGAGATAGAGACAGAGAGAGAGAGAGTACAGTACTGTATATTAAAGTACAATGAACTTTATTATTACTGTATTTAATGTTGGTAATGTCTTACTGTGCATTATTTATCAATTAAACTTAACCATTTCTATGTATGTACATGAAAATTATGTTATATATAGGGTCCGCATATGGTTTGCTATTATCCGCTGTTTCAGCCATTGGTGATAGGTCTTGGAACGTATCACCCTTGGATACAGGGGGACTACTGTATTGGAATGCGCCCTTACCGTGCCTGTGAATCAAATAAGCTGTCTCTTTAAAATCTCACTGGATGCATAGAATGTATAATTTTTGCTTCTTAACTGAAGTAAATGCCGCAATGGAAACATTTTTGAGGAGTTACCTCAGAAGCAGCTTAGCTAGCAAAGCACCCCCACATTCTGGTCATGGAATGTAATGTGGGAAAATTCCCCTGAAGGTTTCTGCCACAGTTAAAAGCAGATTCTGGAAAGGTAACCACAGCTTTAATGTCAGGATGGCATGATGAATAGACTCACCATATGTATTTGGCATATATGAGAATAAATGCAATTTAACGATAATTAACTCCAGGTCACTGGAACATATTCCAAATGTAATTTTTATTTCCTCCATTTTATTTGCATGTCCTCTTAGGTGATGTTAGTGCCACTGAATGCTTCATCTGTTTGGGATAGATGAATGCAAAGGTAGCAGAGAGAGAGTGAGGTTTTGATCTAGTCCCCAGTGTCATCTCCATATTCATTTCAGTAACAAACAAACTGTTCTTCATTTCTCTAGGAAAAAAACAATGGAAACTTCAAACCAGATTGCTCAAGTTACCCACAACCTCACCACAGCAGAGGATGGCCGAGACGTTACTAAAATACTCATGCAGCCGTATGCTAACTGGGAGGAATACTTGACACCAGCACCAGTGTCCATAGCAATTTTAGGAGAGCTGGTGTTCATTTCTTCCAATACAGATTTTTCCATCCGTGCAGGTGGGCCAGAGGATGGTTTCAAGTTCATCAAATACCCAGACTCGTTCCGCGCCTGCCTCATGCAGGTGTGTAACTCTGGGTGGCGTGCATTTAATGAGGCACATAAGAACATGGACCAAATTCGTCTCCATACCGCCAATGTACCAACCTACATCAAGGTGGCAGTGAAGATACTCCTTCAGGAGGATGACACACTTGTAGAAGCCCTCCTCCCAGACCAGCTGGCTAATATTAGACACATAGCTGATGACTGTTTGCAGATGTCCCAGTCAACAGAGAAAAGGTTCACTGAGGTCATAGAGTTGATCCAGGAGCTCCTTGAGACTTGCACCAGTGCAAAACAGGCATATGGGAAGGAAATGGAAGAAGTCAGGAAGAAAATTGAAGAATCTAAACTACGGAAAGAAGCATCAGAAAAAGCCAATCAGCTAGCTAAGAAAGGTATGGAAAGCCTAAGAAAGCAGCTGGATGAAGCACAGAAATCTTTCACAGAATCAATGAACTCCATGCCAAGTGGCTGGGATGTACTGGGAATGAATTTTGTGGAAGGAATCACAGAGAGTTTTTCATCACTTCTCTCAGGGGTCACAAACATAGCAACTGGGAAGGTGTTTACCTCCCTGTTTGAAAAAGGAAATGAAAGTCCACATGGGACGGCCATAAAAAATGACCCAATAGTAGCTAACAATATTTATGCAAAATCAAGCCAGATCCTGAAATTAGTGGAACACATGAATGCTTTTATTGAGAAGGATGAAATCAAGTGGTCTGAAGTAATTGATCAGCAATCCAACGAGCCGAAAACCAACTGGCAGAAGAAGCAACTTGAAGGAATTAAACAATCAATACAAAAGGAAAATGAATGTGAGGAAAAAAAACTGGCTCTGGAATTATGCACAAATGCAGTCAATTTCTACTCAGAAGTTGCAGCACATGCACCAAATGCAGAGCCAGGTGATGCAAAGACCAAAGAGATTGTGCAGGCTTTCCAAAGTCTGAGGGACACAGCCCAGGCTTTTGATACCAAGAGCAAGGCTGTAACAAATGCCTCAGCATTCCCTGTAAAACCCCCACAAATATCCCAAGCTCAGACCAGTGAGCCCGGCTCAAAGACTGCAGGCCAGATAGCTGTAGAAAATGCTCGCTTCAAAATAGAGCAAAGCAGAATCCAGCTTGACAGGATCAGGGAAACATATGACAAGTCTGTTGCAAACATGGAGAAGAATCAAAATGAGCTGACTGAAATCCTCATCACAATGAAAAACTGTAATATCAAAGAGATAGATTTCCAAACAACCATAAAAATTCTGGCTCAGGGTCTTCAAGCAATGGGGCAGGTGAAGGACCAATGGCAGAAGCTGGTCCGCTTCTTCCAGATGGTGGCCAACATCATAAGTACCTGTCTGGACACATCCTTGAAAGATTTTGTCCAAACAGAAGAGAAAGCTCTGACCAAAAAACTGAAATACTCTTCAAGAAAGTTTTTGAAAGACATGATCTACAGTCAGGCTTTCCAAGCATCAAACATTGCCAGCCTGGTTCACATGATCTCAGGAACATACACAGAGGTTTCTGACAAGTACCTGATGGACAGAGTCAGCAGCTTGAGCAGACTTATTGCTCTGGATCCCACTGACAAAATGTTCTCTAATGAGAGAATGCAGATGCAAAATGCCTGTGAGGAAGCTCAGGAAGGAATAAGAGCACTTGTTCTGAAAAATAAAAAAGATTTCGACTGGAAGACCAAATCAAGATTGGCAAAAATAGAAAATGAGCTGAAGGCTGTCCTGCCTCCAGAATCTGAAGAGAAGAAAAAAGAACGTCAGGAAAGAGTTGCAAAGGAGTTTCAGAAAGAAAACAAAGCAGTGAGTCACTTTGCCTGATGGCACCACGAAACCCTGGACAGTGGATGGCATAAACACAAGCCTTGAATTGCCCAATATGCCTTTTCAACCTTATTAAGAAAGTACATTTCAAAATTAAACACAAATACAAAATTACACGTACATTTTCAATGGGCCTGAGTTACTTAGCTTGTGTAGCGTCAACATCAACCATAAAAATGTGAATTAACAGGTTTTCATCACCTTAGGATTCAGATTTAAATAAAAAAAAAAACCTGCTCCACAGTTAAGACCTATTAATGTGACTTTGTGTCTTTTATTGTGTTGTGAAAATACCTTTCAGGTACAATTTTATTTTTCTCCTCTATTTTTTTATGTCCAAACATGATTGCAGGCAAGGACTTCAATAGGTAAAAGACAAATTCCTTTCATTGTGATGTAGAAAAACACTGGTATTATGTATAACAACTACAACCTCAGAGATACCCACTCATCTGGAATGGTGACTCATTGGAATTTGGAATTCACTTTGATAGGGAATTCAAAAATGAATTACTGTAACTGTAACAAAATTTATCATAAACTGAAACAATTAATTTTGGTAGCATTTGGAGTGTTGGCAAGTGTGACATGGTTCTTTTATTTTTGCATCAGCGATAATAAGGATCTTAAAGTTGACACAATTTGGGCTGGTCAATCTAAGAAGGCTTATGCTTGAAATAGGGATTCATTTGATATGCTACTATTGATAACATACCCATTAAAATGAGTTGCCTGTCCATAACTTCAAGATTTGTAGATGTACCTCTATAATTAAACATCAATTTCTTCAAAAATACTTTTTGGTTTTCTTTTTTCTCATTGTTGAGGAGTCTTTTCCATTTGTTTTCCTGGTGATTTGAGCCATCTACTATTAATATTAATAAGCGAGATGGTCCAGATTGGTCAATAACAGTGGTGCTATTCTAGCATGCTCTTTGATCCAGTATTGCTGTATTTCCTTGACTGCTCTGAAATATGCTCTTAGGTAATAAATTCAACTTTGATTGTATTTACTTTACTGGAAATAAAATAAAATACAGAATCATCCAACACTCAATTTGAAAATTCAAATGAATTTTCCTGATTTTATCCATAGTCCTCCCCTGTAAGAGAGCAATTCTGGGAGTGTTTTTATGTGTTTCAAAGTGTTTTATGTGTGCTTGGGATGAATAATGAAATTAAGGTCTGTCAGGGAAGTGAGTATTTAAAAATACTGATTCTCTGAATTTGGTTTGTTCTAGCAATTATTGCTCTTAGTTTAATGTTTGGCAACATAAGTGACACTTAAATAGATTTAATTCAATAACTACCATAAAAATTATTAATTGAATCCCTGAATTCATTGACACGAATGTGCAGTCTGGTGTATCAACCTTGGTCAGTGTTAGTAAACAATAAAATTCTCAAAATGAGTAAAACAACCATGTTGTTAATGAAGAGACGGATCCCATGTTCGCAGTTGAAGACGGATACTTTACTTACACAGCCGTATGCAGGAGCAAAATGTTCAAAGATTACATCATGTGGTCAACATTTATACAGTTTAAGGGAATTACATTAGCATGTGATGGCTCATATATGCTAATGGGGAACCCTACGTTCCACAGACGGCAGGTAACAGGTCATTAACATGAGGCAACATTTGGCCCTGGTTGGATGCAGCAACATCCCTTTGTAATTCTCAAACACTGTGCCGCTCTCCAAAACAGTCTCCCAACAGTCCCTCCTGTTTGACCCAACATACCTCATGTGATCAGGTCAACCTTAAAATGAACTCCTAAAACATTAAAGATGGGTATTACAACCATAACTATATCAGTGACTATATCTTTACATACATCCCAGGCCTGAAACCCCCTTAGAGCAAGTCTATAGCAACAGTGGCAAGGAAAAACTTCCACAGGAAGAAACCTTGAGCAGATCCCGGCTCAGAGGGGAAGCCCATCTGCTTCTGGCTGACACTGGGCACACTATGAGAAGTATAGACACAAGCATAATATGACAACCTAATGATATGTTACAACTATAAGGATAAGAAAGTTGTGACCGTCTGCGCATATGTAGGGGTTCTATTAAAACCTATAGTGATAACAGTGTATGTTAAGTATGATTATATTCATCAGATACACAGCCCAATGCTGAGTACAGGCTACTTCACTTACACTGTTACATTAAAGAAAATAAAATTAAAAGACAACAAACACATAAATGGCCCATACACGCACACATACACATGCACGCATGAACATTGAAAATGACATTAGCAATGAAGGATGAAAAATGTGGTGTTGCATCCTCCAAGATGCTGATGAATATTGAGTCCTTGTAACAGATTAAATTCTCCTGGTATGTGGAAAACGTCCAGAATGTATTGATGGGGAGAGGTTTACAGCACATCACCCACATTACCCCAGCCTCAGATCAGGGGTATTCCCTGCTCCTCGGGTCCTCTGGTGTCTAAGATGGGGAGAGGTTGCTAGCACATCACCCATGTCGCCCTGACTTAATTTCAGAGTTCCCTATGCCTCCATGTAAAGAGGGGAAGTCGTCCATACTTCTCCCTCTTGGGTATGGCTCCACTTCAAAGGGTGTCCTTCTTGAAGTCTTGTCCGAGGTTTTGTTGCAGGATTGGTGGAAGTCTGGGTGCGGGTGCTTGTCACCCTCCTGTTGTTCACCCATCAGACCAGTTAACAGTCTGGTTTGAGTGACTATAGTCAAAACAGTCATTCGTAATTTATAAAATGCCAATTCAGTCAGGCCCGACATTCAAGTTGTTGCAAAAATTAAAAATAAAAATGATGCAGCTGCTTTAAAGGCAATTGACTGATTGCCTAGCTATAGCTGTTGTACCTAGAAATTGTAGGCCTTTATATTAAAAGTAATTATTTTAATCAATTGTTTGTTTTTCATATTATCAATTTTATACAACCTATTTTGTAATATTTTTTATACTCCCCCATTTTGTTATCTGGGTTCCTGAAACAGGAACCAGAGAAAACCATTTTTTAAAAAATGGTAAAATTGTGGCTAAATTATACATATTATATATTTATTACATGTTCAATAGTTCCTCACAGCCCTCAATCATAAGCTCAAGTATTTTTATAGTTATGCCAGCACCCTCCCAACTCAGGTTAATGAATCGATACAGCCAGACCCCAGTCATGCTTGACTTGAGATGCCAGAAATACAACGAGATATAAACCAAGATTTCCCATTCTACTTAATTCAAAACCCGAAGAACCAGCACAAAACCGAAACACTACAACACTTTGCACAGATCAAATCGCAAAGTACAGTCCAAAATTTAAGGGCATGTGAAGACACTATTGCTAAACAATGTTATTTCAGGAATTGTGGATGGCCAACAAATCAACCAGTTAACCTACTGATTGGTAGCACAAATCCATTCCATGAGGAACTATTGGCTAGCCAAACATGACGAGAATAGCGAGGCGCCATAACTACAAAAATTAAACAAAACTACTCGGCTATAGTGTTGATGGGTCTGTAAGAAGATGTGTGGAATATTTTACAACCATCTAGGCCTACTAGTCGCCGTCAAAGTATCATCACAATTAGTGATAAGAGCTCTTGCTACCTCCAGGGGAGAGAAGTACTTGTTACATTCACAATATCCTGTTAACTCACGTAGCTTCCCAGGAACCAGAGGTCTCACTTGGCCTCCCTTTGGCCAAACAGAACTCCTTATAAATCCTAAAGGAATTCCATAAGGTAAACAACCTAGGTAGGCAATTACCCCACACCGTGGGTCTCTGATGGGACCAAAAAACACAAGAGACAACCATTAATCAATGAAAACAATTTGAACTGACCAAACATTAATCTCATATCTCATATCTGGTTATATATAATATTACCGTGAACTTTACATAGAAGACTACTATTAGCCATATAATTATACATATCGGTGTAGTTATTAAGGCACGATTATGGGTACCCTTTATTGGTCAACACATTTCACATGAATCAACATACAAGACAACAAAAAGACAGTGGCGTGATTCCTGGCAGTTATGGCTACAGTCCCACCAACTCACCATTTGACCTCCCTCCCAGGCAAAAAAAAAACACTTGCCTCTCAAAGGCATTCTCCCGAATCTTCACAAGGTATTTTACCCAGATCCCCTGGGTCCCCCCTGTGGGTCAACCTAAATCTACGCCAGACACAAAGCGCACTTTCCCGGGGACCTACACACTGTAGCTTGCCCAGTCCCACCCGGGTTTACCCCAGTTGGACCAAACATAAAACAGAAACTGTTTTATAATTCAACTGGAAATAATATATAATGAAATATTCAACTGGATTCGTACCACTAGGTAAAGTGTAGCGGTAAAGCTCCAACAAGTCTATCTCTTGCGATTGCGCTAACTATGAGATGGTAACATCATCATACTCACCTCGCTTCACAAGATGGCAGACCAGAAGGAAACTCGAGACAAACTTTACCCTGCTTGCAGTGCCAAATTGTTAGTAAACAATAAAATTCTCAAAATGAGTAACACAACCATGTTGTTAATGAAGAAACGGATCCCATGTTCGCAGTTGAAGACAGATACTTTGCTACACAGCCAGCCGTGGGAACACAAGCAAAATTTTTACTCAATTTATTTTATTCATATAAATAGACGGTGTGATAACAGCCAGACAGCATGACAATGGCTGCCTTGGCACTGCTAGAGGACATTGTGTACAATATGGTGTGACAGGACGGTGTCTTCAGGGATGTTCCAGCTTTTTTGGCAATGATGATGGCTGGCTTAACATGACTTGTCCTCTTGGAACTGTGCTGGACTGGGCCTGGCACTGGAGCACCCTACATGTAGCAACTAGCCAATACCTGCCCGTCTGCAAGTCCTGTCATATCTGAGGTTCTTTGGCCATGGGGAGTTTCCATTGGGAAATAGCATACCGGGTTGAGTATATCGCAACCCTCACTCAGACATGTCATACCAAGAGTGTTGGATGGCATCATTCCTCTGGGTTTGAGGTACAACAGATTCCCTATACAGCCAGCAAACATCAAAAGCAATTTGCAGGGATGACTGGTTTTCCCTATGTCATCGACTGTGCTCAAGTTGCAATAAGGGCACCATCAGTGGATGAATATGTGCAAGGAAATCGTAAGAATTCCCATTCAATAAAAGTGCAACTGATTTGTGACGCACAAATGACACTGAGACAAATGTGGTCGCCTGATGGCTAGGTTCATGTCATGATTCATTCATATTGATAAACAGTGTTTCTAAAATAAACTCCGATAATCGCAGCTAGCCACACATCAAGGGAGCTCAGTGGTGGCACCCTCATATCACCGCGCGTTGCTCCTACACGTGGAGTTGGGCAAGTATACGCCTGTTTGCCTCAACCTTTACATTGCACCATTTTTTCTTGTTTACAATCTGCGTGTGTCGCACTCTGTACCTGAGAAGTTTACGGCTGCTGTAACCTCCTGCCATGAAAGATTTTTTGTGTTACCACCTGAAATTATATTTTTTAGTTACGTATCAGTAAATAGTTACATATGCCAAATCCTACGAGTTTGCGTATGCACAAAATAAAATCGAGTATGCAACACATATGCATGTCTTCTGTTATAAATCGCAACTAATCCTACAAACGTGCATGCGTGAATGCGTGCAACAACCACACCCAGAAAGGTCCACATTTAAGCATATATGGTGCTCCAGAAGTCAAAATCAATCAAGCAAGATCTATAAATAATGTGCAGGACAATGCAAAACATTTGAAATGCAATAATGGCAGTGAAGAGGGGAAAAAAGAGACTTCCTGAAATGCAAAATCAAAGCTTTAGTCTCCTGAAAAGAGATTAGAAAAAATATAATTTCATGTGGCCACGGTACCGGGGTAACATATACAAAAAACCTTGCATGTCAGGAGGTTACTGTGGCTGTCAATTCCTCAGGTATAGAGAGCCACACCCGAAGATTGAAATCAAGAAAAAAAATGATGCGACATCAAAGTTAAGGCAAACAGGTGTATACTTGCCCAACTGCAAGTGTAGGAGCAACGGGTGGCAGTATGGGGGGTGCCACCACTGAGCTCCCTCGATGAGTGGCTAGCTGCGATTATCGGAGGTGATTTTTTAAAAAATACTGTTTATCAATACGAATGAATCATGCCATGACCCTGGCCATCGGGCAACTAAATTTGTCGGTGTCATTAATGCGTCGCAAATCAGTTGCGCGGTTATTGAATTGAAGTTCTTAATATTTACTTTCACATATTCGTCCACTGACAGTGCCTTATTGCAACAATCGATTTCTCCAGTTACATAGGGAAAACCGGGGATAAACTTGCCCAACTCCAAGTGTAGGAGCAACACGCGGTGGTATGAGGGTGCCACCACTGAGCTCCCTTGATGTGCGACTAACTGCAATTATCGGAGTTTATTTTAAAAACACTGTTTATCAATATGAATGAATCATGACATGACCCTAGCCATCAGGCAACCACATTCGTCTCAGTGTCATTTGTGCGTCGCAGATCAGTTGCACTTTTATTGAATGGGAATTCTTACGATTTCCTTGCACATATTCATCTACTGACGGCGCCCTTATTGCAACTTGAGCACAGTCGATGACGTAGGGAAAACCAGTCATCACTACAAATTGCCTTTTGATGGTTGCCTGCTGACCGGCTGTATAGGGGAATCATTTGTACCTCGACTTTAGATGAATGATGCCATACAACACTCTTGGGATGACATGACTAAATGAGGGCTGGATTATACCTGACTGGTCCACTATTTCCCGCTGGAAAGTCCCAATGGCCAAGAACCCAAGAGCTGACAGGACTTGATGGGTGGTTGTGACGCATATGGCGCTCCACCGCAGGCCCCAACTCAGCACAGAGTTCCAAGAGCACAGCTCAAGTTAAATGAAATGAGCCAGCCATCATCTCGGGAAATTCATACCTCATTTACTGATGATAATTGCTTATGATAACTGCATATGTTGATCAATTTTAAATAAGAATCACATTAACAAAATGTGTTATTACGATAAATTGATGCCCTTAAAATACCATATGAGCTTGGAATTCATTTGCAGGAAATGTGAACTGTCATTACTCAGAATGACCCAAATGCAAAAAAGATAAATAAAAAAAAACATAGTTTATTAAGCAGCAAAAATAATCACAAATACAGTAATCAGAGTCCAGGTCCAAGCAGGAGTCAAAACCAAAAAGGCACAGCGCAGATACAAAAACACGATGCAATAAGGGGAGTCGAAAGCAGGCAGACAAAAGTCAAAAACCAGCAGACATAGCAAACAGGTCCAAAAGACAAAAACGGTAAACTGGGCAAGGTCAAAAACAGGCAGGCATTACAGACAAAAAGGCTTGTTGCACAACAAGTAACAATACTCTGAGACAAACTCGCAACAAACTATAGAACAAACAGGGTGTAAACTGCACAAGACTAACAAATAAACGAGACATAGGTGAACAACAGGGCAGGAGAAACAAATGAGCAATCAGCTGAACAGGTAACAAGGAAGGTGGGGCACACACAAAAGGAAAACAAAAACTAAAGCGCAAGGACAGGGAAACAACGAAACGGAAACAACTAAAAAAACAGAAAGTAGAACAACAGAAAAAACAAAGACTCAGACAGCATAACTGACAGTAAACATATGACAATAGATGAGAGGGGGAGGGGGAGAGAGAGAGAGAAAAAAAAACTTAAGGGGAGATCAAAGTTCTTTTAACAGAATTCTGATACTAAAAAGTGCAAGAAGTCAGTAGAACAACACCTTTTTAAATGTACTTTAAATCACAAATTACAGTTAACGCAGCTGTCATTTTAGCATAACCAGGTGTTTTGGAGCTAATGAAAACCTGAACTGAGGTAAAATTGGCTAAATTTAGCAAGTGTGCTATTCATTAAGTCTATAGCTAATCATTATTACCTAGTTAATCTCTCCACCTGGCTTTCAATTTCCACACAAAAGCTCTCATCACAACTGTATTCATTCAGTGGACTAGAAGGACTGCCTAAATGTTTCTGCATATCTCAGGGAAGTTACAGAAACATTAGGCAGATGGCTCCTGTTATCAGCAGTGCCGCTGAAAAACCTGGGTGTGTGCAGCCAGTGGTAACCAGACCTGGGTCAGATACAGATACTAATTGCATGTTTTTTATTTTAAATATTTGTTTTGTGTATTTGAACTATTTGCAAATTAAGTGGGCCAAGGAAATTTGTCAAAGTAAATACTTTTAATAGAAGTAGTTCAAATATTTCAAATAACTGATTAACATTGCATTTTAAAGAAATAAATGCAAAATTGAAATATTATCTTCCAAATACTTTGTTCAAATATGTGATGAATGATATTCAAGGATATTGCTGAATCTAAACCAACACAATTGTACTGCTATTGAACACCTTATACTGTCATCAGTCAGGCCTCAGAGTCCCTAGCCATTCCTGGCCACCAGATCAGGTCTCGGCAGCATTGTTTCAGCTTCATAATGCCCAGGTGGCCCTCGTGCACCATAGCCAAAACGCGCACGCAGGGCACCAGAGACCACTATGCAAAGCCCACATGCCACACAGTCTCCCTTCCAGCAGGAGAGCTCCTGTGTCACGCGAGAGAATGCAGCCAGCTCCGGGACCTTGTGAGGTCAGTCGTGCAAGATGAAGGTGCAGAGCTAAGAGAGAACAGCGTCCTGTTCTGAGGCCTCCTTCAGCTCCTGCAGTGAAGCCATGGCCTGAGAGATATGAGCAGCATTTGAGTGATGTTGTGTTCCACATAGTCAGAATCACTGCAAGGGGCTGGGGCAGAGTTGCAGCGGGAGGGAAGATCCGCCACAACATTGTCCCTGCGCGGGATGAGCAGCAGGGTGAAATTGTACTAGCAGAGATGATCTGACCAACAGTGCCACTTCAGTGGTCTATGGCCTGTTCTGGATTTGGACAGAAGTGCAGTCAGGGCCTGGTGATCCATGCTCAGCATGAATGGGCAGCCATAGAGGTACAGGTGCCACCTTTCGCAGGCCCAGAGACCCCCGGGCCCTCAGTCCAACCAAACAGTTGTACTCCAACTCTTGACTGAGAGACTTTCTCGGTTCACACTACACACACATCTGGTAACAGCAGCAGACTGACTCCACAGGCAAGGATGTAGGAAGCGGAAAAGAGGGTTTGTTTTAAATAAGAATAAAGAACCGAATTGTATTTGTTTCCGTGTCTGAACTATCTACTGTTTACTTAAAATATGTACTAGACCATACATCCTAGCTCCAGATAACCTGAATGAGACAATGGCAGACTCACTTATTTCAAATAAAAACAAATTCAATTCAAATAACAAAATTAATAAGAAAATGATCAACTAAACGAATCAATAACCATTAATTACGAATTATATTTTTAACTCATTTAATTAACAAAGTGACTGAATAATTAAAATAAAAAAAATCTAAAAGTATAATTAAAACTATAAAATATAAATGTACATTTATGTGTTAATCTATCTGTTCCTTCTTCTACCATCTCTGTCCCTTGCATTGCGCAGCCATCTTTTTATTGCTGCCTCAATTTCCATTTGTATTGTCCGGCTGCATGTTAACACAGTATTTATGTGAGCAGAAAAAAAAAATGTTATCAACCTTGAGTCCAAGGTGGAGTAGATGTCACCTCACAAACATATCTTATATTACTCAGTAGAGCTGTGGTTCAGGTTTCTGAATCCTTGCATGAAACAGACAGAAACTAAGATTTCTGTACTTTTTTCCTTCTAAGACCACATTACAACATAATTACATACCCATGGTGGCTCCGTAGAGCTGCATGCCAGCAAACTCTGCCTTGTTGCCAGAGCCCTGCCAGCCCACTTGTTGTGTCAATGGCATTGTCAGGATGTGGGACAGAACACAGCAGGTATTGGTGCATGTGTTAGTGCCACCAGTATTAGACAACTATTTAGTCTAAATACAAGAGGACAAATGATTAAAATAGATATCTGAGAATATAGTAAAAACTGACATGAAAAACACTAAATGATTTTAGAATAATTTGATGACCGAGGAAACCAAATGTACAGTACCATTCCATTGAATCAGGCCAAGTCCTTCATTTTGTCCTCAGTGGCCTCGACATCAGCCAAGCTGCTCAGAGGTAAATGAATGTAACTGCAGTGGATTGCTGGGTCAGATGGAGGAGCATCTGGTTTTTCACTGCCATCTCCTCAAGGTGCTGCAGCATGGTCACAATGTGCCTGTGTGTGTCTGTTGCTGTTAACATAGTAAGAGAAATTTAAATGATGTGTTACACCATTCAAGTTGTCATTATTATTATTATTATTTATTATTATGGCTTGGTGTGGCCTATGAACCTGATAGGGTAAGTGGGCTTAGTGGGGCCGGTGGGCTCAGTGAAGGGGGTTGAAGGGGGAAAGCAGACTGTGGCCTTTTAGCTGGCTCATCATCATCAGAGGTGTCATTGTATCTTAAATTTGGTCTGGTGGTGTAAATAAATGTATAAATGAGTCTGATCTATGTCCATTATTGGCTAATTACTCAACCATAAACTCCCTAAATGATCAGCATAGATTGCTTATCAACTGTATTTATGTTCACAATGATAACATTTATACATTTTGAGTATTTAAATACATGTAAGTCAATAATGAGCCATATTCACTTTACTGCCTTTATTACATCTGCTTCTGACAGAACATGGTATGAGGGCAAATAATCCCTCACTATATTAATGTATCTAATTAAGAGCAATTAACAGCTTGTTATAATTAAGGGTTTGCAAATGTGGTTTGAATGAAATGTAAATGTACATAAATAATTAGAGAAATAAGATATATAGTCCTTTGTTCAATCAACATCTAAAGATGCATAAACTGATGGATTTTTTGGAGCAAATAGCAAAGCTAAAACAAAAAATAATAAAGATCAAAAAAAAAAACTTCTTCAGTGATTCTTATAGATGTGTCTCTCATTACACAAAATTAGGACAGTGAGATCTGTTGCCAAGTCAGAAGCTGGAGGGATCGGTCAGGATTTAGACACTGTTAGTCCACTGGAGTGCATTCCACTAAATTTAACTTTATCCAGGTGGTATTTTTGTTCATTTTTTAAAAAATCTATACTACCTTTCAATAAAATGTGTTATGTGCTGCATAATGTGTTGTGGCTTTCTGACCTTTCTCTTAAGTCACATTGATTATGAATTTGTTACTTCATCAATATACCTTTTCTTACTTTGAATGGGAATTATGGTGCTCTCCTTGGTTGGCCACAATTCCTTAGATGTCTGGTTCCATCTCTGTCGTTGCTATACAAAGACAGCTTGTAAATTGACATCTGTCAGCCTGGATCTTAGCTTGGATTTGTTGATGGCCATGATGGAGAAGGTTATTTCACAAACTGGGTATGTAGATGGGCAAAGTCCTTTGTAGGAATCAATGAGCTTGAACTACACTTCTACAGGCTCTTCTTCAGTTATGGAAGCTAAAATAGTTTTCACAATGAAAGTAAACACAAAGTCACGTGAAGAAAGAGGGGCAAAACCATTTACATTTTACACTTATTCATTCATAAACAGCAGACGTGTTTATCCAAAGCGACATACAAGGAGTGCATACAGTCGGCGAAAAACAGCAAAGTACATCATTTCAAAATTGCTACAGCTGTTCAAAGCTAAAAATAAAGTCTACTTAAGTCACAGTAATAAAAATAGCACAGCAAAAACATAAACATAGAGAATATCCAAATAATAAACATAATTCATAATCCATAATAACAATAATAAATCGTAATACATAATACAACATCCAATCATCAAGTGTTCACAAATGGGTATAACAAGTGCTAAACAGGGGTATTTAAAATGTTTTATACCAGACACAGATTTGAGAAAAGTCTAAAATTCTCAAGGCTTGAAAGATAATATCTAATATCTTACAACAATGATACTGAAATGGCTATTTATCCAGAATGTTTTATTGTTTATACAAAGATTATTTTCTGGTTGACCTCACTGCAGCACCTGCACTGATGGCTGTGGGAGGAGAGGTCAAATGTGTGACTCCTCCAATTCACGTGATGATGCTCTTGCTTCTTTTCATGCTGTGGCTGCACCACTAACTGCATACTGCCTATGATGTTGGAGGAAGACATAGTCAGTGTATGGTTGGTTTGTGCTGCTGCAGGTGCCCAAGCATGACAGGGAGGGTGCTATTGTGATGAGACCAACGGAGTGGATTTGGCTGGCTTGCCCTGTATTGGGCCCCGGTGAGGCTGGCCAGTTGTTGCCTTGCCAAATGTCGCCTCTGACCATGGCTGGGAATGGTGAGGCTGGGAACTGGGCCCCTGACCTCAGGGCTGCAGGCAACAATTTATCCTGCGAGCCACTCAGAAGTCCCCTAATCAAAGATTCTAATGGTCTAATAACTGTTTCTCCAGCCTGCCCCCAACATGTAATACAATAAGTCATGTGGGAAAGGATCATGATTGCTATGGTAGTGAATGTGGTAAGTAAGGTCTTGTAAGGTGGTTGCAATGGTGTTGTAAGTAGTTGTTTGGGTGACTCTAGGCAGATGCTATGGTATTCTATGTGGTTGCCAAAGTGTTTCTTGGTGGTTGCAATGGTGTTCTAGGTAGTTGACTGGGTGTTGACAGTGACTGCTGCTGTGTTTGACAGCAGTTGCTTTGGTATTGTAGGTAGTTGTTATGGTGTTGCTAGCCTCTTGCCCAGGTATTTCTAAGAAGTTGTGTCAGGAGTCAGGCTAGCACCCCTGATAACCCTCCCAACACAGGTATTGGGACCCACCCACACAAACAACCAAAACACAGGGGGTCAGGTTAGCAGAGACTGTATTGTTTTTTTTTAAAGGCAGTAAAAACTCATGCTCGGGCAGCCACCCGCTTTGACCCCCTCCTCCCCCTTTCCAACTTCCCCCCCTCCCACTGTCAGCCTCACTACCAGCCAGCCCTGTGCCACGTGGGAGAACTCCCGGGAGAAAGACTTCCCCTCACGAGCACCACAAGCCAACCCAGCAATAATTTCCCATGCGCCATTCTCAATCCAGGCAGTGTCAAATTCAAACCCTCTGCCAGGCCTGCCCACACGGCACAGGCCAGCCCCATCTCAGCCAACTCAGGGGGGAATAACACACAGGGAGGGAGGTCCACACACTAACACACACACACGCACACAAATAGAAACTAAGGGTGGGGCACGACTTGGCCCTCGCCAACAAGCCAGACCTCCTCCATGCCCCAAAATAAAAAACAAACCCAAAAGAAACCCAGGCAGAGACTGCCACTCCTCCAGCGTCCAGGAGCCGCCGTGGCCGCATGCTGATGGACTCCTGGTTCCGCCGGGCTTGGGACGGGAAGGCTAAGGAGGAGAAGGCGGCACAACAATTTAGATTACCCAAAAGAAATAATTAAACCAAAAGAAAAAACCAAACGAAACCAACAACGAAAATAGCGGCAAAAACTTCAGAAATCATAAATAAGAGAATCCTCAACAAACGAAAGAAAGAAAGTGAAACAAAACTTCCAAAGAAACAAAAATAACCCTGTCTAAAATCCCACGCACGAAGCCTCTTCCCTCTTGGCTGCCCAAACCCAGACTGCCTCGTCCCCTGCTCTTCTATCCTGATTCCCTGCACGGAGAGAGCGAGGGACAGCTGTGCCGGATTACCAATCAGGCGAAGCAAGGGAGACAAACCACCCCGATCCACATACTGCTCACGTGCCCCCAATCACCAATAAAGAGACTCAAAAAACCAGCGTTTTGTCAGGCTCGCCTCCTGACAGTTGCTATGTGTTCTTGGTAGTTGCTATTGTGGTTGTAGGCAGTTGCTATGGTGTTCTCCGTTATTCATAGGGTGTTTCTCGGTAGATGCAATGGTGTCATAAATGATGTGTGCTAGTGTGTTGCTAGATGGTGGCTATGGCATTCTAAGTGGTTGCTAATGCATGTCTAGGTGGTTCCAGTGATTTTTGGTGAAATACGCTTTTCCCCTTTTCTGCCATTTAAGTCATTTCCAATCATTATAGGAAGGAAAATCAAAAATTTCAAGGTACTTTTTTTTTTTTAGGGTAAGGTAAAAAAGATGTTTTTAATAATCATACAACATGTTGTTATTGCTCTAGCCTACATGCAGAATACAAAACCCATAACACGTGGTTTTCACATCTCCGATGGATCAACCATTCTACCTAATTTCATATTATTAGTCAGATAACTAAACCTGAATATCCAGATTGACTCCTGTATGGAGAGGTCACCTGTCCTAAACACTGCATCCCGTTACCACTATTTTTTATTTTGTATTACTAGTCACCTTGTGAATTTCACTTTGGCTTGCACTTAACACAAGTCTTTCATGGGTGATTTTACAGGAGATGATCAATTAAAGGTTAATAAGCTAAGTATGGACTTGAAAAACATTACCATAATAATGGAGCTGGTGACCACGTCAAATTTCAGTGTATTTTAACCCCCTGGGGTCAAGAGCTTCATGAATGATGAATTGATCTTTCTTTTGCATTCCGAAAATTAACTTTGTAAGATTTTACCATACAAATACAACAAAAAAATGTACAGAAACCTTAAGTCATGGCTTCTAATATGCCCAATGGTAAACATTTTTTTAAATGTGGAGAATTATGCAAAAAAATCAGACCTTGTCACATTAGAGTGGCCAGCAATTCAGGAGCAGCTCCATTTATATGGTAAATATGTGATAATCAGGCTCACTGTTTGGGAAGGGGTGATACCATGTGTGAAAATGCCCACTGTAAACACAATAAAATGTCATACAGTTTTAAGCATCCTTCACTTATTCTGAGATACAGCTTTAGTTTCATTTTGGAAAATGGCATGACTGACTGCACAGGAAGCACTTCATGCTATTAGGGAGAACAGTGATGAAGATAACTCATCAGGTCCCAATTATTGTGTATAGTTCTATTGCCATACTAGCATTGCTTGTTCAGTCTGCTTTAGGTAAAGTAGCAATGAAACGACTAAGCATGGTATTTTTATAGTTGCCCATTAGAATGACAGATGTTGGGATGTCTGATACAGATAGAAAAGATAAGAGATGAAGTGCAAATGCTGAGTATTTTATTCTCTGTTTGTATGTCTTCTATACATGCTAATTTACCCTGCATATATGTGTATGTGAATAGATTGATTGTTTTCAGTGTTTTTAGGATGTCTGTTTTGCTTTGTGAAAAGTCATTGGCTAAGGTGGTAAGGAGCTCAAGTGTGAATGTTCTGCTACCTCATAAATATTTAATGCAGAGAAGCCTTGTGTTGAAAGATAAGTGACAAGTGTAGGTTTTTAGCCATTTAGTTACATCTTCATATTTTCTAAAATATTTTTGGTATCTTTATATACACACTACCGCACTGAACAAATTTCAGTGATCAGTTTGGTACTATTGGGTAGTGTGTGTTTTCACAACGTTTCTGTACATGATCAAAACTAATGTTTACAGTTTGTTTTTTAGAGCATTGTACAAACTGCATATTAACCAGACCAACTTACTGCAGCCATATTATTGTAGCTGAGCTTATGCTGAAAACAAAAATATGAAGCTGTGAGTTAGATTGATGACATTTACACGAATGTTAGAGCAAAGCACAATCACCAAATTTTCTGAATTTACCCTCATGTTGTGTATTCCATACTATTAGGATCAACATCAAAACAAATGTTGAATTCAGGCAACACCCATCATGGTCTGAGCATTAAAAAAATGTTTTAAAGAGCACGGGTCTCATGTTTTCCTGGCTTCCTCGGTTCTGTTAACATAGATTGCAGGAATTCAATTAGTTGTGTCATTATGGAATTTTGACTATTATTACCTTTCGGTAATATCTTTGAAGTCAGGTTATGACACCTGCTGGCTGAGTCAATGAACTACTATTTATTTGGTTAACAAGAAGTTTTGTACTCCTAATGGACCTGCTTTTGAGACCTCATAAGGGTTTCACTTTGAATGAAAACTGCAATTTGGGCATTGCGCCCCATAATTGACAATTTGTTTTCAGAGAACACTACCAGACATTGCACTTCTACACCCCTTTATTAGTGGCACAAATGGCTTTTTGCCTCTGCATTTTTCTTGTTGCGTTGCTGGCATGTTGCCAGAAAAAACTTTGCGGGTGTTGTTGTGGTCATGGCGGGTTTTTAAATCAGTTATAGGACGTTGCACCTGCTGCCAAAAATAGGGCCCTGTATCTGCTCTCCCATCATGTTCACTGCTTATAGTTTTCCTCCTCAATTTTCCTCCTCTTCCAATTACAAGAATGGTCTTTCTGCAATGACAGTTGAAGTGGAAGTGACGTAACGTGACAGGTTTTTCCCCCATGGTTCTCTTTGATAAGTTATGTTCTAAGGCTTGAGACTTGCAGTTTGTGTAGTGATGGTGGACACTTTCAATGTTTTTAATCAGAGATTAAAAGTTTTTATACCAGGTTTCCAACTCTCACACTTCTGGCATGAGACAAACGCTTTCAGGCTCTGTCTCACGCTCTTGCACCACCCAAGCAAATCTCATGCCACGGCACCATTGTCCCTCCATTACTGATATGGAAAACGTGCTGAAAAGGTCTTCAGTGCCTTGGATTTTCCATCTGCACCACAGAGTGATTCTTGTAATCAGCCACAGATTCTTGATTGGACCACGTCAAGGTTCTTCCCCAATCAAATTTTAGCTCTCCTCTCATTCACATTAGCAGTTTACCTGCATGCGCATGCTGCCTAGGTTGTTATCTATAAACATTCTTACATCAAACAGCTGTGCTCTGAATTTTCTGTATATTATCAACTATACTAGAGGACATTGTAGATACTGGTAGTCTATTATTTATGACTTACATTTATGATGTATATGTGTTATTGACTACTCTAGTATGTATTCAAGACATAAGGTAGAGAAGTGCTCTTATAGGTTGAAATGTCATGTTAATTTTGCCTTCCTCATTCACTGCACAGCTGGTTTCATTGTCTTTTAAACTTGTGAATAGTCAATAAAACTTTGCAGATTTGATATGGGTAACAACACATTTTTGACTGTCATTAGTGAACAAACCTGTGTCCCCATTATTGGGTTAATGCATGTCTAATACTGTGAAATTGTTAGTATTCCCCTGAGTGCAAGTCCTGGGGTGACAGTCAGGCTAGATCCTTAAATCCTAGACCTAAGCCCCTGCTCCCACCACATGTGCCAGCTGTATACTATTTTAAACACCGTTGTGGTGAATTGAGTCCAAATATGTGTGCTTGATTTGTAAGCCCGTGGGATCAAAAGCTCCAGCCAGGTACCCAAATTTGGCAACCCTAATTATACTTACTTTCTATTGATAGCCTCACTAGCCATGTTATGTCTGATGTATTTGCTGGCTAGAAATAAAGCATAGTCTGCATATTTTTATTCATTAATTTGTAGAAAAGGATTATAGTAGCTAGTAGTTGGCTGCCGGTGCCTTATGCATTAGTTAGCTTGTGTTGCTGGACTCCTTTCCTTTTTAAACATCATCAGTTAACAAGTTGACTGCTTGTTTTTGTTGAAGTGACCCTTTGTGTGTGTTTTTTTATGTGTGTGTGTGTGTGTGTATATATATATATATATAGTCAAGCCCGAAATTATTCATACCCCTGGGAAGACTTAAAGTTACTTTTATTCAACCAGAAAGTTTTCTTTTGACCAGAAGTGACACAGGCTTCTCCCAAAAGATAATAAGATGATGTACAAGAGGCATCATTGTGGAAAAAAATGTTTTGCAGCTTTTATTTACATTTGAACAAAAAGTGGCATGTCCAAACTGTCATAGTCTGTGGGAAAATCCAAAGTTCTGTACCATTTTAAATAGTCCAAGCTGTTCTAAAGCATCCTAATTACCCTGATTCATTGGGAACACCTGTTTTAATCAACTCAACAGGTGAAAAACGGCAGCTCTCTGCAGTTGGTTTTGAACAGTCATGGCTAAGACAACGGAGCTCACTGAGGACCTGCGGCTGCGCATTGTGGCTGCTCACAAGTCAGGAAAGGGCTATAAGGCCATATCTAAATGTTTTCAAGTTCCAGTAGCTACAGTGCAAAGTAATATTAAAAAATGCAAGACGTTCCACACTGAGGAAAATCTCAGAGGACATGGTCGGAAGCCAAAAGTGACACCTGTGCTGGCCAGGAGGATAGTGAGAGAGGTGAAAAAGAATCCAAGGATCACCATCAAGGCCATCCTGGTGAATCTGGGCTGTGCTGGTGGCAACATCTCAAGGCAGATGGTCCAACGAACACTGCACACTGCTGGGTTCCACGGATGCAGTCCAAGGAGGACGCCACTTCTCCAGATAAGGCACACAAAAGCCCGCTTGGCCTTTGCAAATGCTCATCTGGACAAAGAAGAAGACTTCTGGTCTTCTGTTTTATGGTCAGATGAAACAAAAATTGAATTGTTTGGCCACAATGATGTATCCTTCATTTGGCGTAAAACCCTAAGAACACCCTAAGAACACCATCCCCACTGTCAACCATGGTGGTGGGAACCTAATACTTTGGGGGTGTTTTTCAGCCAATTGACCAGGGAATCTAATCACAGTAAATAGCACCATGAAAAAAGAGCAATACATCAAGATTCTCAACAACAACATCAGACAGCCTGCAGAGAAACTTGGCCTTGGGCACCAGTGGACATTTCAGCATGACAACAACCCAAAACACACAGCAAAAGTGGTGAAGAAATGGTTAAAGGACAAAAACATTAATGTTTTGCAGTGGCCCAGCCAGAGTCCTGATTTGAATCCAATTGAGAACCTGTGGAGGGAGCTAAAGATCAGGGTGATGGCAAGGAGACCCTCCAACCTGAAAGAGCTGGAGCTCATCGCTAAAGATGAATGGGCAAAAATACCAGTGGAGACATGCAAAAAGCTGGTCAGCAATTATAGGAAGCGTTTGATTGCTGTAATAGCCAATAAAGGCTTTTCTATTGATTATTGAGAAGGGTATGAATAATTTTGGACATGCCACTTTTTGTTCAAATGTAAATAAAAGCTGAGAAATACATTTTTCCCCACAATGACGCCTCTTTTACATCATCTTATTGTCTTCTGGGAGACGCCTGTGTCATTTCCAATCAAGAAAAAACTTGCTGGTTGAATAAAAGTAACTTAAAGTCAAAATTTGCCAGAGGTATGAATAATTTTGGGCTTGACTGAGTATATATATATATATATTTTTTTTTAATTGTTGATGCTATTGGATTGTCGGTCTGTACTGGAATTGTAGTCTTATAAACTGGTGTTTTCAAAAATAATGAGCAGAAGTCATCTTTATGAGCTACATTTCAAAGGTACTGTCTAGGAAAAGCAACTTTGCGTTGTGCATATTTTGTTATTCAAGTAGCATTAGCTGCAGAAAACTGAAGCTGTTTTAATAATAAATAGCTATGTGTTGAAGGGAAGAGTTGTAGTATTATTGTAGCTAGGGACAGCAAGCTTGTCAAATGGAGAATATGAGCAGTGTGTGTGTCTTGTTTTGGTTTTGTTCAGGAATGGATTGTTAGCTTTGTGTTGTGGTTGCCATGCAGTTACCCTATTGTTATCCTATATCATAGAGGGGTGAATACTATTGTCCTGTGTTACGACCCTGGCCGTCTAGGGGTATGGTAAAGGGAGCGTAGCAAGTATTCAGGATGAAAAAAGAAAATAACTGCAGTGAAACGGGCAGGGGGAACAACAACACAATATACGAGTATGGTGAAGAGTGTTTATTACATGATTACGTGAATAGGGTACATAACTGACAACAATATTTACAAAATGTACAGTATATATATATATATATACACACAGACAGACACTAGACCGAGGGGTCAGAACTGTGAGTGGCGCCAAAGAAATGAAAAGAACAAAACCAAACGTATCTAGCTAAAACAAAAGTAGGTTAACTAACTACAACCGCAAAACAAAACCTACCTAACTACTCTATCTAACAAACCGAGGATACAATGGGTGGCATTCACTCCTACCCTAGTGCGTCTATACATCAATATACCCCTACGTGCGGTGTACAGGGGCCCCTATCTAACCTGTTCCTAGCCCCGGCGTGGCCGACAAAAGAACACACAGGAGATATACAAAGACAGGATATCACTAGACCAGAACCACACACTCTACACACACACAGCAAGGATAACGTGGGCAAAAGAAAACACTGCACGAACACTCACAACCAGCACAGACATACAGTCAGCATCATCAATCTTCTTCACTGTTACAAAGGGTATTTAAAAGTCGTGTCGCCCTCTGAATGGTTGAAACTGCATATGACGTGGATGAATGACAGCAAGAAGGACGAATGAAGGGAAGGCGAATGGCAGGGGCGAGATGATGGCGAGGAGGACGACAGCAGCGGACTTCTGGGGGGGGGGGGGGGATAGCGGCAAACGTCTGAGGAGAGAAAACTGATGAACATGCAACACCACAACAATAACAAACACACGGAGACGTAACATCCTGTCACCAAAGAGAGGGGTTAGAGGTGTGTTCCCATGGAAATTGAGATGAGGTGGGGGACTACAATGGGATTTAGCTAGGCACGTAGTTGGAAAACTAGTTAATGCGTGTCACTAGGTAAATACTGCAATGTCACTGAGGACAATAAACATGAGAACATTTCCACTATGAGTTTAGCTGCAATCATAATGAGTATCTCAGGCCTAATTCCCACAAACACAGGTATTTTTTAAAGCGTTTTCTATGCATTTCAGCCTGTTGTCCACATGCAAACTGCATTTTAGGTTGCTAAAAATGGACCATTTGGAAAACTCCGTCCAGAGTGAAGATTTTCAGAAACCCCATTGTCAGTGTTTTCATGTAGACAGGGAAAACTGAGTTTTTGGCTTGCGACATCAGAGTGTGCGCTTATCACCTTTGTTTACATTAGGTAATGTTATGTTATGAAGCAAAATCTCTTGTGAAAATAAATCATCCATCCACAATTTCTATGTGCACAAGAATATAAAATCCACACAGTTATATATATTGTAATAAAATTGCACACATGCAATATTTTCAAAATATCCCCTCATATTGCTATCCCAAAGATTCCCAGGCCCCAAACATCATCTTTTGGAATTCAGTTATGAAAAGTGCATTGCTTCAGGTGTGCAGGAGCTGTTGAAGGTTCGGCTAGAGCAGGTTAAGTACTTGTTTCTTTGTCAGTTGATTAGATTGCGTTATCTTTACCGTTTGGTTGTACCTGTTGTCAGTTTAGTTTTTTTTTTTCCTTTCCGTTTGATTGTACTGTTGGTATTAGTTTTATGCTCTTTTGCTTAGTTTGTAATCTGTAATGTTTTGTCTACAACTGAAAGAGGGTGCTGAGCCTGTAATACATGCAGCAAGAATGGTTCTTCTACTTTTCTGATTATGCCTTTTGCCATTAGAGAATTTAGCTCTTTTCGCAGCCTCTCCCTCAGTGCTACACTAATCCCATGAAAGATATTTTTGTAGTCTCTCACTATCTCTGCAGTAGAATTTTTATTTAAGTGCTCCTCTGCATTTCCTCTGTGGGTCACGTGACCGCCATCTATGATGTGGACCCTTTTAATAACCCCAAGCTTTTTGCTTGCTTTTAGACCCAACAACAGCTGTCTATCCTCCTCTACCAGGACAATGCACTAAAAGAGTGCCCTTTCCTAGACAAGGTAGCCCTAAACACACCCTTTGATGGAATAGGCTCATTGTTATAGGCCCTTAAGTTAATTTTCTTAGGTTTCACTTTGGGCTTGACTTGTAATTTTTAAAAATATTTCATGGGTAGGATATTTACACTTGCACCTGTGTCTATTTTCATTGGCACTGTAACATTATCCACTGTGATGTTGGCAATCCATTCATATTCAGTGCCATCCTCACCCACTAATGCGACTGTCCCTACATACAGTGCATCATCATCACTGTCTCTTGTTGCCCCCTTTTCCTGTTCCACTACATGCACTTTTTTTAGTGAAACATGCCCTGGCAAAATGATTCTTACCACCACATTTGTGACATTCTTTACCATATGCTGGGCATTTGTTTGGAGCATGTTGGCTATCACACCATTCACAGTCATTGCTATTCTGTTTTGATTGCTTAAGTTCATGTTTATTCACCCTTGTTTTCTGTGATTGTCTTTTATCAATTTTCTTCTTGTGCTTTTGCACTGCATCTACAGAGTTCATTGTCATTTCACAGTCATTGACAAAAGACTTAAGCTGTAGCTTTATACTTTTATACGCTTGGCAAATCTGCACTGCCTTCTCCAAAGTAAGGTCCATTTCTTTTAATAAAAGCAGCCTTACTCGCTTGTCCTGCACTCCCACGATGATTTGGTCACATATCATGGAATTCCAAGTTACAGGACTGGCTCTTGAGACGCAGGTCTGTCACATAACTTTCTATGGACTCTCTCTCTTTTTGCATTCTGCTTCGAAAAATGTACCGCTCGTGTGTTTCATTCTTTCTCAGCGTGCAGTAGTCTTCAAATTTCTGCAGAGCCACCGAAAAATCGTCTGTCTCTGCCTCTGTAAACGTGAACGTGTTGTACACATCCAACGCGGGCCTGCTGGCTACAGTTAGCAATGGGGCTATCTGACGGTTTTCATCTGCATTGTCAAACCCTACAGCCAACAAATAAAATTCAAAACTCTGCCTGAAAGTCTTCTAATTTTCGTGGACATTGCCCGTTAACTTTAACTTGTCAGGCAGACGTATATTATTCATTTTCGTATCTTTTGTACTTCAGATTCACTCCTGGTACCATGTAATGACCATGAAACTGCATTCTGCATGACTACAAGAGCCCCATTTATGTTACTTGTTCGTGGTTATCATTCACAACAGTGTCTAACGTATCACAAACATCACAGCGTCATCTACAGGCTAAGCTGAATATCAGTACACCGACACTGAGGTCTCCAAGCTTCTCCTTTCCCACTGTCCCACCACCTGTGCTCTTGATCCCATTCCTTCATCCCTTCTCCAAACTACCACCCAAGCCATCCTACCATTCATCACCCACCTTGTTAACTCCTCCTTGTCCACTGGTTGCTTCCCCTCTTTCTTCAATCAGGCTCACATCACCCCGCTATTGAAGAAACCTACCATGGACCGATCTGTTATCCATAGCTACTGCCCTGTGTCCCTTCTCCCCTTCCTCTCCAAAAGTCTTGAGCATGCTGCCTCTAATCAACTCCCTCTCTTCCTTTCTCAGAATAACCTGCTGGACCCCCAACAATCTGGCTTCAGACCCGGTCACTCGACTGAGACTGCACTTCTCTCGGTCAGTGAATCTCTCGACACTGCATGGACAGCCTCCCTTTTTTCCATTCTGATCCTCCTGGACCTTTCGGCTACCTTCGACACTGTCAAGCACTCCATCCTCCTGTCCTCACTGGCTGCTTTGCGGATCCGTGGCACCACCCTTGGTTGGATTGACAAGCTGACCCTCTCCAAGAACATTGCAGTGGTGAGTCAGGGGTGCAGATTTTTCCTGTATAACATCAGGAGAATCCGCCCCTTTCTCACCACCTACTCCACACAGCTGCTAGTCCAAGCGACGGTACTCTCCCGCCTGGACTACTGCAACTCCCTCCTTGCTGGCCTTCCAGCATCTTCCATCGACCTTTGCAGCTCATCCAGAACTCTGCTGCTCATCTGGTCTTCAACATTCCTAGACACACCTATGTCGCCCCCCTCCTCACCGACCTCCACTGGCTACCTGTCCGGGCTCGCATCAGATTTAAGACCTTGGTGCTCGCCCTCCAGGCTGTCAATGGGACAGCCCTGTCCTATCTTCAAAATCTCATCAGACCCTACACGACTGCCCGTACGCTCCGATCTGCATCTTCAGCGCGCCTGGTGCCCCCTCCTCTCTATGCCTGCACTTCCTGGTCATGTCTGCCATCTGTTCTGGTTCCCTGCTGGTGGAATGACCTTCCCACGGTGGTAAGAACAGCAGATAGTCTGCTCACCTTCAAGCGCAGACTGAAGACTTACCTCTTCAGGATGCACCTCTGTCCTTCCCTCCCTAGCTCTCCCACTTCGCCATAGTTTTTGCTTGTAGGTACCTTATCAGAGTTATTGTTTATAAATAATTGTTTCTTGTATTTTTTCGTCAACAGGTCATCCATAGGGTTCAGTCCTTTCTAACCTTACTGGCACTTGAGACTTGTACCCTTAGCTAGCACTTTGATAACCTTGTCAGAACATTACACATTCAGTTATAACCGAATTAATAACGTTAATGATTGATCAGAGGTGAAGGCATTTGGAGTTCTTTGGAGCTGCAGAGGTTGGCAAACATTCAGTATATGTGCAATATTAATAAACACACAACCTTGGAATATAACAAAGTGTACTGAACACATGTACTAAACGGCAAAGCACGATTTATGACAATGTAACAATAAACGATGCGTGTGTGTGTATATGTGTGTGCATATGGTGCAAGAATGTTCCCATTGGCGTGTGTGGTGGTAGAAATGTTTTCCTATGTGTGGGGGTCACGCAGCCTTGTGTGTGTGCGCGATGTACACGTGTTCATGGAGAACAAAGGAAAAGAAATGGTGGGAGTTTTGAACTTAGCTGAAGCTAAGCGTTCCTAGAAAATGGCGCATGCAGTGTGCTAAAAATGGATGTAATCGTGCAGTTCACTACTGCCAGGTCGTCGTAGGTTAGTAGCTAAATAGATCACATTCAAAACCTAGTTTGAGTGAGATATTTGCTAGCTAATGCTGCGCAGCGCTTGGCTAGGAGCCAGCTAAACAATGGTCAAACACAAGAATGATTACAGATATGAAAAATAAATAACACAGTTAATTAAATTTAGTTATGAATGTAACAGTATGTACCTAAGCTATGTTATCTATCTGTGCCCAGTGTTACAGACTTACTGTTGCGGTTTTCTCCATTGATTAGACAGGTCCAGTGCGTTCCTTTGTTTCAGTCTCTGGTTTCCCAGAGCGAGTTGGTTGCTCACTCGTTCTCTCTGGGGTCCGATGCCGTTGTTCACGTAGCAGGATCTGCTTTGCAGGCTGCTGGCCTCTTGGGACTTACAGGTCTTAGCTCTGCTGGATTCCGGGGTTTGCTGCGTGGCTCTCCGCGGCAAGGTTCCACTCGTCTCGTGGCCTCGTAACTGTGCGTCTCTGTTCCCTGTAGCTAACCACCGGGGTTCGAAGCTACCTTTTAGGCTGCGTTGAGCAGGCCTATTTAACCGGGTGAGTTCTTGCACACAAGGCAGATGAGGGAAAGAGTTCCTTGGCATGCAGTGTGCACGCCAGGCCCAGATGAGAGAGTTTTATGTGTGCGTCCAACACCCGAAAGGAGCGAGGAGAGGTGAAGGGAAGAGAGAGTGAAGATTCTGAAGAGGGAGATTTTTGGCGTGTTGGTCCTTTTTATTATCTACGTTTTATGGCTTTTACTGTAGTTACACTGAGTTTTTTATCTTTGGAATTTGGCTGTGGAACTATGGGAAACAAGTTCAGTAGTCCCTACACCCCTAACTGCTCAAATGCAGGCTAGCAAGCAAGCAATGAAACTCCCTCCTAAAACAAGGCAAGAGATTGTTCTCAATAAGCCTAAAATCAAACCAAACAAACAAATGAAAGCCAAAAATACTCAGTAAGGCTAGAGTTTCAAACTAAATAGATTTTTAATGATGCAGTCTGCTAGAAGCGGAAGTAAGAAGAGATGGGCGAAATGAAACGGGGCTCCAAAGCTGTGTCGAATCATTCGAAGCAGCTG
Source organism: Albula glossodonta (assembly GCA_019788955.1). NCBI lineage: Eukaryota > Metazoa > Chordata > Actinopteri > Albuliformes > Albulidae > Albula > Albula glossodonta. The sequence continues at coordinate 120,968 of JAFBMS010000176.1, read as the reverse complement.
TGTTTCGGCACACTGCTCCGGAGCCCCAACCGAAGCACGCTCCCAACGTCATCACGTTTCCCACTAGACGGACAAGATCAAATGTGGAGCGTTTCCAACAGTTTACAGCATCAGAAGTAAATTATTTTCTGTGTTTAATCAAAGACTAATTGTTGTCAATGTTTATTTCTTGTCTGTCATGTTTGTTGCAGTTTTCTCTTTTTTCCTAAATTCCCCAGTGAGTACAGAAAAGGTGAATAAAATCACGAAAACTATGTGCGGAGCTGGTGTTTAAATGTTACAGGCTATCAAATTGTTAAGCATACGCCGTCTGGAGTTCATAACCTTAATAATATTTAAAGGCTTCTGATGTAATTTGAAACATAGGCAACTATCTGAATACCTGCAATTGTTCGAATTCTTGAAGACTGAATTCTTGTTAGGTTTGTTTTGCACATCAATGGACCTCTCAAAGACTTTGAGTGAAATATCCCATGGAAGGCTATACCCCAGCTAACAGTTGTTGATTGTCAGAACATTGTCTGAACCTTAAATAAAATATTCCTTGAAATTTTCAATATAATAATATAATATTTAGTATATTTTAATATTCCTTGCACGTTATTTACCTGGAATGTTTCCTTGTGGCCATAACATGTTCCGAATCATGTGGAAAGTTTAGAATGTTAACGGAATGTTTACATGATAACATTATGTCAAACCCCCCTGAAATATGACCTATATTTTCCCCTATCTTATGGGTCCATTTTCGATTAGATGGGACCAGGGTCTTCTTGGAATAAGACACTGCATAAGTAATTAAATAACTACAAATAACGCACATAACCTTGAGATCTTTGTGAGAACGTATAGTTTTCAGTAAAATTCGAAGTAATATCTGTTTCGGGAAATTAAATGTACAATTCTGTAAGATAAAACTTGTACCACTTTCTTAGAAACATGTTTGTGCATTCAAGAAGTTCACATAAATTGGAAGACAGGACCATACCTTTGTGGGGAAAAGTAAAAAAAAAAATATTTGACATCTAAATGTGGAAATGAGAGGGGAAAATATCATATGTACCAGATTATGCTTGCATGATGGAATCTGGGACCATTTTGATCTGGTCACCCGACTAGTGTGCCATGACAGCAATGCACCGTCATTGGAAAATGCCAGAAAATGTCCTTAACAAATCCTTCAACAAATCAAGTTGGTAGAATAGCTTTTGTGTGGCGTTTCAAAGTTGAGGGGAAAGAGATCATGTTAATTGCCTAGGTGACCGCTTCAATGTGTCCTTGTTCATTAGCAAATCAAACATCACCTCTGAATTTTACAGTAGCTACACACATAGTCTACCTATCTATTGTGACAGGTTCATTAATTATAAATAGGTATTGTCCTGACTTGAAGCACTGCATTTACTTCAGAATGGGTAGGTTATAGTTGGGGTAGTTACATTTATCTCGATGTTATTTAGCTTCACTGGTTAGCTACCGGTAGTTTGTTTTCTACAACATGATTTAACGACTGCGTTAAATGTGCTTTGTAATTGTGAGTTAAGTTAAAGCACTGTATTAGTTGTTTTTATCCTGTTTTTAAGCTTACAGCGACTTTGCCCATTATTTTTAATATTGGAATTCCATGAGAAGAACTTTGGTAACCGCTATGGATAGTTTTTCCTTTAATCTTTTCTTTGCTACCTTTCTATGTTGTCTGCAACGGAATTCCAAGCTCCTGTGGTATTCCTGGGTCGTCAAGAATATCACAGGAGAGGTGCTAAACACCAACTATGAACGCGCTTCTCATTTATGATCGAGTGATAGTTATTAATCAACATATGTACGGAATTCCACATCAAAGTTTGAAAAATGGGGCGGATTTTGTTAGTTCGTTTCAGATTACGCATAAATTAACACACAGTTTTAGGAATATATTGATAAATGAGGTCCAATGTGTCCAACAAGTCGGAAGCCAAGACAAAAATGACAATATGCTATTCTTCAACTAGTATTACAATGTCTATCGCAGTGACGTTCACAAATATGTGTGTGTGTGTTACTTATTGCAGGCTACTTTTAATGATATTTTGCCTATGTCCCCAACACAAGTGTTTCAAACCAGTTCATTGTTCCCATTAGTCAGGGGGCAAAGTGTTTTGTGGCTGTCTAGATTGTTTCAAAATATCAGTTGTGTCAGTGTTTCAAGACATTCCTAATTGTTTCAGTGTCAAACTGCCGTGTCATCCCACACTTTGAAACAATTACAACTGTTTGGAAACACTGCACCATTAATTCAGGCTTTGACACAATTAAGACTGTTTCCAAACCTTGCCACGTCATCGGACACTCAAACAATTAAGACTGTGTTCAAACGTTACCACAGCTGACACTTACGATCAATCAAGACTGTTTCCAAATTGCTTCAATTGTGTCAATTGTTTCAAAAGCCTCGGTTTTGCCATCACTATAAGTAAGACAAGAATGAACCCCAGGTATGTAATTCCCTACCTCTTTTAAGACCAAAAGAAAGGACGTTGTCACACCCTGATTGGCCAAGAGGGGAAATGCACCAAGCTGATTCAAATTATCAATTAGGAGCCAGTTTCCATGCCCTGAGCAACAGGTGCTCCAAATAACTCTCCAATCAACTGAGGGAAAGGAACTTCAACATGCTGCACAATGAAATAGGGGGGAAAAAAACCCAAAACAAGTAAGAAAGAAAATACCACATTAAAGAGCATTGACAGCAAGAAGCAGAGAATAGGTGACTGCTACAAAGGTACAATCTATATTGCAATCTCATGATTTTGTATTTGAAAAAATTGTATAAAATACTACAATATATAGATAAGGCCATTCTCTTGGATATGCTACAGAAAGAGAAAATATTAGATTTTCAATCTCCTAAGAAGGTAGTTTTGTAATTGTAGTACAACAGAGACAATGTAAAAAAAAAAAAAAAAACATTTTCATCATTCTGAATTACACATGACCATTTCCATTACAATATCATGATTTTGTATATAGAAATTCAACTGTCTCTGGTAAGTATACAATTCAGTATCATGATTGTGTATGTTTGAGAATGAGAAATATACAATCTGTATTAAAATCTCATGATTTTATATTTGAATTAAATGTAACATTTATAACGGTGGGGAATGGAACCTGTCTAAAAAAACAAAAAAGGCAGGGGGATGAGGTTTTGGGGCAGGACGAATGACGTAAGAGGGAGAGAGATGTGAGTTAATGGAGAGAGAAGGAAAATTGTTAATGTTGAGAGAACGTGAGTTGTTAATGAAAAGACTTGAATTGTTAATGTTAAAAGGACATGAAGTGTTAAGGCTAAAAGACGGGCAAGACAACAACAATAAGAAGACTCTGGCAGTCAGACTGCTAATGCTCAGCGGAGGCGGGAGAGGTTCACTGGCGGTCAGAGTTGACGTCCGCGGCGCAGAAAGTCACCGACAACAGCAAAGCTAAGCGAAGCATCCCGGGCAACAAGCGTGCACAAACTCGGGAAGGCAGAGAGATAAGCCCAGGCATGGCAAGGGGTTGTTATTATTGTTCGTTCAGCCTGTGAATCTGCCAATTAAATTACGTTCTGTTTGGTATTCTGCTTTGTTGTGGTAACTGATATATCAGTAAGAATGAGTGTTGTCCGAACTAATGGCTAGGCTAGCGAGGCCAGATTTCCATGTGCCTGCACTGCAAGTAGGAGTTCTCCTGGTTACACATTGCTCTTGCTGGTAGGGAATAATTAAACTGTAATTCTCCAATTCTCTGAATGCCCAGGGCTGCTTTTGGAAAGGCAAAACATATAATGCTGACAGAGGAACCTGAGGATCAGCTGACAACTACAGAGGAGTCTGAGGATGAGCAGGTGGTCAGAAAAGTCACCAAAGCCGGAAGAAAGCCTATGCCAGAGAAAGGATGCGAGAGTACAGAGGAGAGCAGTAGTGATGAGGAGAGGGCCAATGAAGTCTCCTTGAAAGAATAAAAGACACCAGCCCATCATTAACAGAAGTTTCCAATGTGCTGGGTGAAATATTCTAACTTGTCAGCATTTTTGTCTGCAAAATAACTGATAAAGAAGTGCACACTCATTGCTCTGAAAAACAATAGGTAAGTCTGAAATTTCAGTCAAAGATATGAGCCAAATTCATTTTCTAGTTTGTACTGCAGTGTAAGTGGTCAGGAACTGTTGCCTATGAGGGGCCATCAGGGACATAATTCAGAATTAGCATTCACACACATATAAAACAAAACACATTCACACACTATAGTAGAAATTTCACACACTTACAAGTGAAATACTTATACAAACACTACTGAAATGTTATGCTGTCTCACACACACAACTGAAATGCTGTTGTACACACGCCTGCAATGCTTTTATACACACAACTAAAATATTTTGTTTTCACACACACACAACTGAAATGCATTCACACACACAACTGAAATGTGCTCACACACATGCTTACTACTGAGATTTCAGTGTAACCGGAAGACGTTTCAGTGTAAGAGGAAGGCAGCTCGGAAGAGGAAGTGGAACGGCTTTGGAGAGCACATGTCCTCCCAGGAGCTCTCCAGTCATTTAACAGAAGCTGCTGCATTACTGAACAACATTTTGGCATCGGCAGAGACAATTCAAACATTGTCTAATGCAGCAACCGGGCAACAGTCACAGGTTACCTCAGGTGCTGACACGGTGGAGAGTCGACTGATGTCGCTTTTCCCATCTGGCGGCCGCAGCAGCCGCAACGGCCAGCCAGAGCCAGCTGCTGGTCCGGTCCGGACTTCCGTGCCGTGGTATCAAGCTCAGCAGAGCTTCGGCACATGGACATCGGCCACAAGGAGAAGAAGGTGAGATGGATTTTTACCCCATGTATTGCCATTCTAACTATGTTGCTGCTATAAGCGCATGAGAGGACGATAGACATGTTTTGTTTTTGTTTTTTTTCTTGCCGACGTTAAAACACATACGACGCTGAAGTTAGCTTCCCATTTGAAAATCATGCGCTAGCCACAGCCCTCCAGTTCACGCCAGACGGTCATTTCTCCACGGCGGTCGACAAGCACCTCTGCCCCTCAGCTGTGTATGTGTAGCCTGTGTGTGTGTCGTTGTGTGTTGGTGTGTGTGTGTGTCGTGTGTTGCCGTGTGTGTGTGTGTGTGTGTCAGTTTATGTGTACCCTGAACGTATATAGGTGTGTTGGGGTGTGTTTGTGTAGGTACCCTTTGTGTATACACGTGTGTCGGTGTGTGTGTGTTTTCATCTCTCGCGCACTCTGTTTAGATAAATAAACACAAATAGGTAACAAACGCGCACACAGAGGGCCATGGTATTTGTCAGTCTCGATATTTATTTTGAAAACCTAAGGAGCATTGAAGTGTGGTAAGGGCCCCCAGCTAGTTGGCCCAGGCTGGAGCGGTCTTTCCTCCACAGTGTCCTGCAGGAAGTGATGGTACTCCTGGCACCAGTGGTCCTGAGACTGGTCCTCCTGGCTCAACAGTCAGTACAAGAGGCATAAGTGGTCCAGAAGAAGTCTGCCTTGCAGTACATGATGGAACAAGCAGTCTTGATGAGGACAACTACTCTTCTTATTTAACACTAGTTGGTGCTATTCCTGATGATAGTTCTGAGGATGAAGGATTACAGCAGCCAATAGTTGCCAGTATGAAGAGTCGCACGTGAGTAGTGCGCACAGATTATGAGTTTGAGAAATAAGGATAATCTGATCATTTACATAGACTGTTTAGTCGTTAGTCCTTACATGATGTTATGATATAGGTAATTGAACAGTTAATGGCTTAAAGGGACATTGTATAGCTTGTCTTGTCGTCTGCTCACAAAAATCAATTATTTCGTTCAAAAGTGTGTTTCATTAATCAGTCATTACCCCCATCAACAAACTGAAGTGTTCCGGTAAGCTTTGTATGATGTCAAATTACTGTGTTAATCATCATTATTTTTTGTGTTCTTTCATAGTGTTGAAAATGTTCTGCTTCAGACGATACTGCTGGAACTGGCCAGCAAAATTAACGTATATAGGTTGTGCAGATTTAACATAAATAGATCTGCTGTTTGGGAGGGAGCCCTCCGGGGATTCAAGAGGTTGTCCTATGAGCCCAACCTGATGATGTCTGTAAAGTTCTCCGATGACATGGGAAAAAACAAGGAAGGAGTTGATTTAGGAGGTCCAACGAGGGAATTTTTGAGGCTCCTAATGGAGAGCATTGCAAAGTCCGCCATGTTTGAGGGAAAAGAAACCAGCAAAAACATTGCTCTCAACAGTACTGGTACTCTCTCTCTCTCTCACTCACTCTCTCACTCACTCACTCACACTCTCTCTCTCTCTCACTCTCACTCACTTACACACACACACACTCTCTCACACTCTCTCACGCACACACACTCTCTCTCTCACACACACTCTCTCACACACACACACTCTCTCACTCACACACACATTCGCTCTCTCTCACTCACACACACACACATTCTCTCTCTCTCTCTCACTCACACACACACACACACAATATGTGATTTCATTATTAAGTTTTTTTTCTAGCATTATTACAGTTCCTCTTATTCTGTTGTTTTGCAGCTCTAAGAGAGGACTGGTACTATATAGCAGGCAGGGCCATCGCGATAAGTTTGGTACATGGTGGTCCCCCACCAAACTTTCTCTCATCAGTAGTATTTTCTTTACTGGTTGATGTTTTACCAAAGCCAGTCCTAGAAGACATAGCTGATTTGGACCTTTTGAAGAAAGTCAAAAAGGTCAGTTGCCACTTCCGGTAGCACAAGGGTGGAGATGGCTGTGTGAGAACTTTGCTTCTGACCTTACTGCCACAAACCCCCCCTAAAACACAGGAGATTTACCTAATAGGAGTTCAGTAGTATTAACTAATGTCGGGGGGAGAGGAACGTGGCCTCAGTATGTCGTTAAGAAGCAAAAAAAAAGGAAGCCGGTATGGAAAATGCAGGTTGCAGCGATGAGGTGGCTATGCTAGGTGCGGTCTCGTTAGCCTCCATCCATAACGCCATAAATGAAGCCATGGCTAATGCTACGTCTGAACTAGAGAGCAATATCTCTAAACAGTTCACAGACTTTCAGAGCAACATTCAAGAGGATATCAAAAAACAACTTAGCGAAATGAGATCGGATATTAATCTGAAGATGGAGGAGACCGTGAAGAAAATTTAAGTGGTGTCACAGAGACTGGGGGAAGCAGAGAAACGGGTAGAAGAGGTGGAGATGTTCAGTATCAAAGTGAATGCAACTTTAAACCAGATGCAGAGAACTCAATTCGAACTGAAATCAAAACTAACCGAACTTGAAGGGCATTCCCGTCACAACAATATAAGGATCTACGGCATGAAAGAAGGAGCCGAGGGCACCTCAATGATTCGCTTCATGGAGAACCTTATTCGAACGGAACTGGGTGAGGGCATCGGCCTAAACTTAGTATTGAACGCGCACAAAGAGCTCTCGGACCCAAACCAGCTGACAATGCCCCCCCGTGATCAACGATCGTCAGATTCCTGAAATATTCAACCATAGAGCGGATTATCAGCGTGGCATGGAAAAAGACCATCACGGTGGACGGGAATAGGGTTTTTCCGACCAAGACTATGCAACAGCTGTTATGGAAAAAAGGAGGGAATATCTGCCGATTAAGAAAGTACTGAAAGATAAAGGAATCAAGTTCCGCACACCGATGACAAAGATACACGTTTTCCTGGACTCCGGGACACAAAGGATCCGGGACAAGCTCCGCGGATTTCATCGGGGGACCGACACAGAAGCCGAGGACTGTTAATCCACATCATCCCATCACAACACCATCTACACCCGGTGATGTATTCATCTTTATAATTTTTTTTTTTTTTTTTACTGGACAGAGATGGTAGGCTACATCTCACAGCCCATTTGAATAGCTTTCACTCCGTTATCCCTCCCAAACGGTGTCACAAATTACGTGTTTTACAATACATATTAAGGCGCACTTATGCAATATTTGAAAGTCGTAAAGGGCAAAGCAAGTAAATTAGTACACTATAGAGCACATTTTTTTCCATGTGTGTAGGTTCTTCATTGAACGCCACTCTGATTATGCCAGTAATATTGTTGGTCTGGACCTATGTCATCCATTTAGTGTCTATTTTACACATTGTGCACCTTATCATAACACAGGATACTTTTTCGATTTTCATAGGCTAAGACTTCTGTATCACTTTAGTTTCAGAATTAGGCAGTCGGTCTGTAGTGTTTGAATGACAGCCACCCACCCAAACATCCTGAGGGGGCCCCGCAACTCAGCGGCTGAAACATCCCCCTATACAAGAGGTCCAGGGATTACCTCTTTCATGGAAGACCTTTTTTTGTTCATTGTAACGTTTTACTGTTATGACTGTTACGTTATTACTGTTCATGGTTCTTATCCGCTGTTCTCAGGGGGAGCGAGGGAGTGTCTAGGAGAATATTGGTCTAGCTGAGTAACAAAGAATTTAAGATTATCGCACTAAATGTTAATGGTTTGTTGATTCCTGTCATGAGAAGTAAAACAATATCCAAAATAAAGAGGGAAAAGGCACAAATTATATTTTGACAAGAAACCCATCTATCAGATCAGGAGCATGAAAAGATAAAAAGTATGGGTTTTAAACATACTTACTTTTAAAGCAGGTCACAAGAGGGGCGTGGTTATTTTAATGCCAAACAAGGTCCATTTTGAACTCCAGTCAGAGACTAAAGACAAGGAGGGCAGGTTCATTATGGTAAAGGGTAAATTAGATAAGGACGTGACCCTGTTGAATGTGTATGCGCCCCCAGGCAGCAACAAAACATTTTACAAGAGAATATTTGATTTAATAGCGTTCCAAGCCATTGGAGTCTTGATCTGTGCAGGAGACCTAAACATAATTTTGAACCCAAAGTTGGACATAACTAATCAAAAAAGGAAAATCACTCCTACTGAAAGATGGATTAAAAGGAGAATTCAAGGCCTGGGTTTGATAGATGCTTGGAGGGATTTCCACCATCAAGATAGACAGTTTACCTTCTACTCAAATCGTCACAATGCATATTCAAGAATTGACTACCTATTTGTGCATACCTCTGAGAGGTACAGGCTAAAGGAATGTGAGATAAACCCGAGAGATATATCAGATCACTCCAGTGTCCACTTGAAATTACATCTAGACACTAGACCCAAAGTGACAACATGGAGATTAAATGTAAGCATGTTAAACAGAAAGCATGTTAAAAACATATTTGGAGACAATGATGATGGTAATGCGAACCCAGTGATGTTGTGGGACGCCGCCAGAGCGCCAAAGTCCTGCGGGGGAAAATTATATCAGAATCTGCGTTCATAAAAAAATGAAAACTCAGAAACTGTTAAACCTTCAGAAACAACTAACAGAACTGGAACAACGAAATAGTGAAAGTAAAGACTCACAATTACTTCTACAGATGAGACCACTTAAACAAGAAATAGACAAGATTTACTGTAATGAAGTAGAGAAAAATCTCAGGTTTACAAAACAAAGATACTACTAAGCAGGCTCGAAAGCTTCCAAGCTGTTAGCCTTGAGGCTGCGAAAACAGCAATCAGAGAACACAGTTTATAAGATTAGGGATCCTGCCACAAAAAAAAGTTACATATAAACTAGAGGGAATACAGAAAGCATTTGAGAAATTTTACCAGACCCTGTATACTCAACCCACACTGTTCGAACCCACTAAAGTAGAAGAGTTCCTGAGTCAATTGGATCTTCCCTCCTTGGGGAAATTGCAAAATGAAAAATGAACAAAAGAAATATCAGCTGAAGAAATCAACAAGGCGATCTCCTCCCTGAAGTCTTCTAAGTCTCCAGGGACAGACGGATTTCCAGGAGAATGGTGTAAATCACTGAGGGAGCAATTAATACCAATACTACATAAAAGCTTCAATTACACCCTGAGGGAGTCATCCCCCCATCTTGGAGGGAGGCTACTATCTCGGTGATTCCAAAAGAGGGCAAGGACCCGAAAGAATGTGGCTCTTATAGACCTATCAGTGTTTTAAATCAAGATTATAAATTATATGCAACTATTTCAACTAAAAGAATGGAGGAAGTGATGCCTTTTTTGATCGATGAGGATCAAACTGGATTTATTGAATGTAGACAAACACAGGACAACATAAGAAGGACCCTCCCCACCATTGAACATATAAAAAAGGAAAAAATTGTAGCTATTCTACTTAGTATGGATGCGGAAAAAGCATTTGATTCGGTGGGGTGGGATTTTCTTCATACAGTTATGGAAAAATTCAGCTTCCATGAGAAGTTCATTAAAGGCATCAAAACTCTATATGCATCGCCTGTAGCCAGAATTAAGGTAAATGGAAGTCTTTCAGAAACTATCCACCTGCAACGCGGTTGTCGCCAGGGCTGCCCAGCCAGCCCAGTGCTCTTTAATCTTTTCATTGAACCTCTCGCTCAAGCTGTCAGACAGAATACTGACCTGTAGGGCATCACAATAAAAGGTTTAGAATACAAAATATGTCTTTATGCGGATGACGTGTTGGTCAGCCTAAAGAACCCAGACTCAGGAATCCCAAGACTAATGGATTTCCTGCAGGAGTATGGATACCTGTCAGGCTACTCCCTTAATGTTGAAAAAACACAAGCCCTGACGTTCAATTTTGTACCATCATTAGAACTTAAAAACAAGTACAAGTTTAACTGGGACTCTACCGCTATTAAATACTTAGGCGTTAAATTAACTAAGGACATACCACAGTTATTCTTTGAAAATTTATTAATAATTAGGAATTAATTCACAGATAAAGGAAGATTTAGACAGATGGCCGTCTCTGCCCCTAGATCTTGGTAACAGAATTATGACAATAAAAGCAAATATTTTACCCAGATTACTCTATCGGTTTCAGTCCTTACCTGTCTGTGTCCCAGATAGCCAATTAAGAGAATGGGATAAGATGATATCTCATTTCATTTGGAGTGGAAAAGTTCCCAGGGTGAGATACAAAACTTTACAGCTGCCAAAGTACAGTCAATAATTACTATTTAGCAGCACAAATAAGACCACTGCTGCTCTGGTGCAATAAAGACTACGTCGCAAAATGGAAAGATGTTGAGTTATCATTGTCAGACAGGCCTATACAGAATTTATTAGGAAACCCAGTGGAGGCTAAACAACATGATCTCCAGAGCCAGTGGGTTAGATTCTCTATAGAAATCTGGTTTGGCCTGGTGAAACAACTTAATATTCAGAAAGAAATTAGAATTTTAATGTGGCCAACCCATGATCCAGATTTTAAACCAGGTATAAATGATGGAGGCTTCACTCAATAGGCGAGAAAAGGACTCTCCACATTATGTCTATTTGTCGAAAATGAGGACTTCAGAGACTTCAACACCATATCCTACCTTACTCGGCAGGATTTTTATTGGATACCTCCAAATCAGGCACTACTTCGATAAGAACATTAAAGGACTTATACAGAAAAAATATATCAGGCATCACCAAAATGTTTATCAAAGCATATAATACAAAACTCTCCAGAAAGATCATTGGTGAACTATATAGACATATAGCTGAATTAAGAGGTCATTCCACAAATTATATTAAGGCGAAATGGGAAAAAGAATTGGGAACTGTAATTACTTCTGAAGACTGGACAAATGTAATTAACACACAAATCACAACTCCAGCCTCACAACTGTGGAGAGATTTTTCCTGGAAAAATTGTATCCGATTTTTCATAACACCAAAGCAAAAGTCCAAACAGACAGGATTACAACCTATATGCTGGAGAGGCTGTGGACACGGTATGGCAGATCATACACACATATTCTGGAGCTGTCCCACTCTTAAATCCTTCTGGGAAAGAGCTCAAAGTATTATCAGTGAAGTCTTCCAGTATCATTTTAATTTCACTTGTTTATCGTTCTACCTGGACAACATAGACACAGAATTACCAAAAAAAGACAGATACCTCCTAAAAATCTTTATGTCTGCCAGCAAAAAAGCCATAACAAGAAGATGGCTCAACACAGAACCTCCCACAGTTAATCAGTGGGAAGCCATAGTTAAAGATATCCAAACAATGGAACTACTGACATTTAGTCTCAGGCTACAAGGAGACAAAGGTGATGCCCTCTGGGAAAAATGGAGCACCTATATCACAAGAAGAGGTGATAACCAGCCTTATGCTTTATATATTTTGGTTTAAAAAACAATGACTATATTGCTGTAATGTATGTGACATGATCTACTCACAACCCCACAGTTCTCTCATGTTCTGTTTCTATGAGTGTTCATAATGTATGTGTGCAACTGTGTATATATGAATATGCGTATGATTGTCACGGAGTACCGTGCTGTCGTGATCTGCGGGAGGGAGAATGCATGCAAATCTTAAAATGCCGGCAAACATAAAAAGGTAAAAGATTTTGTGTTTATTCCTGGCTGCGGGTTGATGGCGGGTGTTCCTGTGTCGCGTCTTTGTGTTTGTTTGGTAGTGTCCGTATATGTGTTTGTCGTTAATGTTTAAGGGTTTTCAAATATTTTTCCACAGGTTAAACAGGTACATTCAATCACAATCATCCGTTAAAATAGTCTACTTGCAATTGTTCTAAAACAGTTACGCATAATATCCCGGTAAACATGTTTTAATTTATTGGCAATCTTACTGCAGATCTCAGTACACTATCATGCAACCGAACCAGGGCAACGATACCTATGCCGTTTTAAGGGGAGGAGAGGTTCCCTCCTAAGGTAGTAAAATGGGGGAGGTATTGTGGTGTAGTCTGGTTGGGTCATTTATTTTGTTGTGAATGGATTTCAATCGTCTGTCTTGTATTGGTGTTTCATGTAAAACTAGTATGTTCTTGTATGTCGTTTTTGGGAATTTTGTATGTACTGTGGGGGGATAATTGATTTTATTGTATTGGTTTGCTCCAGGGGGAGGGCAGAAGCCTATATAGAGGCCAGGTAGTCTGCCATGGGAGAGGTAAAAAGGATAGAGAAGGAAATGGTAACTGGCTGTAGCATGCCAGGGGGCCTAAAAACAGTCTTGCATTGATGAAGAGTGTTTTCTTTGCATTTATAGTTGTTTTTTTGTTCGAGTAAATACGGTGATATCTCTTCAATTTTCTTTGATTGAATTAGTTTTTGTTTTTTTTCTATAATTATTATTTTTGGTTTTGGGGTCAACACTGTACATACGAGCACCATTTTGTTTTAAGCAAAGAAAAAACTGAAAAAAAAGGAAAATAAATGGTGTGCTGGATGCTGCTACTCTACCTTTGGCTGTGAGTCCCTCCCTCCTGTGCTCCACTCAGCCATCTTGCCGACAATGATCATTTAGACATATGGGTCTAAGTGAACATGTACGCAAGCAAGATCAGATGCACAGACATATGTGTACATATACCTTTTGTTCTTCTTTCCTTTTTTGTTGTTTCTTTTGTGCCTATAAGGGCACAACATTGTTAGCATTTGTATTACCTAACCACATTGTACCCACACCAACTTTTATTCGTTACACTGATGCTGCCCATGTTTTTGTACAAAAAAAATAAAAAATAAAGTATAAAAAAAGGTCAGTTGCAACTCTTTCCACGATGACAGGAATAACAGACACAATGCTGAACTGTCACAATTTAATCAACACATTGGTGCATGTTTTTTCCCCTTTTTAAACCACTGGCATTACAGTGTCACAGTGAAAGCCTGCACTGTGATGAACTGGTGGGAAACACTAGAAAATCAGATATACAGACCTGAGATATTTTAATTAGTGGTCAGAGTTGTCTTGGTTGCCTCTCACTATTGTCTTCATGCACAGTCGGTCACTTTATGAGGACTGCCTGATCAAGGCAGATTTTTAAAATGTTTGTGCCATATTCTGTTCATTTATTATTACTAATGTTTTCACAGAAGCGTTAGCCTTTGCCAATAAATTAACTAATTACTAGCATCTGCTGTATAACAAGCCAATATGCTGTTCCTTGTGATGCCAAGTATCTGAAAGCACAACCATTGAGGACCTTGAGAAGGCAAAGGCACCTCTGCTTGACTACTTGGCCAATGCAGGATGTCTGAGGCTTCTTCGGTCTATCAGAGACAGGTATCTGCTGGTACAAGACATTGTCATGTTTCAGGTTATCCACAGGGTTCAAGGGCCATTTCAAAGGTATTCAGTGTTGGTTTACAGTTAGTCAGAATATGGAATAGAATTTTACCCATCGACCGACATAGACTTTTTTTTAATGATTTTGACTTTGATAATGTCGAAGTTAAGCTGGAACAAGTAATTATAAATGAATTCAACAAACACAATTGTTTTTTTTTTATTTTTGTTGTTTTTTTTGTTTGTGTCTTATGGATTCTGTGAAGGACTGAAAACTCTAGGGGTTCTGGAGAAAATCCAGAAACATCCAGACAGCTTTCGCCCTCCTGTTCTGCTATGAACCAACCACCCTGACTGCTGACCAGGTAGATGATCTTTTCAACATTCGTCTGTCACCAGAAGGGAGCAACAAGAGAGTTGCAGAGGAAGTGGTGATTGCCTACTGGCGAGACTATCTTCAAGATGCAGAAGGTACATAACTTAACTAAGATTCTTGCTTTTTGGTTGAGTAATTATACATCTTTTATTAACAATAAACTACTATTGAGTGTAAGGACTTTAAAGGGAAAGTGTAATAAATATATGTTTGTATATGCATGTATGTGTGTATATTGAATATAATGCATTAATGGAAGAGGCATCCAAAATTACAGTAACAATTGATTTCAAGTTAGATCAGTTTATACATTTAAAGCAACACTAACCTTTCAAGAGTAAAGCGCTATGATTTCATGATTGGCTGATTCTGTTTTGTTTTATAGAAGAAGGACCATCTAAACTGCAAAATGTATTGGCCTTTGCAACTGGTGCATCTATTCTCCCACCCATTGGCTTTTCACCAAGTCACTGTGGAATTCATTCATCAAGGAGATGATGACTTCCCTTCCACGCCAAAGTTTCCAAAGGCCAACACATGCATTAACTGCATCAGGTTGCCTCTCCATGTTTTATTCCAGGTTGTTAGCAGAGGATGGTTGTGCAGCAGCCCTGGCGTGTATACCCAGCACCAGACCGAAAAATAACCCTTCGGAGGAATAAAATACAAAGTAGGACACCAGCTCTGCCTTGCAGGAACTACTACTACTTTATTAACATTCACGCGCACACAACACGTCTGCAACAATACATCTCATTGGCTGTCATCATACATTGCACAGAATACCCGCGTTAACCCATTCAGTTTGCCAAAAAACTAAAAGAAATAAAAGTTCATCTCCCATGACTGAGAGCATATATGTCAACACAGGTCTTTAAGGAAAAGTTTGACTTTGCCTTAGGGAACAGCTATGGATTTTGCAGACCCTGAATACCATATGCATATACATTTGTAAGTGTCACACTTTTTTTGTTAACTCCAACTGTCATTTAGACATTGTTTATTAGTTTCACAAATTGTTCACAAAACATATTTGAAAAAAAACAACAACAACACATAGATGCATAGCCTCCTTACCGAAATACATTCAGGAGTGAGGAAAACACATCAGTGCCATAGTTCCTATCATTTTCCACAGGACTCACTTGTTGAATCATGTTCATTGTGGTCTCATTGATTGGTATGTTAATGTCTGGAATTGTAACGTTATTATTAGTCTGAAGTCCTGGTAAAGGTTCATGTTCATTGATGGCATAGTGTGTATCCATATGAATAATGTCATCTATAACCAGTAGAATTCCAATGCTGTTAATAACGCCTGAATGCCACAACTGAAGAGGTGTCTGGCCCCCTTGTGTGGAGAGGCCATGGTTGTTCCATTGGTATCAAATTCTGTCACTGCCTGCTGAATTCCTAGCAAATAAACATAATGCAGACAAAAAAGATGTATTTCATTCAATCAATTTAGGATACCTTGTTCTTCCATGAAGTTAAATATGTTTATGAAGTGTCTACAAACAATTCTATTGAGTTCTGCCCATAGTCTTTCAATTCTCTGGTTATGGACTGAAACACCTGTAATGATACTGTCCAGGCCCCTTCTCTCTAACATGAAACGTGCTATGATCGCACCTGACTCTTGCAGGCAAACCAAAGTTCTCAACGCCCTCCAAAAATAATGATAGAACACTTGAGGCTCTGTTATTGGATAAGCACCGCAGGTATATAATCATCCGGCTGAAGCCATCAACACAGCCTTGCATGACCAGATGCCACCTAACCAGCTTGTGGTTTCCATCGAAATGCCTGTTGGGAGACCAGAATCAGTATTATTACTTAGAACTAGAATAATCTTAAATGTCTACAAGAGTAGAATGTAACAGGACCTTTAATATTTAACTTTTATATTTCTATTAAACAAGAAAACTACAACAAAAGCAATATTAAAACACTGACAATGGTGTATTTCCAGCACAGTGAGTGCTAAAAAAGGGGACTTATAATGGAAATATCATTTTTTGAAGGCTCTTTGTCATATTTTTGGGTATTTGTCTTGCCTTCCAGCCCCAAAATCTGAGAAGTGACAAATAAATCAATGTGGTTTTATGAGCTGTCCCCCCACACCTGGGAACTATTTCAATTTGTGGAAAAGGGGCATAATACGTCTCCTTTAAAGTAACTTTTGATTATGTCTGACTTAATTGTACATTATTTTTAATGGTGTGGCATGGCACCTTTTATTTAAAAATTATCTTGGCAAGTCTTTCACCATGAGCTTACCATAACTGGTTGGGGGATTGAACATTGTAGACCTTCCTCCTTATAGCATGACGGCGTCTATATGATAGTCCAATGGGATCCACCCGATTCAAGCTGTCTCTGACCTGCCAACGCTGGATCCTTAAGTCACGTGATCTCAGGCTTCCAAGGACATAGGTCTCCCCTGCATTTGGAGTATTCTGTAATATAACAGTCATAGACTATCCAGTTCTTCATTTGACATAACTGCATATCTTAATGGTTCAGTTCCCAGTAGTAGTCTGTGCCTGTGCAGAGTTCTGCTACTTATCCAAAAGCAAGATACATTTCTCTGCCATGTCATGCCAATGGACACACAGTGAGAAATTTGTTCACTGGTTATGGTGTATCTGGGACGGCCAGGGTGACCAGTGAAGGTTGTTGGGGGTAAAAATATATTTGCATCAGCAGACCTCTGTCTGGCCTTGTCTCCATGTAGCAAATTGCGGAAACACCTGTGCAGCGATCCCAGCAGGTGACTGACGTCCCTATTCCAAGGATCATATCTGGACACCGCCGCTTGAAGAGCAGATATAGTTCTTGTGTGGTCATCAAGCACTCTATAAAGCCTTTCCTGGTCAAAATTATTCGGTTCATTTCTCTGAAGCGATTCAATACACTGCAAAGCGCTTGTAAAAAAACTTATTACATCTTCGTCATTCCCTTGCACATCATAAAATAAAGTTTGCACTAATAAACAAAAAACAAAGAGGAACAGATGAAGATTAATTTTAAGCACTGTCACTTTACACTTTCACTTTTCACAGCGTTCCCTCCAGCAATTATCCACCATGTAGGCCTCCTCAGAATGCTGCAAAGAAGACAAATAGCCCACACTTCCTCTTTTTATTTGCCTTCCTGTTACACTGAAACAACTTCCTGTTACACTGAAATCTCAGTAGTGTTTGAAAGCATTTCAGTAATGTGTGTGAGAACAAAACATTTTAGTTGTGTGTATAACAGCATTTCAGTTGTGTGTGTGAGTGCATTTCAGTTGTGTGTGTGAGCTGTGACGGCGGCTTGGGCCCGGCCACAAAGAAACCGGCCCCACACCAAGAGGTCAGAGAGCGAGCGACTGGTTTCAGCACCCCCACGCCCTGGACAGCGGCAGCAGTGCAGCAACAGGACCTTGGAGAGCGGCCGCTCTCAACGAGGGAATTGGGGCTGCTTGAGGAGTGCAGCCAACACAGCTGCGGCCGCTCACAATCAAGCCAAGAGAGCTTTAAAACTCGCTCAACCCCACTGTTCAGGGGAGTGGTCTTGGCCAGTGTCTGGCTGCGGTCCAATACTTTTTCTCGTCTCCTCCTTTCCTCCCCTCCTTTCCTACCCCAGAAGTATGCCAGTAACATGTGGAGGAAAGTAGGGGAGGAAACGAGTGGAGGAAAGGAGGAAAGGAGGAGATGAATCGAAAGTTGGAACAGCTAATCCGATTCGCCCGTCATCAAAGTCGACGTTGGCTATTGATGAAGTAATAATTTCGAACGACTTGGAGGATACCAAAGCCAATCACGCTTCTCTAACACCACCAGCCCTGTTCCTGCATTAAAATATGAATGTCAGTTTCTCGCATTCTGCTCATGATGTAACATAAGCATTTCTACAAGGAATAAATAAATTTACCGCAACATAAACTCGCTCAATTTTACATTGGTAAAATGACCATTTGTATCTGAAAAACACGAATATATCGCAACAAAGTGGTTACGTTCGAAAACGCAAAAGTTTTCTCATTAATGTAAATTGCCCGATTACTGTTTACTGTTCTGGCACTAATATTTAGGTGTTGGTAAATCCCTTGTCATGTTTTAGAACTTTTCAATGGTGAAATATTCTGTGGGATGGTCATTTAATCTGACTGGTCGTGAAGACAGTGATGTCACACAGAAATGTGAAAAGACTTCCGCGGTAGGATACATCGATGTATCCTCCGTTTGGAGGAGACGAGAAAGGAGAAAAGGAGGAAAGGAGGAGGTGAGATTGTGCTTTGGAACAGTGGAGGAAAGGAGGACACGTAATCAGCTTCCGGGGCACGGAGGAAAGGAGGGGAGGAAAGGAGGAAAGGAGGAGACGAATTTGAGTATTGGAACACAGCCTCTGTGTATGCTAACGGCTCTGTTTTTCCTTCCCTACCCTCTAGACTCCAGCTGAGGGGAACGTGCCGCCCGGGGACCACGGCCTGCCAGCTTAAGGGCCGCCTAACCAGACTGGCCAGAGGGACGCACCCCCTCAGAAGAACCTGTTTTTTTTTTACTAATAATTGAACTTTAAGTTAGCCTAGCTGGATGTATACTGTGGCCGTGTGTTTGTGTCCCCATTGGGTTCTTTGTTTTTTTGTTCCCTTTTGGGTTTTCCCCTGAGCCTGCATTTGCCTTGTTGCCTAACTTTTCTTTTGTACGTCCATTTTTTATTAATAAAATGGCTGCGGCCGATTTGTGGCCAGTAAAATCTGTTCTCCGTCTGGTACTTCTGCCGCCCACCTTCACCGTTAATCCCCTATCGGTGTCACAGAGCCCATTTAAGTTGTGTGTATAAAAGCATTTCAGTTGTGTGTGAGCACATTTCAGTTGTGTGTGTGAAAACTAAACATTTTAGTTGTGTGTGTGAAAACATTTTAGTTGTGTGTATAAAAGCATTTCAGCTGTGTGTGAGACAGCATAACATTTCAGTAGTGTTTGTGAAAGCATTTCACTTGTGTGTGAAGTTTCTACTATAGTGTGTGAATGTGTTTTACTTTATATGTGTGTGTGAATGCTAATCCTGAATTATGTCCCTGACAGCCCCTCATAGTTGCCTGCCCTGTGGTCAAATGCCCAGTAAAATCTATAGCTCGCTTGGATCAGCACCTCAGGGGTAAACATGGCATAAAAGTTTATGTCATGTACACGGTAGTCATTCCATGTCTGTTATAATAAACAATATATCCACAATAATGTAATCCATTTTGTTTAAAGGACAAAAAAATTGAAAGGCAAATGATTCAAGAAGCCAAAGGTTCAGCCATAATGTGATCACTGCAGGTGATCCACGAAGCCAAGAACAAATCTGAGGAACAGGAAAAAACAATAATGTCTCTTCAACAGGAAGTTCAGAGACTTAGGAATGAAGTTGCAAATATGCAAAGGACATCCCGGGGCATCAGCCCAACTACCACTGTACAGAACCACCCAACTGGTAATTATAAATGGCAAAGGAATAATGGTATCATTTGTTGTGAGTGTTGCATCTTTTTACATATTTGTCATTCTGTTTATTGGAGGATTTTTTAAGAGAGTTTCAGATGGACCTTGGAGGAAGTGACGCAACTGCCAAAGCAAGGAGCAATGCTCACCAGGCAGGCACCCACATATGTCAATTTCTCAAGTTCATGGCAGAGGGCTTGGGAGGCATGTCAAAGAGCTTATTCCTCCTCAGGAATAACACAAAATTTTCGGAGTAAGCTTTCTTTTTATGATCTGTCTTGTAAGTCATAGTCATACAGTAGACTTCAATTCTCTTTATGATGATTGCATTATGTTTATGTGTTTCATGTTCAATAGATGGGTCCAGAACCTGAAGCATTCAAAAAAGGCAGTGATTATGGTCAAACATTACATCCTCAATGCCAAGAAATTCACTGGATACCTTGCTGCGCAACAGTCCCCAGCTGTGAGACTGAGCAGCCGTTGACTTCACAAAATGCAAAAGAGGTTGGAGTTTGAAATTGAAGGGCTGGCAAAGGATCTGAAGAGCCACCAGGTGGATATCAAAGCCAAAAAGAGTGTTAAGTATTTTAAGATCTTTAATTTATGTTCATGTAGTGGTCTTTATTGTAATATGAAATGATTATGTATCAAATTAACAAGAAGCAATGTAATGATTTGAAATTTTTAATCAAGGTTGTCTGGATAGTAATGTCATGACACACCTTGTTAGAATTTCAGTTACTAATTCTTTGGAACTACATGTTATCTCCACATGAAATAGACATATGCTGACAATGTATCATCTCCTTTATTCAAGGCAAAATAATTTCTCCTTCCACATTGGACACATTTCAGCAAAAGCTGGCGAACCTCATTCCTCTTTATCTCAGTAAGTCAGGCACTTTATTTTGAAAAATGAATGCATATGTAGTACTGCACCACATATTGCTGTGTTATCTCAGACCTTTTCCTCTTTTAGGAAAGCTGTGTCGACATTCTGGGAATATCAAATACAAGCATGCAGCAACTGGCCAGCTAGTTGCTTATGTATGTTGCATAACAGACCACCGCACCAGGGTTCTGTCAATCCTGACAGTGGACGAGGTCAGCTCAGCAGTTGTGGAGAAGGTGAAAGTTACCATAAGTGTAAGTACATTTCATCCAATTCAAGGAGAAGGATGATAATATTTTGTCATGCTGTGATGATTGTTACATGAGTCTTTCCCCCAAGGTAAAGGATTACAAGACATCTTAAACTTTTGGACGAGCCAAAGTGCCACTAAGCCCTCAAGACCATGCTTGGTTTGAACACTTTGCAGAAATTCCATGTTTACTACCAGGACACAAGAGTCCCAGGACCTTCTTTTTCTCTCAAACTGGTCCCCATGTCACAACGATGACTGACATGGTGTGTGCCACTTGGGAGAAGCGTGGATTTGTGGGGAAGAGCAATATCAAAATATCATTTGTTCCTCCATTGTTACCCATGTAACTACTTTTTTTTTGGAGCTTTACAAAAGAAAATCTGAAACAAAAAGTAACAAAAAGTATTTCTTAAGGCTGACTTGATTACACGGGAGGGATCTGAAAGGAGGTCTCCAAGGCAATGTGGCACTCAGTCAACACAGCTGATAAATTCTATGTAGCAGAGCAGGAATCCGAAACCATCTATAGGTCTAGGAAACTCATTGAAGGGTCCAGTAAGAGGCAGAAGTCTATGGACGCATGTCTGGATGAGAAAAGGGTAAGAGAAGATGGGCAGACTTGTGCACATAGCTGTGAGCTGCAAGTTTGAGGAAGACATCGAATTTGATCTTGAAGATTATGAAGAACAGTTAGATGTTCCAGATGTAGAAGATGATATTTTGGGTGAAGTACAAGAGTTGGATTCTTCCAATGAGGATGTTGATGATGAGGTGTGTGAGCAAAGGAAGATGGAAGAGGAGGATGAAAGGCAGATGATGGAAAGAATGAAGGAAAGAATGGTGGAAAAAAGAGAGGAGTGGTTAAGGACAAACTGTCAAGAGTAAGAAAGGAAAAGGAGGGAAGAGAGGAGGGTGGGGAAGAAGGAGCAGGGTTTGAAAAAGAGCAAACAATGGAAGAGAGAGAAGCAAGAGATGAAGGAGAGAATGAAAAGAAGCGGACGATGGAAAGTGTTCATCTGATCAAGGGGGAGGTGGAATGGAAAAGTGGTAACAAGGAAAGCACAATGGAGAGTGATGATAGGGAGGAAATAGAGAAGGATGAAAAAGAGGGAAAGGGGATGGAGGAGAAACTGAGTGAAGAGGTAAATGAGACAAGTGAAGGAAAATGGGAATGATGTGGAAAGTTGGGGATGGACTGAATGGCACCTCAGATGTAGGTGACAGCAAGAAGGCGTTCAATGAGAATGATGACACCAATGAATCAGATGGGTTTCATATGGAGGGGGGAAAAATGATGATGGGGATGAAAGCACGAGAGAAGAAGTTTGTATTTGTTATAAATGTTATTGCTTTTAACATCAATTCATGTTTTATTTAATTTTGTAACATAAAATATATTCTTCAATTATAGTTTGTCACCCCACTTCCAAAGACAGTACCCAAACAATGTGAGAAAAAGGTAAGACATAAAAAAGTTTCTATTTTGTGCAATTGTGTCACCTATTACTTGTACTTATAAAACCCTAAACAAATTATCTAGGCAGAAAAAAGAACCAGGCAGCATCTAACTTACGGAGATGACCTGATTGCTGCAGTGAAGGAAGTCACTCTTTATAGACAAATATCATTCCAGGAGGTACTGTCATAATCATGTGATTGGACAATTACCATCCTCTAATTGTCAATACTTGTTATGTTGAACTAACATATAACTTAATTGTTCCAGATAAACAGCACCCTCCAGAAAAATGACAAGCTCTTGAGGGATTTGAAAAGACCATAACATGACGATTTACAATTTCACAGCTCTGCTCAAAAAGTTACAAACAGATGGCTTTTTAGTTGTCAACTTTCTTTCACAGTTATGTGTAGTGTAACTAAGTGTAAAAAGGGAGTTTTGTTATTATGTTGAATTTATTAGGAGAAATAATAAAAAAAATGTTTATGTTTAAACTGAAGAAGTGACTATTTTTTGTTTCTGTGGAGGCTAAGGGTAAGAAAAATTTTACTGAGGAAATACAACGTCAAGGAATTGTTGAACTAACACTGTCTATTTGTATGTCAATTTAATGAGAATTGCATTATCAATGTATCGTAATACATATTCTACTTTTTAATGACAAAATCATGAAATTGTAATTGCAAATGCATAAATGGAAGGAGGACACACATGATTTTTAACATGCAATCTACATTTTTTGTCATGATTTTGTATTTGAAAAAAATTATATATAACAACATATAGATAACATAATGCTCATTGTTACAGTACAGAAAGGGACAATATTAGATTGTCATTCTCCTCACAAGGTATTTTTGTGTAACTTTTAATAAACTAGAGATAATGTTGAAAAAACATTCTCGTGATTCTGAATTACACATGTACATTTCCATTACAATATCATGATTTTGTATAAAAAAATGAACATGTCATACACAATGCTCTCAGTGACCGGATAATACATTTGCAATTAAGCTAACAACCAATGAGCCATTTTGTCAGCTCTATTTCATTTGTGCTCTGTAGTCCGTAAAATCTGCTAGGGAAGTGAGGATTTAAGAAAAATAACGATTCTCTGAATCAAGGGTGTTCTAATAATTAAAGCCCTCGTTTAACGTCCGGCACTCTGAATACCAAACACAAGTGACACAACTACTAGAACTCCTAACCTAACCAACAGGTAATAAGCTAAAATTGGCTTACTTAAACAATTACTATTAAACATAACTATTAATTAAATAACCATGATTGTTTATAGAAATTAGCAGTCTGGTGGATCAACTTTTATCAGATGAAGCAGAAGTACTGAGCAATAAGGACTGAGCGCTGAGGACTGAGCAATGAGGCCTGTCCCAGGCCTCCAGGGGGTCTCTCCCCGTCCTCCCTGGTCCTTGCATATCTAATTTTATGGTGGGGGAATGCCTGAAGATTTATCCAGGACTTAATCTTATATTGAAACTTAAACAACTGGAAAACACAAGGCATCTCCTCAGTATAAACCTTTCTGTGATCAGCTCTTTACGAGCATCACAATGACACCAAACATGAACATATGCGAGTTTAGGGAGGAGTCCTGGGTTCCTGTCCAGGCACAGAGTGGGAAATAAAATTATTCCTTACAAATGTCATGCTCAATGATATAATACAGGAAAGGACAATACAGGAATAAAATATTTAATTATTCTTAAAGTTACCTGGACCCCACTTTCCAATTTAAATCTGAAAGGTGCACTCAAAAGGTTTGGATTCCCCATGAACATATGTAATTAGTCACAGGTGGCATGTGCTACATTTCTTGATATCTGCTCAGATTTTCTGTACTAAAACATGTTTTTTTTTTCCTTTTGTAAAATATCAAACTTCCCTTTCCCACGTGTTTCCTTTAGCAGAGATGAAGAATATCATTCTCTCCGTGGTGCTTGTGCTGAGACATGCAGCTTATGGATGGAAGATCACCTCCACAGGGCTCATAGCCATGCTTCTGGGATTCAGGCGCTGCGGTCCAATCCCCCAGCTGCTACCGTCCCGGCTGGAGCAGGCGGGTTCCCTCAGACGCACCTCGCGCCCTCTGACCCGCTGTCCCTGGCTCTCCACGGACCAGTTCAGCTGCCCCCAGCTCACGCTGCATATCCTTCCCTGTATCCTGCTCAGTATACATTTCAGTATCCTCCTACCACTGCCGTTTCTGCTGCTGTCTCTCTCTCTCACTCTCTCCCAGGTCCCCAATTTTCCTGCCCGGCTCCCTCTGCCCCCAGTGTCCAGTCCTACAGCCTGTCCACGGCCACCGTGATGCCTCCGCCCCCGACCGCCCCTGTTTTTGAGCCTACCCCGTGTCTGCACATCTGCGCTCGCAGATTTTGCAAGGTGCGGGAGCGTGTGTTTGGCATCCCTGCTTTCACCTTCCCCCTCCTATGAACGCAGGGTTTTGGAGTGTGATGGCACCACGGCCACTCTCAGGGCTCCTTCCTCCTCCTCCTCTAAGGCGTTGACATTCCCCGAATACTGCCTAGTTTTTAGTCGATACACCAACATTATCTGCTCGGTGTTCCCTCACCGTCGCAGAGAGCTGGAAGACTATATGGCTATCGTGGCAGACTTAGCCGTCCGTTTCGGGGGTTCCCATTTTTACGCATACCATAAAATGTTTTCTGCCAGATGTGCCGCGAAGGTAGCACAGTTTAATGTATGTCCTTATTGGGGTGTTCTGGACTCAGACTTGTACTGTCAGGTTTTCCTGGGGTTGAGAGCTTCGGTTTGCAGCGTATGCCAGTCTACTGAGAGTCTATCCATTTATGCGCCATGGTAGCTCCCGCTACTACCGTCGCCACTGGTTTGGCCAGTTTCCATTTCCGCCGTCATCACTTCCCCCGAGCTTGACATCAAAGGGTGCCCCATTCTTCTCGTCGGAGGGAAATCAATATGTAATAATTTTAACCATGCCAGATGCTACAAAAACGGGTGTAAATTTTTACGGGTGTAGCTTTTGCGCCGGTGCTCACGCGTGCCCAGTCTGTCCCGTTTACCGTCGCACCGCCCCTTCAGGCACTGTGTGACTGTTTTCCCATCTGTCCACCCCCGTTAATGTTTCAAGGCTCAGTCATGAACTCCGCGGCCATCCCAATCCACTTTTTGTTTCCTACCTCCTTCACAGTCTCATTCATGGTTTTTCCCCTGGTTTAGTCTCCCTACCTGTCCAGTCAGTTATTTGCGGGAACCTTCAGTCAGCAGAGGCCGAGCGTGGCGTTGTCGATTTGTTGCTGGCTAAGGAAGTCGAGTCGAGGTTCATGATCGGCCGATTCGCAGCCCCTCCATTTCCGGTTTTCCGAGTGAATCTGATTGGAATTACCACCAGAAAATACTCCGGAAAGAAACGAGCAATCATTGATCTCTCGGCCCAGCACGACAGCATTGTCCCTAGCGTGAATAGTTTGATTCTCTCTGAGGATTACTTTTTGCAATACTGTACCGTCGACGACGCTATTCGGCTGATAAAACTCGCCGGGGTAGGCTCTTGACTGGCTAAGTCGGACGTCACATCGGCTTTTAAAGTTATGCCCCTAGATCAGGCTTACTGGCACCTTTTCGGAATTAGGTGGTGTGACCAGTTTTATTTTGCGGTTCGTTTGGCTTTCGGTTGCAACAGTAGCCCCAAGATATTTGACACCCTATTGGAAGCCCTGTGCTGGGTGCTTTTAAACAACCGTAAGATCCCGTTTGTCTTACACCTGCTCGACAATTTCCTCTCAATCACACCCCCATCGTCTCACTTTGATGTCATTATGCCATCAGTTCATTGTATGTACAGAATAAATTACCGGTCACCACAACTCTATTGCTGACAGTCTTTCTCGCTTTCAATTTCAGAAATTCTTCAGTTTGGCCCCGGAAGCGCACAAGACCCCCGATCACGTTCCTCCATACTCTCAGCTCATCTTCCCGTAAATCATCCACTCCTTCACCTGCACCTCCAGTCCGTCGACACCATCCTGCAAGCCTTATCACCACGCGCCCTACAATCTTACTACACCTCCTGGAACTGCTTTAAAGCGTTCCATGGCCTGTATAACATCCAATTCCCTTCATTTGACCTGATCACGTATTCCTGTTTCATTTCATATGCACATTCTCATTTACAGATCAAAACATCAACAATCAAAGCCTACCTAAGCGACATCCATTTCTTTTATAAATTAATAATTGGTGCACACTGCCCATTCTTTCTCAATCCTCAAATTCAGCTGTTACTCAAAGGATACCAGAAGTCAGACCCAGGCGTTTCTAAACCTAGACAACCCATCACGCTTCCCATACTCACCCACTGCATTAATCTCCTCCGTTCCGGATACATCAACCCTCATGTAGACCTCACTCTGACAGCCCTCTTCTCACTCGTATTCATAGGTTTCCTCTGATGCTCAGAATTCACTGCGTCATCAACTCTGTACAATCCAGATATCCACCCTCATCTATCCGATTTATCTATCATTAATCACGAAACCATCAGATATCTACTCAGACACAGTAAAACCGATCAGATTGGTAAAGGCTGCCCGGTATATTTTTTCAAATTACCATCCCCGGTCAGCCCTTACGAGATTCTGTCTACCTTTCTGAATTACAGGTTACGTACATCACTCTGTCCCACTGATCCGCTGTTCGTAGACGAATTAAACAGAGCAGTCACCCACCACTGGTTTCAAAAACATTTAAAAAACATTCAAAAAACATTCTGCATATGTCTGGTTTTCCGGTTAACAATTTTTCTTCTCATTCATTCAGAATCGGAGCAGCAACCACAGCAGCTCAAAATGGACTTCCAGACTATGTAATTGAACGCCTGGGTTGCTGGTCATCAGACGCTTTCCAAATTTACATCAGGTTAATGTCTTTTCAGACATTCGTTCTGCCCGCACCTCATTAATACAGTGATTATTACGTAGCCATAGCCAACCAAACCTCACTCTGCTTCACGGCTGGCAGTCTTTTGGGGATTCCCTCTCAACGAGGACGTGACGACTCCTCCCCCTTTTGACTCCAAGCCCAAGTTCCTTCCTTTCTATCTTTTATCAATAAACTCCTCTTACATACTATATCGTTGTCTGAGAGTTTATACTACTGAATTGTAGATTGGTAAAACAGAGAATCGGGAGAAGAACTCTCAGACAACCCCTCTACCTATCACTCCCCTTCCGGTCGCTACAGGTATATAAACACCACGTACCTTTTACCCATCGTGCTTAGCATCTCCGGCATCCCACCTCCTCCCCATCTCCACCTTCACCCTCTCCTTTTCTGGGGGAGATATATTATTAGATATATTATGAAATATTATCCCTATTTCAGCCAAAAGGCAGGGGGGATTCCCTCTCAACGAGGACACGACCACTCCTCCCCCTTTTGACTCCAAGCCCAAGTTCATTCCTTTCCATCTCTTATCAAAAACCCCTCTTAAATACTATGTTGTCTGAGAGTTTATACTACTGAATATATAGATAATGTCATTCTCACAAATTTGATATTTCAACTGTTTTGCCCATCACTGACGATAATACTGCCCATAATCAGGATGTTGGTTTTGATATGGGTGTTTGTATAAAAACCTGGACAGGAATAACAAGAGAAAATACTGAATGTGTCAAGGTAATACATAATCAAGATGTTGGCTTTTCTGTGTATGAATAAATGAATAGAAGTTGAAATAAAACAAGATACTGAAGGTGTGTAGTTGGACAGTCATGGTGTGCATGGCCCCTAGATGGTCAAGGCAGGTATTGCAAATATCTGATTTAGTGAGACAAATTAGCCCTTGGATCCTAACAAAAACCGCAGAATGCTTATTAGGGTTAGGGTTTGGGCTTAGTCCCCTGGTCTGGGCAGCCCTGGGGCCCGCACTAGCTGCCGGGTGACCAGTTGCTCCAGTTGGGGCTAGGGTTAGTGTAACAGACAAAATCCTCCATTCCTTGAAAAACCACTGTTAAACAGGCTTTGTTGTATAGACAGGTTGTTCGGTTTGTGTTTACCGCTTACATGGATGTTCGTGCACACTATTTATGTTTGCTAATCTACCTCTTGCAATTTGCAACTCTACCTCTGTTATGCAATCATTCCTGTACCTAAAATTATCTGTCGCTGTCGTCTTGTTGACAAAGGTTAAATATTTATTGCAAGTGATGCGATGATAGAAAAGTGTTATTCGTATTATTCACTAACCCTTGTTGTTATTTCCCGCTGTTCCTTGTTCAAAGCTAAATGATGTAAACAAAACTGTTTGAATTTGTGTAACTTTATTGAAAGCACAGGACGCAGACAACAGGCTGTTACGGGCAAAGGGGAGACAGTAATTGTGTATTTCTGTAGTAATTGTGTAATAAGCTGTAGTAATTGTATAATAAGCATTGTGTATTTCTGGAAATGTGTACGGCTTAATGACGAGAAGTCTGAAGTGTCTGGACCTTTATATTCACATAAAATGAATATAAGAACATGAGAACATAGTATGACAAGAACAGCCCAACTAAGCTTGCCATTACAATTTAAAGAGTATCCAAAACTGCATCAAGTCTGGACTTGAACACAGAAAGGGTCTCTGCCTCAACTACATGACCTGGCAACCTATTTCCATGTTTTGATAAAACTTTGTGTAAAGTAATACTTCCTTATATCAGTGCAGAATACTCTTAACTAGTTTCCATTTATGTCCCCTTGTCCTACAGACTGAACTCACCTTAAAAATGTATTGTAGTAAACCTTGTTGAGTCCTTTTATAAATTGAAAAACTTTTATTAAATCACCCCTTAGTCTCCTCTTGCAGAGTCTAAATAGGTTAGGTAGCTTTAGTATTTCCTCGTAGCTTTTGTATTTCATGCCAGGAACTAATTTAGTTGCCCTCCTTTGTACTTTTTCAGCCTCGATATCTTTTATACAGACTGGTGCCCAGAACTGACCCCAAGTGGGGTCTTACTAAATCATTGTATAATTTTACTATAACCTCCTTAGATTTATAATCAATACTTTTGGCTATACATCCCAGCATTCTGTAGGCCTTTTTTACTGCTACAGCACACTGCCTAGATTCTGCCAAGTCTTTTTCAAATTGAGCACATTCTAGTTTACTTCCTCCCATGAAGTAGTCACATCTAGATTCTTATTTCCCACATACAAGACTTCACATTCAGCTAAGTTGAATGTCATCTGCCAGGTATCTGCCCACTTATGCTGTTTAGGTCTTCTTGTATTACCTTAGTTGATTCTATACTGTTGGCTACACCCCTAGTTTTGTGTCATCTAGTGTTTTACTACTAACACCTGCACCAAGATCGTTTATGTAAATAAAGGAAAGCAAAGGCCCCAACAACGATCCCTGCGGGACTCCACTTCTTACAGGACCCTGCTCTGATACAATTTCTCCCACAGTTACACTCTGCTTTCTACCAGACAGCCAACTTCGAACCCACTCAGTGATAGCTCCTGAAATTCCTGCACATTTCATTTTCACGATTAGCCTCTCATGCAGAACCTTGTCAAATGCCTTTTGAAAGTCTAAATAGATAATATCATAAGCATGGTTTAAATCTAAACACACTGTAGCTTCCTCAAAAAAGTCCAGGAGGTTTGTTAAGCATGACCTCCCTCTGCGAAAACCATGCTGGCTGTCATTTAAGATACCATTTTGTTCAAAGAATAATTCTAAATTTTACATCCAGTATAAACATTTTAAATGTGTTCCACATTTTTTTCACAGTTCTGCCATCTAGAAGGTACCCAGTTTATATTTATTGCATAATCACGCATTTTAATAAAGTCAGCTCATCTAAAGTTGAAAATTCTAGCATTGGAGAATCTAGTCTTAACTCAAATGTAAACTTCAAATGTAACTGCACTGTGGTCACTTGTTCCAAGTGGCTCCCCTACCTCGGTACTGCAGATTCTATCAGGATTATTACACAGAACCAGGTCTAGAATTGTGTTCGCTCTTGAAGGTTGAGTAACAAACTGTATCAGAGAACAATCATTTACAACATCCAGAAACTCTTCCTCACATTTACCTTGACCAGGCACAGCTTCCCAATTAATTGAAGGGTAATTGAAGTCCCCCATTACTATTGACTCACCCTCCTTACATGCTAGTTTAATGTTCAATCAAAGAGCATACTGTTGACACTGCTGTCAGAGGCTGGTGGCCTATAACATACTCCGACATTCAGATCCTTTTCATTTTCCCCCAGTACTTTAATCCATATGTCTTCACTAACACCATGGGGCTCCATACCTGGAATTTCCTGAATATTAAGATAATACAGGGATGCCCTAGTAGCTCATCTAGTAGAGCACATGCCACATAAGGCCAAGGCCCCACTGCAGCAGCCCAGGCCCGAATCCAGCCCAGGACCCCCGCCGCACACCCCCCTCCCCCCCGCCCCCCACCACAACCGCCAAACAAAGTGGAAACATCCCAAAAAAATCATCTTTAAAAAAAAAAGAAGATAATCCTTTACATAGAGAGCTACACTCCCTCCTCTTCTATTGGTTCTATCTTTTCTAAGCACCTTGTATCCCTCTATGTTATAGTCATCCCCATCCCCATCCCCTGCACCAAGCCACATCTCCGTGATCCCAACAACATCTTAGATACTATAACTCATAACCAATTCTACATCCAAAATTTCAGGGTACTGTGTGTGCATTTCCCGTCTTTCCTCTCCACTCCCAGCTGCCCAAAACCACCTCTATGACAGTGCTGCTTTAACTGATTTGCAATCATGTTTCCTTCACTACCAATAAAATAATTAGCCTTAGTGTGTTCTATTCTGGCAGTCTGTGTATCCCTACCCATCTCACTATATAACATCCATGCCCCCCCAGGCCCTAGTTTAAATAACCCTCTGCTACCCTAAGCATACTCTGTCCCAATGCAGCTGTACCCCTTTGGTTCAAGTGTAACCCGTCCTGCTTATACAGGTCTCCCCTGTTCTAAAAGGAGTTCCAGTGCCCCATATACCTGTACCCCTCTTTCCTGCACCAGGTTTGTAGCCCACGTGTTAAACCTCCATGTAAAGGCTAGCTTCCTTTTGCTTGCACATGGCACTGGTAGAATTCCAGAGAAGTGTACCATGGAGGTTCTGCTGCTAATCTTGCCCGCTTGTTCAATAATTTATCCTGCAAACCTCAAATCTACCCCTTCCAATGTCATTGGCCCCAACATGGACCATGACCACTGGATCCTCCCCCACTCTGGCCAGAAGGTTGTCTGCACACTCCAGGAGGTCTCCAACCTGGGCACCAGGTAGGCAACAGACCATATGAGACTCCTTGTCGCGCGAACACACTATGCTATCTACCCCTCTAATTATTGAGTCCCCCACTATCACTAACTCCCTTTTCTTGGAGGATGAGGCCACCTGGGTGCCCTGGGGCTCTGCAGTCCTCACACTCACAGGATTGCGGGCCAACTCGTCATGCAGTGGCATGAAGCGGTTGGTCACCGCAGTCTCTGGAGATGCCACCCCACTTGGGATATTGCGCTCCTTTCTACGCCTATGCCTTACTGTAATCCATCTCTCTCGTGTTGTCTGGTCCCTACCTTCTTTCTTACCTGGCTTTGGTGACCGCACTATCTTCCTATACAGTGTACTAAACAGTTCCTGGAACTCTAACAATTCAGGATTACTGTGGAGTCCAGCTAGTTGGGCCTCAAAATCAAGAATCTTGTTCTCCAAGTGCTCAACAAGTCAGCAACGGTCGCAGATGAACTCATCCTCGAGGTCTCCCTCTAGAAATCCAATCATCCAGCAACTCCCGCACAGTTTTGGCCACATTTTCTCCCCTAACTAAGCACGCTTTCCCTAAATAAAGATTTACTGCTGAGACAGAATTACTGGCTAAAAAGTGCAAAGAGCACCGAGGTGGCTCAGAACAGCCAAAGGCAGAAATCAAACACAGGAAATGCCAGAGTCTAGATACAACATACAACAAAAATACACTAGCAGCTAAGCAAAAGCAAACACGCTAGCAACCAGAATCAGGATATCCTTAAAATAAACACTTGAGAACGATAAAAACAAAGTAAACAAGCAAACTGGCTGGCTAACTAAGTTTCCAACTAACTACCCGACTAGCAAGCTAGAGTATGTTACTTAAAGATTTGCTCCTGAGCGGGTGAAAAACCACAAAAAAAAACTTCTCGTCAGCTAGACTATGCGCCAATTTAGCTACGTTTCCTAAAGAGCTAACGAAGGAAAAAAAGTGGAAAATTTCTTCTCTGTCCCCTAATGGCAACAAAAGATTAAACTTTAGGAGTAGATCAGGCCTACCTTATTTAATAGCTAGGTGAATAGCCCCAACTTTTATTTTAATTAATATCCAAATTAATGTAAGAGCACAGAGACCACTCCACAAACACAGAGCAAACTCGTCCAGGCTAGAGCAATCGAGCAGAGCAGCAATCGAGAGTGTGTTAATTGAGGGGAAAAGTCATGGTAATTGTTTTAGGGAATTAATTGATTTTGTTTCTGCTAAGTGGTATGACCTAACTAATGTATCTGAGTCAAGCCTACTTAGGCAGGTCATTTGTTGTTAGTGGGGGTTCTGTGTGGTAGTAGGTGATAGACTGTAATTGCAAGTCTGATGGTTGTAATGTGTGTCTCGTTCTGTGTGTCTTGTAATATTGTGTAAAAACACAGCACTTTGTAAATAAACACCCCACCTGGGTTGCACTCGTTCTCCTCGCAGCTGTCTTACAGTAAAATCAACCACTACAATCATCCACACAACAGTTAGGTTGGGGGGCTGGGGCACAGGGTTATGGTTAGGGTTAGGGCTAGGGCTAGGGAAAAAAAGAGAACGGGGGAAAAAGAAAAAAGAGAAGGGAAAAATGTAAATAAACAATAATAATAATAATCATAACGATAATAAAATTAATTTTTAAAAAAACAGTGCCTTGTGAACAGTTACCGGGTGACCAGTTACAGACACAGGCTGACATCCAGGCGGCCCATCCATCAAATCAGGCCAGCAGAGGAGTGCCTTTCCTCAGGCAGAAGGGAAGACCCTCTCCCCCCTCCCCTCCCTGGAAGTCCTGGGACTTTGTCATTTTTCCCCTTTCCTCCCAGCCCGTTGAAAATTGGGCAAAAATGCTTCCTGCCGTCCGATCTGTGCAAAACTTGGGGTCCCCGAACAACATCTGAAATTATAGGGTTGCCTGTTGCCTGTTGCTTTTGTTGCTTCTTCTCTTCTGCTCGTTCTCGCTCGTCCGCCCCTGGCGCATGGAACGCAAGCAAGAAACTTCTGCTCCAGGTCTGCACTTTGTCTCGGAGGCAAGTGCTTCGTCAACCATCCTGCACAGCACAGTGCATCAATGGCCTACTTCACGCCATGGATCCACAGCCATCCTGCGTGGTAACCTGAACACTTGTTTTAGCTTGCTTCACAGCATCTGAAACATCCAACAACAGCGAACCAATTTCATCCAAACCAGACGTGCAAACTCGGACGACGTGCCAGTTCAGAAAGTTCAGCAGCGGGATTCCCTCTTCAACAACGGACCGACGAAAGGGAAAATCCCTTGGACAAGTGAACTGAGGTATTTGCTATCCCCAGTAGCAATTACACATCAGACGGACACACCAGGCACTCGCATTGGAAGTTTCACGTTCTGTTTAATTACAATGTAATGTATTCGCGATATCTGTATAATCGTGTATAACCGTGTATAGTCTGCGTTAAGAAAGAGTATTGGCTAGCTAGCTACAGCTAATTAGCTTTATACTAGCTATCAATTATTATATCTTCCACAAACAGGAATTTATCATTTCTTTCTTTCCTCCAGATCCGCCACACTAGCCATGGAATTTGGATCCTTAGTAAGTGACGTGCACGTTACCAACACGTGTACATACAGATGGGAACGCGCCCATTGTTCCCAGCTCATGTATGCACGCACACACACACACGCATACACAATTTCCTTAGATGACAGAAACTGTTTAGTTAGGATTTTCACAGTTGATTAATAAATATATTTTATTAAACCTTGTGTCTGTATTGATATTGTAAGAACATGAGTCAAGGTCAAATCAATCTGAACGTAATGCCTTCAACCGTTATGAATTAGTAGTTGTTGTATCTTTAATTGTAGATTAGAGTGTCAATAATTATAGTCCATAATTATTAAAAATGAAACTGATTACCTAATAAAATGAGACTGATTTCCACGTGAATCTATTTGGGGTAAAACTTTGATATGAGGATAATGCGCTGGATTCTAACACGGCGACACAAAATAATATTAATATTCTAAACAAACATAAGTGTACCATCTGGCACCCCTTTTTTAGGATATAGATAATATTAATCATTCTATATATATTTGCTACATGTAAGTATGAGGAATAGATTAAGTTCCTACATAACTGGTGCCACATGTGAGGTTTAAATAATCCCTACAAATACATATTTTAGAAAGGGGGTTGTTTTTACGTATGAGTGATTAATGTCGTTGGTGAAATTACAGTGGCAAGCAAACGATAGTGGTGAAACTAAGGATTCAATGTGGGGCATACAAATCCATGAGGCAAATTACTGGTCACTCCTGAATACTGGTCAGGGTGCAAATTTACTTAAACAAACAAACAGTAAATGCACTGATCTGACCAAATTTTCTGTGGTCATCTTTATTACTGAAGTCAAATAAAATAAATACGTGATCCAGTGGTGTTCGCTAGCTTGCATTTTAATAGCTTTATGTTTCTCATAGATATGCTAGCAGTAATGCAGGCTAGGCAATGCTGTCAGGTACAACTTCGTGACTTGTCAGTCACCAGCTTCAATGTAGAAAACTTTCAGAGTTACCGTCATCGTCAATACACCCTCAATTAATAGCAAAAATCTCTAAACTGCACTAAAATTATGTAACCCCCGCTCTCTTCATGAGGTAAATTCCTCTGAGGTACACTCGTGTGAAACTGAGAGCGATTTAATCTCCTAAAATTCTAAACTTTATGTCATCACTGCGTTGTTATAGCAACGGGCACTATGTGAGCAGTTTGGAACCAACTGTTGCATCAGGGGGATAGATTTTTGCAGGGTGTTAAAATTTCATGTGACAGTCCCACCCTCAGCTCTGTACAATAACCGGAAGTGGGAGTAACTGCCATCTATAAGCGGTTTTTCTTCAATAACTCCAGGGGGCGTTGTCCCAAGGGCATGAAATTCGGTGTGCTCCTGATGTCCCTGACGATCGCTAAGTTTCAAGTCTCTATGGCAATATTTCTTTAATACCTCCAGGGGGTGCTCTCCCAAGTCTTATTTTCTATAATTTCAGATAGGAAAGTCGCACAGACTCGAAACCAAGTTCTACCCCAGCCCCCCCCCCCCCCACTTTTGACCATTCCCGTTTGATTGGCCCCACCCTCATCTCTGTACAATAACCGAAAGTGTGAGTAACTGTCATCTGGAAGCGATTTTTCTTCAATAACTCCAGTGGGCATTGTCCCAGGGGCTATTGTGTGTCCCAGTGTCCTTGACGATCATTGTAAGTTTCAAGTCTCCATGACCTTCCGTTGCTGAGTTACCGCCTGGACACTTCAGGGTTGGCAGTGATTGCCAGTTCAAGTCCGTCTGGAAGCAGTTTTTCTTCAGAAACTCCAGGGGGCATTTTCCTGAGAGTATGAAAGTCATTGCGATTGTGCGTCCCCATGTCCCTGACAATCGCTTTAAGTCTCAAGTCTCAATGACCTTCCATTGCTGAGTTTCTGCCTTTTAATAATTGTAGTATTTACTTGTAGTATTTTGTGTGCATTTGGAAGAGTGTGGAAAGTAAAAAAGGATTAAAGAACTTTTTCACTATTTACGGTGGATGAAAGACGTTTTGACTATTTGTTGGTATACAGCCTCTATACAGTCCTATTATTACATTACATTACATTATCATCATTTAGCTGACGCTTTTATCCAAAGCGACTTACAGTTGATTAGGCTAGCCAAGGACCAATCCTCCCTGGGAGCAATGTGGGGTTAAGGGCCTTGCTCAAGGGCCCATTATAAGTGTGGGCATGCAGAAAGAAACAAAACAAAAAAACAGACTGTCCTCCTACAACAAGAAACGGTAAGGTGTTGGATTCAAAGGAGAAAAAAAAGATAAATTACAGAGGAAAAGGTTGGACAGCATTAGTATTGAAATGTTTTAATGGCCTCTCAAAGAAATATACAGCACGGGGCCCGAATCTTCCACATTTTGTGTGCATGCGCTGCGAAACACCCCCCCTTCAAAAAGGGTTAGGGTTAGGTTTCAGAACATCATTATAGGAGTCATAGAATATGTTCTTGTGCGCTGGCCTACTATCAGACTAAAACCTTCTCATTATTTCAATTCATTTTATGTTAGCCTTTGTGAGAGCACATTTCGAAGGTGGATCTTTCATTATATAACTGTCATATCATTTATGTACCATTCATTAAACCAATTTATTAACTTTTAATTATAACTGAATATCTTATTGACTTGTATATGGAGAAGTCCCACATTCCAGACATCACATTCTCTCTATTATATATGCATGTATACATCTAACACACACACACACCCATATATATACTTATATATATACATGCATACATACATATATATATCCACATATGCGCATGTGTAAGTATGTATCTTCTATGTATGTAATTGCTATAAAAGGTTTTAAATTTCATTGTAAAATAAACAAACAACTAAATAAAAAAAATATTATAATAGACATATAGTTTGTGTAAATAAGTGCAATACTATTCCCAACCATATTGGTATGTGTATACTCACGCCATTTAAAAAAAAAATCATCATGCACAATTTCTTCATATTCAGTGATTAATACACATTTTTCATTTATCTCTCCACTTAGTGCCTTTGTGTAACAGTGCTTTCTTGCTATATGTCTATCCATTTTATATCTACTCATCCAATTCATATAATAATTTTCAATTATAACTCATACAAAATAAACAACAGAGATAATGACAAACAAAAGACAAGACAATAAAGACAGGACAATGAAAAAATTGCTGTGATTCTGGATGTGTTGTATTAATTCCTCCTTCAGTTTATTTCAGGGTTTCATCCATATTTCTTTCATTTAAGTTGTATCATCAATAAATATTCGTGTATACTTTCTGTTTTGTAGGTTATTATCCATATTTTTCATTTTGGCCCCCTGATGATAGGGTTGCCAATTTTGAGATCCACCTCCGTTCCGCTGCTCTCCTTTCCCCCCTGGTCCACAATAAATTTGCCTCCAACCCAACGATGCACAGACCCGCTATAGGATGCATTTGAAAATGTTGAACCAGAATTGTATTCAGGGTATTGTTTTTGATGTTATAGAGATGTTGCTTGTTGTCTTTGTTCAATGGAGTTTTGTGTTTCACCAATGTATATTAAATGACACATCTGACATCAAAAATCTTTATGTATTAGACCATTCCTGGGGATTTGGATTGTCAAATCTGGAAGTGACCAATATATCCCGTAAGTTTCTATTTCTTTTATATGCTGATAGAATTCTAAATCCTTGTAAAGATCAAAATACTGGTTTTGTATGTGTAAAGTTGCTCTTAAATCTGCATATTTTAGTTCTGATGAGAATAAGAGGGTAAGAGTCAGGGGCAGGATCAACATGAGGATGTTGGCAGGGACACAAATTGTGGTCAGTCTGAGGGTCATAGTTAAAGTCAGGGTTGTGGTAGGGATTGAGGGAGGAGTCAGGGGTCCGGTTGTGGTCAGGGGTTTGGTTGGGATGAGGGCCCTGGCTGGGGTCAGGGGTGTGGTTGAGGTGAGGGTCCCAGGTGGAGTCAGGGGCCCGGTTAGTGTTAGGGCCCTGGTTGTAGTCAGGGTTTAGGATCAGGGTCAGGGTTAGGATCAGGGGATCAGGATCCAGGCTGCATCTGGATTAGGGTTGGGGTGAGGGCCCCGGTTGGGGTCAAGAGTGTTGTTGGGGTGAGGGCCCCGGATGGAGTCAAGGATCCAGTTAGGGTTAGGGCCCCAGTTGTGGTCAGGGATTGAGTTGGGGTGAGATTAGGGTTAGAGGTTAGGGGTGAGAATTAGGGTTGGTTAAAAAGAAAATTATTAATTATCATGGATCATGTTGTAATTGCACTGACCTACAAACTGAAATGACTTTATCCTTTGTTTTCATAAAAAAGGGAAAATTTCCCACTTAATGTACCAACAAGAGAGAGCGTGCTCACTAAAGGGTGGATCCAGTTGTCTAATATGGTAATCCACTGTCGCTCCACCACTCTCCTTTCCCCTCTGGTCCGCAGAGGATTCGCCTCCAATGCCACAATACATAAGTCTATGCCCAGATTTATTTAAAAATGTAGGATGTGTCACAGACTCATGCTCTATACGACAGACCTACTATGACAGACCCATAACAAAATAACAATAAAAAGGTTATTCAAATAGGTTTTTGAGGTATATTAAAAATAATACACCTCAAAAACCTCTTCGAAACCTCTTCTTATTGTTATTTTGGTACGGGTCTGTCATAGTGAGGTCTGGTGGTCCAGGGAGTCTGTTGTGTGGGGGCCTGGTGGTCCGGTTTGGGTTTGGTTTAGGGGTCTGGTTAGACTATAGTATGGGAGGTCTAGGGGTCCAGGGGGTCCATAGTGGCAGGGGTCTGATTGAGGTTAAGATTAGGGTTAGTATTAATGGTCCAGGAGTCCGGTTGGGGTTAAGGTTAGGGTCCAGGAGGTGTGTTGTAAGGGGGTCTGAGGGTCCGGTGGTCCGGTTGGGGTTAGGGTTATGGTTAGGAGTCCGGGGGTATGTAGTAGGGAGGTCTTGGGGTTCAGGGAGTTAGGGTTAGGCATATATACACTTATCCATACAATATGTATATATATTTTTTTAAACACACACACTCACACATCCACCCACACACCATACACAAACACACACCTCTACACACACACACGTACACACATACATCTCTCCACATCTATACAGGCACATTTAAATATATAAATAAAATGTATATATACTTAATATAATAATATATTAACTAATATATATACTTAAATATACATAAATAACAGCTAAAATTAATAATAAATATTTTTAAATAATTAACATGGAACCAGGTTAAAAGAACATTTATGTTTTTTTTGTGCCTAGCTCCTACTCACTCACTTGGGGTAAAATTTAATAAAAAACCAAAAGTAAGGTCTATACATAAGTGCTAAGTTTCTAAAAGTGCTAAAAGTGGGGCATGCAAATATAAAATCCATTATAGTGAATGTAAAATAGATAAAAACACACCTACAAGATAAAAGACACACAAATAATTTCATGCTGTGTCATTCTTTATTCAATATCAAGTGCTATAAAAGTAAGGCCCCACTTCCTCTCCAAAACCCAGGTAAGAAAATAGTTAAATTAAATAAATATAAATAATATAAATAATACGTATAAGTATAATAAAACCATTTCAGATAAACTAATAAATACTTTTTCATATAGTTATAAATAATACATTAATAATAAATATCATAATAAATATGAGTAAGAAAAACATATATATATATATATTAAAAAATCTAGGTGTTCATTAAAGCCTGTTTTTTTCAAGCCCACCAAGAAGCAAATTCCCCCTACAAATCACCCTATTTTTTTGTTAAGTCCCCCAGACGCCACCGTTCCCAGCCACACAATCCATTTGTGTTCCCTCATTTTCCTCTGTCCACTGGTCCATGTGGGATCCCCATCCAGGCCACAAATCCTCAGACCAGAGAGGGGATGCAACTGAAAATGGCTTTGTATATTGTACAGGTGTTGTTGTAGTCTCTGCTGGAGCGTGTTTTTCATCTCCCCCACATACAGTTTGTCAAAGAGGCTGCACCTGATTATGTACACTATATTTTTTTTGAATTGAGTGTTCTTGATTTCCAAATGGGGGCTAACTGTACCTGTTTGTGATATATGTAAGAGGTCTCAAATGTTCCTGATACGGTATTGTTAGAGTTCCTGGGTTTGGATGATATTATAGAATGCACCAAGATGTCTTTCATTCAAAATGATTGCAGTTGTGGGGTTTTTTCTTCTTTAGGCCCTGAAAGTTATGTTTAATGTTTGAGGCCAAGCTCTTATTCAAGTTGGAGAAAGTAATGATAAATGGGACCAAATTGTTATTGTTTCTGTTTGTTTTCATGGTAAAATCCTTTAAAGTTTCTGTTTTTATGTATTCTAATAATCTTTTTAAAACACTGAAAACAGGGTGCAGGTAGCCACCTCCAAGTCACTCCACAGAAAACATATTCTGTGAAATCAGAGGACTTGAGACTTCACCAGCCCTTTGAATGTATGCTTTGGGTGATGACTGTATATGTGTAATAATGCGTTGGTGCCTGTCTTTTTCAAGTACACTTTTGTGAGGGAGGAGAAAAGAAGACCGTGGTGTCCAGAAAGTTAGCCGACTCCTGCTCCAATGTATATTTCAATTTCATGGATGGATGGTGAGTACTGAGAATATGAAAGAACTGTTCAAATTGTTAAATGCTGTGAGTCCAGACCCTGAATATGTCATCCAGATATCGGTAATAGGCCATGGGCATGAAGTGGAAATTTGCTAGAGCTGCTGTCTCCCACTTGGCTATATAAATGTCTGCGTAGGTTGGCGCAAACTTCTTGCCCATGGCTTTTCCCTTTATCTGTAAATAAAGCTTGTCATTGAATATGAAATCATTTTGTGTTAAACTGATGTGCAACAGGTGGATGAGGTGTTGATCTGGCCAAGAGGGATCTGGGTTATGGGGAAATGTGTTTCTTACCACCTGCAGTCCAGCCTCTGTATCTATATTGGTGTATGGTGTAGGGATTTGTTGTAGTATTCCTCACACAGGGCACCAAAAGAATTTGTTTGCTATGCCTCACACAGGGCACAGATAATGTAGGGATTATTTAAGCCTCACGTGTGGCGGCAGTTATGTAAGACTTTATTATTGTATTCCCCACGACAGAGGGCATCACTTACGTGGAGGAAATTCTATAACATATTCTATGAATAATGGTGAAAGTATTATGAGAGTGAGAGACAGTGGTGAGAGAGTTTCTGGGGTGTTGGTCCTTTTTATTACCTACGTTTTATGGCTTTTAACATAGTTAGGCTGTGAGTTAGTTTTCTTTGGAATTCAGCTGTGGAATTATAGGAAATATAATTCAGTAGTCCCTACAATAGGCTATCCACATCTATGGTGAAAAGGTAGGCGTGGTTTGGGACTTGTACCTTTTTAACTTTTTTGGCTTCATTAACGCTTGTAAAGCACAGGACCAAGTGAACATGTTTCCTAAGCACCATACAAACGCACAAGTGCCATATCGTGTTTAGAACATTTCCTTTCATTGGTATAATGTTTGTCATAATACAGGATGGGAAGTTTTTGAAAAAGGAGAAACTGTAAATATTCATTCTTGTTGATTGCATTACAAACGCATGTAATTTCTTTGGTCTTTGTGATGGACAATTCAGCATATACTGAGTAAAGATTCAATCACTGTGAGTTATTTTTTATTGCAGAGAGTTGTACTGCTCTCAGAATGAACCTACATGCACATTTTACATTTTGACTGCCCAAAACAGAGACCTGAAATGTTGGTGTAGTTGGTGTGTACTGACAGTACAAACATTGTTTGTCTCTTTCTTTACTTTTTTTAGCTTCGTTAATGCTTGTACAGCACAGCAGGACCAAATGAACATCTTTCCTCAGCACCATGAAAACATGCAAGTGCAATATCGCATTGAGAACAACATTTCCTTTGATTGGTGTAATAATTGTCAGTATACAGAATGGGAATTGTATGAAGAAGCAGAAACTAAAAATGTTAACTCTTGTTGATTCTGTTATAAACGCATGTAATCTCTTAGGTTTTTGCAAGATACAATTGAGCATATTCTGAGTGAAGATTTAATCAATATATGAGTTCTTTTCATTGACGAGAGTTGTAGTACTCTCAGAATGAACCTGCAAGCACACCTTACATTTCCACAGCCCAAAACAAAGACCTGAAGTGTTGCAAGTCCCAGAGCGAAAAGTCATCTATACATGACAATGTTAAATCCAGGGGAAGATGGGATGGAGAGGGCGTGTTTTTTTATAAGGTATGTAGCGCTCGGTGGAAATAACAGGCGGGGAAACCGATATACGGTGCAAAAGGTATATTTACAAAAAAAAAAGTCAGTGATAAACAAAGTGCAGAGTGATCAATGGTGACTGTAATATATACAAAACTATTTACAAGTGTACAAACAAGAACCAGGGAAAACAATGTCCCAAAAGCACTGCCAAATAAAAGAAAAGAACAAAACCAAACTGTACTAGAAAACAAAAGAAACTACACTAACTAAATATTGTCAAAATAATATGACTGTGTACACTAACAGAAGAATAAAACCAAAGTACAGTGGGTGGCAGCTGCTACTCAACTGGTGGTCTAGACAACTAAAGAAAACTACGTGCGTGGGACTGTATAAGGGCCCCCGTCTACCCTTGACCAAGTTAACATTCAGAGAGCCAACGATTTTGGTACAGAGGTGAACACGACATGAGCTATGAGCTTAGTGGAGCTGGGAGCAGCGGGAACTTTGTTGGATATGAAGGGGAATCTTCAAACGGGGCAGCACCGGATTGGGATGAGACCAGATGACGGAGGTGGTACAAAGGAGACAATTGATGATGGACGGCTTGATGGACGAATGGGAAGTGCGGTAGGAGAGGAGACCCATCTGGCAGAAAAAAAAAGAAACGGACATACACTCACAGTACACGAACATGGAACCGCAAAACAGAAATAAACTTTTACCATAACACCCCCACCACTAAAACAAACCTAAAGGGGTTTACCAAACACAAAACACAACCCTTCTTCTTTTGTTTACATGCGGGACAAAGCATCCGCCACTAAATTCTGTACCCCTTTGTTGGAGGGCAAGAAGTAGGGCCAGTGCTTCTTTTTCAATGGTGGAATAGGCAAGCTGGTGTTTGAGAAACTTGTGGGAGAAAAAACATTCTGTCTGGGTCCTCTTGAAGCAGCACAGCACCAGCTCCCAGGGCACTTGCATCTCTCTCCTGCTTAAAAGGAATCGAGAAATCTGGAGCTGCAAGAACAGGGGTAGAACACAGAAGGGCTTTGACATTATCAAATGCAGTTTGACAAGCACTAGACCACAAGAAAATACAGGAGGGCTTCAAAAGGTCAGTAAGAGGAGCAGCAACTGAGGAAAAGTTCCTGCACAAACTTTGATAGTATCCCGCCATACCAAGAAATCTACAAAGATCCCACCCAGTGGTGGGCAGATTTAGGCAGAGATAGCAGCCATTTTTGTGTCAACTGGACGAGCCTGACCTTTCGCCAACTCACACTTCGCCATATTCAGGGTTAGAGAAGCTTTTGCAAGACGGTCAAAAACATCGGA
Source organism: Albula glossodonta (assembly GCA_019788955.1). Taxonomy (NCBI): domain Eukaryota; kingdom Metazoa; phylum Chordata; class Actinopteri; order Albuliformes; family Albulidae; genus Albula; species Albula glossodonta. The sequence continues at coordinate 76,883 of JAFBMS010000176.1, read as the reverse complement.
AAGGATGTCTAGATGTTCTGGCCAGTTTTCTGAAAACACCACAACATCATCCAGATAAGCCTTACAGTTCAGAAGTCTGGACAGAACTGTGTTCAGCACCCGCTGAAATGTCAAAGGTGCATTGCACATACCGAACGCCATTATAGTATACTGTAGGAAATTGTCAGGGGTTACAAAAGCAGATATCTCAGAGGCACGGGATGTCAGGGGGACCTGCCAGTAACCTTTCAACAAATCCAGTTTGGTTACGAACCAAGCAGAACCAAGGCAGTCAATACAATCCTCCACACGAGGAAGTGGGTAGGAATGAGGAACAGTGACTGAGTTTACTTTCCTGAAGTCAGTAAAAAATCTAAAAGTACCATCGGGCTTCGAGACCAACAAGCAAGGAGAGTTCCAGGGACTTACGCTAGGCTTAGCCAACCCATTCTCGCAAAGGTATTGTACCTCTGTTTTCATTAGGTCCCATTTAAATGTATTGACCCTGTAAGAATGTTGCCGAATCGGGTGGCGTCCTTCACATTTACGTCATGCTGTATGACAGAGGTCTGTGAAGGAGTGTCGTTAAACAGGGAGGGATACATAAGAATTAGCTGGGTGATGTTGTCCTTATGGGCGTCTGGCAAACAGTGGAGATGTGATGGCAGTGCAGCTAAAACCTCAGAATTAAATAAACGTGCAAATTGCTGTGGTGCATTTCTTAAGACTAAACCATCCTCATCTGGGCCGGACAGAGACATCTTTGAAATTGAGACACACGAAGAGACTGGGTCCTCTGACTGTAGCAATCCATGAACTGTACAATTTCACCATGTTGACATGACAGACCCAAGTTTTCCGTTTATGGTCCGGCATGCGTATGACATAGTCAACCTCACTCAGCATTTTTCGATCTCACAGGGACCAGAGAATCGAGCTGTCAAGGATGAACCAAGTGCGGGCAACAATACTAATATTTGGTCACCAGGGAGAAAAGAACAAGCAACAGCTTTGGTGTCAAACTGTCGTTTCATTGTGTCTTGTGACAGGCAGAGATGCTGTCTAGCAAGAGCCCAAGCATCCCTAAACTGTGACACATAGTCCAGGACTGTTGTCTTTGGGGAGTGTGCACTTAAAAACTGTTCCTTAAGCATTTTTAGCGGACCCCTCAAAGTATGGCTAAACACAAGCTCCGCTGGACTAAACCCAAGGGATTCCCGTCTGGATTCTCATAACGCAAATAGTCCAAAAGGGACACCTTGATCCCAACTCTTACCTGTCTTAAAACAGTATTTGCGCAGTACTGACTTAAGCATTTGATGCTAGCGCTCAAGTGCTCCCTGTGTGGAATCACCTGGGGTGGTAGGGGCTGGAAACCTTGTGAGTAATGGCAAGTGACCGCAACACCTGTCTGAACAGTCTGGAAATAAGGTTTGTTCTCTGATCGGTTTGCACACTTTTAGGAAAACCAAAGGTAGAGAAAAAGATTCTTTTACCACTGCTTTGACTGTTATGTTTTGCAGAGGGATAGCCTCTGGAACCTGCGTAGAAGTACACATGATTGTCAGTAGAAACTGGTTGCCAGATTTTGTCCTCGGAAGGGAAACCACACAATCAACAATTACATTTTCAAAGGGTTCGCCCATAACCGGGATCGGATGAAGTGGGGCTGGCGGAACCACTTGGTTTGGCTTTCCTGCAACCTAGCAAATGTGGCATGATTGACAAAACTGAGCCACCATAGACTTTAACCCCGGCCAAAAGAAATGTTGAAGTAGTCAGTCATATGTTTTATTAATACCAAGATGACCAGACCAAGGGCTGTCATGTGCGAGGGCCATCACTTGGTGGCAGTATACGTTAGGTGGGACTATTTGGTATACAGTACCCCACTCAGAATCACTAGAGGTAATGGGCGACAATTTTCTTAGCAACAAACCATCATCCAGATAATAACATTCGGTTTTTCTTTTACCTTTTCAGGAGCAACGACTGCAGAAAACTATTTCTCAAGGGAAGCAGCAATCAGCTGTTCACGGGTGGCAGGGATTCACAACACAGAAATTACACACAGGCTTAGACCCTTTTACTTTCGTGTCAAATCAGGCTGTCCACAGAAGAAATCACACCAGTATCCGACAACACCGGGGCCAGATCCGTCTCCGCTAAATTAAACTGTTCTCGCCTCTTTCGAGCCTGAGCCCTAGTCAGGGCACATACTGGGAAAACATCAGAGCACTCTGGATCTGACAACTGAGGACGATTAAGAACCTCAAGTACAGGGTGCACTTTCTCTCCGGCAATGTCGGAAACGTTACCCCAGCCACAGGTAACGCGTCCCGTACAGCCACTTTATAAAAACCAGACGCTAAGTCAGACTGGAAGTGGACCATATGCAATGGCACAGTTACAAAGCCCATCTCAATTCCTTGAATAATAACACTAGATCCACAGGAGGAGCGGTCAGACAAAGGCAACACACCGGCAAGAATAAAGGACTGTGCAGCCCCAGTATCTCGTAAGATACACAGACTTTTGATCAGCCAGCTCACCAGTTAAAGAGACAAACCCAGTGCCAACGAAGGGCTGGTAACAAGACTCACTCTTATCTTCAGCCGTGGCTTCCTCAGAGCAGATTCTCACAAAACTAACCGATTTCGGTTGACTTGTACCTTGCTTCCGTTTAAACACTATACAATCAGTAATTACATGACCGAGTTTATGGCAATAAAAACATTCCCAAGAATCTTTTAATTTTGTGGCAGTTTTCACAGCCCCTTTGACATCAGCAGTAATATTCTCAGCAGCAGGCTTTTCAGCACGAGAAACGAACAAGGGTTTGTGTGTTAAAGCAAACTCGTCTTTTAAGATAGCCGCCTCAGAATACGTAGCAGTCTTTTGCTCATTCAAATAGACTAACACCCTTTCAGGCAAACATTTCTTAAATTCCTCAAGTAGAATTGATTCACGCAAGGACTCAAAGTCCACTGTACTGGTAGCCGAACACCATTTATCAAAAAGGATGACTTTCCCTAGCAAATTCTATGTAAGTCTGAGAAAGACTCTTCTTGAAACCATAAAATTTCTGTCTGTATGCTTTGGGCACCAACTCATGACCTTTTCATATTGCATGCTCTCTTCCAAGGAAATAGCCGAAACCACTGTCTGTGCTTTACCACATAATTTACTCTGCAAAAGGGTAGACCAGGGATGTCCAAACTTTTTTTTACTGAGGGCCACATATGGAAAAATATATAAACAGCTGGGCCACTCACTGAAGGTGAGGTGTATATTGCCTCACCACTTTATTGAAGTTAGCAAGTTGAAGTTCCCAAAACAGCAGCCTCTGATTGCTTCTGGATAGTGGTCCCCCTTGACATGGGGGGGGGGGGGGGGGGGTAAAAAAAATATATATACACATATTTTTTTTTTCAAGCTTGTTATGAAAATAAGTTGTTTGGCTTGTTAACAGATCAACTAATATTTGTTAAAAAATTGCTATCAACATAAAATTTCTACATTTATTAAGTAATTGGGCTTAATAACACATGGATACTGTGTAATATATTTTGAACTCATCTATAACGAGAACAGCGTTGCAGTCAGTGGGAGCAAAGAAGTTGCGCTTTCGCCTGTAAGATGGCTGGCAGGTCGGGAGTCAGTTTGGTGGTTGAGATGCACAAGACGTCACAGAGATGGTCGTCGGTCATTTTGGTTCTCAATCTGCTTTTGTTCAGTGTCTTCAGCAAAAATGTTTGCTCACTTACGTATGTTGAGCCGAACAGACTCATCATTCATTTTGCATGGTGTCTCATCAGGGGAAACTTGCCTTTTTCCAAGCTCCGGTAGAAGTCAGGCAAGGAGAGAAGCTGATGTTGATTCTGCAGAGAATCATCACACTGCATTTCTATGAGTTCTAAATGCAGACTCTCGTCCACTTCTTCTGCATTTATCAGGAAGGGAGTCGCTAACAGCTTGATTTCTTTCTCAATGACAGAAAAATCTTGGAAGCACTGAGAAAATTCTGTCATGACAGATGTGATCACAGATACACATTTCCCCTTTTTATGTGAGAGATCGGCCTTTGGAAAAGCAGATTTGATTTCGGACAGTGTGGGGAAGTGCACAAAAATGAAGGTGCGTAATTGTGTCTAAAAGAGTCGGAGCTTCACACAGAATGCTTTCATGTGCGCGTGAAGTTGCGGTACAAGTTGGTCTTTGCCTTGTAGGCTCTTGTTCAGTGTGTTAAGGTCATCAGTAAGATCAATTAAAAACGCCAGATCAGCCAACCATAGAGTGTCACTCAGCTGGTGAAGAGGTCTGTCCTTCTCTTTCAAAAACTGGTCGATCTCTGATCTCAGAGAATAAACCCGGCGAAGCACAGAGCCACAACTTAGCCAGTGCACTTCTGAATGGTAGTGCAGGTCCCTGTATTCAGCATCAACATCACTTAAGAAAGCTTGAAATTCTCTGTGGTAGAGTATGCCTGCTCGAATTATGTCAACCGTTTTCGCAACAGTGTTCATCACATCGCCAAGCTGGACTGTCTTGGCACAAAGTGCTTCTTGGTGGATGATGCAGTGCATTAGAACAGCCTCACCTCCACTCTCCCGCACCTTGGCGCACACCATAGAGGCCATTCCTTTGCGCTCGCCTGTCATAGCTGGGGCCCCATCCATCGTAACTCCACACAGCTTGTCTCATTTAAGTCCCATCTTGTTAATTGCATCTGACACAGCTTCAATCATGTCTTTACCCGTTGTTGTGGTCTTTAAACTGCTAAGATCAAGCAGCTCCTCCATAATGCAAAAGTTATTGTCAACTCCCCGCAAAAAATTAACAGCTGTGCGGTGTCTGTGCTCTCATCACATGCAACCGAGAAGAAATCAAAAGCACATGCTTTATTTGACAGTTGATGTTTTACGTTAACTGACAAGTCTTAAATTTGCCGTACAACTGTGTTTCTTGACAGGCTAACACAGTCAAATTCTTTTTTCAGGGCACATTATTCCTGCAACTTTAGTGAGGCACTGTTTTATGAAATCGCCATCTGAGAAAGGTTTCCCATGTTGGGCAATGAGTTGAGCTACCTCATAGCGGGCTATTGTGGCATTTTCTTGAGTTTTTATAGCACAGAAAAATACTGTTGTTGAGCTAGCAAGCTAGTTGCCATTTGCTTACCCGTTCTGTTCTCATTCCACACCAGTGTAGGACGTGTAGGTCTGATGTTTGGTTTCATAGTGTCTTTGTACATTATACTCTTTCATCACTGCAACACTTTCATTGCAAATCAAACAGACACACTTCCCCTTGACTTCCATAAAGAAGTATTCATTTTGCCACCTTGTCTGGAATTTTCTGCACTCACTTGCTATCTTGCGTTTGTTTGCTTCTGCCATTTTTGGTACCCTGTTGCTACGGTCACACTTGGCTTCTAAAATCTACTTAGTGGTGAGAATTGGGGGCGGAGACCCGGAATCTGTTAATGCCGTTAATTCGGGCATGTGTGATTCAATTGTAGTTTTCATCAGCGTACCTAATAACAGACAGCAATCTAGCTAGCAAGCTAAACACCTAGGTAGCAGCTAGCAGGCAGCTACCTTTTACCCATCAGATAGCCAGCCATATAGTTAATGATTAGTAGCAACCAACAGCCTATTTTCACACATCTGTACAGTATTGACCGTCTATTCCAGTTCGAAATTCGCGCGGATATTTCGCGTTGGAAGCCAAGTGTGACTGTAACATGTGGCAAAATCTTTCTTTCCTTAATTTTGTTTTGTCGAGCAGCTGCCTTGTTAAACACCTAGTGTTAAAACTAAGAAATTCAATACCGCTAAGCCAAGTTTCATGTGGGCCATATTTCAGTATATTTTTAGAATGTACTGCGGGCCAATTAAAAATGGATCACAGGCCGCACTTGGCCCGCGGGCCATAGTTTGGACACCCCTGGGGTAGACCAACCATCTGTAGGCCACTGAAGAGCTATTGCAACTCGCTCAAAAGCAGTGAAGTAGGCGTCCACTTCGGTCTCTCATTTCGGCTTGCCAGAATGCAACCTAGATGGTGTTTCACATTTACCCGTGGATGGTTCTCCAACTCCAGCTGCCTCAACTTGACTGCCGTCTCCGCCACAAGCTCAAGATTACACACTGCCAATTGGAACTGATACTTTTGCACCTTAGCCTTCTCATCTGCCTCCATCTTCCATCTTAAGCCATGCTAAACGGACTTTTAGATGCACAGCGGTTGAGGACAATGTAGGCGTAGCAGGTGAGAATGGATCCAATTTAGGCAGCGTAGTGGCCGGCCTCTGCACAGTCCTCTTAGGAACAGGCTCACCCCCAACTTGTGGTTACCCAGGCAGGTCTACAACCGCACCACTGGCTGAAACATCCCTCTCCACCAATTCACCACCAACAGAATCAGGCTCAGGTTCCAAAAGACCAGACTCCACCAACATGACAAGCACTGCTAACCAGATCTCCTTCTTTACTGTGACAGAGGGTCCCAGGCTGCAGGCAGCACTCCTACCTCCCCTCACCAATATAAGGCCATATACAGTGTTTGTTTTGTTTTGTGTTTTGTGTACGTTCACCCGTTTGCCATTTCATTACCATTTTCAAAATTAGCACGTTAGCTCTGGGGGTGCACACTCGGGGCTAGCTGCCTGTTGCCCGGTTCTAACACACAAACGCATTCACCAACAAATTCACCCCTTAACAGTTAAAATAACATCTAACATCGCAAAAACAAACACACACACGTAAATGTCTGGGTTACGCCTTCATTGTACTTATTGTTTGTAGCGTGCTTTGCTTTGTTTTTCGGTGTTTTGTTGAATTGTTTGCCGTCTTCTCTGTCTCCCGTTCCCGGTTTGTTTGTGTATGTTTGAGACAACCGCCGAACACTCTGCTTCCGGGTGAAGTGGCAGGGCCTAAACCAAGGCGCAGCAACTCGGGCTGGCTTAGTAGTGCCTGTCACGAGTTGCACATGCGTGGTGTCGCGCTGGGATGGGCGACACCAATATTAATTGATTACGGCAGTAAAAGGGGAAATAACTGTGCATAAAGAAATGTAATTGTCATGTAAATAATTTTAATAATGTGTATAATGGGAATGTTGATGATCCCACCATGTATTGTTAGTAGTGCTGCTCAATAATAATTGTATATTTTAAACTAGCAGCTGGTATGGTCTTAGGGGGAAGGGCTTAACCCTTAAAAAGCCCCAGGTTTCATTCCTCATGGAGGAGAGAGGAGAGTTAATATCCACAGAGTAACTGTGTTGTAAAGAGAATTTGTCAGTTTGTCATTTTTGTATTATATTTTTGTGTGTGTGTATGTATATATGTATATATATATGTAGCGAGCATTTATTTTTTTCACAATTCACTTTTGCCCTTTTGTTAGTTTGGAGCACTGTAAATAAAACATCTTGCACCTATGTGCTATTTGCGGCGGAGCCAGTTTTTTTTTCTGTTATGTCTAGTCAGCCTGAACCCCATGACGGCCTACCCTAGACCACATTTACCATAGACCTTGGTAATAATAATCCAAAGTGCTCTGCTATAGCAAGCAAATCTGCCTTACAACAAAGCTCCAATTCCTGAATGGAAGGGGTCGACAAAAACTTTTGCAACACAAACGCCATATCCAATAATGAAAGTCTTCTACCTTACCTGTAAAGCACACAAGCACCGCAGTTCTCACTTTCCCCCGGTAGGTGGGAATATATCCCAGACGAGCCCCCAAAACTGTTACGTTTAGGGGAAGATGGGATGGGGAGGACGTATTTTGTTTATAAGGTATGTAGCGTTCGGTAGAAATAACAGGCAGGGAAACCAATACAGGCTACAGTGCAAAAGGTGTATTTACAAAAAAAAAACAAGTCAGTGATAAACAAAGTGCACAGTGATCAATGGTGACTGTAATATATACAAAACTATTTACAAGTATTTACAAATGTACAAACAAGAACCAGGGAAAACAACAATGTCCCAAAAGCACTGCCAAATAAAAGAAAAGAACAAAACCAAAATGTACTAGAAAACAAAAGAAACTACACTAACTAAATATTGTCAAAATAATATGACTGTCTACACTAACAGAAGAATAAAACCAAAGTACAGTGGGTGGCAGCTGCTACTCAGCTGGTGGTCTAGACAACTAAAGAAAACTATGTGCGTGGGAATGTATAAGGGCCCCCGTCTACCCTTGACCAAGTTATTTCCCCCGCACACCGCACAAACAGACCACAGATGGACCACAACGAACAAAAAAACAAGAAACATACAGAGAGCCAACGATTTTGTTACAGAGGTGAACACGACATGAGCTATGAGCTTAGTGGAGCTGGGAACAGTGGGAACTTTGTTGGATATGAAGGGGAATCTTCAAACAGGGCAGCACCGGATTAGGATGAGACCAGATGACGGAGGTGGTACAATGGAGACAATTGATGATGGACGGCTTGATGGACGAATGGGAAGTGCGGTAGGAGAGGAGACCCATCTGGCAGAAAATAAAAGAAAGACATAAACACACAGTACACGAACATCAAACCGCAAAATAGAAATAAACTTTTACCGTAACAATATCAGTTAGCAAAACACAGAACTGAGTTTGCTGAGGTACTACAAGCTAAGAAACTCTAATCTTGCATCGGTTTACAAATTTGGTGTAGTTGGCATGTATTAACAGTAAAAGCATTTTCTTTCTCTTTCTTGAACTTTTTTGGCTTCTTTAATGCATGTACAGCACAGGACTGAATGAATGTGTTTCTTAAGCACCTCACAAACACAAAAGTGCCAAATCGCGTTTAGAGCAACATTTCCTTTCATCGGTGTGATGTTTGCCATAATACAAGATGGGAAGTGTATGAAGAAGCAGAAACTGAAAATGTTCTTGCTTGTTGATTGTTTGATGAGCCAATGTTCCACTTGCATTTTTTCTAGGAGTTACAGTTAAGTCCCCACAATTGCTTTACACACGCACCTCCCAGCCTGTATGATGACAAAAATCACACCAATGAAAGGAAATTTCGTTCTAAACGTGATATGGCACTTGCGTGTTTGTAAGGTGCTTAGGAAACATGATCGCTCGCTCCTGTGCTGTACTTGCATTAAGGAAGCCAAAAAACATGAGTTAAGGGGAAAAAAATGAGAGAAGGGAAACATTTTCACTGTTAGTACACACCAACTACTGCAACCTTATATACAGATGCAAGATTAGAGTTCCCAAGCTTGTAGGACCTCAGGAAACTTAGTTTTGTGTTTTGACTAACATTGTCATGTATTGATGAGTTTTCATTCTGGGACTTGCAACACTTCAGGTCTCCTTTTTGGCCTGTGGAAATGTAAGGCGTGCGTGTACGTTCATTCTTTGAGCAGTACAACTATGGAACTTTTTCTTTCTTTGTTGTAATGTCTGTCATTATATATGCTGGGAAATGTATGAAAAGGCAAAAAATGAAAAAGTTCCCTATTATTGAATGCTTAACACACACACATGTAATTTCTTGTGGCTCTGCGAGGTACATTTCGGCATATGCTGTTAGAGTGAAGATTCAGTCACTGTGAGTGGTCTTTTCATTGAATAGAGTTGTACTACTATAAGTATGAACCTTAATGCATACCATACACTTCCACAACTAGAATGAAAAATCATCTATACATGACAATTTAGTGAGCAAAACTCAGAACTGCATTTCTTGAGAAAACATGTTCTAGTGATGAAAAGGGAAATATTGCTGGTTATGGTATAGTACAACTAAATGCTGATGGTACAACCTTTTCACAAGTACAAAGTACACAACTGGCACAGCCATGCACTGTTCAGCTAGCAGAAATTAGGCTTTGACAGCAGCCTGTCAGTTAGCGGCAAAGAAGCATGTCAATGTGTACTCTGACCCTGCCTATACATATGGTGTTTGTCATGTCTATGCAGAATATGGAAACACAAAGGCTTTAATAGAATGGATGGCACACCCATTCACACATGGGGAAGCAATCTCAGAGCTGTTGGGAGCCATGAAGCTACCCACTGCATTGGCCATTATTAAATGCCCTGCCCATCAAAAAACAGACACTCTGATTGCCAAAGGCAACAACCTGGCTGATGAGGTAGCCTGCCAGGCAGCTACTGGGCCACAACTTATGGCCCCAATGCTAGCAGAATAGGAAACTGACCCTCAGGTCAACATATGGTTGCTTATTCAAACACAGGCAAAAAGTGAGTATATTTGAAATTTGTATTTGGGCAAGGAGGGGGGCACAGCAGACAGAGGATGACTCTGAAAAAGGGCAGTGGCAAGCACCAATGGGACACTATGTAGCCCCTGTATCATTACTCTACATTCTAATTAGAGATGCACATGGTTAAGACCACTGTGCAAGGGGGAAAGTCATAAAGCATGTTCATAAGAATTGATGGTCAGTACATTTAGCAGCAACAGTGGGCTGAGTGCAACTTGTGTGAAATGTAATGTTAGGAAAGCCTTCTCTGCACTAATTGAGCATATCTCACCACCTGATGGACTGTTTAGGCATATCATGATAGAATACGTAGACATAACCCCAACCCCCCTGGTAGTTCAAGGAAAAAGGTACAAGGCTAGTAATATTTGACACATTCAGTAGATAGAGGCAGAGGCAGCTCCCACAAAGGCACAAGATGCCAAGTCAGTAGCTAAGTTCTTGTGTAGTTCTTTCCTAGGTTTGGAATCCCAGACACAATCAGCTGAGACAATGGGCAGCACTTTGTGGCCAAATTAACAGCAGCCATAACCAAAATGTTGGGAATTAGATGACGATTTGGGAGTGTGTATCATCCGCAATCACAATGCCAGATGGAAAGGTACAACAGTATTTTGAAAGGAATACTAGGAAAGACTTGTGTTAATGGAAGCATTAAATGGGTACATGCACTACCATCAGCACTAATGAGCATGAGAATGCAAACCAACAGAAATATGCACCTAACCCCTCATGAGATGTTAACTGGTAGGCCCATGTCAGTGCCTTACCTAAGAGTCCCACATAATGGCCCCCCCTCTTGAACAGCTTGAAAGAGAACTGTCAAGTTATGTGCAACACCTAATGGCAATACACAGAGCTATTTTCTGACAGGTGAAAGGTGCCACAGTGGAAAGAACTGACAAGATCCCTGAAGACCTTCAGAAAGTGGCTGCAGGGGAGTGGATATACGTCAGGGAATTCAAGAGGAAGTGGAACAAACCAAGGTGTGAGGAGCCATACAAGGTGGTATTGACAACTCCAGCAGCACTCAAGGTGCAAGGTAAAACTATATGGTTTCCTCTTAACCACTGTTGCAGGGCACAGGAGCCAGGGGACAGAGGGACAGGAGGACGCAGGGCCCTCTGGGACTGGGAGCATTGCAGGAACAGCAGAGCTCTCAGATACTAGAGAAGATGGAGAAGCAGGGCCATCAGGAATCAGGAAAGGTGAAGAAGCAGAACTTTCTGAGGATGAGACGTAGACTGATGGAGAGACTTAATAGTGGGATACTGGGCCTACTGATGATTAAAATCAGCAGGTGCCAAGACATACTGATTGCAGGACATGAAGAGATTGTTAGTGTGCCCCTAATAGTTGAAATACCTGATGGCATTGAATTCCCACTGTGCATTGTACACAACAGAATACTGGTTAGAGCAATTGATATGCAGGGATATGGGATCTCCTCAGATCCACAAATCACATGTAAAAAGCGGGATAGTAAAAACACAATATGTTCCACACCAGATGCAGCACTGATCAAATGTCGAGAGAAAGTTGGAAATTTTGGGTTTGCAGCTGAATAACAAACAGGCAATGGAACAATATAGCAGCCCATGTTTACTGTGCCAGAACGTTCTGAAGGAACATATCCAATAGCAGATGTGTATTGGTATTGTAGTGTAGGGTCCCTAACAAACAGCTCTCGCAAATGGAGAGAAGACAGGCCAGGTAGACCTAGACTTGATACTCAATTCAAACATGACTCAGATAGGAAAGAACCATCATCTGAGGAAAATGACCTTGAGTCAATAGTGCATGCCATAAATGACTTCTCCAAAAAGCTATCTGATCTTGCTGTCTCCTTCGGAAGACATAAAGTAGAAACAAGATAGATAGTTCATGGTCCCCTCATTGGTACCCACTATTAACAGGGAACCTTGGCAGTTGTACACCCTTTCCCCATTGAGATTTTTGAGTAATTCATAGTAGTTCCTTAGATCTGCATGTAGTGGCAGCAAAAACAGATTGTAAGCAGATGCTGTAATGTATAACTCTACTAATCGTTGTGCCTTCTGTCTTGAGGTTTCTCTCCAACAGAATCAGGGTTAATTTTACTTCAAGGAACTTATAGGAACATACTTTTAGAAATGAAATCATGTCCTTTTTCTTCCCATGACACAGCTACACAAATTTGAGCTAAGACTCAGTGCTCCACCTTCTGGACACAACCCAAAACTAGCATCTAACTAACAAAACAAATAACCTTTTAACAAATGGTTTCACATGTATGTTAGTCATGTCTACACTGTTGCACTTTGTACAAAAGCATTTATCAAAGGCTTATTTGAATTGATGATGATTGCCTGATTGTTTGCCTGTTAATTATGTAATGCCTGAACGTTCTCAGCCTTTTGGACGGAACCTTGCCAGCTCTTAACGAACTGTCTGGAGGCCCTGCTGATGAATAGACTTTCTTGGATTAACCATTTTATAGGAACTGAACCCACACAGACGGCTTGGTACCCTTGTGCTTCCAAGGAGGACTTAATCAAGTTACTCCACTTAGAAGCAGGAGGGATGCAGGGTCCCTAGCAAATGGCTCTATCAATGTGTACATGCTTACCATGACATCATCATTGAGCATGTTTTGAACAGTCTCACTGCTTAAGACAGCCCATGTGCACTAAGGCACATGCAAAGGACAATAAAACTAAGCAATAAAAGTCATACAAATTCTCTGGTCTCTTCTGCTTGATCTTGCTCTTCCGCCCCTGGTGCAAGCAAGAAACTTTTGCTCCAGGCCTGCATTTCATCTTGCAGGCAAGCGCTCAACTATCCTGCACAGCAGTGCATTACTGGCCTACTTCATGTGATGGATCCACAGCCATCCTGCATGGTAACCTGAGAACTTGTTTTATCTTGCTTCACAGCATCTGAAACATCCAAACAGCAGCACACCAAATCATCCAGTCCAGACATGCAAACTCAGACAACATGCCGTTTCAGAAAGTTGAGCAGCAGGATTCCTTTTCCAACAATGGAAGGACAAAAGGACAAATCCCTTTGACAAATGAAACTGTGGTTTTTGCTATCCCAAGAAAGCAACTACACGTAAGATGGACACATCAGGCACTCGTATTAAAAGTTTCACGTTCTGTTTAATTACAATGTAATGTAATTTCAATATCTGTGTTATGTATAGCCATGTGTAGTCCACTTTGTCTAACTGTATTGGCTAGCTAGCTACAGCTAATTCGTTTTGTACCAGTATCATTTGTACCACAAACAGGAATTTATAATTTAACCTTAACTGAGATCTCTGCATGCAATCTCTACAGCGACTAACATGATATATATACACTTTCCTCCAAATCCAACATAATAGTTGTGTAATTTGGAGCAGTATTAAGCACCATGCCCATTACTGACACATGTACATACAGATGGGAATGTGCCCATTGTTCTCAACATAAGCATGTATAACAATCTAATTGGATGTTCCCCCAAACAGTGCTACATTACACAGGACTAGCACTGTCTTTATCTGGGAGTTAACAAAACAACAAACACACATTTTCTTTTTGTAACCCAAGGAACCGATGTATTAATTCTTAAGTGCACTCCACATTCCCAATCCATACACATAACACATATTTACAATATTTACAATGGCCGCATTCTGAAATCATTTTCCAACATTTCAAGCTTGTTATTCAGCGCACTAACAGAATCTCTGATTTCTTCTACCACATTGCTGGTCTGTATAGCTGTTATATTATAAGCATCAGGATTCTCCTCCTCAGCATCATCATTAATATACATCTCACTCAGAAGGGATGAAATCTCAGACACAGGTTCTCTACAAGTTACAAAAGGCCCTGGCCGAAATATAGGGGTTTTACCTTGATCTGGCCAGTTCACCTGGTTTACTACCAGCCCAAACAATGCTCACCGTACGGGCCACCACTCTATAACAATCTAATAGGATGTTCCCCCAATCAGTGTTACATTACGCAGGACTATCACTGTCTTTATCTGAGAGGTAAACAAAACAACAAACACGTTTTCTTTTTGTAACCCAAGGAACCGATGTATTAAATCTTAAGTGCACCCCACATTCCCAATCCACACACATAACACATATTTACAATATCTACAATGGCCACACAATCCCACACACAAATCACAGTCCTCAAGAGCAGGCCTTCAGAAAACCAACAACCCAAAACAAAAGAGAGTCAATTAATGAAGTGGATCTCACCCACGATTCAGAGGCCTCCACAGTTGTGGGCCCTGTCCATTAGGGTATATTTCCCAAGTGAGCCAACCTCCTTTTTCCTTTTTTGGTTGGTGTGCAGTTATTCCTTAGTTTTCTTCTTTCCTTTTTTGTTTTTTTTTTTTTTATTCCACACTGCCCAATGCCGCTGAATAGGGTCTGAACAGGTCATTGTCAAACAACATGTATGTGCTGTACAGTTCCTCTAATCCAATCCCTGACAAGGAAAGTGATGGGTACAATGTCTGGACAGTTTCCTGTTGAAGTTGATTCAGAAAGTAACATTGGAGATGAAGCCTGGTTGGTGAATAATGGAGCAGAACCAGCTCATGCATACTGTTTTGAAGATGTTCCAGGTGTCTCCCTATGGCCAGCTCAGGTAACGTGCACTGGGGAGGGCAGTTATACTAATGCTGAAGGGCGACTGCGTAACCGGAAGGGGGGTCCATTGAATTGCCCATATGGTAACCCAGACTGCGAATGGAGTGTAAAACTCAGAGCTGGATGGGCCTGCTTGGTTAAAATGAATCCTCATGCAGAAGAGGTCCTGGATGATCCTGAGTTTTGGAAAGGGCATCGCCCTATTAAACCCTGAGCTCACAATCATATACATTAACATTGACACACACTCACGAAGATGAAAGAAGATGATACATTTAGGAGCCAAAGTGCTCTCTTAGCTATGGGAGACAGTTAAAGGCCTACACGTAGTTATTTCACATATCTCTGCTAGAGAAGAATTATGACCAGCAACGGCCGAGTGAAGTGCTAGTGACCGCTCCTCTGTCCAATGGCCCAATGTTTCAATGCCAAGCCATGAAAGAAGAGAAGACATTAATCTGCTTGCTTGCTCATGCATATATCATACTGCCACACCATATGCTATTATGTAATCATTAAAACTGTACTCATAATTATAACTGATTTGTTATAAAACATTATTAGCAGTTAAGCATATCTATCATATCATTTCATATCATATCATATACATTTAGCTAAAGTAGTGCCTATGACTATAATAAATGTAAGTTGTGCTGTGGCTGGTCTTAATAATGTAATCATGCTTAGCAAACTGTAATTGTCGACAAAGGTCAGTCCACAGCGAACCCCATTGTGTGCAGACAGCCATATTTTGCCTTGTGAGGAGCTGGCCTAGGACATCTGAAGTAATAAGGGCTGGGGAAAATGTAATGATTGCTGATCAATCACACCGAGAGGTCACATGACAAGAGTGCTGCTAATGGGGGCAGGCAAAGAAGTCAGAGACTTTGAGCCCTGGATATTAGAAGGGGGTCCTGGGTAGTAACTGCTGGACAAAATGGTTTACTGATGGAAAGCAAGAGGAAGTCCATTAGGGGGCCTGTTGATTTGGTAATGCAACAATGAGTTGCTGGGGCTAACTGATTACATCATTGCACATATACAGAAATTACGGACAGGGTCACAGAGTGGTTTTTACCCACTCCCGGCCAAAAGGGAGAGGATGTTTGCCACATCATACTGAGGTCTGCTGTTAGGTTTCCCTCTAAGTGATAGTCATCGTCTTGATTATCACTATGACCTAGGACAGCATCTTGCTGCCAGGCTAGACGAAACCTGCCTACAGATTCTAGGGACAGAATAAACATATAACGCTACATACAAATGATTAGTATGAGACATGCTGGTCTCATCAAGGGGCCAGATAATGATTATAATTAAAATTGTTACCCATTTTTATGTATCAGGTACTTTACGCTTCTTAGTTTACTACCTAAATAGCCCTTTAAATAAAACATGAAACCCCCCCACCCCCCCTCATACACCCAAAATACCTACTACGCGCCATTGGAAAAATATGCAAATCACCATAAAATCTCACTGATTGACCTGAAGTTGGAAAGAAAGAGCTTTTTTTGTGTTTTAATGGCTTTATATTTTTTCTAAGTACAAATTTTTGTTACATCAGTTGGAAGGAAAAACAATATATTTTATCAAAGACAGAAACATTAATTATGTTCGGGGTCTCAAGTATATCCTTTTCGATTGATGGTGTTATGAAGAGCTCAAATGCTTATTTTATGTCTTGGACATGGCTCACAGTGTATCTGGTGGGGTCTGGAACCATTTTGATGACATTAACAGCATTAAGTCAAACCTGTCATCCAAGTGGTGAGAGGGACCAGAATAACTTTCCATTTTTGTAAGGTAACTTGTCTGCTGGTGGTTGAGAGACAATAGGAGGGTCAATACTAAGGCTCTCATTCTCATCAGAGGAGGATGTCTCATAATCAGGGTCCTCTTCAACATTATCCTCTGTCTCAGACACATTCTCCTCTATGTCACTTTCACTGTCAAAGAGCTGTGACAAAACCACATTGGCACAAAACCTTTGCTTAAAGGTCATTTTCAATTGAAAGAGAACATAAAGCAAGAGCACACACGCACCAAGAGAAATGGTTTAGAAGGCTGCTGTGAAAGCTTTTATATGTTTGCTCCTCCCCTTTATTGTGTGAGCCACCAATCTCCTCACTGGAACCACATTTCCACATCCCAACAGTGCAGGAAATATCAAAGTTCTTGTGGGAATTATATTTCCCCCTCCCCCGTGTCATGTGAACTATCAATGGTTCTCACACTACTACGGGTATACTTATGTTAGGTTAGGGCCAGGGGCATCACCAGACCCTATTTACGAGGGCATATGCCCCAGTAATAATTAGTGGTGCCCCAGTAAATGGTTGTGAAAGAAAACATAGCACCCAAGGGGAGTTGGGCCCTGGTTAGCCTCATCAACTGTGACACTTTGAATAAAAGTGTCAGCTAAATGACTGTAATGTAATGTAATGGAACAAGCCCATTGTAGTTGATCATGAATTCCAAACATGAGGATGTGAGCACTGCTGTTTGTGCCCCAGTACTGCCTCGAATCTAGCAATACCTTCTCTGCTTTAGGGCCCTTAAGATTATAAAATTGCATGTTAATGGCCTCAATATCATCCAAAACAACCAAAACAAATGTGTGAAAAATGTTGATATTTCTGATGTTTTATACCACCAAATCAACCTGGGGTCAAATTGAGCCCAAAGAACACTGATGTGCACAAAATGTGTACAGGACATTGAAAACATATAAACATGTTCATTTCACGTACAAAGATAATAGGCGGCTTAAACTCCTGCTTAAGCCTGACCTCCATTTTACCGAGGTGCTCCCAACCTTAAGCCTCTCTCCCAATACCTCATTTTCAGTCCTTAGCTCCAGAACCGTGGGCAACTGGTCACCCAAACAGGACCGCGAGACCACCGGTCACCCAAGTGGGGGCAAAGACAACTGCTTACACGAACAGTTGTAGAAGTATAATTTGTGGGATCAGACCTATCTTTCAACTGACACAGCATTGACTGACATATTTATAGCAATGCGCATTTTGATACTGATAAAACGTAACTGTAGATACAATGATGTAGACACAATCTGGATGCGCTGACCTCAAGGAGGTCTGTCGACTTTGGGTGTAGTTCACTGCCAGACACACAAGGTGGCAGTCTTTTCCTTAATAAAATGGTTGCAATTACCAGTAAATATTGGCATCAAGGTTTGAAGCTAATGCTAACAAAAAGAAAGGTAGGAGGGCCAAGGTTGCTTCTCCTGGGGCAGGCCTTAGATAAGGTGGGGGAAGACCTTAGATAAGAAAAAGAATAAAAAGGAAGAGTGTTAGCGAAGTCCTCAGAGCGAATGTTGGAGTGCCAAGGTGATCTCTTGTTCCTCTGTGCAGACCAGCCCAGCTGGTGTTGTGTCTCATGTTCAGATAATATACAATAAACCTTTTTGTATCAGGCTCGGTGGATTTTGATTTTCTTGAAGTACTGAAGCAACGAAATCTTGAGGGTATGAAAAGTGTGATGAGGGGCCCCCAGCCATTTGGCTCAGGTTGGAACCATTTCTACCACACGATTTTGGGGGTATGAAAAACAAAAACATTTGTTAGGTTTTTGAAATGAATATTAGCATTAGACCTTACATTACATTAAAAGTACGTTTTTTCCTTTAAAACAAGTCACACAAAACCAAATGCAGTGAGAAATAGACAGTCAACCACAAAATAAAATTTAGAAGAAATAAGAAGAAAAGGCAATTTTCCAAACTGAACAAACAAAAGGTAGAAATGGAAATAATCAACCACAGTAGAAGAAAGGAAAAAAAGGAATTTAACCAAAATAGGCAATGTCTTAAACACGCACTTTTTAAAAAAAAAAAAACCAAAAGATTCAAAGTAAGATCATGTGCTCGGGTTTTTGATGGATTCAGCCCGGGGGGGTGGAGTATATGACCAGTTCTTTCCAGTGGTCCACCCCCCAATTCTCCTTTGCCAGTCTCTCATTCTTACGAAAGTCCACCACAATGGCGTCTTTGAGGAGGTTTTGAATCCTCCTCCGGAGAGTGACCAGATCTACATTCTGTTGTTGGTAGACCTTGATGTTCCTCGTCTCCCACAGCACCTGTTTGATGGTGTTGATGATCCTCCACTGGTGCCGCAGCTCAATGGAGGAAATTTGCATAGCTCGACACGTTCATCTTTCACTCTCAGGCACACCCGCCTCCCCATGACAGCGCTCACAAACTTCTTTCATTTTACCAAGATGTCAGGGGAGAGCGCAAACGCAGTCCCCCACTACCAGAAATTATGCAGTCGAGATTCCCACATTTGGGGAATTCACAGGGGTCAGCACAACCGGAGTGCAATGGCTGAGCCTCGCCCTGGGTGAACCACCTTCTTGATCATGGTATCTCCTCTGCCAGGTAAGTATGAGTTGCACAGCTAGGGGAGGGGGCTGCGTTGCTGGCCCTGCCTTTTCCACTGATGGCCTTGGCCTCCTGCCATTCTTTAAAGTCAGCAGATTTTGACAGTTTGACAATTCAGACCAACGTACCCAAGGTAGATGAACAGGTGTTTAAAACATCGCCGCTCTGTTCATTTCCCCTTTTCTCTTTCTTTTTTTAACCATGTCCTTACCGAGACGTGGATTTTCCCAGGATGCATCAGTGCACCCCTCCCTAAGCAAAGATGGAGAGGCGCGTGACCTGCATGCAGAATTGTCATATCTGTACAGCAACTTATATGGGGATGTGGGGGTCTGGGGGTCCGGTTCAGGTTAGGGTTATGGTTGGGGGTCCGGGGATCTGATTGGGGTTGGGGTTAGGGTTAGGGTTGGGGGTCCGGGAGGTCTATAGTGGGGGCGTCTGGGGGTAAGGGTTAGGGTTAGGGTCAGGGGTCCAGGGGCCCGATTAAGGTTAGGGTAAGTGGTCCGGAGGTCCGGTTGGGGTCGGGGTTAGGGTTGGGGTTAGGGTTAGGGTTAGGGGTCTGGGAGGTCTATAGTAGGGGCTTCTGGGGGTTAGGGTTAGGGTTAGGGTTAGGGTTAGGGTTAGGTTTAGGGTTAGGGTTAGGGATTAGGTTTGAAATGAAGGTCTTAATTATCATAGGTTATGTTGTTATTGCACTGGCCTACTGCTCCAGATCAGCCTCATATATCCTTTTGTATTCATTTTTACTATTTGAATGAGAGTCAGCATTGGCACGAGGTGGATCCGGTTAGGGTTAGGGTTAGGGGTTAGGGTTAGGGTTAGGGTTAGGGTTAGGGTTAGGGGTTTAGGGTAGGGCTAGGGTTAGGGTTAGGGGGGTTTAGGGTGAGGGTTAGGGTTAGGGGGGGTTAGGGTTAGGTTTGGGTTAGGGGGGGGTTAGGTTTAGGGTAGGGGTTGGGTTAGGGGGGTTAGGGTGAGGTTATGGGGGTTCGGTTCGGGTTAGGGTGGGGGTTAGGGTGAGGGTTAGCGTTGGGGTTAGAGTTAGGGTTTAGGTTATTGGGGTGTTCGGGTTAGGGTTAGGGTTAATGTTAGGGTTAGGGTTAGGGTTAGGGGGGTTAGGTTTTGGGTTAGGGTTAGGGTTCGGGTTTAGGGTTCGGTTTCTGGTAGGGGTTAGGGGTTAGGGTTCGGGTTTCGTGGTCGGGTTCGGTTTTAGGGTTCGGGGGGGGTTCGGGTTCCGTGTTCGGGTTTCGGTTTCGGGTTCTGGTTAGGGTTTGGGTTCGGGTTGGGTTAGTGGTTCGGGTTCGGGTTCGGGTCGGTTAGTTTTTTCGGTTCGGGTTCGGGTTCGGGTTCGTGGTTTCTGGTTGGGTTCTTGGTTAGGGTTAGGGTTCGTGTTAGGTTCGGGTTCGGGGTTAGGGTTCGGGTTAGGGTTTCTTTTTCGGGTGTAGGGTTAGGGTTAGGGTTAGGGTTAGTTCTAGGGCTCCTGCTAGGGGTTAGTTCTTCTTGGGTTAGGGTTAGGGTTAGGTTGGTTAGGTTAGTTATTATGGGTTAGGCAGGTTAGGGGTTAGGTGTTTAGGGTTAGGGTTAGGTTTCGGGTCTGGTTGGGTTAGGGTTAGGGTTAGGGGGGGTTCGGTTTTCGTTTTAGGGTTAGGGTTAGGGTTAGGGTTAGGGTTAGGGTTAGTTAGGGTTCGGGTTCGGGTTTCAGGGTTAGGGTTAGGGTTTGGTTTTTCGGGTTCGGGGTTTCCGGGGTTCGGGTTCGGGTTTCGGTTTAGGGTTTTTTCGGGTGGTTGGTTTTTCTTTTTAGGGGTTTAGGGTTGGTTTCGGGTTCGGGTTTCGTGTGGCGGGGTTATTCGGGTTCGGGTTCAGGGTTCGGGTTCGGGTTCGGGTTGGGTTAGGGGTAGGTTTAGGGTTAGGGTTAGGGCTAGGGTTCGGGTTAGGGTTAGGGTTCGGGTTCGGGTTAGGGTTAGGGTTAGGGTTAGGGTTAGGGTTAGGGTTAGGGTTAGGGTTAGGGTTAGGGTTAGGGTTAGGGTTAGGGTTAGGGTTAGGGTTAGGGTTAGGGTTAGGTTTTTTTTAGAGGGAATATCTATTAAAATGTTTATGCTTTTGAAAAGCTTTTTATTGCACGGGCCTGTTGGGCCATATGTATGTGTCTGGTCCCCCATAGAGGCCTGGAATGGTGACCCCACCCTGGGAACCAGCAGACTTTGAGTTTACAAAGTGCCTTAAGCAGGCATTTATTGTGGTGCCCAGTAGGAAGGGGGTCTGAAGTGGGAGATCTGGGGTTAGGGTCAGGGGTCCAGGGGGTCCGATTGGGCTCTTATTTGGAGGTCCAGGGGTCCAATATGGCTGAGGTTAGGGTTAGGGTTACCGTCTGGAAGTCTGAATGGGGTAAGGGTTAGGAATAGGGTTAGGGTTTGGGAGGTCTGTAGGGGGGGGCCCCGAGGGGCCCGGGGGTCCAATTAGGGTTAGGGTCAGGGGTCCAGGGGTCCAGGGGTCCAGGGGTTAAGGTTAGGGTTAGGGGTGGGGTTGGGGTTAGGGTTAGGGTCCGGGGGGGGTTCGTTGTGGTGGTGTAAGGGGTCCGGAGGGCCCGGAGGGCCCGGGGGTCTAATTAGGGTTAGGGTTAGGGTCAGGGGTCCAGGGGTCCAGGGGTTAAGGTTAGGGTTGGGGTTAGGGTTAGGGTTAGGGTCCGGGGGTCTGTAGTGGGGGTGTAAGGGGTCTGGAGGGCCCAGGGGGGCCCGGGGGGCCTGGGGGTCCAATTAGGCTTAGGGTTAGGGTCAGGGGTCCAGGGGTCCAGGGGTTAGGGTTAGGGTTAGGGGTGGGGTTGGGGTTAGGGTTAGGTTCCTGGGGGGTCTGTTGTGGTGGTGTAATGGGTCTGGAGGGCCCGAAGGGCCCGGGGGTCTAATTAGGATTAGGGTTAGGGTCAGGGGTCCAGGGGTTAAGGTTAGGGTTGGGGTTAGGGTTAGGGTTAGGGTCCGGGGGTCTGTAGTGGGGGTGTAAGGGGTCTGAAGGGCCCGAGGGGCCTAGGGATCCAATTAGGGTTAGGGTTAGGGTCAGGGGTCCAAGGGTTAAGGTTAGGGTTAGGGTTAGGGTTAGTGTCCGGGCGTCTGTAGTGGGGGTGTAAGGGGTCCGGAGGGCCCTGGGGGCCCAGGGGGCCCGGGGGGCCCGGGGGTCCAATTAGGCTTATGGTTGAGGTCAGGGGTCCAGGGGTTAGGGTTAAGGTTAGGGTTGGGGTTGGGGTTGGGATTAGGGTTAGAGTTAGGTTCCGGGGGGGTCTGTTGTGGTGGTATAAGGGGTCCGGAGGGCCCGGGGGGCCCGGGGGTCCAATTGGGGTTAGGGTTAGGGTCAGGGGTCCAGGGGTTAGGGTTAGGGTTAGGGGTGGGGTTGGGGTTAGGGTTAGGGTCCTGGGGGGTCCGTAGTGGTGGTGTAATGGGTCTGGAGGGCCCGGGGGGCCTGGGGGTCCAATTAGGGTTAGGGTCAGGGGTCCAGGGGTCCAGGGGTCCAGGGGTTAGGGTTAGGGTTAGGGGTGGGGTTGGGGTTGGAGTTAGGGTCCGGGGGGGTCTGTCGCGGTGGTATAAGGGGTCCGGAGGGCCCAGGGGGCCCAGGGGTCTAATTAGGGTTAGGGTCAGGGGTCCAGGGGTTAAGGTTAGGGTTGGGGTTGGGGTTAGGGTTAGGGTCCTCGGGGGTCCGTTGTGGTGGTGTAAGGGGTCTGGAGGGCCCGAGGGGCCTGGGGGTCCAATTAGGGTTAGGGTCAGGGGTCCAGGGGTCCAGGGGTTAGGGTTAGGGTTAGGGTTAGGGTTAGGGTTAGGGGTGGGGTTGGGGTTGGGGTTGGGGTTAGGGTCCGGGGGGGTCTGTAGCGGTGGTATAAGGGGTCCGGAGGGCCCAGGGGCCCCAGGGGTCTAATTAGGGTTAGGGTCAGGGGTCCAGGGGTTAAGGTTAGGGTTGGGGTTAGGGTAAGGGTTAGGGTTAAGGTTAGGGTTAGGGTCCGGGGGTCTGTAGTGGGGGTGTAAGGGGTCCGGAGGGCCCTGGGGGCCCAGGGGGCCCGGGGGTCCAATTAGGCTTAGGGTTGAGGTCAGAGGTCCAGGGGTTAGGGTAAAGCTTAGGGTTGGGGTTGGGGTTAGGTTTTAGGGTCCGGGGGGGTCTGTTGTGGTGGTGTAAGGGGTCTGGAGGGCCCGGGGGGCCTGGGGGTCCAATTAGGGTTAGGGTCAGGGGTCCAGGGGTCCAGGGGTCCAGGGGTCCAGGGGTTAGGGTTAGGGTTAGGGGTGGGGGTCTGGGAGGTCTATAGTTGGGGTGTCTAAGGGCCAGGGTTAGCGTTGGGGTTAGGGTTGGGGTCAGGGGCCCAGGGGCCCAGTGGCCCGATTAGGGTAGGGGTTAGGGTTGGGGGTCCGGAAGTCCGGTTGGGGTTGGGGTTAGGGTTGGGGGTCTGGGAGGTCTGTAGTGGGGGCTTCTGGGTGTTAGGGTTAGGGTTGGGGTCAGGGGTCCAGGGGCCCGATTAGGGTTAGGATTGGGGTTGGGGTTGGGGTTTGGGTCAGGGGTCCAGGGGCCCGATTAGGGTTAGGGTAAGGGTCAGGGGTCCAGGGGGTCTGTAGTAGTGGAGGTCTAGGAGTACAGAAGGTCTATAGTTGGGCGGTCCAGTTGAGGTCGGGCTTAGGATTAGAAGACTGAGGGGTATGTAGTAGGGGGGTAACTGGGATCATGGGATTGTGAAGGGGCCATGTCGGACTCACCAAGGGAGAGAAAAGGGAGAAGAAACGGAGGTTACGCAGCCGGCCTAGAAGTGTGACACCCAGGAAAGGACTCACAGGTCAGATAAGCATTTGTTGCATCAGAGTAGTGATCTGAGGGTCTCGTAGCTCCAGGTGGGGGGAAAAAAAGGCTTTGAATAAGATTTAATTATTTAATAATAATAATAATAATGCCGGGCAGGCATACCTACACATATCCATACACACATATATATATATATGTTTTAAAACACACACACTCACACATCCCCATACACCCACCTTAAATGGGCACCCACTCCCCCCCACATAAACATTCTCACACATATACGTATACAAACACACACATACACACACACCCCCACACAGCCACCTTTACATTCACACACATCTCTCCAAATCTATACATATACATATAAACATATAAATAAGTGCACATAATATACATAAATAAGACATAAAATAAATAATTAATATTTAGTATTTATAAAATAGCAAACATGGAACCAGGTTAAAAGAACATACATGTTTTTCTATCCCCAGCCCCAACCCACTCACCCAGGGCCAAATTCCGTAAAAACAAAAATTAGACCTATACATAAGTGCTTAATTTATAAAAGTGCTAAAAGTGGGGCATGCAAATATAAAATCCTTTATGGTGAATATAAAATAAATAAAACACGTTAAATTTCCAAATCACACATTTAAGATGAAAGACACACAAGAAATTTCATATTGTGTCATTCTTTATTCAGTGTAAAGTGCTAAAAAGTAAGGCCCAACTTCCTCCCTAAACCCCAGGTAAGTAAGAAAATAGGATTATTAAATCAATATAAATAATATAAGTAATAAATAATGGATATACATATAATAAAACCACAATAAATAAATTGATAAATATATTTTATATAATTATAAATATCATTTAATAATAAAAAAATATCATAATAAATATAAGCAAGAATAAAACTAATGTATAAAAGGATCAATGTTTTCATTAAAGCCTATTTCCTCAAGCCCACCAAGGGGCAGATCCCCACCAGATCACCCTATTTTTTCATTAAGTCCCCCAGGTGCCAACGTCCCCAGCCGCACAATCCATCTACGCTCTCTCGCCCTCCTCTGTCCACTGGTCCACGTGGGATCCCCATCCAGGCCACAGATCCTCAGACCGGAGAGGGGATGCACCTGAAAATGGCTGGTGAGTGTTGTTTGCAAATGATACCTTTGTATATTGTACAAGTGTTGTTGTAGTCTCTGTTGGAGTGTATTTTTTGTCTCCCCCACATACAGTTTATTACAAAGGTTGCACCTGATTACGTATACTATGTTTTTTGAGTTCAGTGTTATTGTTTGCCAAATGGGGGCTGAAGTGTCACTATACCTGTTGGTGATATATGTAAGAGGTGAGAAATATTCCTGATATGATGTTGTCAAATTCCGGGGTTTGGATGATATTGTGGAATGCACCAGGATGTCTTTCAAATTTTTGCTCCTTCTGTATGCTGCGATCATTTTGAATGATTGCAGTTGTGGGGTTTTTTTCTGTAGGCCCTGAAAGTTATTTTTAATTTTGGAGGCCAAGCTCCTGTTTGAATCAGTGAAGGTAATGATAAATGGGACCAAATTGTTATTGTTTTTATTTGTTTTCATTGTCAAACCCCTTAGAGTTTCTGTTTTTGTGTATCTTAAAAATCGTTTGGAATACCCCCTATTCCGTAAGGCTGAAAACAGGGTGCTGGTAGCCGCCTCAAAGTCCTCCTGAAGGGAACATATTCTATGAAAGCGGAGGACCTGGGACTTCACCAGCCCTTTAAATGTATGTTTTGGATGATGGCTCTTTTTATGCAATAATGCATGGGTATCAGTCTTTTTGAAGTAAATTTTGGTTAGCAGCTGTCTATTAGTGGTATGTGAGGGGGGGAAAAAAAAGACTGTTGTATCAAGAAAATTGACCGACTCCTCCTCCAGCGTGTACTTCAGTTTGATGGATGGATGATGGGTATTCAGAATATGGAAAAACTGTTCAAATTGTGGGAGAGTGTGTGTCCAGATACCAAAGATGTCGTCGAGGTATCGGTAGTAGGCCATGGGCAAGAAGGGGCACTTTGCTAGAGCCTCTCTCTCCCATTCGGCCATATAGATGTCAGCGTAGGCTGGTGCAAATTTCTTGCCCATGGCCGTTCCCGATACCTGTAGGTAAAACTTGTCATTAAAAAAGAAATCATTTTTGGTTAGACTGATGTGTAACAGGTGTATAAGATGTTCATCCGGCCTAGAGGGATCCGGGTTACGAGAGAGTATGCTCCTTACCGCCTGCAACCCAGCCTCCGTGTCGATGTTAGTATACAAGCTGTCCACATCTATAGTGAACAGGTAGGCCTTGTTTGATATTTGCAACTGTTTAATTTTATCCAAAAAGTCGTAGGTGTCTTTTAGGTAACTGGCGTGCAGATGTGACAGGGGATTCAAATAAAAATCAATATACTGTGCTATGTTGTATGACTCACTCCCACAGTCCGAGACAATG
This sequence comes from Albula glossodonta, assembly GCA_019788955.1. Classification (NCBI taxonomy): domain Eukaryota; kingdom Metazoa; phylum Chordata; class Actinopteri; order Albuliformes; family Albulidae; genus Albula; species Albula glossodonta. The sequence continues at coordinate 50,357 of JAFBMS010000176.1, read as the reverse complement.
GGGCGTCCAGCTGGGACCTGAAAAGGGACCGTCCACGCCTCAGGTTCTTTATGGATTTTTGGTAATAAATAAAATATCCTGTTTCTAGGTGTATCTGATCCTATAAGAAAATTTCTCTGTTTGTAATTGATGTACTTTTGATGGTATAAATCCTGTATGATGCTTTGTATTTCCCTCTGTGATGTTGATTGTAATGATTCTGGTATGGAAATGTAGTGTTTCTGATTGGATAATTGCCGATTGGCCTCTAATAAATACTGATGCTTGTCCATGATGACAATTTTGGAGCCTTTATCTGCTGGCTTGATGATGATGTCTTTATTCTGTTTCAGCTCCCTGAGTGCTTGCCTCTGGGGAGGAGTGAGGTTATCTGACCGGGTCTTAAGGTAGGTATGTGTATTTATTGTTGTTGTATCTCTTTGAATCAGTTGTTTTATGTGTGGGTCTACTTGTGTGGTCTCTGGTTCCCAGGTGGATGGAGATATAAACGGTATGTGTTGTCTGTCTGTCTCGTAATCGAAATAATCCAACAGTTTAATTTTCCTGTGATAGGCATGGAGGTCCCTTCGCAGGTCCCCGTAGTCGCCCCGATTGGGGAGCGGGATGAAAGTGAGTCCCTTTTCCAGCACTTCAATTTGAGCTGGTGTGAGCTGGAAGGTAAGCGAAAGATTAAGTACATTGGAGTCATTAGCAATGGGGGGAGGCCTGCACTGCGTGTCCCCCTCTAACAGTTTAACTGCTTACACCAATGCATGAATATCTTATTAGCTGTAACAGGTGTCCAATGAATATTGTCCCCTGTTGTGAAAAAAGAACTGCTATGTATTTCCAATAGAGGAGTACAGTAGGTGGCAATGTGCTTATTGATCAGGGTCAGATTAGCTTTTTGTGTTACTGTAAGGTTTGGGGAGAACATTATAATTGGGACAAACACTGATGCATTGGGGAAAACCCTCTCAACAGTCCTGAGCAGTTGCTGCAACTGCTTAATAGCGGTCTTTCTCGGGTCTTGGTCTTTGTTATTTAACCCCAATGATAGTATAACCTTCTGTGTCTCTGTAAATTCAGGGCAGTCTCTCAGTACACCATTGATATGATAGAATGTCGCTCCAGGGTAACTGTCTATTTGAACAAGATTGTTAGTAAATTGGGGAATCCTTTTCAAATTGGAATCGCCAATGAAAACGACTGGTTTTTTTGCTACAAATCGCCATTCCTGAATTTTCCTATCCGATCTAGGGTGGCTATACGGGTAGAAAAGAGTGGTCCCCTTTGAAGTCACTTCAGCTTTGGTAGTAGGTGAGGGCTCAGAATGGGGTTTAGTCATGGGGCTATGCCCTTTATTTTCCCCTCTCATCATTTGGTTACCCTCACCCGTATTAAGTGACCTCAAAGGGGGCTCCCCTACCACGATTGCCGGTTGGGCTGGAGGCTGGCCCTCGGTCCATTTGGCTGAGTTGGACCTGGCTGGGGGTGAAAGAGATAAGATAATGTCATCTGAGAAAGTACTGACATTGCTTTTTTTCTTCTGTATCTTAGTCACTTTGGCACATGTTGGAGGTAGGTCAATAAGCTGTACTGCCCCCCTACACCCCTCCCCCTCCCTTCCTCTAATGTCAGAAATCATGCCCATCTCTGTGTCTGTGCACCGTAAATCATCCTTAGGGTCAGTAGCAGTCATGGAGTCTGTATTGTGAATGTCAGCTTGCACTACCACAGTCTTTCCTTGTCGTCGGACACTCGGCTGAGCTGCAGGCGGCATCTTGACAGGTAAGTGCTCATTAACAGTAATTGCAGATGTATTGATAATGTCCTTTACTGTAATTCCTATATGTTCTGTAGGTGGCGCTGGACTAACCGAGGAGCTAGGGGCCGGTGAACTGGGTAGAGGTATGTGTGCTGAGGTGAGTACACCAGGGCCCTCAGGTAGGTGTATGTGTGTATTGGTCTGTAGGGGTCCCTTATCAGGAGCTGAGTCTAAGGGCCTACTGGAGGACTCTGTTTGTGTGGTAGTTGGTGTAGGTGGGGTCTTGGTCACCTCAGCATAAGTTTGTTGGTTCAAAACTGGTGTATGGGCAGCAGATTCTGGGGATTTATTTGGAAGTGTACTGTTTGATGATTCCACCCGTGTATCTGGCAACCCCTCTCGAGTCTGAGGAACTCCAAGCAATTCCATCAACTGATCGACCATTGTGTCCTTGAATTTATTTTTGTATCTGGCCTTGGCCCAGGCTATTGCAATTTTAAGGGCCTCCTGGCTCAAAAGGCCCAAGTCTTGTGTTAGTGTGGCTATAACCTGATCGTAATGAATTTGAAGAATTTTCATAGTATTTTCCATCCAAATTAATGTATTGGCTTTTACTTTGTTTTTAGTTTCCTCTGACGGGGAGGATGGCTTTATAAAATCTGTTAATTTATTTACTTGGCGCAGCATTCCTCTGGGGAATGTGCCGGAGTCAATTGCCTGTTTGACAATTTCTATGTGATGGATTGCTTGGAGAAGTTTGAAATATGTCTTCACAGTTTGCTTATTGGGTTGGACCTGTACTGAGGTAAGGGAAGAGGGAAGGGGGACAGTAGAATAGGTGCTCTGCGCTACTTCAGCAAAGTTATTGTCTACCAGATTGCCCAGAACAGTGTATCCCCTGCCCAACAACATCCTATTAACCGTTTTAATCAAACCTGTTCTATCACCACCAAAAACCAATTCACATAAGAGGCAGATATTTCCCCTGCTGGGGTCTCACCCTTAGATCCTCCAGCCCTTGTCTTGGCTTTCGTTTCTTTCAGGTGGATCGTGGTGACAGCGACAGCAGCCTCCAGGCCCTTGGATCCAGTCCAGTTCCTTGCGCTCCCCGGCCGTGGCGTCCAGAAGAAGACCATAAGAAATGGTTAAAAACACGGTGAGCCGAGCTCACTTTGGAGTCCGTACGTCCACCCTGGGTGCGTTTAGTTCCGGGCCGGTTGCTCAGGCCCTGGGCCTCTAGCTGTTCTTGTTTGTTTGTTTTATTTCTGCCTTTTGTTGTTTTGGTTTGGGAGCCGTTCTAAAACCGATCTGATTAAAACCAAAGAAAACTTTATTTTGATGCTGTTTTAAAATAAGAATTAAAAAGGCTTTCAAAGAGACACTATTCCGTTCAATCCTGTGTTCTTTGACAAATAACAATCCTTTGTCCTAACGTTTCGCCGTGAGGCTTCTTCAGAGGACTTTAGGGAAACTGAAGATCAGAGCACTGTATTTTTTAAAAAAACTACTGTTGAAGGGGATTGGGTAATGGGTAGGGGACCGGGGCCTTTCACTACCTATCAATCACCCAGCTAGGCTGCTCTCCCTATTCTTATTGGCCTACAGGAGATTCTCCTTCCTATTGGTTTATTTGAAATTTTAAAGGGGTAGGGGCTATTTTTCTGCAGCTTATTAGGGTTTTCATTGGTAGTTTCAAGGGAGGGGGAGGGGAAAAAAAAGAAGAGGAAAAAAAAGGGGGGGGGGGGGGGAAAAAATAAAACAAAGAAAACAAAGGCCCAACGGCTCTGGCTAGGTTAGGTTTTTTTTGGGGGGAATATCTATTAAAATGTTTATGCTTTTAAAAAGCTTTTTATTGCACGGGCCTGTTGGGCCATATGTAGGTGTCTGGTCCCCCATAGAGGCCTGGAATGGTGACCCCACCCTGGGAACCAGCAGACTTTGAGTTTACAAAGTGCCTTAAGCAGGCATTTATTGTGGTGCCCAGTAGGAAGGGGGTCTGAAGTGGGAGATCTGGGGTTAGGGTCAGGGGTCCAGGGGGTCCGATTGGGCTCTTATTTGGAGGTCCAGGGGTCCAATATGGCTGAGGTTAGGGTTAGGGTTACCGTCTGGAAGTCTGAATGGGGTAAGGGTTAGGAATAGGGTTAGGGTTTGGGAGGTCTGTAGGGGGGGGCCCCGAGGGGCCCGGGGGTCCAATTAGGGTTAGGGTCAGGGGTCCAGGGGTCCAGGGGTCCAGGGGTTAAGGTTAGGGTTAGGGGTGGGGTTGGGGTTAGGGTTAGGGTCCGGGGGGGGTTCGTTGTGGTGGTGTAAGGGGTCCGGAGGGCCCGGAGGGCCCGGGGGTCTAATTAGGGTTAGGGTTAGGGTCAGGGGTCCAGGGGTCCAGGGGTTAAGGTTAGGGTTGGGGTTAGGGTTAGGGTTAGGGTCCGGGGGTCTGTAGTGGGGGTGTAAGGGGTCGGGGGGGCCCGGGGGGCCTGGGGGTCCAATTAGGCTTAGGGTTAGGGTCAGGGGTCCAGGGGTCCAGGGGTTAGGGTTAGGGGTTGGGGTTGGGGTTAGGGTTAGGTTCCTGGGGGTCTGTTGTGGTGGTGTAATGGGTCTGGAGGGCCCGAAGGGCCGGGGGTCTAATTAGGGTTAGGGTTAGGGTCAGGGGTCCAGGGGTTAAGGTTAGGGTTGGGGTTAGGGTTAGGGTTAGGGTCCGGGGTCTGTAGTGGTGGGGTGTAAGGGGTCTGAGGGCCCGGGGGCCTAGGGATCCAATTAGGGTTAGGGTTAGGGTCAGGGGTCCAAGGGTTAAGGTTAGGGTT